>OX638366.1:16899914-17648380 GCA_951812935.1 Hermaeophaga mercurialis
GAAAATCTAAATATATTCGGGGAGTTTTAACCCACTACGTAACTTGGTTAATGGAAATTAAAGAGGTAGAATGAAACAATTTATTTATCAATGAATAAAAACAAGTCTTATAAAATATTAGGGCAAGTACATCTTTAAGTAACTTATACATTTAATCGCAGGGGTAGGCACTATCATCTTCTCGATCATACGGGAACCCAAACTTGACTTTTCAATCTCTTTTTATTTTCTCAACCAAGAACACCCCACTGTTTATTAATTTTTGAAGGCTTAAAAAAATGTTTATCCGATCGCGACCTTGGCCCAAAACTTTGGCTCACGTAATATTAAATAAATACTGAGTGTTATAATTTATAGTTCAAATTTTTTTCTCAAGTACGAGTTGATGTAGAAACTTAAAATTTTGGGGATTACATACATTCAGGACTAATGGGATTTTTTCTAATATTACCATTTGGATATAAAATATTTTATCTTATGTTCTTTATATCTATTTTTCGCATTTTCAATTATGTTAAATCACGTAATAAAAACTTAATGCTTTATTTAATTCCATAAAAAAAGCAAATGTTTGGGAATATAACAGGGATTCCGAATATTTGTAATTTATAAAACTGAACCCCATAAAAAAAGTACTGATATGCAATAAACGTTGTTAATTTTACCCCCTTAATAATGGTAATACTGAGATAAATTCTATGATTACCTCGTTTCGAGTATAAGTAAATCCCGATGTTTCAAATTTCTACATTAACTCGGGCTTGAGAAAAAATTACAAATTCAGTTTTAATTTTGACTTTTCGGTGATAATTTTTTTTGTAGGAAAGACCACTCATGATTTTCAAAAAATCTCATTTTTCTTATGAATTTAGAAATAGAAATTCAAACTTTCTTTTTTTTTTTATTTAAACGAAACTATTTAAATTTGTGAAGACATTATATAAAAATTTTTTAAAAGCCATTTCCATCTTCATCCTAGTTCTCGAAAAGAATTTATATCGGTCTTAAATTTCTTAATTTATTTTGATCACAATAAAATATAAAAATCATTCCGAATATTTCACTTACCTAAACATTTACGTCACTTAACCAAATGTTTTATAAAATTTATTTTCTTTGTATCTAGTTTTTCCGATTTAAATTCGACATTAAGAAAATTGTAATAAGACTAAAAAAAATATATAAATTGAACATATTTATATAACGTAAATACCCATACATATTTTGAATAAAAATTTATAATTGAATCGTTTGTTACCAAAATATTTGATAAAAAACCAATAAAGGTTTTTGTCAAATATTTTTGTTGATTGAAACAACCAAAAATAATATAAAATCAAATGTATTTGATTCGTTACCATACATAAATTTAGAGTTTTAAATAATCAGTTCATTAGTATCAGACTTGTTAGGTTTATCCAAATTAACACGTTTAGACCAAAGACACCTCAACTAACTCTAGTTAGTGAAAGTGTATTTTATTTTAGAACTTTTAAAATTGTAACCATAATGGTGCGAACAAAGATTTTTAAGAAAAATAAATACTATGGCTTAGTTGAAAGAGAGTTTGAGCTGCCGCAAACAAAATAATGGACATACCAAGTTACCAGAAGAAGAAAAATTTAAATGTCTCGAAATAATTAAAATCTTCAGTAAAAAATGTTTTTTTGAACAAAAGACTGCAGATAATTAGAGAACGTTGAAGACAAAAACAAACGCTTTAAACTGACTGGTCATAATAAATTTGGAAACCTAACGTTTTAGTAAGTTAACATTTACTTTAATTCATGCGTTTTGTTCCCACGCTTCTGCCACTTTTCCTTTTAGATTCCTTTCACTGCTCTTCTTCTTACTCCGCTCTCTCCTACTTTTCTTTTTTCTTCTGGTACTTTCGTCTAAGAGCCCAGAACTACTTGAAATGTTCTACAAGAATACAGGGTGTTAAGGACAAGTAAATATTAAAATTTCTCCGTGATATAAGATAAATTATACTTATGAATTTCAAAGCTATTTTCTCTGCCCCGGTTTCCCTAAATCGCGTTTTTAATGGGAGATAAAATTGACAAATTTTTCTTATAAGCGACTGATGACAGTTTTAAAATCACAAGTGTAATAACTTGTTTTATGAAAAATTAAAAATTTGCAATTTGGTTAAAAATTTAAATTACTAGTGATATTTTTAAAAAATTTAAAAGAAAAGTAAAATAATCTTAACAGTTATAAAATCAGATACAGGTAGTATAACTTATTTTAAATACAAATAATTACAAATCTAAAGTAAACCAATTTACTGAATTAAGTAACTTAAAAATTCTCAGTAGAGATCCAACCAAAAAATTTTCAGGTAAGGTTAGGGAACTAGTTAATCGAATTTTTTTTTAATGACAAAAAACAATTCAAAAAAAAACCTCAACCACATCAATTATACGGTACGATTAAATTACAAGATACCATACTAATTAGGCCTCTAGTTCCATATGTCGATACACCGAATAATAAATTAGCAGAAGTTCTTAATAAAACGAACCGTTTGCATATCAAAAAAATAGTTAGATTTAATATAGACTCGCTATTCAAAATTAACGCACCACTATATATGTTGTAATTATGTCTGTTTCTGTACTGTTTAATTTGCGTTAGTATAATATAAATAAAGATAATTAAACAATATTACACCAGAAAACATTTATTTTTAATCAAAGTTTCCATCAATAATAACTGAGAAAGAACCATGAATTTTGAAATATACGTAAAATAAAAAACAAAGATTCGATATGATTAAAAGAAAAAAATACCACAAATGAAAATAAACGATATAGTTTTCATTAATTTCAAAATAGCATCCTAGTATATGAACAAAAGAGAATTGACAGAAGAGATTAAAGACAAACCAGACGAACTCAAAGACAAACAAAAATGACAATGGGAGAATTAAGTAAAATTAATAAATTCGGAAGGAACAACTCAATAGACATAAAAAGAATCAGGCAAAGAGATAATGCTTCTTTTATTAGAGTTGGTCTCTTAAACCAAAACTAGGAGGCTTGAAAATCAATCAAAATTAACTTATTCAGCCAAAACGATTTTCACAAAAACTAATCATTGAAAAATTACTAAGGAAAATCATAGAACCAAAGAAAATCAAATAGAAAAATTCTAAATAGATATCGTTATGGAAAGGGAAGATATTGGTAAAACTCAAGGGCAAAAAGACTAAAATGGTATGGACACAGGAAACGAAGAGAAAGGGCCAATAATTAAAAGAATAAAGAACTATAAACCAGTGGAAGCAAGAACTAGAGGATGCACAAAACTAACCTGGGAAGACCAAATTAAGATAATGAAACTGGAGATGAAGCAGGTAGAGAAAATAGAATTGGTAGATAGAACAAAGGAACACATGCAACTGTAACCGGAAAAAGTAGTAGAGTGATCAACTAAAAGAAAATTGATGCCAGATTTCCAGCAAGGAGTGGTCTTATTCCATTGGAATGTTGGAATAATAAAGGGAAAAAATCTAAACTATAAAAATATAAATAAAAAAAAATTATTCTTACTGCCGCTATTTTCGGTGTGCATTTTTTGTCTTCAAGGTGCTCAAACTTTCCGAAGTCCTCTTTTCAACAAACTATTTTATTCAAATCTTTTAGATTTTGAAAAATTTTAATATTTCTTCTCCAGGTAACTTGATATGATCAATTATTTTGTTTGCTTGACAGCCCAGACTCTCTTCCAAATCGGCAAAAGTATTTCCCATTAGTTAAAATTTTCTCGTGGCACACCATTGTGATTGCATTCTTAAAAGTTCTAGAACAAAGTACGTTTAGTAATTAAATGAAATGCTACTGTAATAACTATGAGGATTTGTGAAAAAACTTATTTTAAAAGAAATTGTCAAATTTGATTAAGAAAAAACAAAACGTCGGCATTGAATTTCAGCAAATTAGTTAAAAGTTTAAACAAAAATTCGTTGCGCAAGGAAACGACATTTTGTTACTCAAAAAATTTAGTAATCAAGAATTTTAAAAATTTCCGTTAATAGAAGTTCAGTTAATTTCATGAAAAATCGATATTATTTAAGCAAAATGGATGAAATGAAAAATTGATCGTGAATTTTATGAAATACCTGCAAGGTTTTGTAAAAATTTATAAAGTTAAATTTACAAGTAAAATTTTTAGAAAAATTAGTTTAACAAAAAACCAGCTACCTTAAGAAAAATTCGTAAATTTAAAAATTATTTAGTTCAAGTAAAATATGATTGTTTGGGCGGATCTTGTGTAAGCCAAGGAAAATTTATTTTAAAGAAAAATTTTGCCTTTTTTAAGTTTTTGTAAATTTTTTTTTGCAAATTCAATAAATGTTCATTTAAATGCAATGATAAGAGGATTTGTAAAAATTGTGAACTTCTAAAATTGTCAAATTTGGTTAATTTAAAAAGTAATTTGGAATTCCTGCCAAAAAATATTAAATCGAATTTCTAACAAAAAAAATATAAAAAACTATTCTAACGAAATATGTTAAATATATACTGCTTTTAAATACAATCAACCAATTTTGTATTTATTTAAAACCGAAACAGTTTAAGGTTATATCAAACTGTCAGAGTGCAAAAAAAATAGTGTCAAAATTCATTTTAAAATCTTAACAGCTTAACAGCTTTTTTCTGGCCATTAAAAATAAAATTCTTTCAGATTTGAATTCACTGCAATAAAATTAGTATATACACGAATAATTGGAGCCAATTTTTCGAGTGAAAAATATTGAGCTCCCCTAAAATTTGTTTTCTTTTATGTATTCTACTCGACAAGACCAGTTGAATTCCTTAATTATAATAATTTGCCATTAAACAATTATTCATTTTTAAGAAACTACATTTGCAATGTTCGTTTAAAAAAAATATACAAGAGAAACAGTAATGTCTGGGTAAAATTAAAACAAATTATTTGTAATAACATTCTGGAAAAGTTTTTCTCCTGCGAAATAAATATTTATTATAACCAAAACTACATTACTTTAGGTACAACGTATTCAAATTTAAACGTAAAAATTGTAATATTACAAATGAGTATATGTTTGGAGCAAAAGATAAATAATTGATTAATTTATTTTTATGAATAAAATTGAAAAAATATTTTTCTTTCCAACAAATTGAATATAAAAAACGTATTTGAATAAAAATAAAATTTAATTTTTCCACCAAAAAAAAAATGTCAAATTTGTCAAATTTTCTAAACCCAACTTGTGAAATTTTTAAAAATGATTCTATTTACTGGCATAATTGAATTAAAATCTAATATCACTTATTGAACCTAGATATCGTGCAAATAGTTGTTATTAAATCAAATTATATTAAAGTACATCATTCACTTACCGAAAAAAGGTCTCTCCGCAGTAGATGTTCACTCGACGAAATTTAAAATAAAAATAACGAAATGATTATTTATTGAAACCAAGTAACTACGGTTTCGACAATTGAATTCCTAGACCATCATGGATCTACTAAAAATACTTATTCTTCTTCTTTTTAATAGCCAACACAATTTTCAGGGATTATAAATCATTTTAAAACCACAAATGTCAATGCCAAATTTTTTTTTTGAATGTTGCGCCCACATGGCGACAGAGATACAAACTAAAGTGCGGGAATTTTTTAAATGTAGGCATTCCAAAAATACTGAATCCCAATATTGAAATGTGGATATACTTAGAAATCTTTGAAATTTCAATTTTATAAAATTGAAATCACATTCGCTCTCAGACAGAAAATTTACCACCTTCCGAAAAGTTTAAATAAGAACAGTTTTTTTTCAAATTAATAATCAATATTAGAACTTTTGTTATAAATAAAAAACATTACACAACGAAAGCAAAAGCAAAAAATATCTGCAGAAACAAAACAAACTGAAAACTATAGAAGAGAGTTACAACAAAAAAATAAGAAATTTCTACCAAGAAGAAGGATAACTAATAAGTAAAACAGAAGAAAAATTGGAGAAGTGAAATGGAATATCTCAAATAAATATTTAGAACAGAAGAAGATGAAGAAATAAAAATTATAAGTGAAAAGATTCAACAAACGGTAAAAGAACCAAGAAAAAGGGAAACAGAAGAGATACCTAAAAAATAATAAAAACAAAGGTGAAAAGGTAATAATTAGAGAGGATTTAAAGGCAAGAGGAACGGAATTAAAAAAGCGAAAATCAAACTTTATTCAAAAAATCTGAAAAAACAAATACCACGCAAATAGAAAATAGCTATAAAAATGCCATAACATAAAAAAGATGTTAGCGAATTCCAATTATTGTTTTTTAGCATCGTTTTCAAGATTTTTAACTATTTGTACATAAAAAAAATAGACAATTTCTTTAATTTCGCATATGTAGATTTGATTTCTTCAAATTATGTTGATTTTTATAAATCTTAATATGTATAAAAAAAATACACCGTGAGGCAAATTGTAACAAAATTGTAGCATGTTACTTAATGGTCGGTGTAGATGATTTTATGTCGAATTAAAAATAGATGTTTTTGCTGTATTCTGTGGTTTTATTCCTGAATCAGAAATTACAAAAGAAATTCTAACCGGTCGTCTCAATGTAAAGATGATTACGAATTGGCCGCCAACGAAGTTATAGAAAACGAGACTAGTATTAGAAAAGCAGCCAAAATGTTTTTCCCATTTATTTATTAGCAAGCAGATATAATTAATCTAGCTAATGTAGTGGCTTATAGTGCCTTGTAGTGTTTTTACAGATGACTTGAAGAGGTGAATATCCAGTGAGATCACCTCAGTTACCGTTTAAGTCTGTTGGTCCGTTCCTCTTCAGTCTACGGTTGTTTGTTGGTTATAATAATAATTGTTCCAGTAGCGGGTTTTTCTTGGTGTTTCCTGCTCCTGTCCTTAGTGACTTGTGTTACATATGGATTGTACAGATCTGTATATAATATATGATTGGATTACATACCATGGTGCATTTGTTCTAGTACGTAGAATTTTCGATTGAGCTCTTTGGATAATGGAAATATGAGATTTGGCTGCACATCCCCAGAGTTCTATGCCATATACCAAGATAAAGTGGATAAGAAAGTGGTAGGAAATTTATTTCACTACTTACTTTTGTTAAAAAATTAAATACAATTTCAGTAAACCAAAATATTTTCCTGGGAGGTTTGCCTTGATATTAAAAACCACTCCTGGGTGCCACACTTTGTCAAAAGCCTGGCTCACATCTAGGATTGTTGTAGTACAATACTTTCGATTTTCTAAGCTTTGTTGGTGACATCCACTATTCTATGGGATTGTTGTATTGTGGAATGCTGTCGCCTGAATCCATTCAGTTGTATTAATATCTGTATTGCTTCCTTTAAGTAAAAGTTTCTCAACTAACTTTGATACTGATGAGAGTAAACTTATTGGACGATAGGATGTAACTTTAGTTTCGTCATTGCCAGGTTTAGGTATCATTATTATCATAGCAATTTTGAGTTTTTTGGTCCACTAGTCTGATTAAGTCATTGAATAGGTTCATAAGTCTTCTTAATCCTTCTTCTGGTAGTTCTTTTAGCATCTTCGCTGTTATGAGATCTTTGGCCGGAGATTTAAGCATTTTCATTTCATCCCTCTATTAAGTTTCGTAGTTCTTGTTCAATTTAATGATCTTCGTCATTATCATGCCAAATAAAAACTAGGGATAAGCGTTTCGCAAATAAATCGCCTTTCTCTTAATAAATTTTTGTCCATGATCCTGGTGGGTTAGAGTCCTTTTTGATTGGTGATGTTATTTCTGGCTTTTTCGGATTTTTATTTGGTCTTCAGATTGAATTGTTTTATCTACTAAAATTTGATACATAACTTTCAAAAGACTTGTTGTTCATTTTTTCAGTTTGTATTTTAATTTGTTACTTATTTGTACGTAGGTACTTCTGTCATTTAGTGTAACGGTTCGTTGCCATTTAGATCTCGCAAGGCTTTTTTGTGCAATTGGTTCCTTGATTTCTATTGGTACATATTTTTTAAATTTTGGTGAGGGATCCTTCGGTGTAGGTTCTTAGGCGGCATATTGAAGTAGTTTGATGTCCTGGAATCTGATGTGGAGATTTGTGCTTTGTATAATTGCTCTGTATTTTTCCCAGTTGGTTTTTGGATTATGTAATTGATCTAGTGTTTCTTAAATATTATACTATTGTCAGATATGGACCACCAGATTGTATTAGAGCAAGGAACCCTTCAGGATGGATGACAAAGAAAGAATTTATTCATAGATTAATTTATTAAATTCGTGAAACGAACTGAATTAAGAAAATGGGAAGGAAAATGGAAACAGAGTAAGACAGCAGCTAAAAGAGCGAAAAGAATAGAAAAGGTTAAAAAGAAAATGTTGATATCAAATTCAGTATCCGATCCAGAGAAATTGTTTTGTGTGTTTTGTGATGAAGCTTATGGAGATTTATCACGAAGAATTGGTATTTTGTGTATTATAGCCCGAAAAGGTCTTTCTCCATGACCTTTTTTCTTCTGGTTTTTTCGACTTAACGTCTTTTATTCCTTCTTATTTAACGCAAAAATTCGTCTACGGTTACACTTACAATGTATACAATTGAAAATAAAAAAGAAGATACTTTATAAATTTATTGACACAAAAATATACATTTTACAGTTTTTTTTTTGGAAAATATATAGTTACAGTTATTCAGTACAGCAATGAAAATGTTATGCACAGTAATTTTTGGCTTTTATATGAAAAAATTAAAACAGACACCTTGACTAACTCTAGTTAGTGAACGAGTATCGTTTTAACCTTTTAAGATCGCAAAGACTATGGGGAGAGTGGAAGGAATTTTAAAACAAATAACAAATATCATCGTCTGTATGGAAGAGTTAAGACTATGCCACAAACAAATTAACTGATCCTATTGAGCGTCTGGAAGAAGACACAATGAAAACGAACTCTGGAAATGCGAGGAAAAGTTTAAACTCCGAAGCAAGATGTTTCTAAAAAAAGATTGCACAAGGATTAAAATTGATGGATATAGCAAAAGAAAAACAAGAAGCCATGTGATGTACTTCCACCTCCGTAATTGATTATTTATGATGACTCAGTTCCAAATTCACGTTTTGCACGGATTTTTCTGTGTTGGCTTCATCTGTTCCTTTTTTTTCTGTTACTTCCTTGTACGATCAGAACTGCTTATAACGTTCTGCAAAAAATTAACAGTGTATCAGATAATATTAGATTGATTAAAAAAATGAAATAAATATGAAGAATTTTATTTGGCGAGAACCAAAGAATTCTACAGTTATTTGGGAATGTAAAAAATTATTGAGTGCGTACCTGGATCAGCTCCAAGATCTAAGTTTTCATAGATTTTCTCTTTCCTGGCGTATTTTTCATGTCTGCTTCTGCTTTTCCTGCTTCGACGTCTCTTACTTGGAGTTCTGTCAGTCAATTCTTTTACTGGCAACAAACAAACATTCATATTTTTAAAATGTACATAATTGAATAAAGAAAAGTAATCATATTAACAATCTACTTTACAAAATCGAAATAGATTTATCCAATTCTCCTGAAGAAAAATGTTAATAAAGTGCTCTAAACTTAAAACTTCCTGAAAATGAGGTAGGAAGAGGACTAAAGAACTTGAAAAAGTAAATTATCTAAAGGCGATTAATAAATCCCTTAATCTACAATGAATTGAACTTATAGTAAAAAAATATTTCTCACTGTTGCTCTCTTACGTTTCGGAATTATACATATGACATGTTTCTTGTTCTTCTCTGGTTTCTTTATCAAGATCCTGCTTCCGAATTTAAACTTTTTCTCACATTTCCAAGGGTAGTTTTCATTGTGTCTCATTCCAGACGCTCAATATTATCAATTATTCTGTTTGCAGCACAGCTTTCACCCTTTTTCCATTCAGACGATAATTTCTCATTTGTATTAATATTTCTCGCGCGCTCACCTTAGCCTTCGCAATCTTAAAAATTCTAAAACAAGGCACACGATTACTAACTAAAAGACGGTTAAAATGTGAAAGATTTAACTTTTGTATGAAAAAACGAAAAATGACTGTTCGCTTGACATTTAGATTGTCATATCATTTAGATTGTCATATTGAATATTTATAGTAAAAAAATAAACGCATTAAATTAATAAATAAATACGTATTTAATGTTTTAACTCACAAATATGCCCAAACTTCGGAGAAGTTAAATCTTTTTAAAATATTTGTTCTATTTACTTGCAATAATTTAATTAAAAAGTGAACATTATTTTATATCTTAGTTTATCACATAACGTTCATATAAATGATGAATAGCTACTTTCGAAGTAAATTAATTTTGTTAAATTACAATGATTTTCTTACCAAAAAAACCAGGAGCATCTTCACATTGAATTTTTCGAAAACAAACTGACAGTTCAGTATTTATTGAAACAATGGCGCACAAACTTTCTACCTTCTAGATTTTCATCGAAAGTACCTACGACTCCGCCTATTTTTAACGCCATCTAGAAGTTTGGACCGAAACAAAAAACTAGCGGGAAATTTAAATTTACAAAATACGTGGGTAGTTCAAATTTTCTCAGGAGTGGATTTATTGAAATACAGTAACCGAGGGATACATTGAAACATCCGTAGAAAATAAAGACAGACAGCTACAAAAATCTATCAAAGAAGAACCACAATTGTAATTTGGAAATTATTGGCTCTTCAACAGAACGTTCTTCGTCTGGAGTGAACTGGTGTAAATGCAAAATTGTTGTTATCAATATTCGCAAATTGAAATGTTAACCAACTAAGTTAGATAATGGGTTCAGACAATACCCTTTAATACATAACTCAAATGAATTTGATAATAGATTTTTATCCAGGTAGTTGTAGATAAAATTAAAAAAAAAATATTGAAATCATTACCTTGACAGTTGACACGTTGTCGTCGATTCATGCTTTGAGAAAACTGAAATGTATGGTTAATTCAATGCCGCCAACTGTCAAGTTATTAAAGTTACTAGATTTATCAGTAAAATTATACTATTTTTGTTATTAAAACTTTTATTTTTAACGTTATTAAAACTTACGAGAATTTTTAACCAATTGAAATTGAAATTTCCGTTTTTACGATACGATTATTAATCGGATATCGAATGACAGATCTGTAGAAATAAATCCTAACCCAAAAAATTAATTAACCACATAAATACCGAGCTAGAGGCTCTAGAACTTTGTTCTTAGTTAAAAACCTGTAAAATTGACAGCTGTCATCTAATCATCAGAATGTAAAATTGTCTTAATAGACCAGGGTCGATAATTTTTGAAACTAAATAAAATAATAGTCGGATGAAACTCATTGGAAAAGGAAGAGAATATAACAAAAATGAAAGGAAAAATAATTTACGGGCGATCTGAGGTCGGGAAGTGGAAGGGGGTGAGTTTTTAAGGGTAGAAAACTGTTTATCTCGATTTCCGGAAAAACTACAAGTTCTATGGAAAAAAGTTAAACAGCAAAGTTGTAGGTAATAAAATGATCTACAACTTTTGTATTTACACTTTATTCGCATAACCTCAAAATGTATGTGAAAAATTGAAATAACCAAGTTTTTGGTTTTTTATTTTTATCTTTTACGAAAAAAAATCTTTTTTCACGAAATTTGGTGAAAACTTACCTTTTTATGTTCCAAACACACACTGTAATTTTTTTTTATTTAAAATATTTATTTTTTCACCTTATTTTGACTTAATATCGAAAGAGCACCCTAATTTTCAATCGAAAATTCTCGCGTCAAAATATCTGCTTTTTTAAAAAACTCGGTGGGCTTTTTGTTCGTTGAAATCTCTACTTTTTGATGGTGTAAAAAAAATATACATTACTATGGTAAATGTTCTTAAAAAATGCAAAGAAACGAAAAAAACTCGAATCCATTTAACTTTTTCCATAGGACTTGTAGTTTTGCCGGAAATCGATATAAACAGTTTTCTACCCTTAAAAACTCACCCCCTTCTACTTCCCGACCTCAGATCGTTCGTAAATTATTTTTTCTTTCATTTTTGTTATATTCTCTTCCTTTTCCAATGGGTTTCATCCTACTATTATTTTTTTCCACTTTTTTTTAACATTTTCAAAGGCGTCAGCCCTAGTCTATAATAATAAAATAAAAATTTGAACGTCCGCTTATTTTGTATATTTAAATTTCCCGCCAATTTATGGTTCAATCCATACTTCTAGGTGGCGCTAAAAATCGGTGAAATGATTAACGTTTTTGATAAAAATCTAGAGAGTAGAATATTTGTTTACCATAGCAACATTGTTTCAATAAATATTGAATCGTCAGTTTGTTTTAAAAATTCTGTGTGAAATTTTTTTGAGAAAATCCTGTTTTATTTTCGGTAAGTAAAAAAATGTAATTTAGCATAAATAAACTAATTCAGAAGCAGCTATTTTAACGATTTGCATGAACATTACGTGACAAAATAAGATATATAATAATTATGTGAGTTATTAATTAAATTAGTGCCAGTAAACAGAATAATTGTTTTAAAAAGGATTAAACCTTTCGAAATTTAGAAATAATTGTGAGTAAAAAATTAATATACTTATTTATTTAATGCGTTATGTATATTTTATCATAATATCATAAGTATTCAGTATGACAATCAATATGTCAAGCGAATAGCAATTTTTCGCTTTTTTTTTTAAACGTTCACATTTTAACCGTGTTGCAGTTAGTAAACGTGTTATATGGCTTACATTTTTTAAGATTGCCAACATTATGATGACAGAGGGAGAAATATTAAAACAAATAAAAATATCGCCTGTATGGAAAAGGTAGAAACATAACGAAAAATGCATTTGGGAATGTGAAAAATAGTTGAAATTTGGAGTGTTTTAAAAGGGGACTGAAGAAAGGTTTAGGCTGTTGGACAACAAGCACGAGATGCTTGTAATTCAGAAACCGAAGATACCGAAGGTAAGAAAAATTTTTTTGCCGTAAAATCAATTGAATGTAGATTAATGCCCAGTTTCAACAACGATAAATAAATCTCTAAATAGTTATTAAATGAATAACTTTTATTCTCTGGTTAAATATTTTGACGTTTCACCAACGCTTTTAATCCTTAGTTAGCTATTTGACAGTTTAACCATATATTTGTCTAAATCAACCTTTAAAATGTATTTCTTTGCAAAAAAAAAATACACGTTGACAATTAAATTCTGTACACGTTTATTGTTTCACTTGGTTGCATACTTCTTATCAGAGTACTTATGAAATCTTTAGGAATCCTCTTCCATTCTTCTAAAATGGCATTTGTTAATTTTATTTTTATTCAACAGTTAAATTTATTCATCAACGAAGGTTGTATTTATTGTTGGGCAAACCGAGCATAAGGGATTTATTTTTCGCCTTTTGATACTTGATTTTTCTAGTACTCTTCTTTACCGCATTTTCACCAGGTTTTAAATTTGGAGCAATCTAACATTTTTCTTCGGGAGAATTGGAAAAATGTATTTTATTGTTTCAATATCTTTTTAAAAAGTCTCGTGATATGGTTACTTTGTTTTTTATTCGATTATGTGCATTCTAAAAATATAAATCTTTGTTACCAGCAAAAGAATTGCCTGAGAGAACTAGAAATAAGAGACGCAGAATCTGAAAAAGGGGAAACAGATGCGCCAAAAAAATCTAGGAAAATTTAGATCTGGAGCTGATCCAGGTACGCACTTATCAATTATATTAACATTATTTTATTTTAAATAACTGTAGAATTCACATTTTTGGCTTTGCACAAAAAATCTTGTGTTAAAATTCTTCATATTTGTATATCTAAATCAATGCAATATTATCTTACACCCTGTAAATTTTTTGCAGAACATCATAAGCAGTTCTGATTTGTACAAGTAACAGAAGAAAACCAACAAGGAAAAAGCCGAGGAAGAAAGATTCCTGAAAAAAGAAGCAAAAGAACAAAAAAAGTGGATTCGGAAATGAATTAATATTGTCTCAGTGAAAAATTTTCTTCACTCATTAACAAATGAATTTGTAATAAAACTCAAAGTTACGGAGGTGAAAATATTGCAAATGGCTTGTTCGCCTTTAGTCGTCTTTAACAGTTTCATCAATTCGACAGTCTTCTTTTAGAAAAAATTCTTGCGTCGGATTTTAAACATTTTATCGCATGTCCAGAGCAGTTTTTCATTGTGTATTTTATCAGATATTCAATATAATGAATTCATTTGTTTATGGCGCGTCATTATCTTTTCCATACAAGTGATCGAATTCTTTATTCGTTTTAAAAAAATTTTCTTCCCATAAAATTTGCAATCTTAGGTCTAAAACAAAGAATTCGTTCATTAAAAGTTAATCCAAGTGTTTTGGTTTTAACTTTTATGTAAAAAAGCGAAAAATTACTGTTCGCATAAAATTTTAATTGTTATATTAACTTCCTAGCGAATTTCATCATTTATCGAAAAAAACAATTTCTCAAAAATTATTTCACAGAGTTTTGTAAAACAAACCAACACTTTAATATTTAATGAAACAATCCGCAAGGAAAGCTCAATCCATGAATATGATACCTAAACCGAAGATTGCAACAATATCACAAATTTTGATAACCAAGTTCAACTAACGCACCATAAGGGATTTTTTTGTAATTGTACGAATTTAATTTTTTTTATTAAACATATGAAATAACTACTTTTTATTTATAATGTAAAAACTGAATGATAAACCCAAATTTTCTGTTTATTAGCAAAATAAAGCTACTATAAATATTACAAAAATGAAACTCATTAAAAGAAAGATATAAAAAACGGCGAAAGTTATATACAGAAAAGATTAGTAAATGAGAAATTCGATATTTCGTTTTTGCTATCAATTGGTCTATATTTACAAATTTCTTAAATCGTTCATTTTTAATCCATCATTTAATTATTTCTGAATACCGAAAATAGATTTCCAAAAGTTGAAAAAAATTCAGCAAATCTCAACCTCCACCATGTAACAGATTTAACGGGCTCCTATCCAGGATAAGGGCGCGGTTTCCCTAAGTGCATAAGAATTCAGTAAGAGACAAGTTCAACAACAATTACAATTTAATAAAGTTAAAAAAATACCCAAAAAATATAGAAAAATGATATAAAAAGAGTTCTTACCAAGCGATGCCCTTAAGGGAACCCATGGCTCTTTTGGTACTTAGATACTAGATAAACTTCCCTCACAATCAGGGACCGTTTGAACCCCTTGCCATTGTAATCGTCTCGTATTTATATCAAATAATTTTTATGTTCTTGCGAAGTAACCTCACGTATTTCACGCGTAGAGTATAACGCTTCTCAAAGAATATAAAACAATGTTTATTATACGAAACGGTTACTAAATATAAATAATAAATATGAAAAGATATTTGAATTTCCACCGTATTATAAGTGAATATAAAAGCATGGAAGGGGGACAACAGACCAACTATTTATGCTAAAAGAATTGCAGAGCAAAAGCTACGACCAAAACTTTTATTTATTGATTACAAATAAGCATATGACTCAAAAAAATCAATGAGACTGGGAATGCTATTAAAATTGGTGTAGCTAATGAAGATAACGATAGTTCTGTCAAATAGAAGAAAAGGAATCAAAATAAATTTTCATATGCGTCTTATATAAAATATTGGTCCATGAATTCCACAAAGAGAATTCATTTTCGGTCCCACAACACACAAGTCGTATAATTTCTGGTGGAGATAGTTCGCTTGCACTTCTTTTTTTATATTTTCATTTTGTGGGTATGTTTACGTGCTCACTGTGAACTTAGAACTGGCAAAGCTAGGGTTAAAATATTAATACATGTAAATATAATCTTTTAAATCTAAATTTGCATCGAATACAATTTTGTGAATGCAAATAATTTTTTTTATTTAAGCTTAAAATTTGGCTAGTATAATAGACCTTTCCTGATAAGAAAACACCGGGTGAACTATGCTCAGGCGCACCTCCCTCTACCCTAAAATTTCTCCTCATTCTAGTAACATATAAAAGTGACAGTAACTCAATATGTCAAAAGTACTAACAAGAATTGGGACAACAAAACACAACAGTCATACCAATAAAAAAACTAGGTTTTTTCAAATATGTCAATTTTGAAAAAAATAGAGTATGTCAGTAAAGATCAATTATTAAATTTTTTTTTAGTTAATACGTTTTTCATTTCATCAGTGATAGTAAAATAAATACAAGTATCAAGTACAAAAAAAAATTACGGTATATATTTTCAACGGAACGCCCTGTATAATATCGCATTTTTCAAGTGTATAAGTACGTACGTAGTTCGAATAAATGTGGACAGAACAAGTAGATAGCGAGTAAATCGAATAGTCTGTTTTGCGGAAAATACAACAGTAATTTATGAATGTTCCCGATAGCCAGCGAGAAAATTAAAAAGCGTTTCGGTGGAAAGCGCGGCAGCGCCGGCAAAAACGACGAACATGTTGGAGATAGGGAGGCCTGCAAGACGTTCTAGCCCAGTTAAACAAAGAAGGACCGAGTTATCAAAAGCAACCATTAGGTACTATTGGACCAAAGCACTCCATTTACAAAAGTACCTCCAGAAAATAAATGAAGAGCTATCTTAAGAGCTTCTAATTGATCTTGCAATATTTCAGTACCTTCTCCATCTGCTGCAGGAAGAACGAATCAAGCGTTAGCAAAACTACAACAAGAATGAAAACAGTGACTCAATAAAAAGTAAATAGAGTGATACATGTAGAAACTACTCTCTATTGGGACACTACTACCCAGATTGGGATACTTGTGCTCTTTTGTACAAGATGGTCAAAGCCTAAAATGAGAGCCTCGGCGAAGAAAACTATTGGAACTTCAGTTTAAGTTTGATAATTATGAACTGCTCTAAGTCACTGGTTTGTTGATAATTTCTTAGCAATGAGGAATGAAAAACAAATTCCAGGAATATATTTCGCTCTTGTTTATTTTCTTCTTCTTCTCGCATCCTTATAACTTATATTCCTTGGAATCCATTGCCATTCTTCTATTCCATCATGTATTTAGTTTTCTTTGTTCGATTTCTGCATTTTTATCCTCCCAGTGTTTTCTCAGTCGGCATCTCCCTGTTTTGCCTGTTCTTCCTGATTCTATTACTTTTTTAACATTGATATTTAGATTGTAATTAGATGTTCATACCAATTGAGCTGATTATTTTCTGTTATTGGTAATAGACTGTCAATTTAATAATACCCTTATTTTTCTATTTATTTCTATTGCTCATAGTTTGCTGTCATGCGTTTTCTTAGTTGTGCAAGATTCCCAGGCTGATGTCATTACGGGTTGAACTATTGTATTATACACTTTTAATTTAATTTCTTTGCTTAGATATTTTTTACTCATAATAGTATTATTTAATACGTTGTAGAGGCTATTTGCTTTCTTTATTCTGTTCGTTATTTCTGGGTCTATCGTTCCATCTTATCTGATCATGTTTCCTAAATATTCATATCCTGTTATTCTTTGTAATTCTTCTCTCTGTATTTAGATTTTTTAGTAAAAATTCTTGAAAAGTTCTAAAAAATATGAATTTTAATTTACGGTGACGGTATGCCAAACTTTTTAAAAAATGATGCCAGAATAACTGGAACTAAAAGTCGATTTATTACTACTTTTTTATCTAACACACCTTTAGTTTTATTTATTTATATTATTATTTTATTAATTTCATTACTGATAATTTGCAATTATTACAACTAATTCTTGATGAATATAATATAAAATGTAGAGAGATGTAACGTCTTGAAAGCCAGATGTTTCTTGGTTGAGGGTTGATAATAGAATGAGCTGAACGTGCCATTTGAATTTGTGATTAACTAGTGGTGCTGATTTTTCACCAATCAAAGTTGACAGACAAAATTATGCCCAAATATGGGCTATTATATATTAAAATATGATCGCAGGTGTTCTGTGTTTAAAAAAAAAAGTTAATAGAGAAGTGAAATAAGTGTTTTATTTTTAGTTTGTTGGGTGAAAGTGTTATTGAGATTCATTTTAAGAAAGAAAGGTCGAAATAATACTCAAAAGTCTGGCAACCCATGGAGCCAACACTAGGACCTGGGGGCTAAAACAAATTTTTCATCTTGCTAAAGTTAGATTGATACTTCTTTTTTTTTTCGAAAAAAAATTCGGGCTGATTCGAGACTGGCCTAAAAGGCATTAATAGCGGAGCAAAGGCGATTTTATAAAATGCTTGGCGCAAGTAGATAAAACGAGACAAAAATTATTCGTCCCCTTTTTATTTCTTGCAGCGTTTTCTCTTGATTTCCCAGGTCCCCGGCCGGCCGCCCCCTTCTTTCTCCCCATTTCGTTTTAAGACAAGAAAATCATTTATCAAGTCTAATTGTCTCTTTCTATGTCTGTCTCAGATATTTTCGAGACGATTTTAAAAGTTCCTTCGCATCTAAGGAATATTGCAAATTAAATTTATACAAAGTTTTTAATGGCCCATTTGTTTTTTATCTTTCATTTTCGATTTTAAATCAAAAAGTCAGAGCAATAAAAATATATAAAAACTACATTGATGTTCTTTTGAAAATTTAACACATTATAAGCTATATGAAGGCGCTAAAAATGATTACTGATATTTTAGTATTATACAGAGAGGCCCCTATAAAATAACTACAAAAATGTTTGTTGTTTTATGACCTTAAGATGCACTAGGTGTAAAATACCCAGTATATTTCACTGGAATTTTGGATTTTTAAATAGAACACCTTGTATTTCATATTTGTAATCTACTTCAGAGTATGCTGTATGAGATTTAATACAAAGATTGTAAGTAAAAATATAGGAAAGGTCCTTCGGCTGACAAAAACTTCTAGGTATACGTTTTTCAACAGTGACTGCAACTATTCCAATTACGCTCCTAAACAAAAAAGAAAACAACTTTTATTTTTCAACAAGATCCAGGAAATGAATAGTATTTCAAACTCTGATAGATAAAACAAACCGATCAGGAAAAACAGTCGCAAACTACAACGAAATCCGAATAATTGGAGGAGAAATATAATAAAAACAACTTGGAGCAAAGTATACGAATTGGAAAGGTAACGTCCATCCAAAAAGAGAACAGAAGAACGTTTGCAACGATTGTAGATAAAAGTGTAGTGAACAGTTCTTAGAACAACAAAGAAGGTAAATTTTCGAAAATTACTTGCAACTAGGAGAGATTAAGGTAACAAGATTTTATTGCCAAACATGTAGAAAATACTTTAAAAATCACAAAGAAAAGAGAAAGATCGTTTTCTTTGGAATATATGTTTTACAAGTACTCCCTATTGGATCACTACTACCCAGATTTGGACATTTATGCTCTTTTGTACAAGATGGTCAAAGTATAAATAGAGGTACGGGTAAGTCTAGGTGAACAAAACAGTTAGAACTCCAATTTGATATTGATAATGACGATTTGGTCCAAGTCACTAGTTTGTTGACAATTTCTTAGCATTGAGGAATGGAAAATAAATTCCAAGAATATATTTCGCTATTGTTCATTCTCGCATCCTTAATACCTTAAAAGGGTGACGGATTTCCTCGTTTCATTCCTTAATTCATTGGTTCCATTCCTTCCAGTCCATTACCATTTTCTTCAGTTCCATTATGTCTTTTTTTGACTCATTCTAATTAGATTATTATTATTATTATTCCAATTAAGTTGTCTTTTTTATATTACGCTTAATATACTTTCAATGCAATAGTCTCAATTTCTCTATTCATTTATATTGCTCTTAGTTTGCTGTTATGCATTTTCTGAGTCGTCAAAGATTCCCAGACGAGTTGAACTATTGTATTGTACACTTTTACTTAATTTCTCTTAGATATTTCTTACTCATAATTGTATTAATTAATGCTTAATAGAGGCTATTTTGTTTCTTTATTCTGTTCGTTATTTCTGAGTCTATTGTTCCATTTTGTCTGATAATGCTTCCTAAATATTCATATCCTGTTATTCCTTGAAATACTTGTCTGTTTATGTATATTTTTCGGTTATCGTTATTCTCTTTTTCATTTTTAATTGTCATTGACTCTTTTTTTCTCCTTTTTCTTGAAAATTGGTTTCACAAGTTATCCAGTCAAGACCTGCAGCTTTTCTCTCTTAAACTTCTTAGTTGCTTCTACTAGTTTTCAAGGCTGTACTTCTTCCTCTGTTAGGTTTTCCTTTCGCTTAATCCATTATCTTTAATTTCATTGTTATATAAAGCTTTTTTGAAATATTTTTCTGTCTTTGACTTGCTTAATTTGAATCTGCTGGTTTCTTTTTGTTGCTCTTATGAGTCTTTTTTAGATATTCCTAAACCAGTCTGATTTATCTTTAATCTCTTCTCCAATTGCGTGCATCTGTAGTAGAGAAACTTACATTTTTAAAAAACTAACATGTTTAATAGCAGGGATAGGCACTAATACGTCTCGAGCCCCCAAACATAATTTAATCTCTTTTTATTTTCAAATGAAGAAAACTCCAATAACTAATAATTTTTTTGACTCTAATAAAATTGTCTATTTATTATCCGATCGCGACCCTGCCCCATAACTTATACTGTTAAAATTTAGAAAATATTAAATGAAAAATAAGTTCTATATACAGGACGATATTTAACTAAATCCTTTATTTTTGCTTGGTTGTTTTCTGGTAGTTTTCGTGACACACCTATTTGGCATTATTGTTTCACAAATAACAATTTCCTACTGCGACGTTGCCACATTTACAAAAATATTACTAAATCTGCGAATTATATATTCGTGATAAATATTCGGAAATCGTGTACCTTGACATTGCGGAGCCCGGGGCCCAAAAATGAAAAGAAAGAAACAATAACGTCGGTCCATTCGCGAAGAAACTGCGTGAGAGGGACGAAAATCGATACCACCACCCTAAAAATTGTACGAGATGACGATGACGGTTGAGGAATCGAACGGCCAGATATTTATTCACCCTTCTTTTTAATCTCGCTTCTTCTTCCCCTAATGAGCCGGCCCTCCCCTTGCCGGTCCACTCCATTTTTTAGCCTCTCCTCTCCGGCCGGGATACCCCCACTGCGACGCACTTTTTCTTATTATTAAGGGACTGTCAGCTGCAGGCCGTGAAAAATGAGCGATATTTAAGAATACGGAGGAGGAAATTAAAGCGCGATTTTTCATTTCTTATTTTAGAACAAGAGAAATATTAATTTGTATTCTGGATTTTCTTGCAGTTTTCTGGATTAGCTCGGATATTAAAATTCTGGAATAGTTTATAATTTTGTACGTTTTGGCAGCCGAGACGTCGCTGGATAACTGGATAGGAATGGGAATAATTAATTCAAATTTAAATTTACTTTATACAGGGCTGCGATATTTTTTCATCGATAAAATAAAAAGCTATCTTGAATTTTCTTAAAAATAGTTCGTTTTCCTCTTCAAAAACTGCTTTTTTTACTTTTTCCTTTTTGTTAATGACAATGTATTATTGCAATAAATTGTATTTTTTCACATAAAATAATGAAAACAGTTTTGTTTTAAATCAATGGAATAAATAAAAAAATAAAAAAAGACTAATGTGAAATACTAGTTTGTAATTCTTGAAACAGAAATGGATGAAAACAAAGATTAAAAAAACTATTAAATACACACATATAGAGATACATTTAACTCTAATAAAAATTCATTTAAAACAAATAAATTTGTCGTTTGTAGGTTTAAATAATACATTTATTTGGTTGTAATTTTCTTCTTATTTGACCTAAATTTCATTATTTGATTCAAATAAATATTTCTCTTGAAACTAGCAAATTTTATTTAGTGAACATTTTTTTGGTTTATATCAAATAAAATTAACAAGAACAATAGAGAAGAACTCATAATTAATAAAAAAGTTACTTCAACCAAGTAAATTCCTAGTTCGAGTTAAAATTGTTTAGTTGAAGTCCTAAAATATATGTGATTCCAATAAATTTTAATTTAAAAAGAAAGAAAATTTATTGATATCAAATAATAATGGTGATTCTTTTAATTTCTTAAATTTAATAAATTGATTTTTCCATTCAATTAATATGTTATTGCTTATACTTATCTTTAAATAGAGTTAACAAAAATAATAGTAGGTAATCATCTTGTTTATATATTTTTTTATAGATTTTATTTTATTAATCCATTAATACAGGGTTTATTGTATTTCTGACTTCTTCTTTATACACAGAGAAATATTTGTTTGAACCTAATAAAATTTATTTGAACCAAATTCCTAATTTGAATTGATCCGAATAAATTTTTATTTTCAAAATTTGTTTGAATCCTGTAAATATTAAATTATAAAAGCAAATTTTATTTGGTTCAAAAATGTTTGATTCTTTTAATCTCTTTAATTCGTATACAGAAATAAATTATTTTTTTAGTATAAATAAATAGTTTATCAAGTATACTTATACGTTTTATTTATTATTTCATGCTAGAGATTTTGAAAATGTGATGTCAAGATATTTTTTGAGTTTATTAAAATTTATTTGATCCCAGTAAATTTCTAGTTTGAATAGATTTTCGAAAAACTTAGTAAGTTGAAGGTTCTTATCTAGGTAAGTCAACATTTATTTGATTCAAATAAATATTGATTTAAAAAAAGGCAAATTTTATTTGGCTAAAAAATTTGTTTGTTAATATCAAATAATAATGTCATGTCATTACTTTTAATATCTTTAATGTTTTTACTGAAATAAATTATTTTTTCTATTCAAATAAATATTTTATTATGTATGTACTTATTGTTCTATTAGTACAAATAATTATTTGTAATATTAATGGTTAACGTACAATAATAATAATATAATAATTTCATAAAAAATATTAGTTTAGTGATATTAACAACAAAAATACTTGCTAAATAACATGTAATATTCAACTAAATAGATCAACATTTGTTGAATAAATAACATTTATTTAACTGCAATAAAATTTATTTGAGCCCAATAAATGAATAAATAACAAACTGATAAATTATATGTTTTATAAATAATACTTTTATCATAATTTGTAGAAAAATTATGCATGCTGAAGTTTAAACTTATATAAACCGATCCTAGAAATTTGATAAAAATATTTTATAGAAAGTGGCTTTTTACTACTTACTTTTAATAGAGACAGTATAGCTTTGTCTAAAATGGAAATGACTGATAACTTTCTAATTATAATAACAATTAGCAAAGGTGATACCAACTCACGGCGCAAAATTATCTCAAACAATAAATACATCGTCATTGGTCCTTCGAGCCGGATTGGAACAGTTAAAGCTTATCACTTCGTAAAGTTGGATTTATGATACATTCCAGAGTTAATAAAAGTGCGATTTTGCATTTGTTTCGGGGGAAAATCCCCTGTTTTGGAATAGAGTGACGTATTGAAAAGACACATATGAAGCAACCTTGCGGAATCCAGTTATTGCAGAAACGTTTTATTTCACGCAGGCCAATCTTCTGCAAAAATCCACCGTCTTTGAATAGAAAATTCTGCCTAAATCCAACAATTGCGATCAATTGTTGGTCCACCATTCATAGCAATTCATTTGAAATTCAAATTTCTTAATAACCAGAATCTCTTCATCAAAGACGGTTCATTTTTCCCGTGAAAAAAATGGATAAAAACGGAGAAGGGTCGGACCCTTTCCAATCTGTGATTTAAAGCACATAATCTAATATCTGGATATATTTTCGGCGTACCCCTCGCCAGGAAATCTGGATGTCGACAAGAGCAGAGAAAAAGACGCTGGTACAGAAATCCTAAATGATTAAAAGTATAATCTACGAATACACTTTATCTTAAATTCTTATCGTTCTTTCGAATTATTTTGTTTGTATTCACCCCTGCCTGTATACGACAGAGGCGTAGAATAACGCATTTATTAAGGGAGAGATTTTCTTACAATTTTATTTTTTTAATCATCCATCCCGATTTATCCATATGTTATGGAAAAGTTCTCATTGTGAAATCTTGAATTTTTATACAAAGCGATTGTTTGACGAAACAAATTTTAGTTAAAATTGATAGAACAAACACCCTGTATTTTAATAACGAGATATCTGACAACTACAGATTTTATATATCGCAGTGCAACACTCAAGAAATTTAATTTTTGAGAAATCGCATTGAAAGTTTTCTGCTCTTTTCCTAAACGGATTACAAAACAATTATACAACATATGTTCTTCTTTTTTGCACTTTGTTGTGTAGTTATTTATGTTCTTTAACAATTATGGGATTTTATGGGAAATTTTAAGGAGTTCTATTATATTTTTTTAAGAGATTTTATGGCTTTTTTAATATACGAGTATTTCAATAAATTTTTACATTATTTAGCAATTTTTGAGGGTTCTTCTCAAATTTTGACATTTTCTGATTTTTTTCTTGTAAATAATACTTTTACAATAATGGAATTTATTGACAAGTTCTGAGAATGGTTAATATAATTTTACAGTTTTTTATTGACCGTTTTAACATATTTTTATAAACTAAGAATATTTGCCAAATTTGATGATTATTATTGTTTTTTTTAATAATTTTTTTAAATCTTTCACAATAATGGGGTTTTTTGACAGGTTTTAAGAATTTTAATACATTTTTGGCAACTTTTTCCCTTTTAAATATCTTTTAATATATTTTGAAAATATTTGATATTTTAACGACTTTATCAATTTTTGACAGTTTTTGTTTTGAAAATAATACGTTTTGAAATGTTTTAACAATTGTAGAATTTTGTTATGGGTTTTAAGAAACCTACTTTAAACGTTTTAAAATTTTCAAATAGACTGCGATAATGTTTGACAGTTTTTATGGTGATTTGTTAGTTTTTGAAAATTTCTTTCACAATTATAGAATTTTAAGACAAAATTTGGGAAATTTTAATAAACTTTTTGATAGTTTTTTTTGACATTTTGAAATAAATTGTGGCAATTTTGATGTTATTTATCAACTTTTGACAATTTCTTTCACAATTATACAGTTTTAAGGTAAAATTTGAGAATTTTGAAGAAAAAAAAATTTAAGACAAAATTTGGGAAATTTTAATAGAATTTTTTATTGCTTTTTTTGAAAACAGTTTTTGTAATTCTTTCAAAATTATACAATTTTAAAACAAAATTTGGGAATTTTTAATAAATTTTTTGACAGCTTTTTTAACCGTTTTGACATTTTTAAATAGATTTCGAAAATATTTGGTAATTTTGATAGTTCTTATCAATTTTTAACAGTTTTGGATTCCTTCCACAATTACAGAATTATTAGATAGAATTTAAAAATAACTGGTCAGCCCTTTCTTGAAACAGCTCTTTGCAGAAACTAAAAACTGACAAAAAAATCCCCATATACTGGACCCATTATCAAAAAAAAAAGAAGAAGAATAATAGATTTCCAGAAATAAAACGATCCGTAAGTATGTAAACAATAAACAAAATAAAACATTTCAGATAGACATCTACAAGAAAGAATATGTTTCTCTTGAGTTTCATTTCAAAACAAAGTAAGGATAGCCATCTCGCTGTGAATGCTGAATGCAATGTAAATGTGTATTTAAAATATTCTGTTTTAAATTTCTTGTAATAAAGACGGCTATTTCCCTTTAATTTTTCATTTTAATTCAGTTTCGCCAGGGGCTGGCAGCGCACTGGATTCGAACACCACTCAAAGGGTCACTGCATCCATAACAACGGCCAAAATTCTACAACAAATATAAAAATTACACAAATTAAATCGAATAAAAAACAATGTGGCAAAGCATTAAAATAACAAAAACGATAAGTAAAACCTTAAACGGACCAAAACGCTGTCAACTCGGAATTAAACGTTGCACAAAAATTGGTTTCTAGAATCTAGAAATCTGTATAAAGGGGATGAGTCTCCCCATAGCAGGTCTTAGGACCACGGTGCGCGAAATAAAAAGAAAAACTTCCAGAGCTGTTCAAGAAAGCGGGTTTTTATCAAGCTGGCAATGATGGTGAAGCGGGAAAGAATAATGAAAAAAGTGAGGGAGAAATGAACGAAAGGCACATTTTCCATCCCCTTTCATGGCCACCTACCGGATAGCTCTCGTTCATAAAACTCAACTGACATATTTTTAAATTAATTTAATATTAATCAATCGATACGTTGCCATGATTTGATATTAATAACAGATTATTCTACTTTTTCTACTTCAATTTTGAGACCACAACTAACATGGCTTTTCGACCTAAAAACAGATCAGTGATTGACAACTGACAGTGTACAAATGACATGTGACAGCTGACATGACTTAAAATGCACAGTTACTGAAGTTAGTGTTTATTATAATATTTTAATAATAAGAAATATAAGACGAGAAATTAATAAGAAGACAAATTCATAGTATTAAGGAAATTGATGAAATTTTTTACAGCTGCGCTTCGAACAAGACAGTCAATATGCTTAAAATGCGCTGGTTGAAATAAAAGAAGAAGAAAGATAACCAAGAGTTTGTAAATATATTAAAATAATAAATCTTCATAAATAATGGAGCAAATTGATATAAATAAAAATGATAACTATTAGATATCATAAAATAATTTCAAATGTAAGTAGAGATGTTTGTCAAATTAATTATAGAATGAGCGTTAAGGTTATTCTTCTTCTTCTTCTTCTTCTTCTTCTCTATTTGCGATTTGGAGGCCTATGTTCTGCTTCTTTTTTTTAAACACTTATGATTTAGGTTAATTTCTTATCATTGACGAAAGTTACAGTTTGATATTACGAATATTAATACTGGAGCTAAACTTAATATTTTCACTACATATGAATTTGATCACTAAGTCATGTAATGGAAAAAAAGGCCGTAAATATTATAGTTAAGGTTATTTGAAACTATATATTGCCATTTGACACAGTGCACCAGTGTGTAATAACAGGTAAAAACTTTGTTAATCTTTTTAAGTCGTCAATAAAAAAAACCTAAGGGCAGAAAACTCGGAACTAATAAGAGATGAGTTTAACCCAAAATAAAAATTACAACTATTTTAAAAAAAACTTAGGCCATCCTGTGAAAACCTAACCTAAATTACGACACTTATCCGTCGGAAATTTAGAACCAAAAAAAAAACTACCATTTCAGCAAAAATCGTAATAGTAGTACTATCCTTCGTGTTGAAGGAATATGTTGAATTAAATGAAGTCAAATTTGACTGATTACTTTCGAGTTAATGCTACTCAAAAGTTTACTTACTCAACAAAATATCCAAACCCCAAAGTGAACTCTTCCTGGATTTGACAAAATGGCCCGGAAATTTGTGTACTCAAGGTGCAAAAAACTAACTGACGAAATTTTTAGTTTCTTTCTCTACTAATTAAAAAAACACCAATGTAAACCGTGAGAGAACAAAAAGAACTCTAGTTCTGTAAAAAAACAATAAAGCAAAGCTCGACTTTATGTGACTTGACCAAAAAAATCATAAATCAATTCTTCGAGCTTCTGAAAAAATTCCTTAAGTCTCTAGACCAGATTTCTTGAGTTCTGCGAAAAATCTCCTCTGAGCTTCTGAAGAGACTTCTTTAATGTCTAGACCAGACTTCTTTGAGCCTCTGAAAAGACTCTTTAAGTCTCTAGACCAGACCCCACGAGTCCAGCGAAAAGATCCCTCTGAGCCTCTGCACAGATTCCTTGAGTCTCGAGACCAGATCACCATGAACTTTTAAAAATAATTCGTGAGTCTAGATGAAACGCCTTCATTCCTCTGCAAAAAACTGTCTTTTTTCCTTAAACATTTCTGCACTGACCCATGTTCTATATCCATTTTTTAAGTTATTTTAAGCAATGTTTGCTACTCTTGCTGTTTTTCGAGTTTCAACACAACGCTTACTTCAATAATCTTTGATTATTAAAAATTACATTTGACAGATAATTTCTTCTTCTTCTTTTTATTTGATTTAGAGCCTTCAGCTACCAGAGCTATTTAGCCTACAATGATTGCCCGGTAATTCACAGTTAATATAAATGATAATAAATATTTTTTATAAATGCGCTAAAATACAGTATGCTACATAGTTATAATTTTGAATTTACTGTTAGTTCTTTAATTTCAGGTATTATAATACCTCACATTTAATTCAACATTGGATCTTTTGTATATTTTTTTAATTTAATTAACAATCGTAACAAACGAGCTAATTTCGTTAATTACATGTGTGGTTTCTGTTGTTAATTACACCAAATTTGATAGCACAAAGGTAAAAAATGTCCAAGGGTGCAGTGGTCATTGAATATAATACTGCAATTTTGCGAACACCCCGTGGATTCTATTCGAAAGCGAGCACAAAAAAGTTGTTTCGCACCCTTTAAGGGTTTGTAGAGGGAAAGGGTAGTTAACCTTTTGTAGTTTCTGACCCTTTGACCGTTAGGTTTTCATCAATGTGTTAATAAAATTGTTATATTTACAAATTGATTTTAAATTTTTACAGTTATTTAAAAGTGTTGGACATTATTGGTTCAATATAGCACCTTGAAGAACTCCGTAACATAAAAATACAGTAAATACATTAGTAGCACCTTTTCGAAAACTTCCTTTTATTTATTTAATGAATAAAAATAGCAAACGTAACCTGAAATTGTAATGAAGGGAAATAAAAATTTTCATCATTCGGTACATAAAAATGGTCTTCGAATGGCTAAGCAGGAAAATAATTTACATAAAGAAATTGTGCGCCCTGATAAAAACCTCGCGACGTTAAACTTTTACGAGGCAGCTCCGAAGAAGAAGAAGAAAACAAAAGAAAAGTGACACTTGGACAAAAGGTAGTTAAGGCTGTGTTTTGTTTGGGCCAACACAAAAGACGGACTCTCGCAAAGAAATAAATGAATGTCGGGATAAGGAGAACATTAAAAAGATATCACAAAAACACTATTTACATTTCGCGTATCTTTTGTCTCTTGGAATACCGGCTCGGGGCGGAATATATTATTGATACTCCGAATCTGATACGGCATTACAAAGAATTTATTTTGTTGCCTTGCCCGGATTGTCGCTTTTGGAGGCACACTTTGCTTTTTAGATCGTTCTGTCTATCGATTATTACTAAAAATGTAAAAGATAAATTGTACTTATCTTAAAATTTCACTTTTTTCTAAAACTCTTTTAAATACTCTTTGACTATTATTTCACCCTTTGGCATCAAGTTCTTGCTTGTTATCGCATATATGAAGGATTTCCGTTGTTGTTTCTATTGTGTTGTTATGTGTAGGATTGTGTTGGGTATCAATGATGTGTTTTACAAAAAATTGATTTATCTGGTTCTTTTAATCTATCAGCTCGTAAGTGTTCACTATATCTGAATTCAAAATGTCTAAGGGTCTAGCCAATATAGATAGTATTGCAATCCACACAATGTGCATTATAAATACTCGATTTTTAATTTCATCTTGATCAACATGTTTATTAGATGTAATGGATAATTATTAGAGATAGCTTTTTATTTTATAATATTAATTACCCTTTTAAAGTCATCCCCACTCATTGGTACTGAAAAAGCTCTATGTCTGTAATGTAAACTACTAGTTTATATGATATGGGGTGATTTGAGTTATAAGGGATATAAAACTTTTTGCATTTATAGAAATTGGTGTAGTGAAGTGTTTTTTTCTGACTTTAGACTGATAATAATCAGCAAATTTCTACTTTTTGACGTCAGCACTCACCTATATCAATTTCTTTGATTAGGATATCGCTATTTTAGAAGATAAGTACATTGTGTAGATTTCCTAACTAACACATTTTTGTTGAGTGGATTTGAACTCATAAAACGCAAATTTTTATAAATATAACACTCTTTTATTGTAAAGTAGAAGAATAGACGATTATTTAGTGTACTTTTAAATAAAGACAGGGGTGAATGGGATTAAATCTTTTTGATATTAATGACGTTTCCATTTGCAAGATTTGGCGGGTAAATTAAAAATTATTTTGGGTTAATTTCTTGTATATAATTTGTAAATATTAATAATTTTTTAAATAAGAATTTGATATACAGAAATCCGACATTCTAAATATCTTGGTGTACTAAACTAAAAACTTATTTTTAGAACGTTTAAACAACCATTGATTATTATAAGCATTGAACTTGACCCAGTTATTCAAGTGCCGCGGTGTTGCCGGCTCTAATAGCTTTTCGGTAAATAATATTTGTATAGATATAAAATATTCATATTTATTTCATTGGAAACGGCGGACTTTAGAAAAAGATTTTATTCTGCATACGCATAAATGTGTGCATTATTTTCGCGGACACCCTGTATAATGCCTGGTACTTAACTTTCACAAATACATTATAATTTATTAATTACTGGTATAAAAACATCTACTAATGTATTTGTGTCATCACCAACATTTTTAGAACTTTCAACAGCTATGAAATCTTTGTTCAAGTCTCGACAGATCGGTTTACTTTCCTCGAAGATTTTATTAAAAGAGTACAAATCTACAAAAAAAGAACATAAATAGCTGATCAAATTCTCTGTGAGGTCCTGTTCGTGATCCCGGTCCCGGGCCCAAAGGGGTGCAAAACAAACACACATCTTCCGCACCGTGTCTACCTGTGCTCTATAGAAATTCCTCGCGGATGACCCTTAAAAATAAAAATCGCTCTTAACCGGTTTGACCAAATCTAAAGAATAAGGGGTGAAATATAAAAATATTGACCCCTGATTTGCATACTGGCCTGACCACTGTGGGAACGTTTTCAGGGTTAGTCAAAGCCTTTTGGTCATTATTATTTGTTCTGTAACGGTTTTTTGCATTTTTATTTTTCGCTCTGACGGATGCCGAATGGGCAGATGCTGCATCTTAGACATTAAAAAGGCTCATGGAAATATTGATTTAACAATTAACCACTCTTAATAATGTGGTATTACATTGAGAATTAATTCTGAGATTGTTCCAATAAAAAATAGTTACTAGACAGTGGCTGTCTCTACATAGTTGCTTTCTGGAAATGGAGTAAAATAAATTTATAAAACCAGAATATAACTAATTTGTCGATAAAACAACTAAAATTTAGAAAAAAAGGAATCCAGCATTGCGTGTGTGTTTCTTGACTCGACCAAAGCTTTTAACACTGTAAATTATGAATGACTGATAGAAGATTTGGAATTCTTGTTAGTCGAAATGTAAATATGTAGCAAATAAGCAACAAGTAACTTTTATTAACAAAAATAAATATGCTTTTAATTCTATAAACCAGGAGATAACTAGATAAATAATTAACATTTCTAATACGAAGATAGATCGAAAAATTTCTAGATCCATACAGAAAAATAACTGTATTTGGAACAGCTGATTAGATTGTCTTCGTTTAGTGTTACACATTTAGTCCAACGCTTGTTAATATCTGTTAACCCTTCAAAAAAATAGAAACTATTAAAATCTTCGAAATTTCTAAGTAGCAGCTGGTAGTAGAATGGGGGGAATTTCTTTCCAGCCAACCGTTTTTTGGGAGTTAAAAACGTTATGAAATCCGACGGTGCTAAGTCTGGTGAATACGAATTAGCTGCAATCGTAATTCGTGCAGTTTCGACTTAAAGGATAGAAGATCATCTGGTAAAGTTCATTTCAAGATATTTCGTTGACCTGCCATTTTCATTCAGAGAACTATTAGTAAATCCCTCGCTACGTGGTCGTTAATCCAAGGAAATTAGTACAGAATGGTATTTAAGCCCCTTATTCGAAGCGCTTGAACATCACTAGTCACTAGTCACTAAATTCCTGGCAGACATTCAAGTACGACCCTGTTGTTTTTTACTTTAAAATGAAGAATTTACAAGTTTAACTGATGGTACTCTCCAAGCAGATGGTTAGTCAACGAAATATCTTTCAGTCAATAAAAGTTAATCCTCAGAAATCGAAGTTGGAGAATCTTAACGATGAATTCCGTTGTAAATTTTTTTCGAAAAAGAAGAATATATTGTAATAATTATTTTTTTGTTCAAACCGAAGACTCTTTCAAAGAAGAAATTTAAATTTAAATATTGAATACGTAAATTTCCACCCTAGCGACGATAAATTTTGTTGAAAAATGAAAGAAGTAAATGTTCTATAATCTCTCTACGTCTCTTTTCAATCAATTTATAGGAAAAGTATAAATTTCGATTCCTTTTATTGTTATTATTTACTCCGTTTTTTTTCCCGTTATGCTTTTTATAAATCATTATTTATTTCGTCCAAAATCCCAGATCTTCATTATTTTAATTTTTTTGGTATTTTCTTTTCTTTTCCTCTTATGCTTCTTCTAAATCGTTTTTGTTACATCCACAATCCTGATCCTTTAAATTGTCTTTGTATTACTATTATTATTATTGTTATTATTGCATTTATTATTTAACCCATGGTTATTGTGCTTTTTCTTTATTCCTTTTATACTCATTTGTTCTGTTTAATTATTTTGTTTTTTCCCGTTATGCTTCTTATAAATCATTCTTTATTCAATCCATAATCGCAGATTTTAATTATTTTAATTTTCTTGCTATTATTATTATTATTATATTTAGTACTTAACTCTATAGTTCTTGTTTTTTCCTAATATCTTCCGATATAATTTTTTCTTTTATAAAATTTTCTTTTCTTTCCTCTTATACTTCTTCTAACTCATTCCTTACTCCATCCATAATCTCAGATCTTCATTATTTTAATTTTCTTAGTATTACTATTATTATTGTTGTTTTTACTACTTTACTGAATAGTCATTATTTTTTCTTAATTCCTTAGAATGTTACTTTTGTTCTTATTAAATTTTCTTTTCTTTGCCTCGTATGCTTCTTCTAAACTTTCTTCATTGCATCCATAATCCCAATTCTTCATTATTTTAATTTTCTTAGTATTACTATTATTATTATATTTGCTATTTAACTCTATATCTCTTGTTTTTTTCCTAATATTTTTCGATATCATTTTTTTTAATAAGATTTTCTTTTCTTTTTCTGTTCGTTCTTCATTGATCATTTTTATTTTCTTGATATTACTATTATTATTATCATCATTGTATTTACTATTTATCCCAATGGTCCAAGCTTCCTTAAAATATCCAACACCAATTACATACGAAATTTTCGTCGAAAAAAATACCCCGAGCAGATGTGCCCTTTGCCATAATGACCTTTTGGGTCGAAAAATTTACATACCGGTCTGACCAGTCTTGAACCGGCGAAGAATCGGCCCTTGTCCTATTGTTCTTAGGGCTGACCCACTTCCAGCCCCATTGACCGAAAGGGCGACACATTTTTCTGTCCTTTAAACCCTTTTAGTTTGTGATGTGTGTTTTTAGTTAGTACGAAATACATCGTCGATAAGAAATTACACTGTGCAGGGAAATTTATGGGGAAATAATGAGTTTTGTGCACGTTGAAGTGAATTGGTGAAGTGAAATAATTTGTCGAGTGTAACTTTTTCGTGTTTGAAACTGGTATTTTCCGTCTACTTCATAAAGAGAATTTCTCCAGTTCTTGGTGGCCATCTAAGATTTTAATTATAGATGGTTATTCAAGTATACATTTTTTAAAGTAAATCTTAATTTTTAATTTCCGCAGCAGAACAAACAGCCACCTTGTTTGTCTTATTTACAAAGGAACCGTCTCGACGTCAGTAATTTTAAAATGTAAATAGAAAATAAAACCTTAACATCAAGAGTAGAATGCTTTTTCCAGGTTTCCACTTCTCGTATTTTCCTAATAAAGAATCATTTCAAAGCCGGGCATTTTAAAAGATTTTCTTTGAAGCGAGATATTTATATTTCTCCCTGCTTTGCATCTCCGGCGCTGAGAATTCCGCTGAAAAATTTTCCCGAAAAAGGGAGACATTCTTTAATCGTTCTGCGTCCCTTTTCGGTCCATACTCGAGGGCTACTCCAAAAGAAGAAATATGAATTTTGATACCGATCAGACAGTGTTGGAATAAATAAAATTTTCCGCCTCAACGACAGGAAGTCCATTTGAATTTTTTTCTGAAATAGGGATACATCCTGTAAACATTTTTCATACCTTTTCTATAAATGTAAAAATTGAAAAAAAATTCTATTGAAAATGTTCACAAGAAAGGAACAAATTTTTACTCCAATTACGGTAAATTCTGCTGGAATTTTTTCAAAAAAAAGGAAACATTCTCCATTCCTTTTCTGACCGTATACATGTGGGAAATTTGAAGCAGATGAATTTTAAATAAATAAAATTTTCTGCTCTAGTCGTGGCAAATTCTGTTGAAAATGTTTAAAAAAAAGTGGAAACTACTTCAATCATGGTAAATATTTCCAAAAATTTCAAAAAGATAGATGATTTTGAATAAATGAATATTTATTTTTCTTTCCACACACATGTGGAAACTCTTCCAAAATAAAGATAAACTTTGAATAAATGAAAATTTCTACTACACAGACATTTTGTAAACATTTTCCATCCCTTTTTTGTCTAAATTTTCCAAAATTTTTCAAAATCCCTCAATTTTTTGGTCCATTTACATCGAAAAATTCCATAAAACATCATTTTTAATGCATAAAAATTTTTGCTCTAGTGATGATAAATTTTGTTGAGAATTTTCCCAAAAAGAAGGTCATATTCTCCATTCCTTTTTTGATCATACACGTGTTGAAAATTTAAAAAAATGGCCTTTGAATATTTATATAAAAATTTCTGCTCCAGTGACGGTAAATGCTGTGAAAAATTTTTCCAACAAAGGAAAACATTTTATCCAAATTAAAAAAAAGATAAATTTTGAATACTTAAATGAAAGTTTCTACTCTAGTAACGATAAATTCTAATGTACATTTTTCCAAAAATACGAGACATTTTGTAAACTTTTACGCGTTTTTGTTCACACTGTTGTCGCGCGTTATTTGAAAGAAGAAACACGAATTTAAATTCTAATTAATCAAATATGAATCAATAAAATTTTCCGTTTCCAGTGACAATAAATTGGGTTGAAAGCTGGAAAAATAAAAATTCTTCTAAAAAATTTTAAACAGAATCAGTTGAAATAATTCTGATCTTGAACAATCAAAAGTAACTAAAATAGGCAACATTTTTCCAATGTGATAAAAATGTATCAAAGAAGTCCTAATTGACTGAAAATTTGGTGGATAAAATAAAAAAATATTGTATTTCACAGGATTTAATTTCTTAGTGAAAAAATGACTTAATTTTAAACTAAGAAAAGAAGAAGAAAAGCTGTTTATTCAATCGTAAAAAACTCGTTTCATGAAAAATTCAACTTCCGCTGCTGGAAAAATCATAAAAACTTCGGCGTTCCATAAAGCCAATGGCCAATAATAAAGAAGTAAGATGGCCGCCTCTCAGGGAAAGCAATCAACTCTTTCCGATGTAAATTCACCCCATTTTTACTCCTAACCACCCCCAAACACCCCCGTTTATGCCCCTCTTTTATTCTTTCACCCTACTTTTACACTTCTCAAAAGGGTCGCTTGTACAATAAGTAGAAAAGCGACAGGAGAATTCGTGGATCCAAAAGAGCGACGAGGACAGAGGGAATTCTTAATGTCCGATTGTAAGCTGTGACGGGAAATTTTAAGTTTCGTTGTAGTCCTCACTTTTATCGATTTCTTAGCCGAGCAGCCTTTTTTCTGAGTATATTTTTTAGAATTCTTCATTCGATATGTTGTTCTCTGTAAAGTTATATTCAATGATTCTGGATAAATGACCAATGCTGCATACTAAGAAACAATGTTGGATTTTTTTTTTTTTTGGATAATTCTAAAAGATATTGAACAGTTTTTAAACTATAACGAAAATATTGGATTACAAGCATATATTTTATATATCGAAATGGATCAATAACGATTATTATTATTAAACTATATTTGATGATTCTAAATAATATTACAACCTATTTCTCTAACCTAACCTATACTAACCTAACCTAACCTATACTAACCTAACCTAACCTATACTAACCTAACCTAACCTAACCAAACCTACCCTAACCTAACCTAACCTAACCTAACCTAACCTAACCTAACCTAACCTAACCTAACATAATGTAACCTAACTTAACCCAACCTAACTAAACCTAACCTAACCTAACCCAATACAACCAAACCTAACCTAACCTATTTTGGACAATTTTAACAGTTTTTGGACACTTGGATGTGAGTTTAAAATGTCACACATTTTTTAATGGTTGCAAACTTTTATTAATAATAATTGGAAATTATTAGAAGCCTTAGACTATAATGTACACCAAATGATTTAAACTAATTTTACATTAACTTTATAAATTTTATAAATTTTTGTACATTATTGAACATAATTTTATAATATCAGATCCTTTTGGTCATTTTAGATTGTTTGTTAGAGAAATATTAAACGATATTATAGAATATTAGACTGTAAATTGTACTGGATAATTCTAAAGTACATTACTTTTTTGGACAATATTATAAATTTTTGTACATTATTCCACATGATTTTATAATAACAGACACTATTAGATAATTTTAAATGGATTGTTATGAAAAAATATTGAACTATATTGTAAAATATCAGATTATAAATTATACTGTATGATTTTAAATTATATTAGGATTTAATTGGACAATTTTATAAATTTTTGTACATTATTCAACATGATTTTATAATAACAGACAATATTAGATAATTAGAAATGGATTGGTAAATTAAAAAAATATTGAACTATATCGTAAAATATCAGATTATAAATTGTACTGGATGATTTTAAATTATATTACGATTATATTGGACAATTTTATAAATTTCTGGACACTTAAATATCAGTTTAAAATAACAGATATCTTGAGATGAATTAAAAATTTTATTTTCAGTAAATTACTGAGAGTTATTGGAGCCATTAGAATATAATATTCACTACTACCAATAAATTTACAAAACAATTTTGAAAAATTTAGAGCAATTTTATGAATTTTTGTACATTATTGAACATTATTTTAGGACTATATTTTTGTTAGAGAAATATTGAACGATATTGTAGAATATTAGAGTAAAAAAAAACACTGGATGATTCTAAATTATATTATAATTTGTTTTAGACAACTTTTAAAATTTTTGAACACATATCGCTTTAAAATCTGAGATACCTTGACATGAATTTAACTTTTTAGTTTTCGGAAAATTATTGAGCGCTAATAAAGGCATTAGAATATAATCTATTCTAGATGATTTAAAATAAATTTACAAGCAATTTTGAAAATGTTATGGTAATTTTATAATGTTTTGTACATTACTGAACATTATTTTAGGACATTAGATACTTTTGGATCATTTTAGATTGTATATTATAGAAATATTAAATGCTATTATAGAATATTAGTGTAAAAAATATACAGGATAATTCTGAATTATATCATAGCTTTATAAATAAATATAAATACATATAGATTTCATTTCTCAGGAAAATCATTAAATGCTATTTAAAACACTATATTATAAAATGTACGGATAATTTTCAAAAATTTAGTACAATTTTATAAATACCTGAAAATTATTGAACATAATTGAACATTATCTAACATTATTAAATATTATTGAACTCTATCAATCCGCTATTGAAACATAATTAAAAAATATTGAACACTATTAAACGTTCATTTCTAAATTTCGAACAATTTAGACATTATAAAAATATAAATCACAAACTTTCATTCCTCAGTTTTTTCCAAAAAAAAACTTTCAAACTCCCTACAAAAGTTAAATGACTTGAAAATTCTAGTTTTCAAGTTAGCATCCCGCTTTCTTATGAATTTTTAATATTTTAATAGACGCCAAAAAAGAAATTAAAACACGAGAAAGCGTTTTCTCGTAGTTTTTTCACCGTACAGGTTTATGTATCGGAAAAGAAATAAAGCCCACGCTTTCAAAACTTTCCAAGAAAGTTAAAATTTCCAGAGTGAAAGAACTCTGGAAAAAAGGGAAGTCAGTTTTGGTTTGAGGATTATTAAGGACAGCAAAGTTTTGACACTTTTCCTGTCCGGTGGAAAATCCCATACGGTCTAAAAAGTTGTGAAAATTCTAGTAAAATGCCTCAAAATCTCTAAAGGTAATTATTCAATTTTTTGTGGGAAACTTTGTATTTGTATTATTTCGTTTTAGTCATCATTAAAATAAAATACAATTAATAATTGTATACCGAGTTAATAGCATCTGATTAAGGAAAGTTCGGAAAATCCGTATTTTTCATTTCGCTAGTTTTGAACTAATCAAGAAAGAGAAAATAGGAAAATAATTCGCCATCGAATTAATTGTTTCAAAGGCGAGTGAAAAACGAGAAAGTAAAACTATTCGGAGCTTTTCATTATGGAACAAGTAAAATCCGACAAAGAATGAATTTCTCAAAGAATATTATAAAAGTTTTAAAAGGAGGTGTACAAGGCATGGGGCAAAATAAGAAAGCATTTTAATATTCTCTCTCGATTTGCAGGGGAAAATCAATAAAAACAAGGATCTCATTAATTTTTTGCCCTCTTCTATCGATACAGGACTGGATTAGAACTAAATTTTTGATTCAAACAAGAAAAAAATATCTTTTTACATTTATTTGTTACCAATCACTTATTTTTATATGAATTAATAGTGATTTTTAATTATTTTTGGTGACACTGGAGACCTTTGAAGGACGATTAAAATTAATGAATGATCCTTCAGGATTTTGGACAAATGAGGAAAGTTTTAAAGAATTAGGAATTCTTTTTGAAATTTTCCAATATCTTGAAATTAATGTTGGACAAATTTGAAGAATAAGGAACAATATTTGATAGTCAATAAGATTTTTCTGAACAGTTGCAAATTATTTATAAAATTTTCTAAATTTTTAAAGATGTTAAATAGTCACATTAGATACTGAACATTAATTCTGGACATTTGAACATTTGAAGAATAAATAACGATGTTCAATATTCATTAGTGATTTTTGGAATTTGGACAAATTAGGAAAATTAAAGAGTTTTTTTAATGAAATTAATTTTGAACAACCTTTAGATAATAAATAGCGATACGTGAAGCGATTTTTTATTGTTTTTGACTACAATGGAGACATTTGAAGGATGTTTAATATTAGTTAATGATCCTTCAGGACTTTGGACCTAAATAATTTCTGCAAAATCAAGGATATTTTTCGACAATCTCGAAGGAAATTTGATGATTATTATTTACGATTAATAAATTGTCCAAAAATAATTTCCTTAATTTTTACTAAAATTGCATGCAAAAACCTTTAAAAATACTAAAGAACTTCAAAAAAATGTAACACTGATCAAAACTTTCCATATTATCCAAATTGCTTATTAAGTATCCTAATTTTTCTTTCGTGGGCTCAAATTTCGCCCAAATAATCAAATTACTTTTGAAAAAAAAATTGTCCAAAATTAATATCCCAAATTTTTTTTCTCAACTCTAATTGAATTTAAATTTTTTTCAAAAACTATATAATCCTATAAATAATTCACCACTTTTAAAATTTAAAAATATTAGAACTAAATATTGGTTTAAAATATTGTTACGAAAGTATGTACAGGGATTTAGTTAAATTTCGCCCTGTACATAGAACTAATTTTTTATTTCATATTTTCTAAATTATAACATTCAGTATTTATTTAATATTAAATGAACTAAAGTTTTGGAGCAAGGTCGCGATCCGATAATAAATAAACATTTTTATTAGAGTCATCAAAATTAATGAACATTGGGGTTTTTTTCGTTGGGAAAATAAAAAGAGATTAAAAAAGTCAAGTTTGGGTTATTGGATGATCGAGACGTTGAGAGTGTCTACCCCTGCGATAAAATGTATTAATTATTTGAATATGTCAGTTGCCCTTATATTTTGTAACCAAGTTACATAGTAGGTTAAACCCAATTGAAAACAGTATTTACATTTTTTTATATATTTATTAAAGAAAAACAACCCAATACGTAAGAATATCAGAAATTATGGTAAGAATTTGAACATATAATAAATAATAAATAATGCATATTAGATTATTATAAAATAATAGTGCCCCTGGATACAATAAAATGTTCAAGACAAGGCATCAATATGTTATTGAGCCTTTAGCACATATAATAAACTTAATTTAAAACAGGAAAATTTCCCAATAAAATGAAAATCACTATTATTACGCCAATTTTTAAAAGTGGATCCACTAAAAATATATCGAATTGTAGACCTATTAGTTTAATAACAATATTTTTGAAAAATGCTTGAAATGTAGATTATATTATTACCTAATGAAACATGATATTACAAGTAATAGACAATTTAGCTTTAAAAAAGGATTAAATACAACAGGACTGGATAAGATGGTGAAATGGTAAAAATATGAACCAATTATAGTGATCCAATCATTGTGGAATTAGGAATTCCACAAGGAACACCCAGAGGTCCCGTTTCCTTTATTCTTTATATAAATTCTCTGTTAGAAATGAATATACAAGGAATCAGTATATTATATGCAGATGACACTGTTATATTATTTGAGGGAGTAACTTGGGATTCCGTAAAACAAAAAGTTATAAAAGCATTAAAACGAATGAAAGAATGGTTTGATTCATACAAATTAACTCTAAATACATCTAAAACACTGTATATAGCTTTTTCTCTGACAGATGCAAACCGTTCTATCTTTAATAATATACATGTGGAATATGACTTTATTGTAAATAAGACAAATGTTACTGAATATTTGGGCGTTATTGTCGATAAAAATTTGAAATGGTTGTCACAGGTTCAAAATTTCACTAACAAACTAAAAAGGCTGATACATTAATTTTGATAAGAAGTATATTTAATATCAATATATCAAGCAATCAAGTATCTACAATAAAAATAATCTTTAGGATTGAAATCAGGTGAACGTGGAGACCATTCAATACTACCTCGTCTACCAATCCATCATCCGGGAAATATCTCATCTAAATAACGCAGAATATTTACACCAAAATGAGCTGGAGCTCCATCTTACTGAAACCATATCTGATTAAAATTGGCCCCAAACAAGTTTCTCAGTTTTATTTAATAATGTAAATGATGAACAAATGTCAAAATCATTTAAATTTATTCATATCTAAATATTTTGCACTGTTTTATTTATTTAAGACCTTCTAGACCACATAAAATAATAAGTGTTACATGTGGTTGAACTGGTATTGAAGAGAAGATTCCAAAAATGACTGTATATACGGGGTGATGTATTTAAAAAACCAAAGTGGCTAATAATATCAGAGAAACGGCAAATCTAGCAACATTGCAAATCTGGAAAGTCCGTATCCCAAAATAGGCTTATCCCAAATGTTGTAGAATTCGAACTAGCAATGTACAAGATAATTGGCCATTTCAAGAATTTTGGTCCACTCTGTATCTTTTATTAGGCAAAAAGATGACAAAAAACTAAACATTCCTTTTCGTAAATTTGATAACAATCAACGGTAATAGGGCCTGAAATTTACAACTTACTACCAATAACAATAAGAAATTCTAAAAACCAAAAAACATTCTCAATGCAATGTAAACAATTTATTAATGAAAATCATATATTGATGGAAAATTTGTTATAATTCTTAACACGCTGACTGCTCTATTTTTGATTTTGAGATAAATGATATAAAAAAATTAAATTAGCTTGTGTGCACACACAGATGCTCTGATCTAGGTTCACTTTTTTTTATTTTTGACCCAAATATACAAAATGTATCTGAGTTTAATTATAATTTTCTCTATTGTGGGTAACTGGTGTAACCTTGTTATTGTATAATATCTGAATGTATTTGTATTTTGTTAAGAAAATGTTAAATGTTAAATGAAAAAAAACTTGGAGTTCCGGGCCTGATAAATAATTTTTCTCGGCGCTGCTTTTCGATTACCCCATCATAATTAAGACTCGGTCGAGGTCTTCGGTGCCGATGTTTTTTGATGACTTTTCTCTTCTACGCTCCCCCTCAAGATATATCTCTTCGCGTTTATCAATCACTTCCACGAGGGGGCGCCCCGTCCAAGGAATTTCTTACAGAATAAGCATTTTAAATAATAATTCGATGCACTTTGATGCCGACGAAGACTAGTCCCCGAATTATTATTGCATGGAAGACGTTGTTTTGCAAATAAGGACTGAGGGCGGCCATTGACTAATTGACGCTCATCATTTTTAGATTTGTGAAGGCAAGTGCGTACGGCTTTGTTGTTCAACGGCCCAGAAGAGATAATTAATGATATGATTTGTAATTTTAGAGAATTTCTTTGAGGAGAGAAATTACGTTTTCGTAAAAAGAACGGGGTGTTATGACTTTGTGCCGTAGAAATTCAACAATTTTGGAGGTTTGAGAATTATATTGGATGAAACTGGTTTATTCTGTAGTAGATTATATGGATGAAAAAAATAGTAACAGACTGTGTATATTAATAATATTAAATTTATTTAAAAAATTGGTATTGAATTGGGCGCAAATTTTTTAATAAACAAAAAAGTTTAAACTTGTAACAATTAAGTATAAATCATTTCCTTAAAACTAGAAGTTTCAATCCATTTAAAGAAACCTGATATTTTAAAGTGATATTATAGTTCAAATATTTATAAAATTGTACAATAAATGTTTTACTGTACTTTAGAATCATCCAATATAGATTCCAATTCAATATTATAAAATATTTTACAATATTTCTCGTACAAGCAGTCTAAAATCATCCAAAAGTATCTGAAGTCCTAAAATCATGTTGAATAATGTAGAAATATTTATAAAATTGTCTCATATCCTAAAATGGTGTTCAATAATGTACAACAATAGAGATTTTTGATAATCTATAACTACTTTGGACAATATTTGGACCGTTACGAATTATTTTTAAATTTAAACAGTGGTGAATTATTTTTAGGATTTTCTAGTTTTTGAAATATTTTTAAATTCAATTAGACTCGAGGAAAAAAATGTGGGATACTTAATAAGCAATTTGGATAAAGTTTTGAACAATTTTACATTTTTTTGACGTTCTCTAGTATTTTTAAACATTTTTGCATGCAATTTTAGTAAAAATTATGGAAATTATTGTTTGACAATTAATTAATCGTAAATAATTTCTACAAAATCCAGGATATTTTTGGACAATCCCGAAGGGAATTTGATGATACTGTGCGATAATGGAATGTTGGACGGATGAATAATGATACTTCGTAATAGTTAAATACATTAAATAACAAAAAATATTTTAAACAGTTCTTTTTAGAAATCTTTATTATGTTTAAAGATTTTAAAATTGTAGGCATTAATTTTGACCAATTTTGGAACATTTGAAGGAGAAATAATTATATTTGATAACCATTAAATAATTTTGAACAAGAAGTATTATTTGGACAGTTATGAATTATGTTCTAATATTTAAAAAAAAATTTGGATACACTTTTAATCAATATAAAAAATTATGGAGATTAGTTTTTTAATATCTTTAAATACTTCAAGTAGTAATAAGGAACTTATTGAACATGAATATTTTAAAGAATATGTAGTATTGTGAAAAAGTTTTAATAACAATGTTGTTATTTCATGATTTCGGTTGACATTGGAACCTTTGAAGAATGAAGAAGTAATCTTAAAAGACTTGTGTGAGTGAGAATTTAATTAAGGCAGAATGTGTTAAGAGATTTTTGAACAACTCCAAAAATTGTTGCATGATTTTGGACGACATTTATTCCTTTCAAGGATAAATAATTCTAATTCTAATTCTAGTTTGCAACTTTGAACAACAAGGAAAGTTTTGAACAATATTGGAATGTTCTCAGGATATTCTACTATTTTGAAAGAATTTTAAATAATATTTCATTTAATGCAGAAGATTTTTGCCATTAATTCTGGACAGTTAGTTATTCTTGGCTGAAAAAAACCTTAAGAGAATGTTAAACAATTCTAAAGTTGGTTCCATGATTTTGGTCCACATTGGTACTTTTGACACATAAATCATAATAGATAAAGACCTTAAAGAGTGACGATTTTTTTAAACATAGGTAGAATATCTTTACAGTTTTCTAGTATTTTGAAAAAAATTAACAGATAAGTTAGTCAAAAATGTAAATTTTTTGCACTAAATTTGGACAATTAGTTAATCCTGATTAATTTCTACAAAATTTAGTTTTGAACAACTAGTATTACCTTAAAAATTTTGAAGTATAATAAAAAATACCCAATTTAGTCAGTGTAGTTCATTTTGGGCCATTACTTTTGAACAATTAGTTAATTCTGGATAATTCCACAATTCACAACTGAACGAAGAAAAATATTTTTACCACTTACTTTCTAAATTGAAAATTTTTTCTAGTTAATTTCACTTACATTAACTGTTTCTAGTTTAAAAGAAACGTTTATTTTTTAACTGTCGTTTTCTAATTATCAAGTTCATTGATGACAAGCTACGGAAATTGGTTTCTGGGCGTCTTTTTATTAAAAGTATCAAGTATCGGAGTTTTTTAGACACTTCGTTTCGATATCGTATGTTCAATTTATCTCTTAAGTTTCCAAATTAACAACGCTATCACTCTTGTATTTAAAAGATGTCGCCTCTTATCTCTCCAAGGAGAAAAACGAGCAAAAACCAGTGTCGCACACCAATATTTTTAATACCCTAAAAAATATTTAAAAAAGTGGAAACGGTTTCTTAACATACGAATATTTTGATTTGGATTGGTTGTACAATTGGATATTTTTTGGACAAATATTGCATGTTTGTTGGACAATTATGTAGCATTTTTAACGATAGATTTTTATTATTGTTGAACATATTTTCAATCTATTAAAGTTTTGGACGTTATTTTGAACAAATGGATCTTTTTGGAAGTCATTAAAGTGTATTGACAATCTGTGTAAAATGTTTTTGACCAATTAGAAAAGAATAAGACAATTATTGGCTATTTTATCGATATTGGTTCATTTTAGAAGATTTTGGACATTTTTAGAAGGTTGTTTCGAACAGTTGGACCTTCTTGGGAGGCAAAAAATTGTTTTTGACAATATGTATCATTTTTTAACAAAATATAAAACTGTAAGACAATTATTAGTATTTCTCAACTTTGGGATAAACAATATTGGACAATATTTAATCCTTCACTGACAATCTGCGATACATTACATTCATTTATATGATTTAAATTTAATCAGAAGATTTTGAACACTTTAGAAGGCATTTTGAACAAGTTTTTAGAAGACAACAAATTGTTTTTGACAATGTGTAATTTTATGGATTAACTAATAGACTATAATACAATCATAGGTAGTTTTAACTTTCTTGTAACAAATTTGGAACAATAATTAAACTTTTACTAACATTCTTCGATATATTTTAATTTTTTATATAATTTTAAAAAAATCCATCTCTATGGGTTCAATTTAAAAGTTATTTTTCAAACGTTGTTTCGAACAAGTTTTTAAAAGGCAAAAAAGTATTTTTGACAATCTGTGTAATGTTTTTGCACAAGTTCCAAAACGATAAGACAATTATTAACTTTTTAGCTTTTGTAATCAAATTTCTCGATAATGGTTCATTTTAAAAGATTGTGGGCATTTTTAGAAGGTTGTTTCTACAAATGGACCTTTTTCGAAGATAGTAAATTATTTTTGATATCCTGTGTAATGTTTTTGGACAGATTAGAAAACCATAAGAAAATGATTGGCTGTTTCAACTTTAGTTGTAAGCAATACTATCGATATTGGTTCAATTTTAGTTATTTTGGACATTTTCAGAAGCATATATGTGTATTGTTTTTGGACAGGTTAGAAGACAATAAGACAACTGTTACATTTTTCAACTTTATTTGTAAACAAGTTTCTCGATTTTGAGTCATTTTAGAATATTTTGGACATTTTGAGAAGGTTGTTCAGAATAATTGGAAGTTATTGGAATGAAATAAAGTGTTTCGGCAATCTGCGGAATGTTTTTGGACAGGTTAGATGACCATAAGACACATAACTTTTTCAACTTTAGTTGTGAACAAGTTGCTCGATATTGGTCCATTTTAGAAAATTTTGGACATTTTTTAGAAGGTTATTTCAACAATTGGACATTTTTCGAAGATAATAAAATGTGTGTAATTAGACAAGTTAGAAGACCATAAGAAAATTATTGGCTTTTTCAACTTTCATTGTAAATAATTTTATCGATATTGATTCATTTTTAAATATTTTGGACATTTTAAATGGTTGTTTTGAACAATGTTTGGAAGGCAATGAAGTATTTTTGACAGTCTGTGTAATTGATTGGGTAAATTAGAAGATAATGACGGATTTTTTAACTATAGTTATATACAATTTTATCGATATTGGTTTCTTAGAGTAGATCTAGAGGATTGCTTTTGACAATTGGATCTTTATAGATAGCAACAAAGTATTTTTGACAATCTGAGTGAGTGTTTTGGACAAATTAGAAGACAGTAAGATAATTATTTAAAATTTCGAACAATGGTAGTAAACAAAAGCTTTGATACATTTAAATTCTTTATACAATTTAGGTTTCCCAAAAAAAAATTATCGACAATAGTTCGTTTTAGAAGATCTTGGACATTTTTAGAAGTATTTTTTTGACAATTAGAAGCTTTTGGAATGCAACAAAAATGATTTGGACATATTACAACACGATTACACAAATATTTACAATCTTGAACATTGATAGTAAACACTTTTGGATAATATTTAAATCTATATTGAGTTTCCATTTTGGACAATTTTGGAAGGTTATTTTGGACAGTTCGCCATTTTTTTGTAAATACCATTCTTTCAAAAGATTATTTGGAAGTAAAAAGATTATTTTGGACTCTGTGCTGGTTTTTGGATAACAAACTTTGTAATATATTAGAAGATAATAGAAAATAAGTTTCTCCTCTTCAATTTTTTTTAACAGCTAAAGTCTTTTTTTTTAATGAGACCAAAGGTCTGAGGATGCGGCTCTGGAGGACGATCGCCCTCCTCCGGATTCCTGGGACGACAGAGAAAGGACCAAAAGTTGTGCAGAGTGTATTTTTAATGAATAAGGTGTATTCAAGGAGAAACAATTTTGAAAAACGACTTTCTTTGTTTCGCCGCCATTAACGACTAATTGCTACGTTTTAAATTTTAACGTCTAAGATAACTTTTGACAATCTTTTGAATACGTATAATTTATTAGACTTTTTTATGGAGAAACGGCAGCGTAAACAGTTTTAATGTCTTTAATGTTGGACCGCAGGAGGCGATAATCGTTGAAAACGCTCCACTTTGCCGATTTTATGATATACAGGATGACCGTATACTAAAATATTGTTTGTTAGAAGGGATAATTATTTTTTGGACATTAGTTTAAGATTTTGGGAAAGTTTAGATATAGTAGTCCGCAATATTGGGAAAATTTGCAGCAATATTGGTCAGTTTTTTATGATTTATAATCTATATTCAACTATATTCGATTATACCCAAACGATATTTGGATTTGTACCAACAATTTTGGACACTTTTCGACATTATTGGACAATCTGGAGTATATTATACGATTTTGGACTATTTTAATTGTGACTGTTCAATTTTCTTGCAAATTTGGCTAGTTTTTAATATTACTTTAAAACTATAGACATTTTTGGATGCAATAAAAATAAAATATGTAGACTTTTTATGGTTTTAATTATTATTGAACATTATTGGATAATAACGGATCAATATTGGACAAAATTTTAGTCATTATTCAGCAATATTGGAAAATATTGAATTAATTATGGATCATTTTAAAATAATCTGGACAATTTTAGTCAATACTGGAAGAAATTTTACTTATTATTGGATAATATTGGATTTTTTTTGGAAAATGTGTCTACATTACTTCATTTTTTAATAATCTGAACATTTTTAGACAATACTGGACAAAATTTTGAGTCATTATTCAGTACCATTGGAAAATATTGGATTAATTATGAATTATTTTAAAATAACCTGGACAATTTTAGTCAATACTAGAAGAAATTTTACTTATTATTGGACAATATTGGATTTTTTTTGGAAAATGTATCTACATTACTTAATTTTTTAATAACTGAACATTTTTAGACGATACTGGACAAAATTTTGAGTCATTATTCAGCACTATTGGGAAATATTGAATTAATAATGAATCATTTTAAAATAATTTGAACATTTTTAGTCAATACTAGACGAAATTTTATCCATTACAGAGCTTTATTAGACAATATTGGATTTTTTTGAAAAATGTATCATCTATGTTACTTCATTTTAAAATAATGTGGACAACACTGAATGAAATTTTCGTCATCATTAAGCAATATTGAACAACAATATTGGATTTTTTAGAGAAAATATATCCTCACTACTTTATTTTATAATGATCTTAACACTGTAACCCATACTGGGTAATATAGTACGGAATAAGGAATGTCTATTTAATAATTTCCAAATACTGTGCTTAATTTTTATGAAAATATATCTAAACTATTTAATTTTCCAAGAATCTTACATATTTAAAAAAAACGCTAAACGCTTAGATAAAACAATATACTATTTGAGATGATTTAGCTCAATACAGCGTTATACTATACTATTAAATTTTAATCATTGAACAAAACTGATTTTCGGAACAAATATATTTACTTTTTTTTTAGTTTGAGATAACATTGAACAGTTTTAGACAATATTGTACCATATTTAATTGACAATATGACATTTTGTCCAATGTTATCCTATTTTGAAACTTTGGACAACATTGAACGTCTTTGGGTAGTATTTTATAAATAATGGATAATTCTGAAATATTTTAAACAGTAAAAAGCGAATTTGTTGGAAAATGATTTCAGTTTTTAAGATTATGGATAGTAGTGATAGATTTTCCATGTTTTTAGAAGATAACTGATGACATTTTGAGATATAATTTCAGAACAGTTTGTACTAAATTGCCCAAATTTAAAAGATGTTCTGTAATTTTAGAAAACCTATAGTTAAATGTTGGCATGTAAAAATTGGCTTTTTTAATTTTTTTCTACTACTGTCTGGTTCATTGTTTTGACAGTTTTGTTCTACTGTTCTGAGATTTGTATGAAGAAAATTAATTTTCCGAACTTGCAACAATATTTCACATCAGAACGAGACTTATTCCGTCACTGCAGCGCCGTTATTTTCCGGACTGGACCCCGCAGTTCGCTAAAAACTTCAGCGAACCAAAAGAAGAAGAAAAACTCGGAACATTCATCAATTATTGAAAACTTCGAACGTTTTATAACTCAATTCCTTTTGGAAAAGCTCAAAATTATTGAACCTTTAACTAATTTAAAATAAGTAATTCTCGAATTGGAAACCCATTAAGCGCTCGTTTCTAAGCGCGATTTAAATGAAAGAAAACAAAAAAATGCCGAAACTTTTCTTCAATTCGAATGAGAAAAAGAGGGATTTTCCAATTCGTGTTTTAGCTTGAAATAAATTAGGAAAGCGCGAAATGCAGACATTTTCATCGTTTAAAATGCAAACGCAAATTTTTTTTTTTCGCCAGGTGTGTGTAAAAGTCACTTTATCGCACGCTATTTATTAATTTATTACAACAAGTAGAAAATTAAATGGACCAATTAGTTTTTCCAAATTTTATGGTTGTTAGCATCCCCATTTTTTGCCTCATCCTGTATGACTGCCGCCTTTTGTTATATTCGTTATTCTACAAATTATTCTTCTTCTTCTTCTTCTTCTTCTTCTTGGTTTCCTTTTATAAGCCGCTTTCTCTATAGAGCATTCAACCACTATTTCATTTATATTTATATTCCTTTCCTATGACCTAATATATTACCTTGCGGAACCCCCTTATATTAAAATTAGGAATGAAAATAAGATAGAGATGAAAGAAAACCCTACGCCTCTGAATAAAATCGTAAAAACCTGCTATCGATTTCCGTTTTTCCATCTCTTTCTGACCCTTCTCTCGTGTCCTTGTCTTTCCAAAGATATAACAAGTTCCAATTATATACAAAATTAAAATTCATCTCATTGAAAAAGCGAACGAACGAACTCAGTTTCTATTAAAACTTTTTAAGAGAATTTTCACCCCTAAAGAAATGTACGGGGGTTTTTCATTAAAAACTTAAATTACACAAAGTGGACGATCGAGTTAAATAATTTTAGTTTTCCTTTATCTATTAATTTGCTAACTGGAAGAGTTTTTAGAAAAAGATGGCCGCTGAAAGCTTCCCGGAATATTCTCAACTATCAGAAACTATTTTAAATTATATTGAATGAATAAATTGGTGGGATATATGGATAAAAAGAAATATCCAAAAATAACTTTGTTGATAATGGGATACATTTGTCAATTTGGTAACATTGCACTTAACGAAGAACAAAAACACAAATGATATCTTACTTCTTCTTCTTTTTCTCTTTCTTCTTTTTCTTGTTCCTCTTCTTCTTACTCTTTTTCCTCCTCTTCTTCTTCTTCTTCTTCTTCTTCTTCTTCTTCAATTTAGAGGCCACAGCTACCAGAGCTATTAAACTTTAAAAAATGTCGATTAATTTTATTTCTCACAGTTGACATTTGTAGATAATGAGGTACTTTTCCCAATTTGACATAATTTCACTCAAATTAACAAATGGACAAAATTACAAACTTATCTCTTCTTCTTCTTATTTTTTTGGATTTAGAGATCTTAGCTACCAGAGCTATTCAGCTTTTCTCAATTTGGCATCATCTCACTCAAATTAACAAAAAGACAACATTACAAACATATCTCACTTCCTCTTCTTTTTGTTTTTTTTTTCGATTTAAAAATATCGATTAATTATATTTTTTGACAATTAACATGTAATTTTTTTTATTCTTATCCGTTTTTATAATTATCCATTTTTTTCGTAAATAACAAAAGAAAAATAACAATATTTTCCATTTAAAAAATGTCTTGATTTGAATTTTTAGAATGTTAGTCGACAGAAATAGACCATGAAGAACTTTTGAATGTTACATATTGTTTTATTATAAAACTGTAAGAAAAATGAATAAAGTGGTATTAGTATTTAAACATTTTTCATTTCCTTTACTTCCCAAAATGTGTAGTTTCTATATTTTAGCATTAAAAAGAAAGACAAACGTCAAAAATAAAAGGTATGCAACAAAGTATATGTATGATAAAAACGAAAAATCAATAAATATGAAAGATATAATTGACAGATGAAGTATCCAGTTTAATACTAAAGGTCTTTTTATATCTTACAAATATTTCACTAGAAACTTCGTTACATATTAAAAACAAATGTCCAAAATTAGAAGTACAGTAGCTTATTTGATGTGACAAACTTCTTTTTTGTCAAACTAAAAATCAATAAATGTTAAAAATATAATTGACATATGAAGCAACGTTTTAACCCAGTATTATCATTTAAAATATATTTTAATATTTAAAAAATTTAACCTGAAATTTTAAGACTATTGTAATATTTCACACAAAATGGCCGATATCTGTCAAACATATTGACATTATCCAATTTGATTTGATATTTTTTTAAGTACGACAGAACAATAAATGTCAGAACTCTAACTGAAAGATTCAACTGGATATACCAAAATTTTAATCCAATGTTATTACCAAAAATATTTACCAATTCGACAATAAAAATAAAATGACCAACGTAGTTCAAACATTGAGAAGAGCCAATTTGATTTAATATACAGAGTAACTGCGAAAAAATGTATTTTTAAATGGTATATAGAACGTGTCATTTGCAATATTCTAACATCATTAGTTTACACAAAAAATTTATACGTAGCAACACCTCACACTTTTAACAAATGTGTCATGTAACTCAGGAATATTTACCTGATGATTTATAAAATTGTGTTAGTTTGCAGATGTTTCGGATCGTTTAATCGTTTTCAGTTTATCGTTTGGTAAAGTAGTTTCAATAATTTAGTGAAAAATGGCATTTTATTCAGATTAACAATATCACGACATGTTAATTAATCTAATCCGCCATGAATACATTTTTAACTCTTCTACATCCCCTGTAATCGACCATTCTAAATATCCAAGTGTACTAAAATAAAAGCCTATTTATAGAAATTTGTATATGGCAACGCCTCACACTTTTAATATAAATGTGTCATATAACCAAAGAATATCTATATGATGAATCATAAAATTGTGTTAGTTTGCGGAAGATTCAGATCGTTTAATCGTTTGGTAAAGTAGTTTCAATAATTATAAGCTGAATTATAAAGAGAACAAAATGAAGACTTAAACTGCGTCAATTGCACAGAATTAGCTTCGAAGTGGGACCCACACTGTGTTTAAGTCTACCTGCTTAAATTTAATAGTACCAATCGATAGTAAGAAGAAAATTTTATTATAAAAAGTAGATGAAATTAGCATTGTGATATTAATAAATTTTAGGTTCACTCAGTCCCATTATTGTTCTCTGCTACGTCCCTGAATTCAAGAAGAATATTTTTCGTTTCATTTGGATACAGAAAGATCCTGCAGTCTAAGGAAAAGGACAAGGGGATGTAAATTAGCCATTTTCATTTTATTTCGTTTTATCTTTGTTTTTTATGCTGCCGCCTTCTTTCCGTCGTCCTTCCAGAGACTAATGGTACGGTATTCAGGGCGATAATGCAAAACTAAGTGCTATTTGTATCTTTAGAGTGAGTTATTTAGATAGTGCCCGTCTTTTCGACTCTACCAAAATGCAGTATTCGTAATGATGGGGTGATTGATTGCGTTTGCGGCCAAATTGATGATATTTTCGGTTTGCAATCAAAACAATACTTTAGTTGCTGTATTTTCATGTTATTTTGGTACATGGTAAACATGTTTGTTATTCAATATTGGGTATATATGTCAATTGTACGCACTGTAAAATCATTATTAACATAACACAATACGCTTATAGCATTTTAGTTTATTCGTTTAAAATTGTTGTGACATGCAAACAAGTCAGGTATTTTTTTTTACTTTCTAAATATATCCTCTATATTATATCGAAATTTGAGTTTAATACGCTTTCAAAAAAATAATGGTTTTTTCTTAAAAGGTGGTGAATTTTTTATCAGACTTTTGCTATTTTTTTTCTTTTAAAAAACATACACAAATTATGCACTTATGAAAAGTAGAAGAGTGTATCTTTCAGATAATCTCAACATATACAGGATGTTCCATTTAATACAATGTAGTTATTAATTTAAAAGAGGACATGTTTACAAATCACTCTGTAGAAGCTATACATAATGTCTATGTTACAAAACCTATTGCAAAATAAAATATATCTGTATGTCTATATCATTAGGTGTTTAAGAGTTATAAACTTTTGAAACAGGCTACTTTTCACTGAGACACACTGTATACAAGATGTCCAAGAAAATAGCGCACTTTTTTATGGATGGGGTATAAATACGTATGCAGAATCAAAATGTCATAATTTTTTTTCTAAGAAAAAATAAAAGCAACTAAAGCCGGCAACACCGCGACACTTGAATAACTGGGTCAAGTGAAGTGCTGATAATAAACAACGGCTTTTTAAACGTTTTAAAATAAGGTATTTTAGTACACCGAGATTAAACGATTAAACGATCCGAATCATCTGTAAACTAACACAATTTTATGATTCATCAAGTGGATATTCCTTGGTTACATGACGCATATTTTTATTAAAAGCGTTGGATGTTGCCAAGTATACATTTTTGAGTAAATATATAAAATGAATTTTTAAGTAAACTAATGATTTTAGAGAAAAAATGTATTAGAATATTTTGTTGCAAATGACACGTTATATATACCAATTAAAAATACGCATTGTTTTCGCAGACACCCTGTATAGTGTAACCGGAGTTGTAAAGTTTAGAGAAAATTAATTTAAGGTATTGTCTATAAAATTAGTGAAATGTGTTATTTGTTTGATCTGTTTGTAATTTGTATCCAAATGTAGTAAAAATAAAATGAATAGTAACATCCTGGAGTTTTTATTTTAATTTATGGTCTATAGTTTATAATTTGACGCCCAAATTAGTTTTTCTATTAATTTTGATACATTTGATTCAATTTTCAGCTATTTTTGTATTTTTGTTTTTCATTGGCTACTATTTTTTGGCTCTTAAAGCGATCACAGATCAAAATAAAATGATGTAAAATAAAATATTTGTAAATATAGACCAAATGATTGCGAAAAAGAAATACCAAATTTCTCATTAATTAATGTATTTACACATATAACAGTGTAATTTTTGTAATTTTTATTGTAGGTTTATTTTAATATAGAAACAATTTGAGATAATCATTCAGTTTTTGTAATATAAATAAATAAAAAGAAAATATGCTACATTATACTTTATTAATACAAAAATATTAAATTTGTACATTTATAAAAATACAAGTATCAGAGTGCGTTTGTTGAATTTAATGAGAAAAAGTTGATATTATGGCAATCTTCGGTTACGGAATCATTAGTAAATGGTAAGTTTGTTTTACAAAACTATGAAATACTGATTTTTTTTCGTTAAGCAAATGATGAAATTCGCTAGATTATAGCAATCAAAATGTTATGCGAAAGTTAAAACCAAAACACCTTGACTAACTCTAGTTAGTGAACGAGTATTGTTTTAAATCTTTTAAGATTGCAAAGATTATGAGGAGAGTGGAAGAATTTTGAAACAAATAAAAAATACATTCGCCTGTTTGGAAGAGTCAAGATTATGCCACAAACAAATTAACCGATCACATTGAGCGTCTGGAAGAAGACACAATAAAAACTAACCCTCGACAAGCCATGAAAACTTTAAAATCCGAAGCGAGACCTTTCTAAAAAAAAGACTGCAGGATGTTTCAGACAGTTGAAGACAACAAAAGAAGAACAAGAAACCATGTGCTGGACTTTCACTTCCGTAATTGACTATTACTTGAATTCGATTTTTAATAAATTTATAAAACTGTTTGCTAAGGCAACATTGATTCAGTTTCAAGAACTCGTTTTTTTGTTCTTTCGATTGTGTTTCCATGAAATCTTTCTTCCTTAGTTTTGCTGCTTCCTTTTTGTCTTGGTTTTCGCTTTTCTTCTGTTACTTCCTGTACAGATCTGAACTGCTTATAATGTTCTGCAAAAAATTTACAGGGTATCAGTTAATGTATTGATTTGTACAGAGTCAAAAACGTGATAATTCTACAGTTAAGAATAAAAAAATTATTGAGTGCATACCTGGATCATCTTCAAGATGTAAATTTTCTTCTCTCATTTTTTGTTTCTGCTTCTACTTTTCCCACTTCGGCGTCTCTTACTTCTAGTTCTGTCAACCAATTCTTTTACTGGCAACAAATAAAGATTCATATTTTTAAAATGTACATAACTGGATAAAGAAAAAGTAATCCTATTAACAAGCTACTTTACAAATGGTAGGCAAAGTACTAGAGAACTTGAAGAAATAAACTATCGAAACTAAAAAAGTTTTTGTTACCGTCGTTACCTTTCGTTTCGGAATTAAAGGCATCTCGTTCTTCTCGGGTTGTCTCCAACTGCCTCAAACTTCCTTTAGTCTCCTTTTATCAAGATCCTGCTTTCGACTTTAATTTTTTTTTATATTCCCAAGGGCAGTTTTCATTGTATCTCCTTCCAGACGCTCAATATTTTCAATTATTTTGTTTGCAGCACAACCTTCACTCTTTTTCTAAAGAGCCAATAATATTTCTCACTTCTAACATTTTTTCAGCTCTCACCTTAGCCTTCGCAATCTTAAAAATTCTAAAACAAGGTACACGATAACTAATCACAACACGGTTAAAATGTGAAAGATTTAACTTTTGTATAAAAAATCGAAAAATTACTGTTCGTTTGATATTTGGATTGTTATACTGAATACTTATAATATATAATAAATTATAATATAATTTTATAAAATTACATGATTTACTTACCATAAAAACCAGGAGTAGCTCAAAAAGATTTTCACGGAGGGATTTTACAAAGCGAACTGACAATTAAATATTTATTGAAACAATGTTGCTATGGTGCACAAATATTTTACTTTCTAGATTTTAATCAAAAACGTTAATCATTTCACCGATTTTTAACGCCATCTGGAGGTGTGGATCGAAATAAAAAACTAGCGGGAAATTTAAATATACAAGATACGCGGGTAGTTCAAATTTTTATTTTAATTAAAAGCATTGTACACTTTGATAATTATAAAAATCTTCTTAATCGTAAAACCAACAATTTTAATATAATATCGCTAAATTTTTACGGTTATACGCTACTTTTTTATTGCTTAGAGTTAGAGCAGTTCAGAATAATTTGGTAGTTTTTACTAAATAGCGTTTAATTCCTAACTCAAATGAATTTAGTAATAGATTTATATCTCCAAGAATGTATTGTTTTGGTATAGAAATGTTGATCATGTTTTGGCTGGTTTTACAGGTAGTGATAGACAATTGGATATTTTCTTTAATTTTATTAACAGTTTACACCCAAAAATAAAATTTACCGTTGAAATGAAAAAGAACAGTTCTATAAATTTCTTAGATATAAATATCAAAAGAGTAAACTGTAACCTACACTTAACAACACAATTGAAATATCCTTCATATAAGTGACAAAAAAAAACTTAATTTTAATTAATTTTTTGGAGGAATATGAAATCAAGAAATATCTAAAATATCCTCAGTATATAGTATTGAATGAACAAAAAAACCTGGGAAGTTCAATTATCACCTTTTGAACTAAATACCTATATAATAATAACCAAAAATATTTTTAGGAAAAGAAGAATACTAATGTACATATTGCATAATAATTGGTTGAAATGTTTATGATATGAAGTCAGGTACGCTTATAAAAAATCTGTCAATCTTATGTCACTCTTTGAAAATGCAATTTAACGAAACCTTGGTCAGAGACAAATATTTAAAAATAGCTTTAAAATACTACGGAAATTCAAGGTAAGTATGTCTTTTTTAAATATAAAAATTCTAAAATTCTTAGTTGGATAATAATAATATTTAAAGTAAAACGTGACGTCTCAAAGAAAATTACAATTTCACTCGATTTTCACCTCCCGTCGATTAAATCTAACTTCCGATTAAATCCCGCACTTACCTATCATTCTCAAGCCGGCAACTTTTTTGCGTGAGGTCCTGAAAATAAAAGAGGACGGGGCTAAAATAAATTTCATCTCATTTTCCTTATTTTTCGCTCGCACTTTTGAAAACTTTTAATTAGGAAACTCAATTTAAAATACTTTAAGAGGGCCGAAGTTATCAAACGGGACAAAAAACGTTCTTGGTATTAATTAAAAATATCGGAAAATTTTTCCAGCGATTTCTCGCAGGCTATTGACAAATTTCGTCCTCGACGAGGATCAATTTGTCTTATTTCTAAGAATTCAAATCGGATAATTACATAATTTTCAATCAAGCTAGTAAAATAAACCATTAAAACAGAATAGTGTTGTTATGATAACATTAAACATTCTTTTTTGTTTTAGAATTCTCATTAAAATTATTATGTTAAAACTAATTTTACCATATTTTTCAGTGTACATGCATTATCTTATTTTTCATTTAGACATTTGACAAAATTGTGATTCTAAAAGGAGCAAAATTTATTCAAATTTAAAATATCTTGTCCAAATTTGAGATTTATACTGTCCCAAATTTTTAAAGGTTCTAGAAATGCAATATTTTTTTAATAAGATTCAAAACTTTATAAAAATTTAATTCTTAAGCTTCAAAATGCCGCCAAATTTAAAAAAAAATCAAAATTTATCATTTACGTAAGGAATTTTTAAAAAACAACAGCATTCCACGCTCCCAGATTTTTAAAATACCCCTAAAAAAGCAACTTTTTCTGAACCACAGAATTGATAAAAAGGAATATGTAGTTCAACTGGAAGTTTATTTATAACTGAATTTAATAGACCTTTTCTTTATTCATTAAGATATGTATATAATCCCGAAACCTATTTATAAACTTTTAGTCTGTTGCTTCTATCAGAATGAGGATTAATGTAAATTGTGCTTCTAAAATGTATCCAAATTTTAGGAATTTTGTCATAATTGGCAATTTAAAAAAAAACATAGTTCCACTCTCCTGAATTCTCTAAAGGTCCCAAAAATGTCCTATTTTTTCAAATAAATTTAAAATTTTGTGAGAAGTGTTATTTTTAAGACTCCAAATATATTTTATTTTTTTCGAAAATTGCGATTTGTCCAAGAAACCTCTATTTTCAGTCTTGACTGATTTTTAAAATGCTCCTAGAAAAATAAGTTTTTCTAAAATGAATGAAATTTTGTAAAAATTGTGATTCTAAAATGGTCAAAATTAATCCAAATTTTAGGAATGTTATCCTAATTTGCAATTTTCAAAAAAAAAACAGTTTCACTCTCCTGAATTCTCTAAAGGTCCCAAAATGCCCTGTTTTTTAAATAAATTTAAAATTTTGTCAAAATTGTGATTTTTTTAAGCTTCAAATAAAAAATTTTAGAATTATTTTCAAAATCGCGATTTACCCAAGAAATATATTTTCTAATAGAATCAAGATTTATTCAAATACAAGGGAATTTTGTTGAAATTTGCATTTTTCAAGAAAGTCATCTTTGCACCGTCCCAATTTTTAAAGGTCCTAATTATTTTCAGATAATCCGACTTAAAAAAAAATCAATTATACAGGGTATTGTTTTCACGGCCGAATTTTTTTTGCCACACGAGCCCTGGGTTATCTTTCTGATTAATACACCAATGTATTCGGCGAAATATGTATGACAAGAGGTTCAAACGTGAAGGAACTTTAAAAATTATTCTTTTAATTTATTTCATAATAAAACATTTTATTTTTTAACTAAATTTTGTTTTGGTATAAAAATATTTTTTTACCGTTTATCGTAAACTATAATTAAAGTCCCTAATTAACTGACAACGTAATTTTTCTCAGTGTATATTCTTTTTAGTGTTTTTCATTTTGACAGAATTTAAATTACCTCAAAAAACTCTCGGGGCCGTTTCTCTTTTCCCTCGAACAATTTCTGCTGGCACTTTACGAATTATCCTATTATCTTTTGGCGTTCTTTTTCAAAATTAGGGAAATTTTTCATTAACTTTAAAATTACTCTTTTAAACTGATTAAGCCTCAAGTGTTTAGCAACCCAAATAAATTCGATTTAAATTAAAACACTTCCTTTGTAAACAATAAAATAAAAATAACGATCTTATCCTGAATATTATTTTTTATAAATATAATTATGCTTACCATTTTTCAATCCAATTAGATGCGATGTATAATAAAAAATGTTTTAAATATTCAAAAAGATTATAATATAAAACCCCTGGAAAAAATTTTTTAATTGTACAAATGGACTGAAAATGGCGGCGGTTTGTCTAACACCGACATCTGTAATGAGGAAAATTACATTAAAAAGGGAGGTAAAGTAGAACTCTGTAAATTGAGCAAAATTAGTTCCTTTAAAAAGCTTATAGAGTAAATGGCGCCACGTACTGGATGCTCAAAAATCAACATTATTTTTAAATATAATCCACTATTTTTTTGTAGCATATTTCTTAATATGCGCCTATTTCTAACACTAAATAACGAAATCAATGGGCTTAAAATTCACTTGAAATGTCCGTTCTGTCAAAATAAGACTTTTCAGAATTTAAGCCGCAATTAAAAAAGTGTGTAAATTCTAATGCCCTTATTTCGTAAACAGGCAATGGGTATTAAAGTTTACGATAATTTAGTGACATTTTACCAATTTCTAATTTTTTTTTCATCTCCCTGTATTTGAAAGTCTCAATTATTTATTATGACTGTCGAGACCCCTTTGAAATATGATCCCAAGCAACACATTTGGTATCAGGAACAGAACTTTATTAAAGTAAATGCTTCAAACCTGTAACCTATTTTTTAACTTAAAAAGATTAATAACTTTATGGTGTTGAAAAAGTGTAGCAGTTACCTATTTCCTATTTAAATTGACTACAACGAAGGTCCGCCACCTTGAAGATGTTTTTAAATTTAATGGAACTACCCGGCTTCTATTAAAATAGCATTTCAAAAGATTACTACTTTGAAACGGCAAAGCTTTGAGGCAGTTACTAGTATGTGGAACTAAATTGAGACTTACAAGATATGGTACTTTATAGTTCCAAATAGCGGTTCTAGCAACGTACCTGGAATAAGTAAGGAAACTTAAAAGTACAGAAACTTTAAGTAACATAGAACCCGGGTACCCACTTTGGTACCAGGAACGGATTTAATCCTATACTAAGGCAAAACACTATTTAGTCGCTACGACTTTGGCTTTGGATTCTTAGAAGGTTGAGTGGTAAATCTTGGGATATGAATTTACTGGATTTACAAAACTCTGATCAATAGGATGGCTCGTTTGTCTGATGAACCAAAAAGCGACAGCTACAGCAACGTTGATCAGATTCAAATATTTGGCCATCATATTGTCCAGACACAAACGTTTACTTTCAACACATTATAGATAAAAACCATAATCCTAAAATGGAGTCGATTCGATGTTAGTATTATGACTAGTCCACTAGCAGAATACTGTGGTGTTTGAGTAAAGATTATTTTACCATTTTCTTATCGTGAATAACCCTTAGACATACTTATCCAGTATGAACAATGTTGTACTGATACCCATTGCGAGATTAGTTTTCTGAGTGGGGGTTTGGTTATACCAAACTTCTCTTTGCACCACTTCTTCGTTATCCATAATACGTTTTCCATGACTTTAATACGTCCTATTAACCTTGATTAGTTAGTATTATAAGAGTTCAGTCAATTACAATATTCCATAGGAGTGTTAGTATGCATTATTTTGGGGTAAACTTTTGGAACTGTAACTCATTGTCATTTCAACAATACTTACTGTAAGCCATGTTGTTGAGCTGCACTAACGTTGATTCCAATTTGGGATCAATGTCAGTTTCAGTGCCTAGAAAAACTGTGAGACCTATTTGCAGATGATTCAATGAATCTTCCAAATTCGACATTAAGTGCATTTACACAGAATTTACCTGGTTCAGTTACACGTTGGGTTTGGTGTATTGGCCTCTATTTATTATGGTGTTAACAAGATCCAGATGTTGTATCGCAACCAGAAAAACAATGCAGAAATGCAACGATGTTTTTGAAGGATTCATATTTGAAACTATTAGACGTGAAAAATATATCTTTTACATTTCCAGAACCTGGCTTGAGAAAATAAATGTCATGATTATTTGCATCTAATTGATTCAAAAGGACCAAAAGATCAATATCTTGACCCACAACAATGACAATTTTATTAGTATCTCTGGCAATTTCTATCGAGGTCTTAATTATGTCAGCATCAGCATCTTCTTTTGCTTGTTTACAGAAAAATCCTTGTGACTGTAATCTTGTCATTACAGTTTTTTTTATTTTGTCCTTGTTTTTCTCGTTAGATAAAAATTTTTCTTGCAAAAATGGTATTTTTGTATGGTTTTGATAATTGAACTCTGGAATATGAAATATCTTTTGATGGGCTCAAATTTTCCGTAGGTCACTCAGGTATATAAGAAATCTTAAAATAGCAATAAATAGGCATCTACGCATATCATTTAAAGAAGATTCTACAACTTTCTCAAAATATTGTAGATGTCTTATTAAATATTAACTTTATTAACTTATTTGGTTGTTAATTATAGCAGTATATTTCGACTTCCAATTTTTTGTTTATTAATGTAACATAGAATCTTACGTTTTTCGAGTAATTAAACTATAAATTTTAATAAATAGCTGAAAATTGTACATTATCATTAAAAAAAATTTCGGATTCGGGTTTTTTTCGTTTCTTTGCATTTTTTGAGAACATTTACTATAGTAAAGTATATTTTTTGTACACCATCAAAAAGTAGAGATTTCTACGAACACAAAGCCCACCGAGTTTTTTAAAAAATCAGATATTTTGACGCGACACTTTTCGATTGAAAATTAGGGTACTTTTTCGATATTAAGTCAAAATAAGGTAAAAAAATAAATATTTTAAATCAAAAAAATTACAGTGTATTTGGGACATAAAAAGGTAAGTTTTCTACTATTATTTTTTTCCACTTTTTACCATTTTCAAAGGCTTCAGCCCTGGTGTAATTCCCGTCTTTCTTAGTGCTATTACAATGGATTTGTTTAATAATAACATCAAAAGTTTTATGAAAGATTAAGTCTCTGTTCCATCAGCGTCTTATTGTGTTGTTGTTCCACGTTCTTCTTTTATTTTTGACTCTCATTTTTTTATATGATTTTCATTTTCCTGTATCAACGTGGCCAAATTATCTCAGTTATTCGATTTTTATGTTTTCAACTCATCAAAAGCAGTTTGAATATCCTGTTATGTACGCTCTAGTATTATCTTATATATGATAATGTTCATTTTTAATGACAAAATAATTAAAAAAACATTTAAAAATTATTAAATATGATTACAAAGAATATAAGCTTGACTAAATTATAATAATATATTTATTGGTAAATTTCCACACCAACTTTGAGGTATTTTATATATCAAAAAGGCATTAAGGATATAATATTTGTGTATTACCCTTTATATTAGATCTGGTATAGTCAAAAATTTAGTCCAAATTTGTAATTTTAATAAAACATAATTCCACACTCGTAAATTTTCTAAAGTTCCTAAGAATGTGGAATTTTTAAAATAAATTGCAAATTTTTGAAATTACGATTTTTAAATTTAAAAATGTAAAATGTTAGTTATTTTCTCCAAATTTGCCATTTACATAAAAAACTCTTCTTTAGGGTGTTGCCAAATTTTTAAAAGGCCCTATTCAATTTTTAAAATGAATTAAATGTTGTGAAAATATTTATTTATTTATTTATTTATTTATTTATACGGGCAAGCCCAATTCAGAATACAGAAATATGTTATTGACAATAAATATATATAAAATAAGAATAATAACATATATAACAAGAAAAAAAAAAAAACAATTAATTGCAAAAAAATAAAGTATACAAACAATAAAAAGACAATGTATATAATGATTGTTAAATATTCAAGTTCTTTATGTGGTTCTTAAAAATAGCAACAGAGTTACCAAAAAGTAATAGGTCATCCAGAGAATTAGCAAGTCTTAGTGTTCTTGGAATAAAAGTATAATATGAGTAATTATATCTGTGAAAAGAAATGTTAAAAGTTTGAGTTTGCCTTGTTGCACGTGGTGGAACAAACAACAACACTTTAGCTAGGAGTTCAGGACAGTTATATATGCCATTGACAATATTGAACAGTACTGTAAGATCTTTTCGGTCTCTACGGACAGAAAGAGAAGAGATATTCAAGTATTGCTCCATGTTTGTATAATTGCAGTTGATGTGCATTTTGAAACCAATAAATCTAAGAAAGTTTTGTTGAACATTATCCAATTTGCTCTTGAGATGCAAGTAGTGTGGGGACCAGACAGGAGAACAGTATTCGAGGTGTGTCCTGACTAGAGAACAGTAGAGAGTTTTAATAGCTAGTACATTAGTAAAGTCTCGGGTTGTTCTTTTGATAAAACCAAGCATTTTCATGGATTTTTTAATAATATTATTGATGTGAAGGTTAAAGCTAAGAGAACGATCGAATATAATACCCAAGTCTTTAATTTTCTCTACAGTATCCAATAATTTATCATTTATGGTATAATTAAATGTTGACAAGTGATGATGCCGACAAAACCGAATAACGTGACATTTGCTAACATTTAATTCCATCCCATTAAGAAGACACCAGTTGGCTAGATCGTCCAAATCTGATTGCAATGACACTGCATCGCTTCGATTATTAATGATTTTGAAGCATTTAAGGTCGTCGGCAAATAAGAGAGCAGAAGTATTAGAAAAACAGACAATGATATCATTGATAAACAGGTTAAACAATAATGGACCCAAGTGTGACCCTTGGGGAACACCAGAAGTCACTGAGATGGTGTTAGAGTAATGATGATTAACTCTAACCTGCTGAGTTCTATTAGTTAGGTAACTGCCTATCCATTTTAACACTTGACCTCCTATACCGTATAATTTAAGCTTTTGCAGCAATAGATCATGGTTCACCGTGTCGAAAGCTTTGGAAAAATCTGTATAAACCGAATCAACCTGTAATCCTTTCTCCAGAGCTTCGGACAAGGTATCAACATAAAGCAGCAAACTGAGTTCTGTCGATTTACCAGAAGAAAATCCGAACTGTTGAGGATTCAATATAGAAGTGCAGTCGTACTTAAGAAAATCAGTAACGATACTTTCGAATACCTTGGGAATCGTGCCGAGAATAGAGATAGGGCGATAATTCTTTATGTCCGCTTTATTGCCCGCTTTGTATATTGGAGTAACATAGGACAGTTTCCAAAAGTCAGGAAACTCCCCTAAGTGCAGTGATTTGTTAAAAATGTGAAAAAGCGGCCGAGAAAGAATAAAGCAGAATTCTTTCAGAAAGATGGGAGGAATACCATCAGGTCCAGGACCTTTATTGACATTAGAGGTTGAAAGTTTTACATATATTTTCGAGATTGGTATGAAATAGGAAGATACGCTAACTTTGGATTCTATTAAGTTATTATCATAAGTTAGAGTTTTATTGCTAAAAACAGAAGAGAAATGATTAGCAAATAAATTTGCGATCTCATTACCATTAGAGGTGACTGAATTGTTGAGTCTCATTGAGACAGGTAGGCTGTTATTTTCTTTCTTATTATTTACAAATTTCCAAAAATTTTTAACATTATCTTGGATAGAGTTCTCAGTTGATCGTATATAACTAGAATAGCATTTTTTTAACAAAGTTTTGCACTGAGCTCTGAGTTGACTAAAATTGGCATAGTTTTCAGGAGACCTAGTACTTTTGTAAATCATATGGGCAATCTTCTTATCATGTAGCAATTGTATAAGTTCAATCGAATACCAACAAGGAAATTTCTTAGTACAGACTTTTTTCAATGGAACAAACAAATCAAACATGTAATAAAGAGTATCATAGAATACACTTATCATCACAGAGATGTCCTTATCACCTATAAGACTGTCCCAATCAACTGCATCTAAGTATTGATGTATACAGGAGAGATTTGCTTTATGAAAATCATAATAGTATTCAACTCCAACAGTTGAGTTTTGACAGAAGTGTAGCTGCAAGGTTGTTTCCAGTGGAGGATGGTACGGGTCTGGAGAAATTAAAATATCAGCTGCTGGGGTTACCATCAGCTCATGTGAAGAAAGAACAAGATCGAGGATGACGCCTCTAGTATTGACCATAGTATTAGATTGGAAAAGATTATGAAAAGCACAAATATTTGAAACAGTATCAATAGCTTCAGTTTCTGCAACTGGTGTGTTAGGTTTAGCTGATGCAGATGAGCAAAAATCTTCAAGTTCCCACTCGGCTGAGGGCAGATTGTAGTCACCAAAAAGATAAAAATATCGATTAAAAAAAGTCCAACTTTATCTGAATTTTAAGAAATATATCCAATTTTACAATTTTTAAAAGAAAAACATCATTCCACTCTCCTAAATTATCTAAACGTTCCAAAAATACGGTATTTTTTAAAATAAATTGCTAATTTTATGAAAATGTGATCTTCTAAATGTTGAATTTTAGGAATTTTCTTAAAAATTGCCATTCAAAAAGGGTCGAAATTTAACCAAATTTTAAGAATGTTGTCCAAATTTACAAATTTCATAAAAAAATCATCCTTACAGTTCCAAATTTTTTATAGGTCCCAAAAATTAAAAATTTTGTGAAAATTGTAATTCCTAAGATTCAGCAACTAGCCAAATTTTAAGTCTTTTTTTTCCAAATTTGCGATTTGCTCAAGACTCTTTACAATGTTCTCATATGTTTAAAATTAAATTAAATTTTTTCATAATTCTGATTCTGAAAGAGTCAGTTTTTGGAAACTTATTCCTCCAAATTTGCAATTTTCAAAAAATTTATTTTTTCAGATTTCCATATTTGAATAGTTAAAAACGTCTGCGTCAAAATAAATAATTAATAAGTATTAATAGCCGTATTTAGTAATAAGTATTTAGTTTTCATAAAACAAAAAAACTTTACATTATTATGAGCTTTTAATTCTCTAATAATTATTTTTTTAAATACAAATCAATATAAACCTAAAAATAAAATTAAATGCAACGTGATAGACAACACACTAAACACTTCTATGTATTATGGTTTGCGCGACACGAAGGTCCGTTCTTAGTAAATTAAAAATCAACAGGTGGCTCTGTTGTTTGTTTGCATTCAGATGTAGGTTGGTTGCCGAATTTCTCAAACTGAAATTAACATGGCTACTTGTTACTAGGTGAAAGCGACGTTTAAGCTATAATTTAATTATAAAGAAATGTACATGCGTCTCACAATTTGTTTAATATAACCTCAAGAATAAAGTCGCTCAAAAATTTGGTCGTGAAATGTGTTGAAAATGTTTAGATTTTTGAGTGGAAGAAAACCCCGAAGTGCACCTACAAACGCCAAGTCCAATAAAACTGTGATAAACAAGAATTTGTTGCAGTGCAGGGTTATTTTGTTGGATGGCACGGATTTATCTGTGGAATTATCGGTAAGTTTCTACCACAAGTTAAAAAATAATCGCAAAATATGGTTACCAGATAAAACTGTCGTTTTTATTTATGTAGGCGTACTAAAAATCTGGTATTTAATTTCATAATAGTAATTGTATTCAGGTACACGTGTAGCCTAAATAAATAACCTATTTCTTATTATAAATATGCTTAAAACAAGGTATTTTCTTTTAGAAACCGTAATTATTATTTTAAGTCTATAATTTAAACAAATGTTTTCAAATTACAGGGTTTTGCTTTAAACTGCAAATAAAAAGTGTGTCAATTATAGTGGTTTAATAATATTGCAAACTATTTAAATTTTAATATACTTTTTCTCTATTACAGATTATTTTCAGAGTAATTACTTTTTTAATGAATTAATTTGCTTCCTAAGTTGTTGAAAATAATGTCCCAGTTCCCACATTTTTACACAATACATTGCGGTTGCTTACCTGGGAAACCTACTTCGTTATCTAACTTTTAATTACCATTATTGAAATAAGGAACAAGAAATTATATTTGTTCCAGTTCAAAATTCACTGAAAGTGAAGGTGGATTCAAATTGAAAAACAGTTTCTTTTATTTGATCGAGTAGATTTCTATTTCTCATTAAACATTTTATAATTATAGAAATAACATTCCAAATGTTAACCCTTACGCAAGACAAAAGGGGTTGAATAACAGCTTATTTGAAAAGGTTCTTAATTAATTATTTAACGGTATAATTGTAAATCTGCTTTATTGGTTTTTGTAGGCAAGATGATCAATATTGGTCTGATGAAAATCTACAATAATATGTAAGAATCATATACCCAATTTCCTCAAAAACTCTTGTTTGGATGACCAAAGCATAGAATTTTTATAAACAATAATCAACCAACTTATAACTGAAAACAATCCACAGGAATTTAATATGGGTACATTTTATTGTTAAACAATAAGATCCTTCTACTCTTTCGCGATTAATGTAAGAAATTATTTATTTATGGATAAAGATCAATAGAATGCCAGGAACCTGTAGATTGAGCTCTAAGATCACCAGATCTTACTTCTTTAGACTTTTTTTAATTGCGATACTTTAAGTCTAATCTTCATCAAACCCACCACCAATAAATTATCCTCGTAATAATGTATTAATGAACAATATAATTGCTAAAACTTATTTAAAACTCAATGACTTTTACACATGTGTATTTTTTTATAAATTAAGATTAGGAAATTGTTCGTTTATGTTTTCAACGGTTTAGGTGTTCATATAAAAACTCTAAATTGAACAGGTTGGAGGTTGATGGCCTTTTGGTTGTTTTTGTATTTTATTACAACCAATAAAATACGTTTTATTATCATTAGGAAAAGATATGATTGACCCATATGAGATTTAAACCAACGACCTCCTGCTTGTAGAATTTCTCTTCTAACACCCCTGTATCATAACTAACATATTAATAACTCACCATTTATTTTTTTGCTACAGGAAGGTGTACATAGCTTGGTACTTTTTGCTCTGTTTAGTGTTCTTTGTGTACAACCCATATATGTTTATTCCAATTTAAAAAACACTGAAAATGAAAATGTAATAGAAATGGAATAGAGATTGTTTTATTTGGCCACTCTGTTACTACTTCATAATATGTATTTATATATAAATTTACTTTGCCTTTTAGGTACATGGCTCTGTTTTGTTCTCTTTTGTTAGTCTTTTCTTCCATTCTTTTTTTTTTTTCCTGACTTCTATGTCCGTCGTAGTTTTGTTGCTTTGAATAGATCGTTTATTTCTGGTTCATTGATCAGAGTTCTTATTTCTTGATTTATTCTTCTTCTGCACAATCTATTCTCCCTCTTTCCTCCCAAGCCCCCGTTTAGTTTGATCTGAATATTCCTGCTGGATCTTCTTCTACTGTTTCTTTATATATTTTTTCTTTTCGTTCCTTTTCTTTTTGTACAGTCAAATTTATAAACTAAGTCAAGTATAAACAATGGTTTTTTAAACGTTCTAAAAATATGTTTTTTAATTTTTGGTACACTTAGATATTTAGAATGGTCGATTACAGGGGATGTAGAAGAGTGAAAAATGTATTCTCGGCAATTATTAAAGGATCCGAACGATTTCTACTACTACTTTTTTTAGGTAATACACTACACGTTTCCAACACTGACACAAAACATCGCGGATTAGATTAATTAACTTGTGATATTCTGTTTTTTTTTTAAGTCTATTATGCTCCCCTTATAATTCCTCGTGTTGATTTTTGTTCATATATTTATATTATTGCTGTATGCTACGCAAAGTAAATAATTAGCTTCCATATTGAACTCTGATATATTTTAATCCAATATAATAGGGATGTAAAATTTGAATGGTATTCCCTAATTTTAGATTGGAACAACTATATCAAATTTTTGTAGGTGGAACAGTTACATAAATAAAACCGTATTAGTTAAATGTCACGTTATTTATACCTTTTATAGTTTAGCGCATTATTATTATTATTATTATTATTATTATTATTATGTAGTTCAAATTTAACCTTGGATAATATTTTATTTCATTTTCAACAGAGAAATTAGTTTTACAAATAATGTCGGACGTCACCAGAAAATTCCCTCAAAAGACCGCATAATTTAAAATAGATTTCTCCATCTGTATTGAATAGAAAAATGTATTCTCACAATTGAGATACCCGGAAATATCCTTATTTAAATTTTGATAATAAATATTAGAAATCTCGGCAACTATTTAACAAGATCAGTTTATTTTTTATCAACGTTTTTCTATTTTTTTTTTCTAATCATTTACATTTCTTAGTTGAAAGACTTAGGTCAATGTCCTTTGTAATTTGTTTTCATGCTAAAATTAGAATTTGTTGTATTATTATTTTTTTTTACAATTTCCTGAGGTGTTTCGTTTTTATTGTCGGGTTTATTTAAACAAAGTATATTAAGTTTATTCAAAATATTTTGTATATAAGAGGGGATTACTAGTAAATTTTTGTTCTTAACGTAAATATTTTTGTTTACTTTTCCTGTAATAAAATAACTCTGTTGTAGTTACGACATTATATATTTTCTTGTTTATATCTTTGTAAAAATACTGAAAAGGGGGTTTTATATAAACAAGTATTTATTATAAAATTTTTGGTTACTTATTGCTTTTTTTTATAAATACATATTTTTAAGTTCTGTACTGTCATGTAATTTTTTGTTTTATAGAAAAAGGCTAAAGCAAGGGACTTATATGAACAAGTATTTTATTCACTGGATCTTATAGAAAAAGACTATTTTGGGTTACAATTTACCGATGCCAATCATGTTAAACACTGGTTGGATCCTACAAAAACCATCAAAAAACAAATTAAAAGTGAGTAGAATTATCTATGCTTAGTATTAAACATTTTATATATTCATTAAATGTACAAATCATTGATAAAAATAAATTTTAACAATTTTAAAATATTTTGCTTATATCAAATATTTCAATATTAAATAATTAAATATAAATATAGTTGAGAGTTGATAATAATTGATTCTGTTTGTTACTTAAAGGGGGATGGAGGTATGTTATAAATGTAAAATACTCTTGTGAAAACATTTGATCAATAGCTTAAGTTCTACAATATATTTAAAATTCATTAAAATTAGACATGTATGTATTTAAGAGATGCCCCCTCCTTTCTTATAGTTTCCCTTTGAGTTGACGATGAAGAGGAAATGATTAATTTTTAAGAAAGAATTACAATTTAATAAAAAAAAATCATTTTTAGTCGGCCCCCCATACACCCTGCGTCTTAAAGTAAAATTTTACTCCTCTGAACCGAACAATCTAAGAGAAGAATTAACCAGATACCAATTTTTCCTACAATTAAAGCAAGACATCCTTGAAGGCAAATTGGATTGTCCTTACGAAACTGCTGTCAAATTAGCAGCTTTAGCTCTACAATGTGAGTAAAAATATTTTACCCTAAAGCTCAGTAAATATAAAATTTCTCCAACATAGATTAACCATGAATACATTATTCTCTGTTGGTACAAATTCAAAATGGCGATGTTTGACTATAAACCATCAAAATTTAACATTGAGTGGCCATCTTTAGTTCGTAACAACGCAGGAGATTCTAAAATGGCAGTATTTTTCGAATTTTTTGTAATGTTTCATTTTTAAAAATAGCCGAACTTGGTGATTACGATGACACTCAACACACTCCGGCCACTGTATCGGAATTTCGGTTTGTACCAAACCAAACTGAAGATATGGAAATCGATATTTTGGAAGAATACAAGAAATGCAAAGGATTAACACCGGCTAATGCTGAACAAAGTTATTTGAATGAAGTGAAATGGTTGGAAATGTACGGTGTTGATATGCACACTGTTTTGGTAAGATATTTGAGATTACACACATAACATTTAAATATTTCATGTACAGTTCTTCCGGTCCGTTTCTACTCATTGTATAGATAGTGAGTGTAAACTACTCTTTTTGAGACTTAAAACAACCTTATTAACAATACACAAAAAATAAGTGTTCTTTTTAATATCCGCATGAATAATGGCCAATATGTCATTAACAAGCTTTAATTCAAATTAGATTTTTTGTTGCAACTTGAGAATATAGCATTGTAATAACATAAAAACTTATTGAAATATATAATATCAATAAAGAGACAAGGTCTTGTTAAAAACCTTTGTTTGAATATAAAATAGTTAAATTTACATATAATACAACTATATTAACAGAGCTTTTGCCGATTTTTGATGATATCGATATTATATCAATTTGTTCCACACAATTCGCCCAGGCTTCAGCGTTACACTTCTATAACGCTTTATTCCACATACTTAATATATTTTCATCAGTATATCCATCTCTGCCAATATATTTACAGTTAACACCAAATTAACTGAATCGGATTAAAATCCGGATAATAAGGTAATCTTGATATCATAGTTCATGATCTCTTACCAATTCGTCTATAACATATCTATTGTCTTCTCTATTCCACTTGGCCACTTGAAAAAATACTACTAAATACTGCAAGACCAGTAAAAGAGCGAATTGAAAAGTATGCGACAACAAGACTAGTGCCGCTTGTAATGATTTCTCTTTTTGTTGCACTGCGGGTATAAGTGATCTTTAAAACAAGATATTTCACTCATTAATGGACACATTTTAAATACTTGGTATGCACTTCTTGAAGTTGATAGAAAGAAATGCTACATAAATGGGTTGTCTTTGATAATATCATTTATGAATGACGCACGTTCAGTGATTTACTGGAAGAACTGTAACTTATCCGATAACGTTATCTCACTTGTCATAACATTTTAAACTAATTGGAACCTAATAGTGTTAAATATTTACTTTTAGGGAAAAGATAGTATGGAATATAGATTAGGATTGACTCCAACTGGTATTTTAGTATTCGAAGAACCTAATCAGAAGATCGGTTTGTTCTTTTGGCCTAAAATTGGCAAACTAAATTTTAAGAAAAAGAAATTGACTTTAATTGTAGTGGAAGATGACGACCAAGGAAAAGAGCAAGAACACACTTTCGTTTTTAGGTAAATTTTAAAATAATTTTGTTACCTTTTTATTTTTTATATATTTTAATTTTAGGTTGCACAACGAAAAAGCTTGCAAGCACTTATGGAAATGCGCTGTGGAGCATCATGGATTTTTTAGATTGAGGGCGCCCGTGAAAGGTCCCTCTGCGAGACAGAATTTTTTTAGGATGGGCTCAAGATTTAGGTATTCCGGTCGGACGGAGTATCAGAGTACTTACCAAAATAGAGCCAGACGAACTGTGCAATTGGAACGAAAACCGAGTCAAAGGCAAGAAATCTAATATCTTAATGGTTCAAATTTATTGAAATAGTCGACTACGTTTTGATAAAAAAATCGGTTAATCAATAGTCAAATGTCACAATATTCAAAACTTTTTTATTTATTTATTTGTAATTCAATCGTCGCAAACTTCTACTTTATTAAAAAAACTAGTATTTCAACTGTATGAAAAGTAGCTTCATTCGTTTTCATAAAAACAGAAATGTTAGGTACTTTAATAATAACAAAATCGCATTTATTTTGAAAATGTATTAGTGGTTAAAAGCAAATGAAGGTGTTACTTAACAATCGGGTTACATTGCAAAATCGCTAACCATATTTCCTTAAAAGAATTATTAATGGTTTAACTATAACAAAAACCACTTTTCAAAAATAAATATTTGGTAGTATAAATATTACAAAATTGCCATCAGGGTTTATTTTAAAAATGTGAATTATATATTGTTATAAAAATTAAGTATTAGATACAAGATAAAATATCAAAATATTGTTACTTTTAGTTGTTTAAGAACAGAAATATTATTAGTTAAAATGTCACAAAATCGTTACAGTATATTTCCTTATTTTATGCATAGCATAATTGATTGTTACTCAAAAAATGGACTGTATTTTTAAGTGAATACTAAGAATTATCTGTACATAAATCCTATGTGCTTATCTTCTCAAACTCAATTTCATCCATTAACTAACTGATGAACTGATTTAATTTTTAACAACTTTAATGAAGATAACGAAGTTAAAACTTTTCACATAACAAAAACTTTAATGAGAATTCTTTGAGTGTTTTACATAATATTTGGCACAAAATTTTCGCTGATTCACTTATCACAACTTAAAACTAAAATTAATTTTAGATATGTGGTCTGAAGAATCATTAAACTTTTAAATTTAATCTTGGGGTGACAATTTATATTTTAAATTATGTGAAAGGCGATAAATAACTTGAGAGAATCTATTTTTGAGTGGAGAGTGATTGTGTGCATTGCTCAGTGACTTCTTAGCGACTTTTGCACTCTGGAACTGTAGTGACTGTGACATTGGGGGGTGATTACGACTAATTAGTTATTTGAGAGGGCAGTTTTCATTGGTCAATTTTTGTAGCGTAGATTAGCGAAATGTTGATTGCTTGAAGTAAAAATTGCGGACGTGACAAATTGCATGCATTAAATTATTTTGGAGAATCTACAGGGTTTAATAATGTGAGTTGAATATTATTTTAACTTGTTTAAAATTAATGAAATTTAAAAACACATGTACTGCAAAAACGCGTTTATATTCTAATATTGATGTCCTATTTTTATTTTAGATATGGCAAGAGACAGAGTCACGTGCTTCGTGAAAGAGAAAAAGAACGAGAACATGTTTCCTCTAACAGTAGCGATAAATCTACAGCTACTCCTACTGAACCAATTTATTATACAGTTAAAGACGATACAACTAAAAGTTTGACGCCAACGCCCTCTACTCCAACTCCAACAGGTAATTTTAGACGGAATTTTTCCCCAACTAAAGTTTTGCTTTAAATATAAATAAGAGTGTTCTTCATTTTCTATTTGAATTAGCAATATTATCTTTACGAATTTTGTTGCATTATTTTTATTAGGTCCCGAATCTATAGGTTTGCTAAGTCAAAGTAGCTTCGGTAAAGCTTCGATTGGGCAAAACAGCTTCGGGAAAGCGTCAGTTGGACAAAACAGCTTCGGAAAGGCTTCAATAACCTCGTTTGGCAGAGCTTCAGCAGGATGTGGTTCATCTGATAGGTAAAGTATTTTTGCCAATACTAAACTGTATAAAATAAAAAACAAAAATTGACTTGGCTTTAATTAAAACAGTCTTAGTGACAACTTATATATTTAAATAGAATGTGACCTGTAAAAATAATTTCTTTTTAGTCCGGTACTGTCGGTGAGCAGTAAAAACGGCACTTTACCCAGAAACAAACCCACAAGTCCAATTCCTCCAGTGAGTCCAACACCATCTAATGCTGACAGTCAGTTAGACTTTTTGTTCAAAAGTTTGGCAAAGGAATCGCTTTCGGGAATAACTAGAGAGGACAAACGCAACGAACTTACAGAATCCGAATGTAAGTAAAAACATAAATTAATAATACTTTTAAAAAAGTATAATACGTCTAATACCCCAACTTATTTCGACCTTTCTTCACTTACAAACAGGATAAAAAAAATTATGAAGTATAATGTAGTAATAAACCAATTTTGCAATGGTTGCCTACATTTTTCCTGGCCTTATTAGAAGGTTAACAAGTATAAACTGGTAAGCCAGTATAAGTAATTCATCCTCATTGATGTTCTTTAATTAAAATGTATAAAAATGTAGATGGCTTCGAAAAATTTGTCAGAATTTTGAGTCATCACGTTTTTAAATTTGAAGAAATAAGTAATAGAGCGTAGCGAGTTAGAGAGCGCTGTAAATTAATATTATTACTTATCACAAATAATTATTCAGCATCTGATTTGTCTGAAAATGCAACGGTCGAATCGAACTCTCATCACCACTATCTTGTAATATTTCTTCTATTTGTAGACCTCCCTATTGTCTATAAATAACCATCCATATGCCAACCAAATGATTAACATCATTCACCAATGTTTTCAAATCATATAAACATTTATTCATTATATACATATATATATATATATGTGTGTGTGTGTTTTTTCCAACTCACTCTATTACTTATTTCTTGAAATTTAAAAACCTGGCAATCCTAAAATCTGCCAAATTTTTCGAAGGCAATTCAATATAAACGTGTTTGCAATAAAATTATCTACATTTTTATATACTATAATTAAAGAATATTAATGGGGTGAATTACTTATACTGGATTTACCTCTTATATTCGTCAACCTCCTAAAAGGTCAGGAAAAATGTAGGCTACCAAAAAAATATATATATATATATATATATATATGATGAACTATTGATTGGTACCATTAGATTTTAGCATATATATTACCGGAATGATGAAAATTATTTTAATAATTTTTTAATAAAAATATCTGCTAGGATACATAACGACAACCATTGCAAAATTGGTTTATTGCTGCATTATATTTCATTAAAAAAATTTATCCAGTTGGTAAATGAGGGAAGGTCGAAATAAGTCGGAATCTTGTACTATAAAGTTTTTTAATATATTATATATATTTTTATTTTGTTGTACTTGTATTTTTCTTATAGCGGAAAATGACGGAAATTCGAAGCCTCTTCCAAATGAGATTCCAAATAATATTACGAAAATCGTTGGAGTAGCAAAGCCGTTGCCTCCCGGACATATCAAATGTAACATTTTGAAGGGTTAGTAGTTCAATTGCGACAATTTCACTACAATTACTAAAAAATATTAATTACCAATTGATATGACATGCATATCCCTATAAATAAATTTTTAGTAGTTCAAATATCACATCATCCTACATTTCCTTAAAATAATATTAGTTCAAGTGGCACACATTCGTTAATCGCACAAGTTTTAGACTAAGGAATATTAATTAATATTTCAAATGTAAAAAATTGCAACTTAAATTTTCTTTAAAAACCTAATAGTTGAAAGGTTACAAAATCGTCACCTACTCTTTTTTAAAAATGGAGTTTTCAATAACAGTTCAACTTTAACAGAAAGTGGCAAATGAAGGTTCTCTTTTTTATAGAAATATTAATAGTTCAAAGATCACATACCATCATACGTTTCTTACAAACAATATTAGACTAAGTGGTACAAATTCGCTATAGAAATTTTATTTACAAAGAAATATTAAGTGGTTGTAGTAGTATGTAAAAAATTGCCACGAGTTTCCTTTGAAAATTGAATAATAGTTCAAATGTTACAAAATCGTTAGGTACTCTTTAAAAATAGAGCTTTAAGTAATGGTGCACATTTAAAAAAAAAGTTGAAAATGAAGTGTTTTCGTTTTAAAGGAATATTAGTAGTTCAAGTAACACAAATTCGGTACAAAAGTTGTATATACATTTCCTATAAAAAATATTAGATCAGAATCTCGTAAATTCGCTACATAAGTTTTATTTACAAAGGTATATACTCAGATGATCGCGAAAATAGTGCACATATTTACGAATCAGATATAAAAACGTACGCAGAATAAAAATGTGTCATAAATGTTTTTCTAAAGTTAACCGTTTTCAAAAAAAATAAATTATTGGTATCGTACATCTATTCAAATATTATTTATGGAAAAGCAACTAAAGCCAGCAACACCGATAACTCCGTCAAGTATAAACAATGTTTGTTTAAACGTTCTAAAAATAAGTTTTTATTTTAGTACACCTGGATATTTAGAATAGTTGCTTACAGGGGATGTAGAAGAGTTAAAAAGAATGTATTCATGGCAATTATTTCACGATCCGAACGATTTCTACAACTACTTTTTTTTTTAGTAATACACGTTTCCAACAACCTTCGGGACGCCGACACAAAACATCGCGGATTAGATTAATTAACATGTCGTGATATTCTTGATTTGAATAAAATACCATTTTTCACTGAATTATTGAAACTACTTTACCAAACGATTAAACGATCTGAGTCTTCCGCAAACTAACACAATTTTATCATTCATCATGTAGATATTCTTTGGTTACATGACACATTTATATTAAAAGTGTGAGGTGTTGCCACATACAAATTTTCGAGAAAATGTTTACAATGTATATTTGTGTAAAAATAAATTTTATTAGAATATTTTGTTGCAAATGACACGTTCTATGTACCATTTTAAAAACGTGCATTATTTTCTCACAAACCCTATATATTATTTATTATTCCAAATGAAAAGCATTGCCACTTACATTTTCTGTAAGAAACGAGCTATTAAATAAGTGTTCTTCTCTCTCTTTAGAGGGAATCTTAATTGAAGTTAATTGGTTACTCAAATATAACAAAGTGACTTTTTATTAATATAAATTCTAGATGTCACAAAGATTCAATCTACATTTCTTATAAAAAAATATTTAGTAAAAATGCACTAAAACCTTTACCCTAATTTCTTCTTTTTATATATATATTTTAATTTATTTTGTTTCTTATAGCGAAGGCGGAAGAGGAGTTACAAAATCAAAAATTGACTAATCAAATGTTTGTGCAAGCTAAAGAGGAAGAAACGTCTCTAAATGCGGCCACATTTATTTCAGTGGTATGTTCTAATTTTTAATATATTATTTGAATGTATATGTTTTTAAAATTTTTTGTACATATTGGAATCACACATTCTAAATTGGTAAATGTTTTGCTTTGTGTACTGTTATTTGTTAACTTTACTATTTGTCGCACCATTTTGTGCTTTTTTTTTTATTAACACGCTTTCCCTCCAAATTAGGGCGGGGACAAACTGACCCTATCGGTAAGCGGTCCTCCAAGCTTGCCCCCAATAATAACAAACTCCATTCTAAAATCGCCGAAATCCCTCGAAACCGACCCTCTCGATGAAAACAAGAACAAAACGGAGGATAAAGAAAAAGACCATAAACGATGTCCGACTCCCGTGACCGTCACGTTCTTCGGCCAAAACGACGGCAAATTGGAAATTTGCAAAGTCGAGGACGAGAAGATCAGTCTGAATCCGTTCGCCGATTATTTGAATGACAATAATAATAGTCAGTTCAACTCCATCAGCGTTTTCCACCCTAATAATCCATTTTGCAATGCGGAAAATGACAAAGACGAAGTGAACGAAACCGATTCTAAAGAATCTGATGAAGAGGTAAGTTTTTGAGGGGTTTTTGTGTGTGTTCTTGTTGTAAAAATGTGTTTGTTTGCAAGTTTCACAAAAGAACATTTTTTTTTGTTTACTAATATCACATAAAAATATTTATGTACTCTTAAGTAATACTTTATATTATCATTAATGCAATAAATTACTTTTTGATGTATTAATTAAAATGTCCAACATGTAAATGTTTATAAAAGTTCATAGCAATGTTGTACTTTAACTCACTAGTATTCTAATGGGACCAATATGCAACTAGTGCTGTTATAAAATTATGTGAAAATGTCTTGAATTTTAAGACGTTAATAATTTAAAATATATAATAAATGAACCAATTAAATTACTAAAAACTGTTCATAAAATTCTTAAAGATGCACCATTGTCATAATGAGATATATAATTGCACTAGTGCTTTAATATAATTAAATCTAATTAATTGTTTCAACCATTACTTTGTGAAATGTATCCACAAAAAAAGATGAATTATACTTATCTTGAATTTCCACAGTACTTCCCAGGTTTAATTATTCATTCAATACTATATACTGAAGACATTTTAGATATTTCTTGATTTCATATTCCTCCAAAAAAAGCAAGTTCTTTTTTATCACTTATATGAAGAACCTCCACTGTTGTTTCAGTTATGTTGTTAAGTCTCGGTTTGTGTTTAGTGTGAATGAGGCATTTTCCGTAATGTGACTTATCTGGTTGTTTTAATTCTTATTGATTTGTATGTGTTCACTGTGCCTTATGTTAAAATTTCTAAGGGTCTGGCCAAGATAGATGGCGTGTCAATCCGGACAATTTGGTTTGTAAATACTTTCCTTTTTTGTAATACCATCTTTCTTAGCCAGACCCTTCGAAATTTGGAAATAAGGTACACTGAATATTATATATTAAAACAACCAGATAAGACATTACGCAAAACACTTCATTGACACTAAACACAAACCTAGGTTCAAATGTTGATAATATGAAGTCAAGTATGCTTATAAGAAATCTATCAAATCTTATGATGTCACTCTGTGAAAATACGATTTAGCGATTTAAAAATAGCTTTGAAATACTATTTAAATTCAAGATAATTATAATTTATAATTAAATCCTTTTTATAAAACTGTTAGAAATTTATGTTCTTAAACGCACTAGTGTTGCAATAGGGCACTTTAGGTCACTAGTGATGTATTTTTTTTTAAATACTTTTAATGTAAATCTTATACATATTTTTCTCCCCCTTTTAGAATAAAACTAGTTTGGAGGAACCACTTTCAAAACCGACGTCACCTCTTAGTCCAACATTGAGTAAAGTGTCGCCTTGGCTGGTATCTTCCGACGTTGTATCGTCGCCAGTGTCCAAAGTTGACACAACAGAAACAACGATAATAAGAAAATCTGTGATCACAACGCAGCTATAATTGACAAAAAAAATAATCTATAATTTTCCTTAAATATAATTTATCTTTTTAATAAAAGCCTGCATATTATCGAAAACAAAATATTGATAGACGAAAGTTTAAACATTTTCATGATAGGTATATTTTGGTCTATAATATAAAGGGTGATTTTTTAGAAATTGATGTAAAACTCTGAACTTTGCCTAAATGGTACTTAATAAGACGGTATTATTATATGTACAAATTTGGTATTGGTAGCTTTTAAATCGAAAAGTTCATGAGTTTTAAATAATTCCATTAGTTAAGGTATTGTTTTATTTTTTAAGACCATAGTTACAATTCGGTCTGTAAATGATTCCTATTTCATAAAAAAATATATCTTGTATCAGACTGGCACAAATTAACACATATCAAAAATTTCGGAAATCAATCAATTGTTTCTTTATATAAGGAATAAAAGTGTATATAAAAACAAATATCTATAAATTGAGATTTTGTCTTTTTAAAAATAAATCAAGTTAAGACGTATAAAATAAAAACTAATGGTAGTAATTTTCTTCAACTATTCAAAATTTAACTTGTTTTTTCTCACCAAAAAAAGGAATAAAATCCGTTTGTTTTGAGCTACTACTATTCGTTTTTTATGTTTAAATTTTAAACAGTTTTTTAGACATTGGAATAGTACATTTGAACTACTGATAAAATTGTAACCAGTCTAATGCAATATGTCATTTTTATAGTGAGATATGCTAGAATTTGATTTTTTAGTTTCGCTTTTTATTGTTAAGGTTTTTATTTTGATAAATTTTATTTATTTGTGATTTTTACTATTATCAATTCTATATGCATCTCGATTTATTTTTATATTACTTTTTCTTAGAGAGAATATATTAGCAGTGCCTTTTTACAGCAATAGTTATAAATAAATAATCCGCCATTTTATCACGATACCTATAAATCTCGAGATATTTTAAAAAGATCTGAATTTTATCGGATACAAACAAGAAATTATTTTTTTAGAAAAAAAATGGTTTTAACTTTTTATTTTCGTTTTAAACAATGTAAAAATTCAACAAATTTTTAAAAATACCATCAGTTTTTAAAATGTTTTAGATCTGCAATTAAATGTGCCATTTCATGTCACTTAGCTTCCATTTCAAATTAAAGACTTGAATATTCTAAACTTTGTATCCGTCCTCTATATTATCTTTTGAATAAAGTATTTATATATGTTTTTAAGGTTTGTGTATTATTTTCAATCGATTTTCCAAAATTGTATATTTCAAACTCGGAACTGTTTTTTAACTAATTTTAAAATTCTGTTAGAGCATTTAATCTACTAATCAAATTAAACGAAAAAATTGTTTTGGTCAATTAAACTACTTCTAAAATCTAACAATTTAATTTTTAAAACTCAATATATTCAAAAATTATTTGGAACCACTGCATTTTTGTGGAAAAAGGAAAACTCATTTTTTAGAGAAAATATGCCATTAAACTATTTTCAAAAATGGTCATTCTTATAAAATTGTGGCAATTTTGAGATTTTCAAAAATAAGAACGAACGCGATTCTTAGAAATTGAGACTATTCTTATGAAAACAAGCTATCCTGTATACAAAATAGACAATTCTTATAAAAATAAGAAGTCTCATAAGATAGAATTAGTGTTTTTCATAAAATGAGATCGCGATTGTTATAAAATTAAGACAATCCTTAAGAAATTAAAACTCTTCTTATACAATTAAGAAGTTCAAGAAATTGAAATCATTTTAAAAAATTATCAATTATAAAAATGATACATTGTTATAAAGAAACAATTCAAATAACATTTGGATATAAAAATCGAACAATCTATCATTCAAATTAAATGCATTGTAATTTTTAAAGAAATAAAACCTTTAATTGGAATAAAATTATTTATTAACAAAAAACGTACAACTACATTTGAACATTTTGTTTTTAAGATTTTCAAGAGTTAATTTTTTTAACGATTATTAAATGTGATATTTTATGTAAACATTTAGAAAATTAAGCATTCTCAAAATGAATAAAAACAATCGAGAAAAAATTTAATTTATATCAAAAATTATTTTTAATCATAAAGTTTCGTACTAAGAAGCATTGCAGCCTTATATAACTCTGTATTAATAGATCTCAACCTAGAGTTTTCTTCCATTAAATCATTTTTTGAGATTTCATCAGTCAAAACAAATTCTTGATACTTAGTATCCAAAGTTTCTGTTTGCATTTGAGATACAACTAAAGCTGCCGAGTAATCGATATTTCTTTCTAAATTTTTTATCATAACTTGAGGGTTAACAACCTGTTCAAAAAAATTACGAAAGCTTGTCACAAATTTTATATTAGTTACAGGACTGTTATGTTTAATTCTTTTCAATAACTGTCCTCTTTTTATATCCCAAGTGTATACAAAACAGTCTAAACTTCCGGAGGCTAAAATTGTTTCTGCAGCATTTAAAGACAAGCATACAACTCGATTAGAATGACCATAGAATGTAATGACTTTTGAATCATTCCCAACATAGTGCGTTAATGATTTTGATTCAGTCTTCAGGTTGAACTGTCTTATATTTCCTGATTCTAATCCGACATAAATATTGCTAAACCACGAATCAAATACCACACTTGATATGGATTGATCAAATATCAAATTACACAATAATTCTCCCTTTTCAAGAAGGTAAATGCGACAAGTTTTGTCTGAAGATACTGTCGCAAATCGGGCTTTACTTCCAAAAACACCTAAAAAGATAATAAAGATAATTGAGCTAAACTTTCTTTTGCTGGAAATCAGGACACAATTTTTAACTTTGACAAAAGAAATTTGGAGAACATCTTAGGTAAAGGGGGCAAATAAAAAACCTTTCAACAAAATTGATCCAGATCTAGAAAAAGAGCAATCTTCACAAGATTTAAACAGCACCAGAACAAACTGCAGTCTTATTCAAAAAGTAAAAGAAAACTCAAGAAGTACAATTATCGACAATGTGATGTTTATTTTATTTAGAATATGCCACAATGCTCTTTCAAAAATGATTAGATGAGGAAAGTAATAAAAATAAATTTTTTTTGAATTTGCCAAGAACTTGGCAGATAAACTTGGTTTCATCATGAAGCTCCACATATTAAATAATTTCAAATGTCATTTGATAGATATATTTAATATGGTATGACAAATATCCTCTGGCAATTTATATTTGTACCTGCTTTCCAGGAAACACTCAAGCAATTTTGACTAAAAAAATATACATTCTATATAATTACTATTAACTAGCTTTTAACTCCTTTGACTCTAAATTCACAAAATTGTTATTAACTTACCTACATGGATATCTGTAATAGCTAATGCGTGATCTCTTTTCATATAAATAGGTTCTACTTTCCCAATTTCTCTTTGTGCCATGAAATTGCTAGAAAGGGTAACTAAATCGCTTAAACAATAATTTATCAGCATTCCATCTTCTCCTCCTACTATTAAAAAATTTCCATCATTTGAAAATTTAATAACACAAACAGGCTGATAGTTTCTTTGTTGCACTGACAAAAGTTTCCCAGAAGGTAAGTACCAAAGGTAGACTTTGCAGTTAATTCCAACTGCCAGGTAAATACTATTCGGACATACCGCCAAACAATTCGCGACTTCAGGAAGAATCAACCTTTAAAATTAAAATGAAATTACACATTTTCACATCAATCTAGAAAAGCTTAGTTACCTAACATTCTTTACTACGTCTTGTTTATTTAACAACCATAAGTGCAACACCGGTTTTGCTATTTCAGCTGTTAAAATATAATCTCTTCCCACTATTTCCATGCAGTTTGCGGCTGTTGAACCCCCATTTCTATAAAATTTATGAACATTTAAAGTAGAATAGTCCCATAAACAACAAGAATACTGCTGATCTGACTGAGCAGACGTAAGCAGTAAATCATCCAGACTCATAATTATAAATATATAATTATAAGACCAGAAATATTAATACAAACTAAAGTTCGTGTAAAACTGAGGTTATGTTGTATTTTCTTCTTCTTTTTAATTTATTTATTAACTTGAACTATATGAATTATTTGACTACCTTTTTGGGAAGGCGAACTTAATTATAATCGAAGCAATTTTTCCTTGTTGTATTCGTTAAAATTAATAAAGCAGAATTTAATGGAACTGTTATGCATCTCTGAATTATGGAAATGAAGATGAAATCAATCAATTTAAAATGTAGTTTAATTTTAACAACCAATTACTAAATTAATACATTAAATTTTAGCAGTTGTTAAAATATTCCCTTAATTTTTTTAACTTACCTTAGTAAATAAGAATGGGTAAAATATATATTAATTTTCAAAAATATAGACATTTTTATACTTTATATAAGAGGGTTTGGTATAAATGAAAAAGTACAAAAAAATTACATTTTATTGTTCCAAAAATGAAAATGCCACAAATAATTTTGATAAAAGTATACAAAAATCAACAAACAAACCAGTACATATAATTATTGCATTTTAATGTTCAAAATAATCTTTGGCATATGACAAAAAATATTCAATTTTCCTCATATAATTTTTAATGTGTTGTGGTTCTTCCAGTTTGACAGAAGGGAAATGTTCATTGGGAAATTGTTTGCCAAACCCGTTGGAAGATTCTCCATTGTTAACGGGTTTCAGAGAGGTTTTCATTAAATTTTGAATATCAGAGAGAGCACATAGGACGTAGAATTTTGGTTCTGATTTTTTGGGGCCTTTTAGAATTTTTTCGATGTCTTGTCGCATTGTTTGAATGTTTTCTGAATCGCTCATTATCCAGTCACTCTACAAATATTATAGACAAATAAAAAAATGGATCTATAAGACTTTGGTAATTTCCTACAATTTCAATTTGAAGTTCTAATATAAAATAGTACTTAAATTTCGTAAGCAGATGTTCAAAAATACCTGCGTCAACTTTTGCAACTACTGTCAAAATTTAAGATTAAAGAATAAAATACTTACATTTATACATTCTTGTTCTACAGAAACTACAGCAGATTCAAAGTCATTGTAAATTTGTCCAACTTTCAAAGCCTTGGAAATTTCTGCCATACAACTTACGGCTTCAGCAGAAAAATCAAAATGTTCCCCATTGAAATATCTTGTTGTAAAAGCATAAGAGGCTAATGTGTTAATTAAATTATATTTTACTGTATCAGATGGAATTTTTGTCTAAAAAAAATAGGAAAAATTAAAAAATACCTATTTATTTAAAAAATAAATAAGAATTACTGTTAATTTTGAGAGGTCTTTAATGTCACCAATTGCTGGACAATTTTTCTTATCTTCATTATTTTCCTCTAGTTCTTCAACTTTTTTATTATTATAATACAACCACCAAGGTTCCCAAGAGGGGATTAAATTAGCAACATCTTCTGATCTAAAAAAATTTAACGAGAACAATATAAATTAATTTATATGTCAATTTTTATACTTCAAAAATGATACAAATTCCTGTCTCTCGTCTTCTGTCAGTTTCTCCCATACTTGCTCAGCATCATCCAAATCAATACCAGCCAGTCGATCTCCAATATCTAATACTTCAACATCATCATCAGAATCAAGTTGTTCGGATTCTTCTTCATCTTGAACCTGCCAAAAATCTTCAATACTAAATATCGGAGGTTCATCAAGCGTCTCTTCACTGTCGCTGAAGAGTATTTGATTTTCTTCGTGAGTTCTTTGCAAGATTTCCATCATTTTCATTTTAGATTCTTCACTGTTTTTATCGAGATTCAGTTCTTCTAGAATATTATCTTTATAGAAACTCTCGCTACATTCTACATGAGAACTTGACTGGTAACAATTTAACGAGCAATATATTATATTACATTTTGGACAGGCATACTTTGCAAGAGCATTGTCACAACTGAAAAAAAAAATGTAATGCAAGGAAATAATTGTAATAATGAAACTTACATTTTACAAGTGTTCGTATCATCCAATTCCACTATTTTAAGTGTGGCCATTTCCAAAAAAATTTATTTAAAAACACAACATAAAAATAGTATTGTATTTAAAATGAATTTGCATCCCGCATTAGACACAACAACACAAACAAAATTCAGAATTGACGTTTTATTTTTACTTCATAATCCAAGTTGGCCATTCAGCGGTGCGTATACGGTTCAACTGAAAAAATCGTATAATACAACAATAAAAAATAATTAAGCAAATTCTGACATATAGTTACCAGATTTTTAAACAAAGTATAAAAGTAGATGCAGTATGAGTAACTCAAATGTTTTTAAATGTTTTATTTGTAGATTCTTCTTTTTTTAGCTTGAACCCTATTGGTTATTTGGCCAGCTATAGGAATATACATTCTCCTATTATAGAATACTTTTTTTCAGCATTCAACTTATACTCCGTTGTGTTCGCATTTTAAATTAAATTAGTAATATACAGGATGTTTCATAAGTTCACAGCATATCAAAGTTATATTTTTTTAAGGAATATCCAGTGTATTTTCTTGAATTTTAATTTCGCTCATTTTCCCTATTTTGCCAATATAGGTTTTACTAGGTTCTACAGGGTACTTTTAAAGATCTAGTCGCTTTTATCTGACAATCTAAATCAAATTATTATCCTGTATCATTTCAAATCAACAACTGAGGGTTAATTTCTCAAGACCAAAAGAATTTCGTAGTCTTTTGTTGCAATTCATCACGTTTTTCATTTTGTATACAGGGTTATCCAAAACTCAAGTAGATGATTTTCTCGGTTATTTCATATAAAACATCCTGCAATTTATATCAGCTTCAAAAAATACTTTTACTTTTGTTAAGTATTCCCTCTGCTTGAATGGTATAAGTCAGCGTTTCTCAACCTTTCAGTAACAATTTTTATGGCGCCCCCTTACCTTTCTTTTTCATATAATAATAAAATACGACGTATATTATACTTCGAAAATTTTTACCTAGACTCTAGGCGCCACCCTATGGGGGCGTGCCCTACAGGTTGAGAAACGCTGGTATAAGTAGATATTTTGGCCATGACCGCTCTGTATCAAATGACGCTTAGAAAATACACACCAAGTATAAAATACTAAAAACTATAATATTATCAGACTAACATCAATAAATTAAATAGAATATTCAAAATTATTAATAACAAATTAATTCGAACGTTTAAAAAATTGAAAATGTCTATTTTGCACTAATGGTTTTCAAAAATCTGTAGGTTTGAATTTTCTACCAAAAATTCTAAAATAAATGTAAAATGGAAATATGTCACCGGTTTTCAAATATTGAGAGAATGAAATTCAAAATAACATGGTTTTTATTTTCATTTGTAAGTAATATGTTAATTAAAAATTTCGTAATACATATTATTTATTATAGTTATAAATTTCAAAGGAGCACCCCCCCAGTGTACTGGCACAGAGGATGTAAATGAGTAATTGTGCAAACATCAGAAAGACACCCTATACTTTCACAAGTACAAAATGTAAAATCTAAATGAGTAAATGTTATATACATTACAAAATCATTTACAAATTAAATGTAATTATGCTTTATTTAATTAACACGGGCAGTATAATTTACTGCCCTTCCAAGATAAAATTTTAAATAATAGAATTTTTCATCCCTATTCGGATATCACGTTAAAAGTTTATTACTTATTTATCTCATTAAATCATGTAATAATCTTTGAGACGTTGTGCGCGACATCTCTAGTTAATTTAGAGAAACTCAAGTACCTGATTTAATTTGTGGCTGTTCCACCAACTAGACCCCAACGGAAAGAGACGTAGTTCCCCTTATAGAAAAAGAAGAAAAGGAGATAGATACAGTTTTTTCATTTGATGTTTAACCGCCTTTTTAGTTTTTTAATTTCTTTGTTTTAAAATGAAAAATTCAATGAAACAAACCAGTTCTTTAGTTAATATTAATATATGTGCAACGAAAAACCTATAAATTCAACATTTCTTACAAACACCTTGACCTCAAAAAAACACTCAAAATTCTGTTTTAAATTTTTGAAAAATTGCAAAACACGTAATTCCTAATTGCTTTTTTTACTAATTTTTAATTTTTTTTTTCATTTGTAAGGCACATTTATACTTACAAATTTCACATAAATACCCTATTACTTGCACTAATAAAGGGTGTAAATGAATAATTGTTATAACAATAATTGTTCATTTACAAAATATATTTATTTTTAATTAATTAAATCGGGCAGTATTTACTTGAACTGCCCTTCCAAGACAAATTTTTAAATAATAGAATTTGTCACCCTTAAACTTTAAAAGTCTATTACTAATTTATCTCATTAAGTAACGTAATAATCTTCGAGATATTGTGCGCGACATCTTTTAGTTAATTTAGAGAAACTCAAATACCTGATTTTATTTGCTATTTGTTTTTTTTTGTAATTGCTTTTTTTACTATTTTTTAATATTTTTTTGCCCATATATTGAAGTCAGATATTTTTTAAATGGGACTCCGTATTTTATGGTAAAAATTATTATTTCACCTAAAGAAAAATTGAACGTTATAATAGTGTTACATCATTTATATAAGAAATTGCCTCAATAGAATAATTCCAGGTAGGTGGTTAAGCAGAAGAGGAACTATTTAGTGGCCGCCAGGATTTTTTCTTATTAGCCTTTCTCAAAAGCAGAGTTTATGTTAATATAGACCAGATACAATTTTCATTTTTTATTTATTCTTTTCAAAATATTCATTAAACATTTATACAAAATAAGCTCTTTAATATTTTGAATATATAAAAATATGAATATTTACTGTATATAATTTATCAAATGTTATTTTTTAAATATTCATTAAATATTGCAAGGCAAATATCTAATTAACATTTAGTTGGATAACAAATATTTAAAAAATGTAGAAATTTTTTTTATTTTTTAATGATTTCATTCAAACTATTATTTACACTAATTCACCAAATCTTTATATAGTTATATTTATTTAAAAATGAACGATTTTTACAATAAAAACAGTGTCCAATTTAAAGAAATCAATCAAGACCAAATATACAATATGAGGATCTCCAAGGCAAAAACAAGTTTATTCATCAGGTTAAATTTTTCACAATTAAAAAGAGTTTAGCAAATTAATTTTTAGATCATTCAACATATTTTTTTCAAAAACTAGTGATTTAATTATTTTATCTTTTGGGATACATTTTAATTTAAAATATATTTAAATTACAGAAACAAAAACAAATTGGTTACTTTTAAATTATTTATTACATTAGTTTTAAATACAACTTATAGCACCGATCTATACAGAAGTGATTTACAAAATATTGGGTAAGATTATGCTTTGGAATAGGATTTCATTTAGGTACATTTATTTGGTTGTAAACTAAGTGAAAATTTCTACAAAATTATTGTAAATAGAAAAAAATAAATAACAATTGAAGGGGTCAGAGCAAAAGGAGTCTAAGTACAATTTTATAAAATGGGAGATAAGTCCACAAATGGTACTTGAATGTTGTATTTCTTTGGTACACAAAGAAAATAAGTGTAGAATAGAGAGAAAGTAAACAATATAAATTATTTTTTATATTTTGAATTTGATATGGATTTCTGAAAACTGTGTTATTGTTACTTAGACCCCTTGTACTCTGACCCCCTCATTTCATCTATTCTAGGGTATATATAAATATTGAACATTACGCATGTGTATGCAATGCAATAATTATTAAAAACGTGCATCATCAACACTGCTAAACAAAAAAAAAATAACAAAAACAAAATATTTAACATGAAATCATTTTGAATAATTAATGCTCGTCATTCTTTTATATTTCGTAATAAAATAATCAAATTTAGAGTAAATTATATTAGAGCAATTGATAAATGAATGCACGAAGGTACTCAAATAAAAAATGCATAAAAATAAAAATAATTTTTTCAAGTATAGGTTCCCCGTACCAAAATTTAGAATTTTTATTGTATTACATAATTACAAAATTTTGAAAAACTATAAATCGTTTTTTAACAATCATATTTGAAATGTTCCAAATATTACCTTTAAAAAACCCTCCTGTTAATGTTTTCTTAAGATACAACTATAAGTAATTTATACAGTGTGTCCCATATATCCTAAAAATATAAAACTTATATCCCCAAAATTTTCAGATGTTTAACCAGTTTTAAAACGATTTTTTCATTAATTTTAATCTAAAAGAATTATGTGTACATTGGAAGACTGATGAGATTTTTTATTGGGACACTCTGTAGGTTAGTTTTTCTCTAAGCTACAATAACCATCCACCTAAATTATTTACATAAATTAAAGCAAATGTGCTTGCGTTTTGACAAAAAAGGTATATCCAAAATTGGAATCACATATAAAATGTGAACAACGAAATAACTTATATCCTTTGTATAAACATATTTTATTTTTTATCTAATTTGCATTTCTTGAATACAATCCACATACTTCAAATAACCTGTCAAAGATCTTACCTTATCAGAGTAATTTTATAAACTAAATTTACGGGGTCCCACTTGGGTATAATTGTAGAAATAAAAAGATAATTTAAAGCTTTTAAATTTTCCAACATTTTTATTTCTTTAATAGATTTAAATAAAAAATTCAGATCTGCTGGCAATGTTAAAAAATATATTAATATATCACAGCTTAAAACGTGTATGAAAAGGTTATTTTGAAGCAAAGCGAAATGTTTTTTATACTTAACAATAATCACAGCCATAGAAAAATTTTAAAAGCATCACAAATACAAAAAATAAATTTAGAATTATTTATCAAAACGATAGTCATAAAGTTAAAAATCCTGTTTTAAACGTAAAACGTGTAAAAATAAATATTTGTGATATCCCAAAAAAATTTAAAAAATTTGAAAATATATTCTCTATTTCTTTCCATCGAACCTTTCCTTATACACATTTTCCCTATGCTCTTGGTCGAAAATGGGGCCTAGAATTGATTCCGTCCTTTTGATTCTCTTGTTGAATCGTTCTCTATCTCTAGCGTATTCTTCCCAAGGACCTTTCCTTGCGGTTCTATATGCAAACGACCATTGTACCATCGGATGAATTTCACAGAGGACTTCTTTATCCGCGAAGCGTACCTTAAACCACCAAGAATATACAGTGTGTTCCATAACTTCAGATTAAATCAAAGTTATATTTTTAAAAATCCAGAACCCTGTATTTTCTAAAAATTATAATAGAATTCTATTCGAAAAGGATGGTGTTTGAAAAATATAACTTTGATTTAATCTGAAGTTATGGAACACACTGTATATTCAAAATAATTTTAAAACGTGTGTATACAGTGTGTACATAAAGTATGGAATAAATTCATTTTAACCTAAACGATTTTTAGGAAAAATTCTGAGACAGGTTGGTTTTTTAATTTAATGTATTTTTACATAACAATTAAATATACAGGGTAAACCATTTGTGAGTAACGAAGTCATAGACAATTTTTTTAATGGCACACCATGTATATTTTATTTAGATTGCAAATTTCAAGACGATTCCAAAATATATCATACCTGTGTTCGGTAATTAATAGTTTTTAAGATACAATAATTTTAAAATCGGTATTTTTGAAGACCTTTAATTAAATTAAAATAACAAAATAATACAACAGTAACAATAAATTGCCGCATAATAAATTACAGTAAGTATTCGAATTGTCTTCCTTCTTGTGCTTGACAGTGTCCGAAGCGATCAATAAATTCCTGCTGAACTTTATTAATGGTTTCCTGCGAAATGTTATTTATTTCTTGCCTTATTCTAGCTTTTAAATAATGTATGTGGCAATTTATTGTTACTGTTGTATTATTTTGTTATTTTAATTTAATTAAAGGTCTTCAAAAATACCGATTTTAAAATTATTGTATCTTAAAAACTATTAATTACCGAACACAAGTATGATATATTTTTGGAATCGTCTTGAAATTTGCAATCTAATATATATATATATATATATATATATATATATATACATATAGAGGGTGCGCCATTTAAAAAAATTGTCGATGACATTGTTACTCACAAATAGTTTACTCTGTATATTTATTTAAAATCAAAAACCGACCTGTCTCAGGATTTTTCCTCAAAATTGTTTGTTTACCTTAAAATGAATTTATTCCATACTTCATGTACACAGTGTATATTTATTTATATTTTTATAAGGACTCATGTATCAATTACGAAATGCTAAAATATGAGGTAATTTCGTCAATTATCTAATTAGTTTTATTATGGAGTACTTAGGTTCATTTAATATTTAAAATTTTTAATGCGTGATTTTAAGATAATAGTATCATTTCTGTTATCTCTATTGTAAACATTTCCATTCAATACTATTCTCAAAACCAGTTTTTTTATTATTCAAATAATCACGTATCAAATACATGTTCTATTGTTTTTTATTATCAATATTGATAGTTGTTCTACTTGATAAACAGGTAATTGAACTATTTCTCCAATCAAGGTCAAAATAGATCTATCTTTAGAATAATTAAAGCGAGTTTTTTCTCATATACAGGGTTATTGCATAATAACACAGTACTGCTATCTTGAAACTGGTAGAAGGAGTGATTCTCTACAAATCTAATTTTTTTTTGAAACTCGTTCAGAAATAATAATGCCAATACGACTACCAGTTTTCAGAAAATATTTGTAGCTTCTGTTTATAAACAGATCAATTCTATTTGTAAAATAGCAGTATCATCATTAGTCACACTGTGGATTACATTTTTCCTGTAAATTCATCAAACTTGCACAATAATGGCAAATCTAATTGGTACTTTAGTTATATTTATACATTTATGAATTATTCTAAGGACCGCCAAATTTCAAATCAGATAATTTTTTTCGGAATAAAAAACCAAGTTCAGAAGTTGTAATTCTCATCCAAAAAAACATAATGGATTAATTTAAAGTGCAACAGATGGTGCTACAGGAGAAGCTTGTTTATTTTTTGTGATGTCGTGGTTATTGTAGATTAAAAATATCCTTTGTCAATTGTTTCTTCATTATTATTATTATTATTATTATTATTATTATTATTATTATTATTATAACAAAGTTGTAAAATTAATATTCAAACTGCAACTGCAGATCCACTTACACATTTAGCTACTGTAAATACAGGATCTGGTTCAACTCTGGCAGGATATGAAATGAAATCGAGGAAAAAATAGATAAGTTAGAAATTTTAATATAAATAAAAAGTTACTAAAGCTCTTGTGAAGTATATACAACCTATTTATTTAAAAGTATCTATAAAAGTTGTCCCTATATAAATATAATTTTGAAACCTTATTTCATTAGAAAAGAGGATCTCGTCTTGGATAAGGGAGTTATTCTTTGTGGTTATAGAGTTATAGTACCTACTTCTTTAAGAAATCAGTTGTTACAAGAACTTCACACAGATATAGAGAATAAGACGAATAATTGTAGGATTTGTGTACTAAACAAACCGGATCCACCAAAAGCTCAGTTAATTCAGACTAATAAAGCAAATTATTTTTGCAAGAAGCCAAATCTATCTTACTAGCTATAACAACTTGATTAATAATTAAAGATATATCTTTAATTGATTTGTGCAGTTTACATGTGCTTGGTATTTTCAATTCATATGAAACTGAGATAAAAAAAGGAAAATTAAGTTTACTTTATCAGAACTCAGTTCTATCTATCTGCAATTATCTACTGTTCGAATAGTGATATTTTCTTTTCAGTCAAAACATTCATAACATTGATTTAATACTCGTTATCGATGTAGATTGTAAATAAGCAGACTGTGGTCAATAAAATATAATAAACCATTCTCTTTTGGAAATGATATATCAATATTAACGTGACAAATCAAATCCTATGCGATAGATTATCAACATTATTATCTAGAACTTATTGTAAATTCCCCTAATCAGTGAAATATGTATTGTCATCATATCGAAAAAATAATAAACGAATTTGAAGGGGCTACAAATATTTCGAATTTTTTATAAAAAAAATTAAGTACATTTGATATCTGGAAATGTTATTTTAAAGTGAAACATGTGTTGCTTTTTAATTAATTGGCTACTCAAAAAAAATGTTTTGTAAAGCTTGCATCAACTCTTATGTGAAAATAATTGTATTTTCCACAAGTTCTATCGTCATTTGTCTAAAAAGTGTGGAAAGTGGTACTGAATATCTGTTATAAAAACCACAACATTATTTCTATACATCACAAACAAGTTTGTAAACTTAATTAAAACTCAAAATACCTTTGACCATTTCCAAATTTTCTACTGATACATGGAGTATCAGAATTATAAAAAAAACTCTTAGTGCACATTTAAAAAATATTTTCTTTTGTATACAGGATAAGTTTGACTCGATTTACGCATTAGAAGATGCCATTTGGCATTTTCAAAAAATCGCACTGGCTCCTAGTGTTCGAAATACATCAAATCATTTGGCAAAAATTCGGGAATTTATAGAAAACTAATCAACTTATTTCGCATGGTTTGGATGTTAGTAATGTTTGAACAGGACGTTGCATTTAGAACTTTTGAGAAAAAGTGTATGGTGATACAAAACTAAATGTACTTAAAATTTCGTCTACGTTCATTTAGATACTTTTTGAACCGGTATAAATGAAAACGAATTTAAAACGAGCAGTAAAAGGGCAACTAGTTTCAAAAAAATTAAGTCTATATCAAGTATTACAAAAGTTTTTCGTGACTTTAGTCCACACTGTATGAATAACCATCATTATTATTGTTATTATTACTGCTATTATTAGAGTACACATTTTTTTAGCTTATGAGTCTGTCTGCGTCTAAAGGCCCCTTTCCCCTACTAACTTCTGAACGAATTTGAAGAATAATTGATGATTCCTCATTTGAAAGCTTTTTTAATCCTCTATTCAACGCTGCCCTCATTTTAAATTTTGTTACACAGTTCTCAAGTTTTCTGATCATTAACGTCTTCATGATATTTTCAACAATCCCTAGTTTCTCAGTTAAAAAGATAACGACTTTTTGGAACTTTCTAATTTTTGTCCAAGGTCGTTATCTTTTGTTATTTAGAAATATAAAAGTGATAACACTTGGGGCGCCATCGATTTTATTTCAAAGTTCTTCTTTAAGTCAAAAAGTTATCTCACTTAATCTAGGGTCGATGTCAAAACAGCAAAGTTTACTACAACTTGGAAACCATTCAACAAAAACTTTAAATCAAAAGTGTATTGAATAAAAGATTAAAGTAGCTATCAAATGCGGTATCATACCACCCATATTGATTTTATAAATTAGGGAAACGTATCCTATAATGCAATATATAACACTTTTCTTTGTCTTTCATGTGAGAATTATAACTTACAAACTTGATTTTTTATTCCAAGAAAAAATGTACATGAAATTAAATGATTGTGTGTGTCAGTATAGTTCATAAATGTGTATAAACATGCAATTAGATTGGTCATTATTGTGCAAGTTTGGTGAATATTGGACAACAGGGCATTGACTTTACTGAGAATATGAAATCATTAAGATGACTAAGGATGATACTGCTTTTTTACAATTGCAATAGGTTGAAACCACAAACTGTACTAAGCGTAATTTCCATGGCAGAGAAAGTAAAAGTAAGGTCAATAATAAAATATAAGAAAGTAAGTTGTTATGATTACTTAATGGGTGTTTTTTAAGAAATTCGTTTTTCCTATTGGCAGCATTTTTTTCATCTATAGGCAATCTAATAGTTGATGAGCAGATTTGTGCTGTTTGGTTTGCCATATTATGCCAATTTATTTCGAAAATCGTGATTAGCACGCTATGTCCAATTTACAGTAGACATAACAATCCATGCAAACAAATCGAATAACCATGGATCGTTAGGTAACTAATGGATAATATTCATCTGCAGAAACGTCCTACAATTGGAGCTATGCCAGTCCACTTTATGGACGATTTTACAGTATTATCTTAACAGGAGGAACAAATGCAGAAGTAACAGGTCCTTTAATCTCACATCTATCATTTTTATTTGTAATAGAAAAACAACCGGTTCCGTGGCAAAATGGGCCACATCTTCAGGTTCAATCTTAGTATGACTGAATGCTCACTAAAATATTCTTAAGATTTCTATCCTAGTAAAAATTATTACATAACTTGTTTCACAATTATTTATTTTTAATTTCTATTTTTATAATATGTATATATAATTAAAATTCAAACTGACTACATGATATTACAGTTTTTCTACAATGAAATTTGTTATATTTAAATCCTACTGAGAATGTCCACTAGATGATGCTGTTTCTCTCCTCAACATTTGCGTCCTTGTTACAATTAAGACAACAAAAAATGTACTGCTTTTTGTTAATTGGTAAAATATTTTTACAAAGATGATCACTTATAGTTAGTTGCAAAATATAATAATTGGACTTCCCAAATCCCCAAAGAACGGCAGCGATTTCGATAGTATGACATTAAAACCATTTCGAATAGGCAATATTAAGCCTTATGTTACTTGTACATTCGTCAGACTTTCAGTAGAAATTTCTGCTGCATTGGTACGCTTTCGTCATGTTTAGTACTATTTGTAACAGGGTTGTATTTCGGCGAACTGCTTAATACCGGATAATCTTCGACAATAGTGCTATGGTAATCGCGTTAAGATATTATTTTATTTTTGAATTTGACAGAAATTTTCGAAAAGAATATGTTGTAGACAGTACTTTAAACCAAAATGGACACGATATTTTACGATTGCCCCCTTATTATTGTGTACTAAATCCCATAGAATTGATGTGGGCTCAATTAAAAAAAAACGTTCGAGAAAATAATATATCACCAAACTCAAGTGTCAGTGTAATAGATCTAATTAAAGACTCATGTAATAAAATTACTGACGAGAACTGGAAAAATGCGATCAAACATGTAAAGACTATTGAAGATAAATATTTTAATTCAATTCCAAAAATAAATAGTCTTATTATAAATTTGGATGATAGTGATAGTGATAGTGATAGCGAGCTTAATTCTTTGTAATTTCTTATTTTTATAATGACTGTTTCAACCCTCACTTTGTTTATATATATTCTTATTTTTAATCAATAAAATTTTAAAATTTAATAGTATTGCATTTATAATAACAAATAACTAAATTAACAAAAATGATAAATAATAAATAATTCTTTAGGATTTATTTATATTCATTCTTATTATTCACAATCCTAATGCCTACCCTGCCCATGAAGAGCTTATCGAGGGATTTGGAAAGTCCATTTCTTATATTTTGCAACGGACAATAGCATGTTTCAGAGTTCTCCAATTTACCTTAAGTTTTTAATGTTGATGTTTGTTCTTGTGACTTCTTTAAATCATGTAATGCTATTCAATTTCACCTTTATCGCATGTGTTATTTAATATTTATAGCTAAAAAAATTGGTATAAGATTTATAATTTTGTGATTGAACCTGAAGGTGTGGCCCTTTTTGTCACGAAACCGGTAGTTTTTCTATTATAAATAAAATTTATAAACTGTGTTGAGGACCTATTATTTTTCCGTTTTTTGCTCCTGTTAATATATGCTCACACATGGCAACACTCACTAATTAGTAATATTTTAGTTTATGAGCTTACAAGATCCATTTCGTACAAGAATCGAAGCTCTGTGCCTTGAAACCAGATTGCTCTTGATCCACAATTTCAGCACAAAATTTTCAGTCATGAGGCTCATTTTTGATTGAATGGCTGCGCCAACTCCGGTACATCCAGAACAAGTTACTGTTTGGTGTGCTTTATGGGCTGGTGAAATTATTCTTCACCTTTCTTTCAAAAAAGGATGCTGCCAAAATGGAACAATAATAGAGAGCGCTATAAATTCGTCATCACTGACTTATTCGGTTCTTAATTGAATAGCAGAGCTATAGTTTCAACATGATTTCAAATTATTGTATGAAATATTCGACGAGCGCATATTTTCGTGTGATCTAACATCTTTGGACTAGTTTCTATTGGGTTATGTGAAGTTTCTAGTATACACCAATAAACCCATAAGACTATATTAGCTATTGCCGATATACGGCCCCAGGTTCTCTAAAGAGTCTTTGAAAATAATGGCAATACCATGGCCGGTACCTCGATTTTCAGTGTTTTATTTCATTTTAAAGTTCTAAAAAAAACACCCTTTATAAAGTATTACATATAAGAAGCAAAAAATTGGTAAAAAGAGAAGCGATATTCGTAAAAGGAAAATAAGAAGTGAGACACAACACTGGCAATACGTTTACAAATATTGTGCAAATTCTATTGTTCCACAAGGGTCCAACTTTTGTTTGTATTATTTGTTAACGACCTGTCATTTGTACCGCAAAATTCGGACTCCCTATATGATTTATAAGTAAATGTTTCATTATGACAATAAATCGTAAAAATATAATTACTTTGTGAATAAATTTACTAATTATTTGAATATTTATTTCTACAAGGCAAACCATTTCTTCTATTCTATTGTTATTAGTGGCTCAGAAAAAAAGCAATATACTGATTGATAAAAATTCTACACTCTAATTCAGAATTAATTGATGCAGTACCAGTGAAGTGTTCGATATTATTTTCATAAAAATATAATCTAGGAATGAAACTGAGCGAATCGAAATTTTAAATAGCTGTGGAAATAAAGGACTTAAGCCAGATAGAAGTTGGTGATTTATTTAATCCTAAATATTCCAACCTAGAACCAGTTTTTTCTCAATAGTTGAGAAAAACTTTGGGAGAAACGGGCCACGTTAAAAATTTCCCCAAAAATGGTATAACATCAATTTCCAAAGCCAAAAATCTTGAAGTGGTACTTGTATTCCAAAAAAATACCATACCAGTTTGAGACAAGTCATACTGAATAATAATTTATACCAATAAAGTGTTGTTAAAGTTCTTTTCGACAGGACAAGCGGCATCTTTATAAAATAAATCTGGTCCAAGAAGCTCTTAGAAGATTCAAATCAAATCAAATTCTGTTAAACCATTATGGAAGGATGTGGAGTTTCATACAAAAGGTACTTTTTCCAGATGAAGCTCAAGGGTCACTTAAACTGTCAGACTTATTAATTCTGGTAAAGTAAAAATCCACAATGTATAGGGGAGTATAGCATATAATACATACTAAAGGTGAATGTTTAAACTGGAATAATAAACAGAAAGCCATATTTTTTTGAGGAATATTTAACTGAACCTCCATGTCCATAATTTCTTCAAGGTTATCAGCTATCATAACTGAATCAACAATTTCCAAAAAAATATGATTTGATACGTTGTTGATGTAAGAACATATAAAACATTTTACATGCTAGGTGCATAGGGAGAAGAAGATCCACCAAATAGCCATCAAGGTCTCCAGATTTGACACCGTTACTTTTTTTATGGAGATACTTGAAGAGCAAACTTACTTGTTTACCATTGTAATGGATGAGATTATTAAAAAAATGCAACAGTAAAAAAACATGGAGATATTTTATTTAAATATCTGAAAATAATTATAATTATAGAAGAAGATGTAAAGACAGAAATATGATAAATGCCACAAACACAAAACAAACTCCAAGAGATTTCCCGCTTTAATCGAACCATGGAGAGACCCCCTACCATTAGATTATATTACTCATGATTAAGCAAGTATTTAATAAAAAAGAATTGAAAACAGATACTAAAATAAGAGTATGTAATACACTATATCTGAACATTGATATATGACTTAGAAATGTTGAAATTAAACAAACAAAAAAGAAATTACATCAGTAGAAAAAGAATAAGTAAAAATGCATAAAAATGGTTCGTGTTATATGCACAATGCCTAGCACTAGACCAATATAATATAGGAAATGGGGAAAACTAAAAAGATCACAATCCAATGGAATAACTAAATTGGTAGGTATTTGGAGGAAAAACTAAACTAAAACGAGGCCAAAGATTTCGTAAAATACATAAGGAAATGGAGATATAAAATAAGCGAAAATTAAGAAACTGGAACTCAACACTGCTATCTACAAGTAAATGAGTATCTATTACGATGTATTTTACTACTTAAACAGTTTTGGTTGACCCCCTAGAAATAAATATACCCATAATTATATCGTTTACTAAATTAGGGCAGACCTTTCAAATGACCCTACTTATGGAGATGGCCTTTCAAAAATTTAAATTGTTGTTTTGGGAGTGGTCCATTTTTAAATAATGAATTTATTCCATACATATGAATCATATTGTATAATGTCATAGAAAACTTTAGACTAAATCAAGAAAGGAAACTGATGAAGTCCAGAGTATAAGTAATCACCATATATGAGTAAATAATTATTTTTCCTTAATCTCCAGATATTAATATCACATACTCTTATCATTCAATTACATTTGACCTTTCATATTTAATAAATTTATAATAAATATGAGTACCTAATTAAAAATATAAAAAATATTTTTTTGGGCATAGAATGAAATCATTCAGCCAATCATAACATGTCTTTAAGTAGTCATCATTCATCATAATAGGAGGACACATTCACAACCATTCATACCACGTCCATGCCCATACCTGGATTTAAACCTGAAAACCTCGGAACCAAATGTCTGAGAGTGTCAGTACACTTGACAACCGAGGTCGGAAAAAAAATATTAACATTACATTAAAATAGCCGATTTGGTGATTTTATATCGATCCAAAACTTACCCGTTTACATGGCACAACTGAATAAGATGAATCAATATCTGAATCAGAAACAGAATAATCATCATCATCATCATCATCAGAAATCTCATCAGTGTTATCAGAATCTGAAAACTTGAGTTCATCATCAGTTCCACTGTCGAAAACTATAAAACTGTCTTCCGATTCACAAACGGAGAGATCCCTTTCCCTGGGACAGACTAGGTTGTTTGTAGGCGAAATGGATATGACCGTGAAAACCTCATCGTCTTTTGAGGATTTGGATGGTATGTCAGGCACAAAATTAGCGAGAATTAGCGATTTTGGGGACATGCAGAGCATGTTACTATCGCAATTATTTATGGATATATCTGGTTCCAAATCTATATCCATCATGTCATTAATTTTCCCCCTGAAACTGTTTTGCTTAGAATTTTTGTTTGGGGCTTTTTTCTTCCTATTTCGTCTGACTTTTTTGCACCTTTTTCTACTATAACACATGGGAGAATTTTTTTCTTCACAAGGAATTTCTTTTGTAGAGTCCTCTACAGTGTTTTGACTAGAATTTGAGTTGTTTTTTTCCGTCACTTTATTTGATATGTCAGAATTTTGACAATGGGGTATTGAGGTTGAGTTTGAACTATAGGTGCAATGTATTTTAGGAAAATGTTCGTTTACGAAATTTGGATTTTTAAACGATTTCCCCGGCAGCCTGTCCACAGCTGGGTAACTGAATGTTGAGAAATCCCTTGTATGCTTCAACGCGCCCATCATGGGTCCGAAACTGCTAATCGTACCAGGAATATTGTACATTTTGACTGGATTCTTCGTATTGTCACTTCAAACTATACAAATAAAACCCCTTGTAGGTCGAACAGGTCTTTTATGATTGTGGTTAAAGTCCAAACAAGGAAGTTTTTTCGCCCTATGGAGTCCTTGGTTTTGATTATTCCACTTAGTACACAAAATATCGACACTGATCAATGGTTTTGTTGTAATACTTTTTCTAATTTGAACAGTAGATTTGTTTTCGATATTCTTACCAGCCATTTTTACTTCGATTAAACTGAACTTTATAATACACATTTTACTACGCTGCCATTTTGATTTGAACTAATTTTAAAAATAGTCTGTCGTCATGTTTCAACAAATAGTACGTCATAGTTCCTACGCCATTGCCAGGTCTCATTAAAAACGAACTATAAATTTAGTAATAATTCATATAGTGACAATATATCTAATTTAAATACTTTCGAAAAATATATTAACTTAATATATCAATTTCATTCACATAAAAAACTAAATTTTATTTTTTTACAATCTTCATATTACTTTTTGAATACGGCAACATAGCAAGTCCCTTCCAATATTATGGGGAATATAATTGATAATGAGGTCACCAACGATGTCGTCACTTGTGTACCAACTTACAAGAAGAAACCATAAAAGTTACTGTTTTAATTTTGCTACTAACAATAATAGAATGAATAATTAAATGATGAATTACTTATTTTTTATTATGTGCGTCATTGCCTAAATTTGATTAAACTTGAGTAGAAAAAACAAGAGTTTAAAAAGTGTAAACTTGGTTGCATATATATAAGGGAAAAATCTAAGTAGATATGTAAATATGTATAAATTCCATTATAACAGCAGCTATGAATGAAAATAAAAAATAATATCGTTATGTGTGCATCATTTAATTTTAAATTGTAAGTTTTTCTTATATTTCGACACTTTTTCTATATTTATTATACATTTTTCACCTCAAAACTAAAGATTTTTTTTTAGTTTTATTCATATTCCACTTATAACCCTGAAATGATACACTTCAGAATTCCAGTCAGATTTTGATTTTAAAGTAGTAAATATCAAAATGACACTTCTAGCGCACCCAAATTTAAGGTTTGAATTTTCAAAACAATATACTAAAAAAATCTAAAAAATAATATTTTCATGCAAAAAATATTCCCTTAACACTTTTTCTTAAAAAAATATTATCATTAATAAGAGAAGACACACAAATGTATAAAAAATATTACTCTTCTATCTTTAAATACTTCGATTACAATCGTAGTAAAATTAACTTAATTTTTGTTCTCTTGTCTTAACATATTGGACGTTATTATAGACTTATCCACAAGAAAGTCATGGGTTGAAATCTAAAAAAAAACACAGAAATGCAGCAGATGATCGATATTTACATATTTATATCCTGAAGTTTTTTCTAGAAAAAGTTACTTTTGATGCATCATCTTAAAATTGATCATTTTTAAGAAATTAAAACTCAAATTTCGAGGAAATTCAATGGACAAACAATCAAATATCCATTATTTTAAGGTGAACTATCACCCCTAGATAAGTATTGCTCGACAATTTTGGACCACCCTGTATAATTTGTATGTACTTCATGAAAAAAAAATACATATTTTAATAAACAAGCAACTTTATTACACCCCAAATTTTGAAGGAACATTTCTAACAATAATTATATAACATAGAAAAAGTAGTTATCAAAATAATAAACAACACTAGTATTTTCGAACTTTGAAACTATTAACTAACTAATCATCACTGCCATCAAAATCCGTATTATCTTCTGATCCAATTTCGAAATCGGCTTTAGTATCTGGTGGTGCTTTTGGCATATTAGAGAAACCTGATTGTTTGGAACAGCTGGGTTGGAGGAAATTCGGGTTCTCGTACAAGACATCTCCATGGTTGTGGCGGAAATAAGAAAAATCGATATCTTTTAGTTCTCTTCTAATTTTTTCCCTCGATTTCCGTATCATGTTTGAATCTTCTAGAAAAATTTGTTCTTGCATGGGTGACATGGGGCCTAAACGAGCCCGAACTCCCTCTACATATAGTTGGTGTTCTTTCTCTAGTTCCATTTGCTCATGGTCTGAAACATTCGGTTGCTCATGGTCTGAAACATTCGGTTGCTCATGGTCTGAAACATTCGGTTGCTCATGGTCTGAAACATTCGGTTGCTCATGGTCTGAAAAATTCGGTAGTTGATCCGTTTCTTGAATGTAACTGCTATTCAACGTCGATGATCTTTTTCTGGACCCATTTCTTTTATCACTCAATAGCGAACCGACTTTTTTGAACATAAAGGGGTGGTGGATCGATTCTGAGCTCATTGATACTTCGATTTTTTTTGGCACATTTTGTTTCTTCGCTTTTTTGGTGCCAAAAGTATTATTAGGTTTATCTATTTGTCTTGGTTCAACGGGTCTGGCTGTAAGTGCGACATTCAATCGGTTGACAGTGGATATGAGAATGATCGTGACGACGCATCCAATTATTGCTATTATAGTTTCGGCGAGATAAGCCGGTTCGGAATTGACATTCACTGTGATCTTGTTCCACAAATATTCTTTAATATACCGTAGGAATACTTTCATATTGAAAGTGCGATTTTGATAAGCGAATTTGTTTGACAAATGTTTGACAAATTACTAAAATCGAATTGGCTCTGGCATTTTGTAATTTTATAGAAGTATATTGGGAACAGTTGAATTCGTTAGAGCGTGCTGTCATCAATAGTCAAAAGTAGTTAAACAAATATCCGTAAATACGATTCTTGCGCTTTTCAATACAAAATAGTAAAGTAAGTACAAAAAAAATGTACACAATGAAAACTCGGAAACAACTCCAGCACGATAGCACAACTATGAATTATACTCCGGCCAAGAATAGTTGTTTGGATTGGATTGGATTGGATATATTTTAAATCTAATAAAAAAAACCCATCAAATCTAGACCAATGTCCAATGTATATATACTAAGAATAACCAAAATTATGATTTTTTATAAAATAATTGAATAAAGATTATGAGTAAACAATATTAAAATTATAGCATATTGTTATGCAAATATCCTGAGGTCGTGCTAATTAAAAGGATACCTTCACCATGTCGCGGCACAGCCCTTGGATATGCGGTAATAAAAGGGGTTAATAAAAATAATACAGCTTCCACCATGTCACGCAACTTAAGAGGACAAGTTCAGTAACAACTACACTTTAATAAAGCTAAAAAAAGGGTGCTTAATAAACATTAGTAAGTATCTATAATATAATCAGTTCTTACCGAGATGATGATGATTTTGATGGACGCTTATGTCGCTTGGGGGGCACTAGATAAACTTCCCCCACGGTTGGGAGACCGCTTGAATCCCCAAACGGGGACGACTGAACTATTGTCCCTAGTCTGGACCACTGGATCCACTTAGCCGACTGAATTCACTCAGACCCTCCCCCATGTATTCGTCTCGTATTTATTTTAAATAATATTTATGTTCTTGAAAAGCAGACTCACGTACAGAAAGTATAATGCTCTTTTTAAGTATGTAAAGCAATGTTTACTATACGAAATTATTACTAAATATAAACAAGTTCGTGAAATATTGAACAGATTAACTAACTAAATCTAATGCCCTCCTCGTATGTGACAATTTTTATTTAAATGTATATAAACTCGATGTTAATATATAAAGATAATGTGACGTTTCCTGTACTTTATGAGAAAATACAAAACAAAATATATTTTAATAAATATGTTTATTACATCAAAAATCTTGAAGAAATATTTTCAATAATCATGTCAGAAAAAAACTTGTTACATCCATAGAATAAATAATTTTTGAAATTTGAAATTACTATCTAACTAGTGAATGTTGTATCCGTAGTATTTTCCGATTCAATTTATGATGATTTTTCAAAGTAGCTTTCAGAGTTGGTTTTTGCAGTTTCTGCTGGAAATCTAAGCGATACTGAAGATTTTCTTCGAATTCTTTCTGTTTTTTTATACGTTTAACATATTCATTCGGTGTCATATTTCTCAGGTGTTCATTTTATAGATGTTGTTAATTTTCCATACCGAAAACCTTCTTTCGGATGGCACCCTTCTGTTATTCGATCTGATTGTTCTGATTTCCTCTGCGATATCTGGGACTGCTGTTTCGACCGTTTCTGGATCTCTTTGGTTTTTCCTTTCTGAGGTGTTATCATGTAAAATATTATGCGGGTTGTTACACTTATTTCCTAGCTCGGTTCTATTTGTTCCATTCAGTATCTCCAATTTCTTGTTGATTTTGGTTATGAGAAAGAGTGTCAGGATGCATCCCAATAGTGCCAATATCGTTTCGCCGGCAAAAGGAGGATTGGAAGACATATTAAAAACGATCTTCTTCAACAAGACTTTGTTAATATACTCTAGAAATTCTTCCATATCGAAATTGTGCTTTTAAGAACCCAACATGGCAGTCGTTAATTTTGTGTCAACTTTCAGACAAACGTTTGACAAATGACCAAAATCGAAGTGGCTCTGGCATTTCGAAATTTTTTCAAAGTACAAAGTAGTGCCCAAACAGTGTATATAAAAAGGTACCTTTATTTTTTGATGAACTATCACCCCTAGAAATGCTCAAAAAAAAAGTCAAAAATATCGGATCATTGCATACTTTTTCCAAAATTTGTAATATTTAGAAAATTACAATTTATTTTATTTTCAACAAAACCTCTTTGGATGTGCAAGTGTTATTCGTTATAAATTACCTCTCCCCTTATTATCGTTATTATTGTCTATAGAAAAAACTTTTAAATAAAAGTTGTGTGGTTATAACTGAATTTTGTTAAAATCACAAGAGATCAGTCTAAAAAGAATTGGGATTTTAATTAAAAATTGTGAGAATTTTTCATTAGATATAACTAAATTTTATATTCCTCTTGTTAAATCAGTCATTGAATACACATCACCTATTTTGTCTCTTATCTACCAAATTCATAAGAATAGAATATAGAGAATGCAAGACAGGTTTCTCAGATTTACTGCTTTCAAGTTAAATATAAGTTCAAAAGAATATCACATAAATGATATTAGAAACATCCTGAACATTAATACTCTAGAATAAAAAATAGTTATGATTGAAATCTGGAATATTATTAAATTAATTAATGGTATAAGTGATTGCCCAGAATTTCTAGTGAAAAACTAAGTTCCAATAAGGCAGTTTATACACATTGTTTTTTATTGATTCATGAATTCAAATGTCGACTTGCCTGATATCTTTAGTCTAAGTTTCTATAGTTTTAGGAGGTCCTTGCGCAGGTAGCCAATGTTTTTAAAATATTTTTACTTGTTTATCTCAAAACTTTTCTACGAATAGTAACCTATGTACAATAATTTTAAACTAATGCTTACTTAATTTTTGATATATTCAAAATTTGGTGGCTTTCCAAAGCAACCAAAATAATAACCTTCCATTTCAGATACAGGTTGCAGTTTCAAGCTGCAACCTGATACAATTCTTGAACGAAAGACAGGTGCACGTTAAAGTGATCGTGAAACGCGAACGTTAAAGTGCAAAGACATCCCGCTGGGAGACGAAAAGAGACGTACGGAAACCAACAAAGAGACCGAAAGTTGACGACCCAGAAAGTAAAATGCCCAGTTTTGCCCCTGGCGAGACGAAGACAGGTTCTTTTATTCCAATTGGCCGATGGAGTAAAGTTGTTGCAAAGTATTATTGAGAGAGAGAAATTGCGAGAGTAAATGATGAGGACTTATACCGGGGACACCAGCGGTGGTAGAAAGAGTTCCAGCAAACCAGATTTGGAAACCGGAAAACTCGGGCACTTTCTTTGTAGGAATGTTTATCTTTTAGTTTTTTATTTCATTTCGATTTATTTTCTAAATTGGAAAAAAAAATTCAAACAAACGTATTGATTGAGAATAGCTTTATTTTAAGTAAATATACACAGAAAGTTTCTCCTAGACTGATAAAGATGGAACTAGGCTAAAATTATTGTATTTATTACACTTAATAATTAAATGGTACATTGAATAAATATTAAAATTACATTCGTCTAAAGATCTTTAATAATTACTGGATAACATTGTTTTAATAATAAATCGACAACCACGTGCAAGTACACGTAAGAAAAAATCAGATCGAGCTCAACGTTAAAAAGTTATAGTTATTTTTTGTTAGTAAATATGCAAACAACAAATATGATTTAGAAATGTTTAATTGATATATCACAGAAATGATAACGTATCACAATAAATTATATATGGGGACCTCTCGTTTTTATTAAAGAAAAGCATAATAAAGTTAAATATATACCAATAAAATTAAATATAAAAATATAAATACTTATTGCGTTTTAAGATATATACTTTTCTAAAATGAGTAAATATCAGCAATTATTAAAAAATTAAAACTTTCTACAGGGCGATCTTATTAATAATATCGAATATTGAATTTTATCTATAATTTTAGTTAAAATTCCAATTATAAGTTCACCCAAACTATTACAAATAAAATTACTTAATAAAATAGTATTACCATACAGGAGAATCATAAAGAACTTTTAAAATATTTCAGTATAAAAAAATATACCCCATATTATCATTATAAAGCCCCACCTTCGGTATTATTTAATTGAGGTCTCTGGTTAAACAAATTTTCGGCTTACATATACTAGCACGTGCGTTTTTTTAACAAAGAACAATCATAATAAAAACTTCGTAGAATCATGGAAGAGTTAATGGAAAGTCCCTTCCAATGCACAATGCTATGATTATGTACAAAATAATTATATTAAAGCATGGCCCAAATGAGGTAAAAACTAGTGTGAAGGTAATTAACAGTTAGGTACAGTGCGATTTTTGCGCCATACTATAAAAACCATTTTTAGGACAATTCCTAGTGTTTATTTTATCCCAAAATTATTGATACTAATAAGTGGTTTTTTTGAATAAACTAGTTATTATATTTTTCTTGTGGGTATTCATAAGAATGTCAATGATAATTCTGGAATGGTGACGTCTACGAACTAAAAAACTTTTTAGCAGGAAATTCAAAATTTTGAGCCACAAAGCCAAATTTTCGATATTTTTATTGCGTACTGATTATTGTCGGAGATGGTTTAATTTTGGTTAAAAATAACATCCATTGGGGCACAAATTTATATATCTAAGGGAGTATTACCTAATTTCACTGTACTGCGTCGATTTTGGACCAATGAAATTCATTAAATACTTTAAAATAAATAAAAATTTAATAAAAACCACATTTGTATATTTTATTAAAATATGAGTTATTGCTTTGACTACTGAAATTAGGAAAGGATATAATGCATTTCTATGAAAAATTCAATTGTAAAAAATCCACAGTGAGTGTCAATAATAAAAAAAATACATAGGAATTGATCTAGAAATGTAACAAATAATCTTAATCAACAAAAATACTGAAAGTATTAAATAACGAAGTGCTCAATGTATATTTGTCGCATTCATTCACACAAGCAAAACGTATAAGTCACTATTTCGTTAGATTATGAAACAACTAAAAATATTTTTTAAAAGCGGCGTTCCTTTTTTACACAGTGCGATTCATTAGTGTAAAAAATGTTATATCTCAGGCCTTATTCACATTAAAAAAATGTAAATATATTTTTTACAATAGACATCGAACTTTCCTATATTAATGCTTAGTAATAAAATATTTATACTCCTCGATATACATTAAGTAACTAATAAGAAGTTATGATTTGGAAAAGAACGCCTCCAAATAAAAAAAAACGAGTTTTTTCACACCGGACAATATTTAAAAAAACAATGCACAATTTGACAGGCGAATATAGAAACCTTTTCCGTTTTTTAAGTTGACCAAACTCCATTTCTTTATTTTAGATCTAAAAACAAAATATATGTATCAAAACATAAACGGTACAAATTTAATTATAAAGTGAGGTTATGCATAAAGTCGCAAAAACGGTTTTTTTATGTCGACAATTTTTTACAATTTAAAAGGTTAGAAAATAGAAAAAAGGCTCTACAATTGTTCGAACGTATCTTGCAGATAAAATAATACTCATAAAAGTAGTAGGTAATGAGGGAAGAGAGGAAGAGGAGGATTTGGGGGGAAAGAGGAGGATGAGGAGGAGAGCAGAAGGAGGGACAAAAGGAACGTGTCGTCTTCAGTCCGATTAAGTGTTGTTGACCTTTTGACCATGAAAGTTTTACTTAGATCACGAATATGATACTGATGCCAAAAATCGTTTATATATAAATTACATAAATTAACGAAATCCCAAAAGAAAAGATGTTGCTAAAAGTTATCCAAAAAATCTTGATAAGCCTCATGAAGCTTTATTCATTTAAAATATTTCAAAAAATTTTAAACAGAAAATTGATTACAAATACATAAAGCGGTAGCTGAAATTTTATTATTTTAAAGCACAATAATATAAATATTGCCAATAGAGATAAAGACCGTAGTTAACTTTTGTAAAAGCTTTAATCATGGCATTGTAACTTACTTAATAGGTACACAATATCCTTAAATAAATGTATACATAAAATAAAATAAATAAAAATAGAACAATAATAGTCTTCGGTTAACTAATTATCACTGCGATGTAAGTAGTTCACTGTTTTGATTGGTTCACTGCTATCTGACATATTTTTCCATTTTATTTCTCGAATAAATCTAAAAAGCCATTTAGAAAAAAATAAATAAATAACTTTTAAATTACGCAAAATTTCAGGATACAAAATTTAAATAATTTATAAATATTTTTAACGTCTAGAAACGAAAGAGATTCCATACAAATTTTCGTACCAATATTTCACTTGGTTCATTTTTGTATAAACTTTTCATCACTAAATTTGAAAAATAAATCAATTTAGAATTCATTGTAAATAGTCTAAATGAAACCACTAAAACAAGTTTCATTTAATTTTCTAGTATTTTTAGCTTTAAAAAAACATTATGAAGTTATGATTTTAAAATAATTTCCATAATAATTGAACAAAAAAAAAATAAACTAGATTACATTTTGTCCTCACGTTTTTTAAAAATTTATTTCGCTAGCTAATTTGGCATAACCTCACTTTAAAATTTTGTATGGATAGTGAAATAAATGTTATTTTTTAGCTTCAATTGTAAATATAAAGCAATATAGTAATATCTGTAATTAAATTGTTTTTTATCAAAATCATTTTTGATTTAAAAATTTTAAGTCAATAATTTGTAGAGCCCCTAATAAAATTTGATTTAAATGTCCCAAATATTAAATATACTATTCACAGTTGAAGCAAAAATATTTCATTAATTAAATTATATCAAGTTTGTTCAAATATATGTTGAGAAAATTGGCATCTAAATTAATGTTAATGAAGGTCTAGGAGTAAAACCACTTTACAGTATTTTTTTCGAAAATGAGGTAGCGGTACCATCTTGTAGCTTAAAATGAGTACTATTAACACGTTTTGTGGTAGAACCACTTTAAAGTCATAAAAGCAAGCAATAAAGTTACAATCTAATGAGGAAAAATCCACATGACTAAAAATCTATTGGAAAAAGTCGTTTACTAATACCAAAACCTTTTTGGCAAAGTCCCTTTGATTGTTCAATTTTTTGCCTATTCGTTATTTTTTCTACTTCCTGTACTGGACAGAACAAAACTACACCGTTATAAGATCCCAATAGCAACTGATGGAAATTAAAAATTCCTTTATCTCAAAATCAAATTCTTGTAAAGCGGTTCCACCCGTGCACCCTCAATACAAGCTAACAATTATTTTTTAATTATTTTCAATTCGAAAAGTACCCAATCTCTAACTAACTCCATGAATACGTACCTGGTGTATATACCGGCACGTCGCCGTGGTTGAGGGCCGCACTCTCCCCCATAGTGGACGGGGGCGGTGGCATCGCATAAACTGTGGCGTTTTGGTTCTTGCTAGGCGAGGGTTGGCTGGTGATAGGGGAATCACCGGCCCCCAAATCAGAGCCGTCGTCCTGAAAAAGGGGAGATTTAATCAGTACGACTAACTCGTGTTTGGTTCAACGTAACTTTTGATGATCCGAGTGTCCATAATTAGAAGAATTGCCATTTTCCATTAAATTCAAATAAGTATTAATGCTTTTTTTTTCTAAGGGACTGGACTTAACCAAGTGTTTGAAATTAAAGTATGATCATTTTTTTTTCATTTTTATAGTATAGAGTGTAATTTTTATCTTTGTGTCTCTGTGGAATGGAACAAAATAACAAAACATTTTGTTCTAGTAATTATTAAAATAAAAGCATTTGTTTGTTTAGCCAAAAAATTGCATATTTTTTGTACAAAGCTATCAAATGAAAAAAGCAGATTTTAAAAGCTTAGAACTTCTAGTTTTTTCCACTTGAACTGGAACTAAGAATATATATATATTTTTATCTTTTGTTTGTATCTTGATTACTATTAATTTCAAAAATTGTACCCCAAATTTAACGATTTCTACTATCTTATCTAATATTTTATAATGTGTTTATATTTTAGCGGTTACGATTATCTCAGATTAGTCACTGAACTATATTTAATTTAATGTTTTTAGCAAAAATAAAAAACGATTTACTTTTCAGGTATACTTAATAAAATTTATATACATATAACTCTAATTAATTGGAAACACCTTAATTCTGAAGTATTCTTATCTTAATACAACTCTCGATACTTCCTACAAGAAAATAAGTAAAGATATGAGATTAGTCTTTGATAAACAAACAATATTTCGAGTAGTTCCTCCTATAATAATCCAACTATCATCAGGCTTCTACAATGCAAATGGGAGACCATAGGCTCAGTTCTTATTGTAACATTTTTTTTTTGTATTTTGCATCCTATCAATGTATACTCTTGGAATTTTTTTATTGCAGTTCATAGGCTTCCACGGCCCCATAATTCACTAACATTTAGAATATTGTTACGATAGTATGTACAGGGATTTAGTTGAATATCGCCCTGTACACAGAACTTATTTAATATTTTCTAAATTATAACATTCACTGTTTATTTAATACTACGTGAGAGAAAGTTTTGAGGCAAGTCGCGATTGGATAATAAAAAAATATTTTTATTAGAGTCATCAAAATTAATAAACATTGGGGTCTTCCTGGTTTGAAAACAAAAAGAGATCGACAAGTACAGTTTGGGTTCTCGGATGATCGAAAAGTTGATAGTGCCTATTCCTGCTATTAAATGTATTAGTTATTTAAACATGTAATATTTTGTAAGACTTGTTTTTATTTATAGATAAATAAATTGTTATTGTTTCACTTAACCTCTTTAATACCCCTGAGCCAAGTTACGTAGTAACAACCCCTTAAGATAATATTAAGATTTTTTTATATAATTATTAAAAGAAAATAACCCAATACAACAATATCTTACTCATCCATTTTGCAATGCTTTAAACAATTTCTAGGATTACTTCCGGATCCACTTTGGCCGTAGAAGTTTAGGAACATTAATAAAAAAATATTTAGAATATCTTATTCGTTCATTCTGCAACGCTACACTTTAAAAAAATCTGAGGATTTAGAAAGCGTTAAACTACAAAACCCCAGGAGGAGTTTCAAGCCAATATGTATATATTTTCCAAAAAATATTAATATGTTGATGAAGCATCTAAACTATCACACTTGTAACTGTATAGTAGTCCAGCGCTTCTAAACAAAATTGAAAAATTTTGTACTTTTTTTGGCATAAACGAAAAGTTATATCTACAAAATCCTGTAAGATTGTGTCATTATACATCTGCTATTGTGATTTATTAAATTATAAAAATGTTACAAATCCGTTGAAATGTAAGAGCATCACTGAAAAAACTGGATTTATTTACCTCAATAGATATTACGTTGAAATATATATTTTTTTATTCTTAACAAACGAGTCAGAAGGTATGAGGATCAACGTTTTGATCCTGCCTAAATATAAATGTACATGCAAAGAATTTTGATAAAACATGCCAAATTATTTCGATAAAATTATATTTGCAATGCCTAAAAGCTGGGTTTTTAAATGAGTTGTTATTCAATATTAGTTCTGTGAGGTTTAGAATTTACTATAAAATAATTACCATCACTTTATAAGTAAATAATAGGCAACAAAAATCTATTTTTTTTATTAATCGTGAAAATAAGATATTTTTTTATTAAAAAATTTCTTTTTATAGCTATGAATTAGCCTGTGTAAAATAGTTGCAATTAATTAATTTATCAAAACATTTTTAAAAATAATTTTATTTCTAGGAAAGAATGAATAATTTGTAATCTGTAGTTGTTAATTAAATTGCTCTAGGAATTATTTTATCGTAAAAAAATTATGAAATTATCGATATAAAAGTCATTTTCATACCAAGTTAAGATTTGGAAATAAATCACTCTACATACATTTAACAGAATTTCTCTAAATATAAGAATAATTGAAAAATGTCTATACATCTTTATTATATGATAATCTAGTGGTTTTGGTTGAATTTTTATATAAAAGCAAAATTTAAAAACCTACAGAACTAATTCCGAAATTACCAATAAAAATTAAATTCTTCCAATACAAAAATTGTTCACAATACTTACCCTTTTACCTGGTTGAGTGGTATGAACATCGCCACGAGTCGAAGTACCCTGTTCTCGCTGAAAACATCACTAATTTCAGAAAACCACTAACAAAAATATGAAAAAATAAAAAAAACAAAAAAAAATACTAAAGAAAAACAATCCCGAAATCGAAAAAAAAACCGTGATTTTTTTAGGTACGAAAAAAATGACAACACAAACACGATTATGTCAAAATAATTATTAAAAAAAAAGTGTTCCTCTACCACATTTATAAATAGGAAATCTTACCTTAGAAGGAAGTCTTGTTGTTTTTTTTAAGCCAATAAAATAAAAATAAAACGAAAAGTGCGGTGAAAACTTACCTTTACCCATCGACTAAATATTTACTAAAAGCACAATAATAAATAAAAAATACAAGTTTATTCCCGTATAAAAAAAGTTAATTAAATTTTAGAATACGTTGAGCAGTATTTTAAAATATTTGCATTCTCTAATTATCTCATACTGTAAATGTAGGAATATTTATTTATATTAAATTGTTACATTTATTTTTTGCAATGTATTTTTATTTTAAACATTTGCAATTTGGGCAATTCCTGCATTATGGCAATAAACTACGTCTGGTTAAAGATATACATTACAATATTATACAAATATTAACAATGTAGTTTTCGTATTTTTTTATACATTTTACTATGTACACTGTTATTTACAATTTAACGATATTTTTAATACGACTGCAATATTTTTGAGATGATGTATTTAAATATATATCGCAAAAACTAAAGAATAGTAAAAAAGTAAAAAGAGTTTTTTTATGGTATTTACACATTTTATTTTGCAATGTAATAGTATTTAAAATATCACCAATTTTTTAATACCAATGCCATTTACAAGACATAGGTATATACAATATATTGATTACATTTCATACATTTAATTTTTCCGTTGTAATGTACTACTATTTAAAAGATTTGTAATAATGTACTCATAAATATCACTGAAAAATGCATTTTTTATTAACGACTTATTTAACTGATTTAATCAATTTTAACGGCCTCTATGACTTTTTTAAATTAAATCATAGAAACATGTATTTATCTGACCATTTCTTACAACAGAATAATTTTAATAGTTCTTAATAATCTATATATTTCTTTATGTTATATATTTTTTGCAATGTACTTAGAAATGAAATGTATTTTATTTTGAGATATTTATTTTAACCGATAATACTGCACAACAAAATCTGGCTAGGCTAACCTTGTATTTTTTACATCTAAAAATTATTTTGCAAATGGAGAGTTTTATACAAACATAATTAAATGTTGCTTGATAGAAATGATGAAAGCCAAAATGTGCGAAAGTGCGAAAAAATAACCCCAAAGGTGTTTACTCACATTTAGAGTATGGTAATCTCCTGTATCTTCTGGTGGTTTAGGTTTGCATTTACCGCAGCAGAAATTGCAACAGCAACACAGGCAACAGCAACAGTAACAACCTGTTAATATACCGCATACGAAGAACAGCGCCTGAAAAAAAAACGAAATTGTTTTTGAGAAATTGATGTTGAAGACAACTTTTTTATAAAATGAGGAAAAATTTATTTTTTTAATAAAATAATGCCATTTAGAAAAACTAAACACAGTGTAGAAAATGGGTTTGAAATAAAAATAAAACAATCAATTATGATGAAAATTTTCATAAATCTGTCTTCTCTATTAAAGTCTGATTTTTCTAAAAAATATGTTTTCATTATCATTAAAATTGACTTTTTCTATAATAACTAAGCGCCCAAAAGAAACCTTTCGAGTTAATTTTTTAATTGAAATTAAAAAAAAACTAACCTCATCACAACTGTTAGAAACAAACTTACAGCCCACCGATACTGTTTTAGCCAACCATGGATGGAACATCTCAATGAAATGTATCTTTAATTCGTTTTTGGGATTTATTTAAATGAAAAAATATCATTAAAAAACCGAAAACTAGTTTTCTATTATAAAAAACCGAGAAGTAGTTGTCTATAAATTAATGAATTTTTAAATAATGGACTTCGTGACCTCGTCGCGGTTTTATTAATATTAAATTACAATTAAAAACTGTTTAAAAACGTCATAAAAGTGCAGCTGAAGATTTTTCGGTATTGATTTTGAAAATCGAATAAGAATTTGGGGTGAAAAATTCAAAGCTTTAACGAAAAGGGGATTTTAAACATTTGACTAAAAAATTACGTTTGAATAGCACGATTGTGCTAAATGTGGAAAAATTACTTAAATCTACAAATAAAGTATTTTTTGATAAAAATTTTGCTTTATAGAGGCTTTTCAAAAATTCAAATAGATTTTAAACAGAAAAATTATCAAAAACTACCAATTAACAACTAAAAATAAAATAAACACATCTTTCTCTTACTTCTCCAACAAATTATCCTTTATTAAATTATGCCCTATAAGGTTTTAAGGATTTTCTGTAATCAATCTGTATCTGTATGTAGATTATTGTAAATAATATTAAACTAGCAACAAAACCAAGCAATAACATCAATTAAGAATAACAAATTCTAAAGTGAAAAACTAGTAAAAATCAAACTTTAAGTACAATTTTCTATTTGCAAACACCATTGTTAGAAACATGTTTAACATCACCTTAAACAACTCTTAACATAATCTTTATAGAATTATTGATTTATGAAACTTTATAACTTTAAATTTTGAAATAAAACATCACTAAATTAGATGTTCTTGGACGTAATCCTCAAAGTTAAAAATTCTGCAACACAACACCACCTTAGCAAACGAAAATTTCCATAATTATATTTTTAAAATAAACTCTTGCCTTTAAACTTTGAAATCATCAAACATCATTAGTGTAATATGAATGGATGTTATTACATAGCCAGTTCGGCTAGCAGATTTAACACCATTAGACTTGTTGAATTCCCAGGAATGTTTTATATCGCACACCGTGTATTTAGGGTAAATAAAAATTAAATATGTCTAACCTGGGAACTAGTATTAACACTTTTATAATAGTAAGTCCATAGCAGAGGATTGAAGTTGGCCACCATAATGTAAAATTCATCTCTTAATTTCGAATTGAAGGTTAAAATTCGAGATCACATAGAATTATAGTTTGTATTACAAAACTGTACGATAAATTTTTATCTCAATGTTAAGATAAATGTAAATACATAAATGATTTATTGAAAATAGATAAAGGTTAATGCCCAACGTAGATTATTTCGATAATAAAATGTATCTCCTTTAATGCACAAGAAAAAAATGTTGTCTAATTGTATTATTTCTATTCTAAATTGCAAAACCTCTAAAGAAAGCTCATAAAAATCCAAGAAACAAAGAAGACCCATGGGCGTAGGTGCTTAAGTTTTTATTAATGAATTAAATATTTTATTTTTGATATTACTTTTTTTCTAAGTTGAAAAATTAACAGCTGTTCAAGAAATGAATTGCTGACATCAGAATAAGTAAATAATGAAGAGACTGATTTATTGCATGTTAAAAATATTGTAAAATGGATTGCTGATATAGACCTTCCTATAAGAAGAATTGTTAGATTTGGAAAGAAGAACAAGAACGGGGCTAGATTTCTACAAGTGATTTTCACTAATTGCGATGATGCACTTTTTGTTTTAAAAAATAAATTCAAACTAAAGGGAAGGAAACCAAATATTTATATCAATGCTGATTTAACTTTTCGTCAGAAAGATACAATGAAGAAAAATGGTGTTCCACAGGTTGTAAAAAGTAATTAACGAGACTATTGTGGGGGGTTGTATTGACAATCAGTTATCAGTGTATTACCAAAACGTGGGTGGTTTAAGAACTAAAGTACCAGATCTAAAAAAGTCCATTTCGTGCTGTGACTATCATGGTATCATTTTTGTAGAGACTTGGCTGAACAACAGTTTCTCGAACTTAGAATTAGGGCTTCAAAATTATAATGTTGTCCGTTTTGATAGAGATAATCTGTAAACTGACAAAAAACGTGGTGGTGTGTTAATAGCAATAAAAAATTATATTATATTATATTATATTTAACCGAGTTTTCCTATATATCCTGCTCCCTTATTTAGATTATTTTCTACCATTGCGTTCCAGTTTCCCATTTTAATTACTTTTGTGTTTATTTTATTTCAATTAAAGTATTATGTAGATCCTTGGAGTAAATTTTCATTCTTTTCATCTGTTCCCTCTACTGGTATATCTGTATAATGCTTAATATTTCTTCGAATTTGATTGTCATTGTGCTTATTTTTGTTTTGACTGCATTATATTTTCTTACTTTTCTATCTACTACTTCTTCTTTTAATTTCACTCCTACTCCTTATTCTACTCTATCTCCTGATTGTACCCTTGAATAACAAATTTTATATCCATTATTTAACTGTTAAATCAACGTCCTTTAAGCTTGGATTCGGTCGCACAGAGCTAGCTAGGGTGAGTTATATCACCGAAAGCTTGAACCAACATTTGATAAGCCTCAGTCGCTGTTTAAAACAAAATTTAATGAAAACTCGTTGCTCTTTGGTCGTGGCCATCACAAAAATCATAAACAAACTCTTCGCACTCGTCTCTACGTATTTGCACAACTACGTTGTTTGGTACAGTGACTCCCCAAGGACAACATATGAGCCATTTAGAGGAGGAGAAACGTCTTACTATGTTTTGTTTCGTGCGTACCATTTACATTCCTGAAATTTTTGTGTAGTACTTCCTTTTCTTATTAGTACTAATTTCTTTGAAATTAAAATATTTTAATCATCTAATTAATAATGAATACATGTAAAAAATTATAAAACTATAATAATTTGTAATAAACCGTGATATACTTTTAATGAGGTTTTTATTTTTTCCCATTGAATAATTACAATTAGGAAACAGGTCTATGATGTACTCGGAAATTACTTTTTTATACATACAAATGAAAACTACTACAAATTTATACAGGGTGTCTGCGAAAATAATGCATATTTTTAAATGGTATGTAGAACGTGTCATTTGCAACAAAATATTCTAATACATCATCAGTTTACACAAAAATTCACTTTAAACATTTAATCGAAAATTTATATACGTAGCAACACCTCGCACATTTAATAAAAATATGTGTCATGTAACCAAGGAATATCTACCTGATGAATCATAAAATTGTGTTAGTTTGCAGATGTTTCGGATCGTTTAATCGTTTTCAGTTTATCGTTTGGTAAAGTAGTTTCAATAATTCAGTAAAAAATGGCATTTTATTCAAATCAAGAATATCCCATGTTAATTAATCTAATCCTAATACTCGAAGTTGTTTTAAACAACCCATTTTTTTTTAATTACAATACTTACCTTACACCAAGTCGACGTAACGACAAAGTAGGCATTTACGTTTTCTTCGCCGAATTGTTCGGCGATATATAACCCCAACGAACCGTAATTATCGTATATATTGCGTTTGGTGGCATCGCTGAGTATCGAATGAGCCCTATTGACCTCTTTGAATTTTTCCGCGGCATCTGGATTGTTCGGATTCTTGTCCGGGTGATATTTAAGTGCTAAACGCCGGTAAGTCTTCTTGATCTCCTCGCTGGTCGCCGTTTTCGGCAAAGATAGCACTTCGTAGAGCGAATCGCCTTGGGTTCTGTAAAGAGAGAGGATCGGAGTTAACATTAACAAAATTATTGGGAAGTATAGTATTTCCATTCTAAATTGCAAAACTGAAATAAATGAGCATGTCATAAAAAAAGAAGACGAGTATATTGTGTTAACCCCCCCCCCCTTAAAACCCATCATTATTAGACTAAATAAAGATTTTTCTTCAGAATTTAAGTAGGAAGATTAATGAAGTATATTCCCAAAAAAGTAGATTTTTTAGTATGTAACCTTTACATGATAAATGTTATTTATAGATTTTTTTAAATTATTTTTAATATTGCAACAGAAGCAGTTTTCTTTAATTTGGTTTTAAAATTGTTTTTTTTTTATTTTTCGATTAATGTTCATTTTTAGTTTAACCTGCTTTCAATGATTTTTAACGTTATCTCAGGTGTTTGCTAAGTAAAATTGGAAATTTAACAAAATACCTGTGCCATTCCTAGCCTGGAGGGTTTAATAAGTTGATCAAAAAATTAAAACTCATTGCTACTAACAGAAGCAATTTATGCAATGTTTAGTTTTCTTATAATTGATCTTGGGCAATGATTAATTTTAGTGATGTATTTTTATTTGTATTTCATCATGAGAAAGTGTGTTTAAAATTATTTAATTTTCTGGTACAAACTAGACTGAGCCAATTTCATTGAGTAATATATCTGGTAACATAATTATGAAAAATATTGAAACTTTTTCAACTTCAAAAAAAAAACTAATCTCAAAAATAAAACACTTCATTCATTATTACAAACTAAAATTGGATTATAATTATACACTATGTATAGAGTGTTTCTTTAATAATTTACATGAATGATACTAAAGGTATCACAAGGGGGGATAAAATCGAGCAGAGCTACAGGTCGAACCGATTTTAAAGACCATTGAAGCAACATTTAAAATGGTTCGAGCATATAATAAGGATGGAAGACCAGAGACAACCAAAGACCCAGGAAAAGAGACCAAGGAACAAATGGAATGATGTGGTGGAGAAATGCTTGGAGGAACGTGGAACAGACTGGAATCGTGGAAAAATAATAGCACGAGACAGAAAGAAATGGGCAAGATTTGTGCATCAATAAAGAACATTTAGATGCCTTAACACCTTCGGGTATAATAAGACTTATCGATTATATATATAAAGAATTATTTATGTTGCAAGCATTTATTTATTAATTAGCTAGTACATTTAATTTTGAAATTATATCTGTTCTGTAGGAACTCTGATAATCCGATTTATAAGGGGGAAAGGTCCTTGCTATTCTTTATTTGACTTTTATAACATTTGGTGTGTTTTTGCATATGAAACAATTTTCCTCCATTCTTTCCTGTTTCTCCAATTGCCCCATTTTCAATATTATTACCTTAATTGTACAAAAAAAACTCCCGAGTCAAATATTTTAGAAACTTTTAAAAAAATTCCCCTTCCTTTCTAGATGGTATAAAAAATAATTCAACATACGAATATTTATACATAATCTGTACTAATAATAACAAATGTTCATTTGCAAATAGTAAACATTCCTGACATTAGCATAAATTGCGGACTAAGAATATAACAACTAAATGACCTCATTTTCCCTTAAAAAAACATGAGCATAAGCTCTTGTTTATTAAAGCCCATACTGCATGATTTTTATCGCTAATCGATTTTTATTTAAACGGATAAAAAACGAGCGCCTTAGGCACAAAAAATTAAAATATGTTCGTGCAATGTTTCAATTTCTATTTTTAACAAACATACAATACTCGTTATTTACAACTATTTGTTCCTTACTTATTTACCACTTATAATTAATAATAATTCAGAATTTGTTTACACATTAACGTCATAGCAATATATCTATAATTAATATAATTATGAATTAAATTGACATCATAAAACAGATAATCAATTTTGAAGAGAGCTTTGCAAATTTTTATTCAAACTATAAATAATATTGGTCTAAAAAAAATTAACAATTGCCAAGGTAATTGAAAAGCTATAAAAATACTTATCTAATTGTTAAATTTATAAAATGTTATTGTAACCTCTAATGACAGATAAGATATTGTTTATGATTGATAACCGATGTATTAAAATCAAAATTTCCATAAAACGAATGTTTTCGGTTATACTGATCTACATAATAAGAGAGACATTAATAAACTTAAACCCTGACAGGGTGAACAAAATAATTATTTATTTATCAACGTTAACACAATTTTTACAATCGTAAGAGCAATATAAAAAATATAAAAGTTATTTCATATGCCATATTTTCTGTGAATTTGTTTTTAAATATAACCATAATAACAATCTAAAATAAATTTTTTCAAAATAGTCTTAAAAAAATCAGTTTGTTATTAAGCAGAAAAGAAATTAAGAAAAATATTAATGTAATAATTAAACATATTTAAAAAAGCATCCAACTATAAGACATCAAAGGGCAATAAAATAATCTAAATCACATATAATCAAAGAATATAAATATATTCTGGAAACTATAAAGAATGCACCAGAAAAAATAATGCCACAAGGGAAAAAGAGGCAATTTATGATTTTTTCGTGGTTTGTTCTTTTTCACTATTGTTCCTCGCTTATTTTTCCCATCGATACTAATACTACTTTCTTCTCCTAAATATCAAATTTCTTCTTTTCTTTTTTCACAACCGTATAATATTTATATTTCTTTCTCGTATTTATTAGTGCTCCTAAATATTCGAATTTCAATTTTGTATTTTCCGCCCCCTTCTACCTTAAGTTCTATATAAGATCATGTTGTTGTGCCCCTTCTTTACTTTATTACTGAAAACATTTTCTAATGTCACCTTAATCAGTTTAACTAGCTTTTTGGGATATCTAGTTCTCGTAATATATACTTATTCAAATGTTCATCTATGTTTTGTACATTTGGTGAATAACATCTGAATTCTTGACATGACTATGCCCCGAATAAAATAACAAGCCCTGTATTGTAAGAAAAATTAATAAATACATCTACGTATTTTGAATGTGATTCAATTTTGTGCCATAAAATGTTCCAAGAGATTGATATTAATATCTGAAGTAATCTCAACGGTTTAATTTTTTGGAAATTTAATAATTTTTACAATATACATTGATTAGATAAATCACTCAGAAGTAAGATGAACTTAAAGACTTTACCGGTACCTAACAATCCAAAAGAGTGGTTTTAAAAGCAAAACATCAAATGTTAAATATAAATTAGAGGAAAAGCAATCTGTAAATTTTTATATTTTGTATTTTATAACAATAATTTCAATCCTTAAGAAAATAAAAATTTTTTGTTTTTATCACATACATAAACTCTCGAATAACTTTATTTGATAATGTAAAATATTTAACTATTGTTCCTAACATAGTAATTAAATATAAGATTAAGGTTATTTTAAAAAATTGGACAGTATGTGAACTGGCTCATGTGAATAAATTTCAGTTCACTAGACCATGTGAAAATGTGTACAAAAAGAAACATATTTTTTTACTAAAAGATTTAAGTCGCTTCTAATTGGCAATTAAAAAAAATTTGCTAAAAAATAAAAATTATTTTAAAATTCAACAATTTATATATACAATGTCACTATTCCATAATTTCAAAGTATCATAATATGTACAATATTTTTAAATATTGAAAACAAATCACTCCTAGACCCTAAAATCAACAAGAATGTACAATTAAGCCGACATACAGTTATAAAATTAATAAAAGACAAATGTACTCTAAAACTTTTTCTTTTAACACCTCTCTTTTATTGGAATCGTATTTTTGGAATACATATCTTGCATGTTCTCCTCTAATTGAGATATCAGGGGGATCAACAGCTCCAATTACTCAATTAAATTCGATAGTGAATGGAGACATCTTTTTCACCAAGATGATTTCAGTTTTTAGTACCTCTGCGTACTCCACATTATTTCAATTCAGTTTAATAAAATGTCTTGAATTATACACAGCTAATGAAATTTTGTTTAATTTGTTTTTCCTCCGACAAATTGGGCAATAATGAATTCACCTTTTTTCAAAAAATTTTTTTTCAGAATTATGATCCTGTTATAAGTTATTCCATCTCTTGCATTTTTCACTTTTTTTTTCTGCTACTTGCTTTCTGTGCTGTTTTCTTTGTTCTTCTTAAATCTTCTAATACTCTAGCATCTCAAAAGATCTAATAACTGTTGATAATCTTTCCCTTTTCATATTTTCTTGGCACCATTTTTGGGAGTCTGGCCAGTTACTGTGAAGTATTTGAGTTCAAATGGGGTGTGATAGTTCAGAAACAGAATATTTGTTCGTAATTTAAACAGGTCCAAAATGTAAGAAATAAACAGGAGTTAGTGAGACAACATTGGGAGAAGAAAAGATATACCCATTAATTGAAAAATTCCACAAAACCAAAAGTCTTAGAATAGATGAAGTCAAATGACAACAAAGTGAGAGGGATAAGCTGTATATTTACAAATAACTTGAGAAATTTTGAAACTCACAAACAGTAGAGAAACAAGGTTGTTACTTTAATTCGTAAAAAGGAAAATAAATACTGTGAAACTTAAATTAATGAAAATCGTAATGATAGTTAAAAAAGTGTGTCCTGCAAATCTCCTTTGCTAGATGTAGCAGAAACCGTATAAATTTGCAAAAATTCTATTTGAGAGGTTTTGGAGTAAAAATATGGATAAATAACATTGCTCTGTTTTAAAGCTTATAATGCCATTCTGAATAAAGATTTTGGCAAATTCTTATGTGAGATGCAAGTATGCATTAATTTAAAACTGGAAAAATATTTATAAAACCACTATAGGATTTCTTTTAAAATTTGATTTCAATATTTACAAAACTGTACGTTTTACGATACTCTTAAAATGTTAGAATAGTAAAATTTAGGACCACGTGTATCAAAAACTTTTAGATCATTCACAGGTAAAGATGTATCAGTCTTTATTTTTAAGCCCAAAACATTTTACATCCTATGGAGAAAAAATCAAGCTTTATATTGTTTATAATTAGGTGATAATCTCTAACAGGCAAATTAATGTATGACTCAGTTTAGAGTAATGAAAAAATGCAAAACTTATCAAGACTTACATGTTAGAAATGAGTATTCATGTTTGAATATGATAATACAAATTATATATAGTATAGGGATAGTTTCTTTATTTTGCTGCTTTCTAATCATTTTACTGATTTAGAAAATAATGTAATTTTTTTCAACTCTATAACACCAGTATAATTGGCATATTTAATTATTTATTTCCACATCTACATATTTAAATAAGGTGGGTTATTTGTGTGGGAGTAACAAATCCTAATCATATAAGCTGATTATATCGTAATTTTCAAGAAACTTATCCCTTTAATCAATAAAATTATAAACGAAGTATAAAGATTCGTTCTTTAATTTAATTTGTTCAAAGAGTATGTGTATTGAAGATGATTGAAATAGCGATAAATATTTTGAATTATAAAAAAATCAATTAACGTGCAGTATCACTGTTTATACCAAAAATATGGTATAAAATGTATTTAGTGATTGAAAGAAGTTGTACGTATCGTAGCATTATGGTACAATATTAATTACCATTACAGATAAGGCGGCTTTAGTCATTAAAACATCATTTAAAATAGTAATAAAAAGCATTTTGAAGCATTTATGTGTGCATGAGAAACTTACGATAATTTCCTTTTAGCGTCCATTTTGTGCTGAGTTTTGTTCTCTTACAGTACATACAAAGACGTATAACGATTCTTACACTAACACATAATTTCACAAAAAAAATTAGTTAATAATTCTATTACGAGACATTTTTATGAAAATACCGCAGATACAATTTTTTTAGAACTGTCAGTAGAACACTAACATAGACGTTCGATGCTGTTTTCAGTCATACCAACCGTCAATAGTTTAAAACGAAAAAACCCTCTTTTATTATATGTAACCGAAGACCCTACTTAATTCAAATAGTATTATATATAAAACTAAAATTTTAATTATGCTCAAAAAGTTTTAAATACCTATGCGAAAATTTTATGAAAAACTTTGGCAATCCTGCATGCAGATAAAAACAAATAGATACTCGACTCTATAAATACAAAATTTTGTAAAATATCGAATTTATACAGATTCTGAAATATCTCGACTTTTTTATGTTTTATTGGAAAGTTTTTACTGAACTCGATTTTAAACACGAGATTTTGAAAATTCTTGACATTTTTGTATCTCCACTTTAACGAGGAGATTTAATATTATATTGACTTTAAAGAGGAGATTTAATATTTTTTCGATTTAACACAAAATAATGTAAAATATCCACTTTAAATACAAGATTATCATAATCTTAACTTTAAGCAGGAGATTTTTATATTTTATTTATATTATATTATTTTTACAGAACTCGGTTTTAAAGAAGATATTTAAAAAAAATTTCGCATTGTATTTTAAACAAAATATTTAATATTAGGTCGAATTAAAACAGGGGATTTAAATTAATTACTTATTAAATATAAACCCAAAAGATTGTCATAATCTTGACATTGAACAAAATATTTTTATATTTTATTTATAATATTTTACAAGAATCTCGATTTTAAGGAAAAATAACTTAAAAAAGAATATATTTTTTGAGCAAAAAATTAATATAGATTTTAAAAATATTTTATATTTCTACTTTACATAAATTTTTTAGTACATTGACTTTAGACCCAACGTTTTACAGACTATTTACTTTAAATTAAGTTTCAACCCCTACCGTACGCCTCTGGTAATAAAGCTATCTTCTACAATATTTTAAAGTGTTCTAACATGAAAAAACTTTTTGCTAAGTATAACTAAAAAATATTGGAAGGGTATTGTAATAGTGAGCAAAAATCACTTTCAAATTTTAAAATAAAACACCCTGTTAGAAGGAATAATTTACCTATTACTTAAATCGTCATATTTTCTATCATGTAACATTTATAGTTTTATAGGTGTTTCGAAAGTTTGTCATTTATTTTTAACAATAAATTTCTATCTGTATTTTTTTTCTTTTATAGATCTTTTAATAATCCTTTTTTGATTTCTTTTTCTTTGTTAAAATGTACATTGTTCATTTCTGTGTGTATTAATAGACATTTTATTATAATTATTAACTAAAGAAAACCGTTTGTTTAAAACATTTTTAGTGTATTTTAGATTGCCTACCTATTGTACAGTATTACTACAAAAACCATTAAAGTTAAAGAAAATTCTAATTATATCAATGATCAGAGAAGATTATTAAAGAACAAAAAATAGTTCCAGTGTACAGGTTGAGTGAATTGAGTATTAACACCAAAATAAATGTAAAAAAAATAGTTACAGATTTACTAAATTATTTATAAAACGAATAAAAATAGTTGGACATGTAGGGAATAAGTGAAAGGATTATAAAAGCACCACAATATATTTAAATTGTTTATTTATTAACCAATTCTTTCAAGAGTAGAACGGAATCTCGTAGCACTAGATATTAAAAAACTAGTATGGCGAATTTATTTACAAAAATACTCTATAAATCTTATTAAAGCGAAATAATTTTGGAAAAATAAAACAAAAATATAAATTTTTAATAATGCTATTCTATCCTCTAACACTACAATATTTTTAGTCATTGAAATACGAGATGTAAGTATAAATATTTATGAACTATTTACATTTTTTTAAAGAATGTAACCCAAGTATTAAATAATATAATATTAAAAACTCGTTGAATTTTAAATTTTGATTAGCATCTTTTGCCCCAGCATGTATGTAGCGTTATTTTGGGTATATTTTATGTAATGGTGTTAAAATTTGTGGACTAAATTTGAAACATACAAAATTTAAATTATGAAATATTTCTTTATATACATAAAAATAAGAGAAAACATACACTAAAGGAGCACCTTTTTGTGGCATTTAATTAAAGCAGTCGATATAGAGGAATAGATTGACACGAGAATACTTTTAATACAGAAAATAACTCTAATTTGAAGTTTAAAAAAGTATAAAAAATTAACTAGTTAAAAAAATAAAAGCAACAGTTAAGAATCATAGCTTATTACTATGACAAACCAATCGCTCTTTTTAAAGGTTGACAAATTGCAAAACAGTCACATTTCAATTTTTAAAAATTGACGGATGCAGAACTATCGACTGAGGTAATTCTCATAAATTCGATTTAAGAACTGTTATCCACGAGCTTTTAAAACAGAGATGTGGCAAAATTATCAGTCGTCAACATTTGGAAACTTAACAGTTCACAGAACTATCCCATGTCAACTTTAAAACCATGATATGTCAACTGAAACAATTATCAACTTCTTTAATTAGAAAGATCGAGTTGGATTTAATTCCAAAAATATATTCAAGGACCTTACGTAAAAAATGGTTTATAACTTCTTTTAGACACCTTGTGGCATTTAAATCTGAAGTAAGCTATCTAAATTATTAATTTACGTCATTCTATTCCTCAATAAAAATAAACCTAAGAGACATTTTGATTTTTTTTTTCGTTTTTTATAACATTCGATACTATCCCGTGTTCTTTTTTTATTGTAACTGTACTTGTAGTTCGGATATATCAGTCATTTCTTCTTCCATATCACTACCCTCAACTGATTCGTATTTTTGCTCATATTTGGTCTCGATGACCTCTTCATGATCGTGTTCGGAGTCTTGAGCGATTTGCGTCATGTTGGCCGAAGAGTCGGAAGAGGTGTTGTTCCCTTGACCATCATCGTTGTTGGTCGTAGAGATTTGCGGTTTCGTTCGGCCATATTTTTCGTGAATGTTTCGGTGTCGTTTCAACGCGAATCTTAAGAAAAAATTCATAAAATTTAATACAAAAACGGCCTGATTAATAATGCAATTTTGAACATCTTGTAGATTTCAATAAATAAAAAATTTCAAGTAAAAAATAGTAGATGACATCAAAGGAGAAGAAATGGACATACAAACAACAAATGAAATAAAAAAACAGGGATAAGAGAGCAAATGGGGTAAAGAGAAAGCCAAATAAACGCATAAGCAAAGTAAGCAGCCGCTTAGGGCCCCGCTATTTATTTTCCTCGTTTCTTTAAAAAATAAATGAAAATGCGCATGAACCAAAAAATCAATTAAACGAAAAAGTCTAAACATTAATATTTAAAATTTAAGACAAGAAGAAGTAAAACAAAAAATCGGAAAAATTGAAAATAAAGAATTGATGGGAAGAAGGGAATACTGAAAAAAACTATACAAGAGACCTTAAAAACTAGTAGCAATAACATTAAAAGAGACTAGTATGACGAAGAATGTAGAGAAACTGTAGAAGCAAGAATTAATTACTATTTGGCAAGTGTATTTGCAAAAATGGTAGTATACGCTTGGGTAAATTGTACACTTATTCAGATGTAATAGAATTGACCAGTTCAGTTAAGTATACTTATTTATCGGACTGGCTTGATTCCTTTTGCTACCGCGCATCGAAAGGTATGACGACTTCATATTCAGAGCGAGATTTGCCAAGTAATACCTAAATCTAGAGACAGAGGAAATAAGAAAATATTTAAAAGAGAAAACAAAATAAGGTAAAAAATTATGTAGAAGTAAAAAAAGAAAAGAGCTAGACAGGTAAATACGATGTAAAAAAAAACTTTGTAGATATAGAAGTCGATTTTAGAAGTTTAAAATGTAGCTAAGACCAAAAAGTTTTACTACTAAAAATGTAAATGTTCAAATTTTTCTTACCTATCTGAAAATCCTACGGAACAAATATCACATTTGAATGGTTTTTCCCCAGAGTGAACTTTCGCGTGATTCTTCAAATGAGTCGCTTGGTTAAAGCACGAACCACAAATATCACAACTGAAAGAAAAATATTTAAAAATTTGATTATATGGAGTAACATCCCGGAATAAAAATCTAAAAATTTTCTTACCGATAGGGTTTTTCCCCAGTATGAATTCGCCTGTGGTTCCATAAAGTTGAGTGCCTAGCAAAAGATTTATCACAAACTTCACAAATGTACGGTCTCTCACCTGAGTGGATTCTTTCATGGTTTTTGAGGTGGGGCGATTGAGAAAATTGCATTCCGCAAACATTACACCTAAAAAAATAAGAATATTCCGTGAAAAAATATTAACCAAAAAAAAAATACAAAAAATTACCTGTAAGGTTTTTCGCCAGTGTGTATCCTAGAATGATTTTTTAGATAAGCCGCTTTAGCAAATGCCAAACCGCAAATGTTACATTTGAAATTCTTTTCTCCAGTGTGAAGACGTTTGTGTGACCAAAGGGAAGAATATCTACTAAAAGAACCTAAAAATGTATTAATTATTTATACACAGTGATCTACTAATTGTATGAAGACTATTAAAATAAGCAGATTTTTTCTTACCGTTGCAAATATTACAGTGGAATGGTTTATCAACATTATTTTGTTGGTTTTTTGAACCTCCGATAAAAATAATGCCGCTGCCATTGCACTTTGTACATTTTGTTACGCTGGCAACACCTCTTCTTTTTACAGGGTGATTATTTTTAACTCCTATTGGTATGGCATTTTGGGTCCCTGAAAAAAGTATTTTTATTGAATAAAACAATTTAAAAAATGTTGCTAAACTACAAAATCAAATTTGAGCCAAAATTTGTTCAATTATCGAAATTATTATAAGAAAAATCAAGAAATTTATTGAAATAAAAATTCTAGAACCTCTTTTGTTACAGAAAAAATAAATAAAAAATGTTACTACTTAAAATATGAATCTTTTTTAATTTAGAAATGTTGCTAAATTGCAAAATCAAATTTAAATTAACTCACCAAGTGTCTGCGTCTGCGTCTGCGTCCCGGTGCTCTCCTCAAATTTAACAGACGCGTCCGGCGCCGCAGCCACCACGAAAATCTGCGGCTGTATAGCCTCGGCACTGAGGCAATTCTCGCACTTCACCTTCATCACAGCCCTTTTTTTATTATTGTCTTGAGGAAGAGGGGCTCCGCAAGATTCGCAATTTTTTATTTTCAATGTATTCGTTTGTTGTTGTGGCTGAGTCTGCACCTGGAAATTGTTCACCTAATTTTGAGTAATAGGGATTCAATTGAAAACATCTTGTATAACAGCAATTTCGATAAATTTTAGTTAAATATCGCCCTGTACATAAAACTTATTTTTTATTTAATAATTTCTAAATTATAACATTTACTGTTTATTTAATATTTACGTGAGCGACAGTTTTGGAGCAAGGTCGCGATCGGATAATAAACATTTTTATTAGAGTCGTTAAAATTAATAAACATTGGGGTATTCTTTGTTGGGCAAATAAAAAGAGATTGGGTACTCGAATGATCGAGACATAATAGTGCCTACCCCTGCGATTAAATGTATTAGTTATTTAAAAATGTAAGTTGCCCTAATATTTTGTAAGACTTGTTTTTGTTCATAAATAAATAGTTATTGTTTCACTAAACCTCTTTAATTTCCATTAACCAAGTTACATAGTGGGGTAAAACCCCCTTAAGATTTTTCCTTATATTTATTCAGAAAAAACAACCCAATACGTAACAACATTACAAACTACAAATACCCCAAATTTAAAATAATACCTGTTGCTGTTGGGTTTGCGGTTGATGTGATTGAATTTTATGCGACTTCAAATCGTTTTGAGTGTTAAAGGTTAGTCCGCACTCCTCACAAGAGAATCTTATTCGATCTGCTGAAACTATTTGTATTTGGGTAGGCTGCTGCTGAGGTTGCTGAACCTTAAAAGGCGAAAAATGAATCGATAAATAAAAAATTGCACAAATAATACTAAACCACTCTATATAAATCAATCATGAAATTAAAAATGACACACTATAATAAATTTACTCAAGTAATCAGTAACAAATTACAATAAATATACCCAAATATTAAAGTACAATAAACAGAAGAAAAAAGCGCATGTAGGTATTTTATACACTAGACACAGGGTGTCCTAAAATTCGACTGCCAACGCTCTAAGGCAAAGTTCTCGTGCCAAATTATGACTGTAAATGCACCCTTTCCAAATTTAAAGGGTGTCAAAATTAAAAACTAAAATAGTTTATTATCAATAAATCGATCGATTGTAATGAAACTTTAGGAGGATTATCAGGACTAAAAATAATATAAGTAATTAAAAATAATTAGGAAATTTGGCAAAAATAAATTTTTTTTTTCAAAATTTGAAGAATATTTGGACGTTATTTTTTGGTTTACATTTTTTTATAATAAAATTAAATAACATACTAATATACACGGTGTTTGGAAGATGGGTGCTATGGTTGGCTTAGACGAAGTCTCACTATTTTTTTTGTATCTAATTTTTAAGGGTGTTTGGCAAAAATCCCAAAATTTTATAGTCAATTGCTGATGATGGTCAGCTTGATTGATAAGTGATAACCTATTCATGTCATTAAAATCAGTAGTACCATTTGAAATTTATTGACAATAAATTATTTTAATATTTTAAACTTTAACATCCTGTATTTTGGAAATGGTGCATTCACTGGTATGAATTGCCTACCTCAATAGGCATAATTGTGCATAAGGAATTAGCCCTAGAGTATTAGTAGTCAATTTTGGGATACTCTACATAAAAGTATTATAGGCCCATAATTTTGTTAATATTTTCCAAGCTCTTCAGTTTCCTGCTATTTGTCTCCAGTTGGTTTTGTTCCTCTCTCTCAAATCTTCTTCCACTGTTTCTCTTCATTTCCTGCTTGGCTTCATATCTTCTTTTTCCTTCAGCATCTTCTATGCCGGTCTCTTGATCACTTCGTTACCATTCGAATTCCTTTAGCTTACCGCACAAATCCCTCCTAATTACTCTCCTTTCCCATGCATCTAGTTTCTCAGCTGTGGCTTTCGTTAGTATAGTTTGGTTAGAATTATATCATTGTCCTTTTGTCTGCCCTAATTATCCCTTTGGCCATAAAATGATCAAAGTTTAGCACCTTTTCAAGCAGAGCCAGAGTACAAGTTGTACTTCATCTGTAAATACTAGGCAAGTAGGTATAAATTCCTAATAATATAAATAGCAAATTGATTTTTATTAAGTGTAGTTCTAATTGGTAGTCCGTGAGTGATATTTATCATCCTATACTAAAAAAATAATTAAAAATGTGTACCAATCATTGCTGGAAAGTGATTTTAATTCAAGTGATGCTTTAGCCGAGACGTCTGCTTTAACAAAAACTACTTTATCTTCGGAAAAGGATATATTATGGAAACTTCATCATTCCTAGAAAAAAACGAAGTGTCTCTGACACATTTAGAAGTATTGGCGGGAACAGTTTGGATTTATTAAAAAGGAAAATTTATCAAATGTATGAAGAACAATCTGTACTTACCATGGTTTTCCTAAAAAAGAGGGTGATCAACGACAAAATAAATATTTCTTGTATCATTTCAAGGCAAGAAAATTTTTGCATAGAATGTGTTTTAAATATCACAATTGATAAAAGACAAACCTTAATGGAATCTCAGCGTTTAGGGAATGGCGTCGTAAATATTTAACGGATGTTAAGCAATCTAACTTGACGAAACGTGGTTCGATACATATGACACTGCAAAAAACGGATGGAATGATTATTTCAAAAAAATGTCAAATTAAGGCTTCTTCAAATGGATAAAAATAATGCATGGGGGTTCAGAAAATGATTTTGTTCCGAAATGTTTATTGCTTTCAGCTAAAAACATAGAAGATTCTTCTGACACTGACGCACAACTTTTTGAAGACTGGTTCGAACACCGACTTCTTAAAAATATACCAAAAAATAGCATTATTGTAATGGAAAATCCTAGTTACCATCCTCAAGTAAAACAGATTCCTAATTCTAATAGTACAAAAGCAGAAATTCAAAATTTTATGATGAATAATAATTTATATTTTGAGGAAACTTACAAAAAATGGAATCTTTTAGAAGTATCAAATGCTTTTAAACTTGCAGTAAAATTAATAAAAAAATGCAATAAGCAACATTTCTGCAGACAATTGGAAAATTTTCCCCATTTCTCCAAACAGGTAATAAAAGTTAACGATTCAACATCGGATCTAGAATTAAACAGTATTGATGTTCCACAAAGGAGTGTACTTGGGCCAGTACTTTTTATAAAATATGTAAATGCCTGGGGCAATGTATTGCAAAAATATAAAATCCACCTTTTTGCAGATGATACCGTCATTTAGTACGACTGTGAAAATTTAGTTGAAGTAGTACAAACAAACAATTCTGAATTGCTAGTTGTCTGAGATGTTTAAGATAAACAAATTAAAAGTGAATGTGACTAAATCGAAATGTATGTTCATTGGTAATCCTGTTTTACATGCAAAATTTTTAACCCTCAATTTAAGTATCACCTTAAATAAGCAGTGCCTGGGAAGGGTAAATGAAATAAAATATTTAGGTTTTATATTGGATCATGAAGTAAAATTCAACAATCACATAAATTATATATGTAAAAGAATTGGTTTTTTCAGAAGAATTTAATAATTTCTATTAATGTACACTAATTTATACAGATTGTTCCAAAGCAATATTATGCTTAAATAGGTATGTGGAGTTAATAACTTATTGTATACATTGGTTAAGTTCCTATATGTACAAACCATGATCTTTATCATGAATAACATCTTACCAAAATATTTTAATTGTCAACTAGTTTCCATATCGCAATACACTATACGTTTTCATTTTTCTTCAATTTTGTTCAGTTGCTCTGTATTTTACCTATTAAGTTTTTCTAACAGCCGTCTGTGGTATTTCTTGGCGTCATATTTATTAGTATTATTAGTGTGGCTGGTAGTTTCAGTTCTTGCAGTGTTTTAAACACCTTTGAAATAAATGAATAGCTTTTGCTTAGTATTTTCTTCTTTTCTCATGCTTGGCATATCATGTTATGTAGCTCTATTTTCAAACTTTTTCCATATTTCAAATTTTCAGTCAATATTTCGTTTTTTCCTGGAGCTTTGTTATTTTTTATTAGATAGATCACTTCTTCGAATTCATCTCTTGTGGATTTTGTAGTTTCTATTTCGTTCCATTTTTTTTGAATTCTTCTAGAAATTGTTTATTTCTTTTCTAGTACCCCTTGAATGTTTTTTATTTGATTGTTTCTTCTTCATTCTACACATTTGTTTGAATTTGTTTGTCAATGTTATTATATTATGTGTTTAAAAAATTCCTCATCTAGTCAATTCACCTTCTTTGCAATTTTCATTGTTGTTACAGTTTTACACGTTGCTACTTTTATTGTCCTCTGTGTGCTCCCATTTTTCTTAGATAATGCGCTGTATTTTCCCTATTAAATTATTTTCTTTTAGTGCTTCTTTGCTTACCTATTTAAAAATACTCAAGTACTTAATTACAATAAAACACGGGAACATTTAGTACTTTTTACTATAGAGTAAATACATATTTTCTGTAATCAATTAGAAAATAAAAAGGCTTCAAGTATATATTTCAACAACAAAACTACCAAAGTAATAAAAATTACAAACATTTTTAAGCAATAATACTTAGACGCAAATATTAAGTACCAAGTGCTAAAACAAATAAAATTTATTACTTCTTTAGTATACTAAATAGTTCATACTTAATATCAAATAGTATCAAGTACTTACTTGGACCGTGATCTGTTGCTGTTGTCCCTGGTTTTGGTCGCTCTGTCCGTGATGTACTTTTTTGTGATGATTTAAAAGCGACAAATGCGCGAACATCAACCCGCAAACGTCACATTTGAATGTAATGTTCGATATTGCGTTCTGAGTCAGCAAATTTTGATTGACCAATGTGTAGTTGTAGCTGAACGGTTGAGTAATATAACATTTGTCGTCTGTTAGTTGTGACATATTGACAGTGGAGTTATGTGTTTGTGTGGTGTTCGGGGTGATCTTGTGGATCATGTTGACGTTGGCGTAGCAAAAGGGGGCGAATGTGTCCTTTTGGTCTTGACCCTTGTCTTTGTCATTCTGCTGCGGTTGCTGGTACTGGATTTGGGATTGTTGTTGATTCGTTATGGTGTTCGGGTCGAACATCATTGGCTAAACTGAAAAAGAAAATAAAATTAAAGAATTGAGGAGCTAAACGGCAAAGTAATTTTTTTTTTGATTGGGTATCGATTTTAATATTGGAGGGCATCAGAATTTTCAAACAAACTCATTGAAACCCAACAAAATCCATTACAAAATTTGTAAACAAGGGCCCAACGCAAATCAGCTTTATCCAACCATGATGATACTTCAAAATCAACTAAAAATAGCAAATGGCCATTACTGTTTCTGAGTAGGTGCTTACTTTGTCTTCATTATTTTTATTTTATTTTAGTGTTGACCATTTTTTTAGTTTTTTTTTTAATAAAATAACCAATAGATAGAAAAGCCATAACAAAACCTTTAAAAAAGCATGAGGATGAGGTCAATATAATCATGGGCGACTGGAACGGCAAGATCGGCTTGGGAGAAAGGAACGAGAGAGGAAATAGACTCATACAGTTTTGCCAAGAAGATCAACTGGTAGTTATCAACACCTTCTATCAATTCTTTCCAAGGGTATACCTGGATGTCCCCACGATCGACCGAAGATAACATAATAAATTAAGTCGACTTTATATTAGGCGGTACTGAAACGGATTTCAGAGTGACGCAGCCAGCGACCATAATCTGTTACTTGCAAATATACGGGTCAGACTTAGACAAACGAAGGGTAAACCGAAAACTAAAAGGTTAGACCTAAAAAAGTTAGAGGATGAAACCAACCAGCAACAAATAAATAAAAAATACATTACTGAAGGCAGGGGGATAAGTGATAGGAATGGAAGGAAGAAAAGGAAAAATGTTTGGATAACACAGGAAGTACTATTAATTGCCGCCAGTTAGTTAGAAGAGCTAAGTTTTAAACAGGACACGGAGAATCTGCACCAAATACTAAAAGGAATAAAGGAGTATAATTCGAATACTGGTGAATAAAAAAGTGAACCTATCAAAACAGTAAAATAAATCATAATTGTGCTATCATACTAGAGTTTTCATTGTGTAAATTTGTTTACATTTACTTTATCTTTACTATTTTGTAATGAACAGCACGGATATTTGTTTTACTGCTTTGAAGATTGATGACAGCGCCCTCTATCAAATTCTACTTTTCCCAATACCTATGATCACACGAAACGAAGACGGAGAAATACAACTTACAGAAAAGGAAAAGAAGACTTTTGAGCGCTACATAAGGACATTGTTTTTCGACAATAGAGAGGATCCGGACATAAATCTAGTGTAAAGTAACAACAACCTTGAAATACTAAAAGCTGAAGTGGAATACGCAACAAAATCTGCAGAGAAAGAAAGGTTCCAGAACCAGCTTAGCTGCCTGTCGAGTTCTAGAAAATTCTCAACGAAGATAATCTGACACGTCTGACAAAACTACTCAACCAAATATATGCTAACGGAAAGCTGCCTGAGGAGTTGCTCAGGTCAATGTTCATACCCAAATCCCAAATCTGTAATGAATATTTTCTGACCATAATCAAGACTCACTAATTAAAAATCATACAGAATAGAATATATAAAAAGTGTGAGAAACAACTAGACGAGACACAGTTTAGATTCAGAGCTGGAATAGGTACCAGAGAGGCTCTTTTTATAATGAACGTTTTGCCCCAAAAGTGTGGAGAATATGGCAAGAATATCTACGTATGCTTTGTTGGATTGCAAAAGGCCTTCGATAATGTTCAACAATGAAATTGATCGACCAACTAAAACACATTAACATAGATGCTGCAGATATGAACCTCATAAAGAAAATTTGCTATAAGCAAATAGCAGTAGTAAGAAATCCCGATAGAGAGAGGTTAAATATGGATGTGTACTATCGCCACAATTATTTAATGCTTACTCTCAAATAGTATTCAGGACAGCGAAAAAGGAGTAAAGAATGGAGGAGAGACGGTAAATAACAAGAATCGCCGATGATAGTGCTAGTCTTACAGAGTCGATGGAAGAGGAACCTGAGGATTAGATTGAGATTCCTAGAATGTTACGTTTGGTCCCTATTATTGTACGGAGTCGAAACATGGACAATGAAAATGTAGACCTCAAAAAGAATTGAAGCTTTGAAATGTGGATCTACCGGAGGGTACTCAAAATCCCATGGACAGCAACAGTTACCAACGTTGAAATTTTGTGAAGAATTGGGCAACCAAGAAATCATACAAGGAAGAACAGAAGCAAAGGAAGGCATGGGAAGACATAGAGAAGCTTTCAGAAATGTGATCGCCACTCATCGCTAGAAGATGACATGCAAAGAAGAACCAATAATTAAGTATATCTAAATATTGTAAAATGGATTATTATATAATATCGATTCGGTGCTAGTGAGTGATGCGAATAATGGGACTATAAAGACAAAGGAAACCAATAAAACGTAAGATGGCAAAAAAATAATATACTCCATCAGATCAAAGTACCAACCAAAAATTAGACGTGTGCCAAAAACTTTTCTTTCTATTTCAAAGATCGAAACTTATTGTATAAAGACAATCATAAAAAGCATACTTGAGGGTTAAAAACAAAGAATCTAGAGGATGAGAACAAGTGCAAAATTTCAGGAATAGAAAAACAGTGTGAGAATTTATAAAAAAAGCCAAAGGTTGTGAGAGGCATTATTGAAAAATATTTTCATGAACTGACTACATAGTTAATTCAATCTTGAATATATATTAATCTAAAAATCATAAAATTATGAAAGTCTCTTAGGGCTTATCTCAGTATCATTTATTTTGTGTATTTTTTTTTCTAAATTTATATGTTACATTAAACACAAATAGCTTTTGTTGTTTCACTTTTATTTACTGGTTTAACAAAATCATTTTGTTCTATTATTTCAATGTTTTATTGTAATGCATTTTTATATTGCAATTAAACATTAATAAAACTATAGACGCATAAAAAATAAGGATTTACAAAAATTTACACTGAACTGGTTGCATTTTGGATCTCTGGCCTAGGCTACTTCCCTAAGAGATTTTATAATAAAACTTAGTACAATAATAAAATTACAATTATCTAATATTTCTTTATTTATTTATTTACAGTATACACCAATTCAAATATATAAAAATCATAAAATACAATTGTGCGTAATACATAAAAGTACAATTCACAAATCAATGTTAAGTATAAATGAGATTTAAATGAAGCTGAAATTTAAACTGATTATGGTGCTAAAAAAATATTACATTTACATGGTCTATTATCTTAATAATTAGTTCTGAATAGACTGTATTTTCAAAAAATTCTGAAATTTTGGGCAGATATCTAGAAAAACAGAAATGCATTATCATTAATAAAAAAATCCATCATATATTCCTTTGGGAAAGGTGGAAATATTTTTACTCCTTAAAACTACAGTTACAATTTGGTCCAATCTTTGACTTGCCTGTAGAGAATTTTAATTGTCACATACTTTTTGATTGACCTAAAGACTCCAACCAAAAATTTGTTTAGAAAAAGCTGGGATATATTTCCGTATCAATTCACTGGCTTTTAAAAATAAATTTTGCATAATCTTAATACTTTATAATTACATTTTTATAACAGCAGGTATAGGACAAACGAATTGCATCAAAAAATTATATGCATTGAGTTCATCCCTTGAGGAAGAGGGTCTATTTTTTTACGTATGTTCAATTTTTAAAATTTCGCTTGGTGCCTACCTAGAATTCAAGAAATTTTGGAAAAACTTTCTTATTTAAAATGTAGGGGTTAGACATTTTTAATAAAACTTGGTAATATAGTAAATTTTAATTGACTAATATATACTTTAAGTGAAACTGAGAAATAAAACGACTATGTTAATACAAAAAAAATATATTACATTTACAATTGTCTACTGTCTCAATAACTAGTTCTGATAACATTGTATATTAATATTTATATGTATAGTTTTTTAAAAAATCGTGTCATTTTGGGCAGGTATCAAGAAAAACAGAAATTCAATACTATTAATAGAAAAATCCATCATAAATTCCTTTGGGGATGCTGGAAATATTTTAATTTCTTGAAACTGCAATTAATTTTAATTGTCACATACTTTTAGATTGGCCTAAAGACTCCAACCAAAAATGGGTTCAGGGAAAACTGGGAATACATTTTCATATCAATTTATTGGCATTTAAAAACAAAGTTTGTGTAACCTTCTTATTATCGCTAATAACATTTTTATAAAAAAATATACCACAGAGATTGTACAAAAAATGCCGGCTAATACGAAAAAATAATCATTTATTAAACCAGCTACAAAATTAATTAGAGGTGTAAATGATACTGCAGTTGAAAATCAAAGGGCGCGGCAATGCACAACTCAAAATATTTAAAAAAATATCAACGTCAAGTCAAAAGTTAAATTTGTGAACGTCTATCTTCTCACTCAAAATTTATCTCTTTTTATAACAAAGACGCTGATAAAATGAAATGAAATAAGTATAAGTAACAAAGAAAACCGTTTACCTTCTCTCACACAATGGTTTTCCTTAAGAGACGCTTATCCACGACGGCTTCAAACACGTAATTCACACACTTGCAACCGAATTTGCCGACAAACATAAACGCATACACTTATTTTAATTCGTATTCAATCAAAAAAACACCAAATTAATGCATAATTTTTCCAAAAATCTACTCTCACAACTTACTCTATCTCACTTTAGAAAATGGCGGATAGATCCATAGCCATCTTTGTTCCCCTCGCTGCTTCGCAATACGTTGTGTCTGGCGCGGAACACGTTAAGCCCAATGCGCATGATTTAACAAATTAGATGCGTTCATCGAATACGCAAATTCAAGCATCGAATCATTTTGAATTTTTTCAATGACATTATTGTTGTTTGAGCTGTATCTATATTTAGATTGTTGATAATCTAATTTTAAACAGTTTGTCACATTCGAGGAAATGCGTTTTTGTTTATGCCTCGGTTACCTAACATTTGTTTTCATTTCCAAAATAAAATGCTAATGAACAATCAGAATTTATAAAAAATATATTTGTTTTTAAAATTGAAATATTATTATTAGATTTATAAGTTGTATAGTTAACTAATAGAGACAAATAATGCGGTATTAGCTACTGCATAATAATAACTTAAAAATAATTTAATTATGTGTAGTACCCTTAAGTAAAAAGTTTATATGAAGTTGCCATGGAACATAAAACTTCCTGGTGCCGGTTCTGGATTCGATGTAAACGTCACACTTAGTAACATTTCATGTTTTCCCAAATAGTGAAGGTTGTGTGTGTGTTGGGTTGCGATGTCGGATATAGGAAGTGGTGATGAAGGTTCAAGCTCGCAAAGTAAGTGCTTGAATTTGTAAAATACCCCGTTTTTAGCATCGTGAGGTAACCGTTTATAAAATAACCGAAGGAAATCATCCACCAGTTCGCACTATTCATAAAATAATCTTCGTGATTTTGACAAGTCTCCCAAAATGGCGATTGGATTGTTCTCTTTAAACAGTTTACGAAAAATATCATTAAATAAGGAAACGAAAGTGTGATTCAGTTGGATGTTCCGGGGGATCGTTAAATTAGGAAATTGTATAATTAGCCGTTTGGCAATTGGGAGGTGAAGTGTGTCAAAATTGCCGCAAAAGACCTGCATAAGTTAAATATTGTCGTAGTCTTCTAATGACCTTGGCCAACGTCGATTCGGTTACCTTTTACTCTTACTAAACGTCAATTTGAGCGAAAATGAACCTTACGGCGGGTTTTGATGTTTTTGATCAATTTTTGTAAAATCTGCTACTTAAAATATAGAAAACGTACATTTATATTTATTTACTATGAATTCTTGACTAAAAAACTATTTCCAATTAAAATTGCTCTTTATTTTCAGAATATCACCAGGGCATGGAGCAGGGAAGCGAATATGATTCAAGTAAGTCTTCATAAATATCAAAATAATCCAAAAGTATTTTTTTTAATAAAATCGTTTCAATTACATCACTTGCAAGATTACAAGCCTTATCAACCAAACCGCGAACGTCTTATTTTATGAATGAAAATCTTGCAGTGATGACTCATTGAATTCTAGGAATCTTATAGTAACTTCTACTATAGAATTCGCTTCAACATGATTCATTATTAGTTGAACCCATTCCTTTACCGGTCGGATTACTTTTCACAATTATTTTTTTAATAAAAATGTCGCCGGACGAGTGGAGTTTTGGTAAAATTCAATATTGGCAGGACCCCAGTAGGTCTAATCTCAATTTTTTTTTCAAATCGCAAAAATTCTAACCTCAAATTTGATTTTTATTCATTTTTAGGCCAACAGCAGGTTGAGCAGGAGCTGGCGACCAAAATGTTGCAAATACAGAGCAAAAGGTTCTATCTAGACGTCAAACAAAATAGACGTGGTCGGTTTATTAAAGTAGCTGAGGTATTTAGGTTTTCTTTTTCATGTGCTTTTATGTTACATTGGGTGTTTTGTTGCCTAGATTGGCGCTGATGGTCGACGATCTCAAATATTCCTCGCTTTATCAACTGCTGCTGAATTTAGAGATCACCTTTCGGCCTTTAGTGATTTCTATTCTTCACTAGGTGAGTCAATATTTCATTTTTATTTAATTTAAGATTATTTATTTTTACTGATAACATCACTTAGAGTTTAATTCAACAGGGATTATTTTTATTGGAAATAATTATTTGCCTGATTTTTCAAAATCAGTGGCGAAACTACAAATGTTAGGCCCGTTGCAAAAAGATTAGATGGTTCCCCAACCTTATGTATTTTTTTTTACTTTCACAAACAATCCTTTTATTTTATAATACATATTTTATTATGTATACAGAAAAAACTAATTACAAATAATATCAAACAAAAAAAAAACATATTAACAAAACCTCCAATTAATTCCTTAATGTCGATTTCTTGACCAGTTCAGCTTCAAAGCTCAACAACCACAAATTATTTAAACGCTCTTCTCCAGTAGAATTTCTTAGTTTTTTGTATTATTTTTAATGTAGAAAAAGAATGCTTATCCGTAGCCATAGAGACATGAAGTAATAAAAATAAAACTGCTGTAACTACATTTGGAACAGTGACCCACAGGATAATTAAAAGTTCGGATAACTCTCTCATTGTAGATATTTTGGAGATTTTGTAATTAAGCATTGAAGCTAACATTACCATTTGTAATGGATAATTGAACGAAATATCATGTTAGTATTAAAATTTTGGCAAAGCCCAATATTTCTGTTTCATTTAAGGCAATAAAATTTGGAGGCACAATAAATAAAAACAAACTTACAACGTCGTTCATCCCTCTGTGATAACTATATCGAGAATTGTATTAAATACAGCTACTATAAAAAAATAGTCCTCTGGGATGATCTGTTGCCAATTCAGAGTGCTTTTTTTTACAATTTTTTGTCTTTTTCAAATAAAAGTGTAGCTAATATTCCACTTAGATGCCGTTTGTAGAATAGTACATATTAAAAAAAATGAAATATATGCAGGTACTTACTTAAAAAGTAAAAATTGGGAAGAATCATTCAGTTATTTATATGTATTATTCTTGAGTAAGATGTTTATTATTATTAATCTAACAGAAGAAAAAAGAGAATTGGACGTTTGACAACAAAACATTCATAAGTAGTTCTGAAAAAAATAGCGTTTTCTGCTTATTTTATTTATATTGTTCTTTAATTTTCAGACTATGACTAAACGTTTTATAAGTAACTGGGTCATTCTAATTCAACACACAAAAATACCCTTTTCCTTCTAATCATCTCAAATTTTCTTGAAATTTGGGACATTTGTACTATTGGTATACTATTGGAAAAATGTTACTGATATTTTTCAACTCGTTTTTGATTGACTAAGCTGTAAAATTCTCACAAATGATTTTTAATTTAAATTTTTTCAAAAAGTACGTATTTTAACATTTTTAAATTAATTCAATGAATAGTTATTGTTGTAAATCACAAGAACAAACATAAATTTGGAATGAAAATGGTTTATTGTTTAAAAAAATTGAAGTGTGAAACTACATTTCCATTAATTCAACTCTACGTTCATATTAATTAAAAAAAAATCTAATAACATTTTTATGAAAATAAACATAAAACTGATATGAATAAAGTTTCCATTAAAAAGTTCAAAGTAAAACTTGCTATTAAGTAAGAGGATCTGTGTATCATTTTATGTTTGAAAATGCTTAATTTGTTTGACACACATTAGTTTCAAGAACATAATTTCTTAGAGTAGAAGTCACAGGATTCACTTTTGTCAGAACATTCATTACTGAGACCCATAAAATATCGTCTTTTTTTTTGGATATGAGAAGGATGGAGAAGACAGCTGGATGAAGAGAAGTTATTTTTATTTCATCAAGGTCTTCATTTTTCAGTAAAACATACCTAAGCCAATAGTTTGCATAATTGTATCTGATTATCTAGAGCACAACACAGTTACTGTGTATACTTAAAAAAAACTTGTATTCTGACAGCCAAATTAAAAAACTTTTCAAAAGTCTTTTGTATTTTTCAAACGGATCTGTTGCCCAATACAAAAACAAATAAAAACTTCTTGAATTTTTGCTTTTATGAAGATTTTAAAGTGGAAGGATGAGGTCACTTTTTTGCCTCAGTACATGGCAAAGGGCTTTACAATAGAGTAAAGGATTCGGTAAAGAAATTGGCAGCTACTACCAGTTTTTCAAAAACTCTATGAAAACAAAATCCAAACCCTACAACTTTTGAGTGGACAGTAAAAACCATTACAAATGTAGGCTTTGCGTATTCAACCCAAAAAGACAATGTTGAATCAGAATGTTTCCTGATAAATCGCTATCAAAAAGCCGCATCAGTACCATGCGTTCATTACTACAACTGCATCAAAAATTAGTCATTGTTAAAATCTCCTAATAAACTTAAATTAACAGACATATATGGTTACATTACTATTGTCTATGAAGCAAACTGATGTCTCGGGTATGTTTTATAAAAAAATGATCTTAATGACGTAAAAATAACTTTTGATCATTCAGCTGGGCCCTCTACATTCTTCTCCCATCCAAGAAATTCTGATATTCTCAGCATCTCAGTAATGGATGTTCTGACGAAAGTGAATCCTTCAACTCCCACTGAAAGATCTTTTGTTCTACTTGAAAGTAATGTGTACCAAACAGCCTTTTGAAACCTCAAATGAAAAACAGATTTATCCTATATTTAATGTAATTTTTACTTTGGACTTTTTAGTAGAATATTTACTTAAACTGTGTGGTTGATGTGAAATGACCCAACTTATAATTTTTAAATATTAAAAGGACAGTATTATTAACTTACTCTAATCACTTATCTCCTAACATAATTGTAAGACAATTTATTAAGTTTCCTATAACAAAATGTATTATAATAATATTAAAAACCAATAATATTTCCACTTATTATTTTTTTCGTAGATTATTAAAATTTACAAGTATTTCATTTTATATAGGATCTCCCAAAAATTGAAATTTGATCAATTAAATTTATTCGGAATTTAGTCCAAAATGCTAATTTTGATACTTGTGTTAATTTATATTTTGTATTATTATATATTATTTGATTAACATTTTGAATATATTTGTTTGAATTGAATTGAAAATACGTGGTTGCATAATAATATTTAAATAATTTTGTGGAATTATCTTTGGTTTTCCCTTTTGTGTAATATTTGTAAAGAAAAGTGGAATTTCAAGTCATGACGTTATGCTTTTAACAAATTCTGTTAATTTTCAGTTTTTGTTTTTAATGGTAGATATAAACATAAAAATAACAATTCTAGGAACAAAATATCGTCCAAGAAAGAACGAGGTTAAACTATAAAAAAAAAATTGGTGTTTGACAACAAAGCGTTCATAAGATTAATTATTTTGTGAAAATACGATTTTTCTTGATATTGAGTTTTCAGAACTGTTTGGCTAAAATATTGGTTGAGACATCTATATTTCATATAACAAAATATGCAGTAATGATATATTTTGAAGCAAAAATAATAATTGAACCCTTAAAAAATATTTTCTAAATAGTTATAAGGAAAAACAATAATTTAAAAAAATTTGTTGCGCTTTTATAATATATTTCGCTATGTTACTTATTCTGGAATTACCTCTAAATTCTCAGTATATGTTCTTTTTATAAATTTATATATTTCCCCTTTTAATGTAGTTCTTTCTTTTTTCACTAATTCTGGTATTATATCGTTGTTTTCCACTTAAATTTGGGGCTAGTATATTATGTTAAATTATTTTTTCCATGTTACTTTTTTCTTTCACTTATGCCATTGCTATTCATTATTTTGTCTCTATCTTTTTCTGATTTCTTCACTTCCTCTAATTAATATCCACTTATTATCCCTGTAGTATAAAGTTTTTTTACTCTTTTTTTACATTCCTCATAGGAGTTTCTTAATTCAATATTTTTTCCTGTTTATGTTTCTGTTTTTGGATACTGTAAACAATCAAATTTTGGAAACTTAAAACAATTTTTCTCTTTTTGTAAATTATTTTCAATAAACATTATATTATACATAAGTACCTCTCACATTTTTTGTTAACGTAACGGTAAAATTTAATAAAATTTCAGAGTGTTTTGGACATATTTTCATTTTGTGAACTATTTTCAATAAACATTTTATTTTGGAGATTTTTTTTTCTGCTTTCCTGATAATGAAGACCAATCATATTATGGACTTTTGAACAGTGTTATTTTCTGATATTTTGGGTAAATTATTTACAATATCAATTTTATTTCAGAGAGCCAGAGTTTATGTTCTTCTGATACTGAAGACCAGTCAAATTTCGGTAACCTTTGAAATATTTTTTCTTTTTTTTTTTAATCATTTTCAATAAAAATTTTGTTTCAGATACCTCTCATATTTTTTGTTCTCCTAATAGTAAAACGCTAATAAAATTTCAGAGTATTTTGAATATTTTTTTCATTTTGTGTAAATTATTTTAAGTAAATATTCTAGTTTGTAGACTTCCTTTTCCTTTTTTGTGAAAACTTTTCATTAAACCTATACTATGCCGTGTAATTAATTATGAATAGGGCGATATTAACACAATAAATTCTCTTTAAAAGATTCAACTTTGCCAGATCTCGGGTTTTTAATTTTCTTATATATTTGTATAATTTTACTATTTTCTTGCAGGACCTCCAAATCCCGACAGTGTTCCCGAAGACGGCAAACTTAAGAGCGAAATGATGGTAAAGGACAACCGCCGGTATTATTTGGACTTGAAAGAGAATTCACGAGGGCGATTTTTGCGGGTGTCGCAAATGATAACCAGGGGCGGACCGAGGAGCCAAGTGGCCATTCCCGCTCAGGGTATGATCGAGTTCAGGGACGCTCTCACCGATTTACTCGACGAATTTAGCACGGACGAACACGCTTACAAGCCGGATCTGCCCGAAGGCCGGCACATGCATGTCGATAACAAAAATTTCTACTTTGATATAGGTCAGTATCGATTGTTTTACTTTGTTTTGTGTGTGTAATTTGATTAAATTTGTTAAAAAAGTAGCTAAAGAAGGGGTTGTTTTTTGTTTTTTATTTTTTTCAGGACAAAACAATCGCGGCGTTTATATGCGCATATCTGAAGTGAAAACAAATTTCCGAGCAGCTATAACCGTACCTGAAAAGAGTTGGCAAAGGTTCAGAGACATCCTAAGCGAATACTGTGACAAAATTAAGCAGCCATCTCAAGGTTCCGGTGGGGGTATCTCTTCCCAAGACCAACCACTTCCTCTGGTGAGTACCACACGTGGAGATTTTTTGTTCCAGCAAATTTTTCATAAAAATATATATCAAAGACTTGTGCGATTGAAAAATAAAATCGTTGCTTTTTTTATTGCTATACCAAATATTTACGTTTTTTTTATTGTTTTGATAATGATAGGGAAAACGTTGAATAAGGATGCAAATTAATAATCTTTAAAAAAATGGTAAAATTCGGACCTTTTTAATTATAAAAGTTTTTTTAAATGGTGCTATTCATTACATTTTTCACAAAATTTTGTATATTTAGAGATAGTTTTGTTATGTTAGCAAAATTGCTAATTATAATCGGTTAATAAATTCAAATACTATGACGGTGTTTCCAATTTAGATGGCTCATTCCAGATTGCGAGGGCAGGATATTTTGTATAGTCAAGGATTTGTGTAATGCTGTAACTATTTTGGGGACGGGTGGAGGGGAACAGGATGTGTCTCGGATATCTGCATGCACATTTATCAAGCTTGTATGTATTAAATCAGAAACGGGAGTGTTATGGTCATCCTGCACAGTAATTTAGAAGCAACTCTTGTCTCCTAAGCCATAGTGCAGGTTCATTTGCTTCGCAATACAGGCCAGCGACTGGGCTGGTTCTAAAAGCGCTTAAGCATAAGCGAAAAGCAGGGTTTTGAACTACGTTTAGGTGATTGAGAAGGTTTTTGCTTGCTGATATTTAGACAATGCTCCCGTAATCCAATTTGGATGTAATTAAAAATCGATACACTTTTTGGAGAACTTCGTCTTGTGTGCCCCATACTTGATGCAACAGCGTTTTAATTATATTAAGCCTCTTGAGCTAGTTACCTTTGAGTGTCTTAATATGCATGTTCCAGGTCATCCTGCTGTCAAATATTAGGCCAAGGATCTTGTAGTGCTGTACGACTTCGAGGGATGAGCTTTCAAGAGTTATTATCGGTTCAGGAGTCTGTGATATTTTCCTGTTATAACTTTGGATTTTTGGGCCGAAAATTTAAAACCTGACATTACAGTACCCTAATAGTTGATTGATCGCCTCTTGCAAGATATTTTGTGTTTTATATTTTTCCCACTGCAGAAAATTACAATATCGTCTGCATTAATTGTATACTTGACAGGTGGATGGATATTTTTGCAGATACAATTAATGGTAAGATTAAATAGTGTGGTGCTCAGTACGGATCCTTTTTTATTTTTTAACTGTTTATGACAATAAAATCTAATCAAAAAAGTAATCTACTACATAACATATATTCTAAAACAAGTCAGCTAGTCTTTGATATATTTTTTTATTGAAAATTTGTTTAAGGAGTCACTCGCAATTTTTCCAGGATTAACACTATCTATAATTTCAGGTTGGAAATAACACCCAACAAGATACCGGGACAAGTTTAAAGTAGGCTAGTCAGCCATTTTAGACTATTAGATTTATTAATATAACAAATTTAAAAAATTGGATAGGTACAGGAGTCGATTTTTTAACCTCTGTAAAATTCATATTTCCCTTATCCCCCTCTGTCGACCCAATTCTCTTTCAATTAAATATGTAATTTTTTGAAAGGAAAAAAATGGCCAGGCTGAAAAATCGATGACTGTCTAAAAAACAATGATCAGTTCAAGGAGTTGGTTTTTTTTGTCAAAGTGTTGCGAATACACTATAAATGTTAGATTCTCTATTATATGTTACGAAATAATACTAAATTATTTATTTTAGTTGGTTTTTATGTTGTTATGGTAGTGATGATCTGTTTTTCTTTTACGTTTTGAGTAAACCGTAGTCCGATGAATAAAGAAAAGCTACAAAAAAAAACAAAGTATATATAGAATTCCTTTAATGAGGATACGAGGAAGGTACCTATAATTTTTTTTATATTGCGGTAAGTTAGTCTTTAAAAACCGTTTCAGATAAAAAAAAGATGCTTTTGGTGTATATGAGATATTTGTTAAAAAGTGATCCACCCTGTATTAATATTCGTTTAAATTCGAAAGTATGCGATTTTCAATTAACTGCGCTGTCCAAAACATTAATATTTTTTAAGTAATATATTTTGAAAAATACGCCTGAAATGGTTTAGTTTATTATTTGTAATTGATGGTATTTATACTTGTGTAAATATTGCTTTCCATTTGTTTATATTTTCTTTATGCAAACGTTACTAACTATTAAAATTTTCAAGGAAACAATCATTTTCCTCTCCAGGGTTGAATTTTTTATTAATCTCTAATATTTGTAGTTAAAAGAATATGCTGGACTACCGTAATCAGAGGTATTTACGCATTCCTTGAATAATAAAAAAAATTACAGAGACTATCGTTTATTCAAATGATTTTTCGTTTTCAAACGTTTGATGGGCACCACTTTTTCTTGTGATTTTTTCAAAATACAACGGTCTAAAACACCGTGTATATTTCTGTGATTATTTTAATCTTAACAAAAATAAAATTTTATTATGTTGAAAGGTGATTGTTATTATTTCAATACAAATTAAACAAAACAAAACAAAAAACTAGTTTTCAATTTTTGCTTATGCTCTTAAGGCTTCGAACCAGGACTTTTCCTAGGCATTTAAAAAACTCAAAACAGGATTTTAGAAGAATCAACAAACACTATACCTTTTTATATATATACATATATAAAAAAATCGTAAATCATTATTAAACAGTTATTTGGAACTAATATTTTTTTATGAAAATGCTTGGCTGAGTAGTCTAGGAAATGTACTGGTAATAGATTTGTCTATCTCTGTTTTTTTTTCAGTTAAGTTTTTTTAAATGCATGTATTTTTTCTTAAAAAAGTAAAGTTGTCGACATAGATCTATGTGGAAATATAACAAACGAATTGTATAGCTACGAGTGCTGTAATTACACGAGCATGTATAATGATTTGCAGTGCTACGCTTATTCGTTTTTTTGCAAATTTGATGTTATTGAAATTTTACACTTACATTTTTTTTAAAACCGTTTTTTTAATTTCGCACAATATACAAATACTGTTGGTATTTACCTACATACAGAACCGTGAATTAATATCCAAAATGAAAATGTGGAAATTCTGAATTCGTATTTTTTTATTTTGTCGCTTTGAGTTTTCGGCCGAAACGGAGATAGACACAGTGGCAATTTCTCAACGTCAACCGAGTATTTTAAGAAAATTTTAGTTTATATTTTATAATGTTACTCACTGCCAAACTAAGTGCTTATAAATTTTGACAATATGTTTTTAACCACAAATCACACCCTTCAACAAAAAAATCTGGATTTTTTTCAACACTTAATTTGTAATGATGAGGCGTAAACGAGGGTGTGAATTTGCGGACTATTTTTTATTGTGTAAATTAGTATACAGAATTTAAATAATATTTACATGTTATGTACAAAGAATGAGAATTCTTTGAAAAATTATGCTTTTGGTAACTTTGAAAACTATTTTTTTAAAAGAAAACAAATTACATAATTTAACAAAAAATATATTTTTTATTAAAAAAAACATAATTTTGAAGAAGTAACATTTTTCTGCCGAAATTTAGTTTTTTTGTTTTTATGAAATACGGGAAAATATGAAAAAACTTGAAAACGTTAATATTTTCATTTCATTTTTCCACTTCAATCCTTATATCACAACGTTTATTTAAAAATCTAATATTAAGCAATCTTTAAGAATGTCTAATACTTTAGTTTTCACAATGAGACCTCAATAAATCATGTTATTTTTCGTTTCTCAAATAATAAATATAAGTCAATTCAAGTAGAAAAAATATCTATTATTTTTCAATATGTGTTTTTTTTACAAAGTATTTGGCCTTTATATCACCTAAAACCAAAAATTAATTACATTACCAGTAGGCTAAAACCTGATTTTGACATTAACTGTATTTTTTTTGTTTTATTAAAAACTTCAAAGAGCCAACGAACGTTGCCAAAAGCATGACTTTTCACCGATTTTTGGGATTGGTTTTCTTAAATGATATCTTAGTTGCAGTTGAACGACGCAATCATTTTTGTCATAAGGTGGTGCCCGAAAAAAAAAATTGTTGGAGATAGTGATTCTATTTTCACGGGTATAGCTCAGAATAATTATAAATGTACATTCTATGAAGAAAAAAACCATTGTGATTAGCAAATTCTTAAATTTATTTTTTTGTTTGAGAAACGAATTTATTTTGTTGTCAAAATTTTTTTGAATTACGCAGATACCGACAGATTTTTATCTGTTCCCTTAGATTTTTTTATTTTTGTAGTACTAGTCAATTTAAGTTTATGTGCAGGTAAAATTAAAGCAGATAGTTGAAAAGAAAACCAAAATTCATTTTTATACACTTTGAAGCTTTTATTATTTCTATCACTGCCACTTATTTCCATCTAGGTTTAAAACATCATTATTTATTATGAATCTAAATATTTTCGTTAATATAAATAAATTGTGTGCCAATTGCCACCTGTGAATGGTCATTTGGAACTTCTTAATGGAAAGTGTCACTTGCCTCTTCTAAGTTGACAATAATCACTTTTCAATGGTAAATTTCCAAAAATATTTGGTTGCTATTAAAGCTGGAATTGACAATAGCATTAGCTTGCAATAAAATTCAAATATATCGAAGTTGACAAGTTTGTGCTATCATTAGTCGCTTTTTAATCAGTACTAATAAAGTATGATTTGACAGTTGATCTTATAGAATACACTATTTTTTTAACCGGCAATTTTTACCTGTCAATTGTCAGTTATTAGATAATGTTATACAATCGCTCATTTGGTCTTCTAGAACATCAAATTAGATATTTAATTTTGACGAAACTATCGAGTTTCCAGAAAAAGTCGCAAAATTTAAAATTAGATAAGTTTGAGTTGATACCTGACACTGTGTAATTCTTTGAAAACAAATATATATATATATATATATATATATATATATATATATATTTAATCAACAAAAAACGGAAAACTTTTTAAATAAATAAGTTTGTACTGTCATTTTCTACGTGATAAATCAGAGTTATCAGCTGTCATTCGTCAATTTTATAGGCTCTAAAACGACATATAATACGAAAATGTGAATCAGTGCTTAAAAGTGTTAGTTAACCAACGATTTATATTTTTTGGTTTCTTGAATACTCCACATTAATTCTGTCTGCACAATTTATTTATGGAGCAATTTGCAAAATTTGAATGTTCACTTTTGTCGCTAGATTCGCTCTTGTGTAGGACTTCGCGGTATTAAGAATTTTGCTAAAATGTTTTGTTAGATTACGCAACTTGAACCTCGTTTGAGAGATATCCAATGGAAGGACTTAATTTAAAAGTTATATCAGGACATTCCAACAAATAAAAATAAAAAAGATATTACAAAGAATACAAAATAACGTGCTAGTTCGTGTAATTTGCAAAATGACAAAAGTCAAAATAAGTGAAAAAAAATGTTTTGTAGAGTTTGTGATAGCTTTTTTCAATCTAGTACAACAAACCTGATGTTGAATGGCTTTTAAGTTAACTTTTTCCGTTTGTTTAGATTACTGTGAAGTGGCATTCAAATTTTGGCTCCCAACTATTTCCCAAGAGATATAAATTTCGACAAAAAATAGCTTTTTAGTGATATAAATTATATATTATGAGAATTAATTAATGTTGCAGAAAGTTTACGTGTGTGTACAGGAACTTTCAAAGTGTTAAATGCAGGCCATTTACCTAAAAAAAGGATCTTTTTCGATTTTTATCGTAAATATCCTTCAATCTATCACTATTAGGGGATAGTTTGATAATTTTGTAAATATTAGAACTACCTGATCATATTTTTTGTCAAAATGCTTAAAATTAGAAGAAAATATGTATACAGGGTAAGTCTTGAAGTAGAAGATACATTTAAATCTTCTGCAAGATGAAGTCTATTTCTATATAAAAATTCCCCCATTTCTTCATTGGGTCATGATTTACATTTGAATTATTCCATTCTTTATCATACGCCCTGTATATCCTGGGTTACCTTTTGTTTTTAACCCCGTTAAGAGGACTTGACAAAATTTAAATTTCTTATGCTATTTAATACTAAAATTTTCGTTTTTGACATATGGAAATATCTCGAAATAAGTGTTGGGTAATATTTTCGACGCATTTTTCAAAATTTATCTGATCGCTTTAGAAGCATTTATAATTAGGTGGCTTTTGTAATTATGCGGTTTAATTGATGTATGCTTTAAAATTATCGGTGTTTAAATGCTTTTAATGTTTTTTATAAGCTTAGCACATTTTCATTTGGAATTAGTCCAAAAACTACTTTAAATTTACCCTTATCAGAAATTGGGATCATTTGATAAACGGAAATCAGTTAAAGTGTCATCTGTGAAGTTTTGAAATGTCAGAATTTTATGCGATTTCAAAAAAAGGAGAGTAGACTCAATAATTTTTTGTTGCTGATATTTACAGAATCTAAGTTAAAAACTCTATTCACTGTTTTTTGTCGCACTGTTTTACAAATAATTGTTGCTTAATAACGATATTAATCGAAAAAGAACTCGCAAATAACCTAATGAAACTTTTAAAAGTACGAAAGAATCTGCCATCCATTTTGATTTTTTTTTCGAATTCATTTAAAAAGATCGTACTTTTAAAAGTTTATTTAAAAAAAATGAGTTTATTCATATAGAAATTTGTAGATTCTATTTATGTTTTGGGTATTAAACATAAATAGAAAGTGGCTGTAATTGTGTATCAGTTTCATTACCTTTAGAAGCTGTGATAATTAATTTGTAAAAAAAATTAACAATTTTCGAAATTGATTTTTATCGTTTCAAAAACGATGTAAAAAGAATATATTTATAGATATATAGAATTTAATTTTTCTACTTAATTTTCAAAATTGTGGCTAACATTTGTGATTATTTAACTATATATATATATATATATATATATTAAAATGATAAAACTGATACATACATTTATTAATATAGATTAAGGTAACGTGTTTGACATAAGAAAAAAATTCATTGGTAAATACTAGATGTTATTTAAGTAGGGAAGTTTTACTTAAAATTCTGTTTATAACAATGTCCATTTATTTATTAATTTATTTAATTTAAGGACCTCCACTTTTGTAATCCAGCACGACGATCTAAATTTTTTTATTTAAAATACCCTTTTGAATTAGTAGTTGTCACTTGGCATTTGGCAGCGCGTCTTTACGGAGTCATGATGGTGGTTGTCAAGATACTTGAAATTTTATGATTCCAATTTAACTACTAAATGAAATTTGGAAAGTCGATGATGAAGATACAAACCTGGGAAGCCCTCTTTATATCTATTACTTTTTTAATCAGTATTACTAAGTAATGTTAAAAAAAATTTCGATTAAAACATTGGACATTGATATAATGGTATGGTTTTTGGTAAAAAAACTATGTTCTAATAAAACATATAGAAAGGTATAGTTTGGTAACAGAAAAATTTCACCAATCACCATGGATTTGCTGTCTCTGGACATGCTGAAACACACTTTATTATTTATATATCGAAAATGTTATTTTAAACATTATCGGTTACAAAAAAAATAAATTTATAAAAAATGCCATAAGTATTTTATTTTTACTCCTGTATAATTCATAAAAATCTTATGAACACTTTTATTTGATACCTAATAGCAACTACTTCATAGATGAGTCATGAACATAACAAAGACAATTTAACATCACTTTGGAGGTAAAATACATTAAAATATTGAGGAACTCCAGAGCCACTTATCTAGGTAGGAAAAAAGTGACAACTTCGACATACATGTGCCCAGTTCAACCCTAGTAAGAAAGTTATGTAAGACATAAGAGGGCAAAATAATGCAGCTAACAGCATCCAAAATTAACACTTTCCAAAAAGCATGCCTCCTCAAAACATAGTTTGGCCCGTTGATAAAGTACAAAGTTCAAATTTATGAGAAAAGACACCTCCCTATTGCAAAACAGGTGAAAATTTATCAAAAAAATTACGGGTATTGGTAAATTATTTATAAAGATGTATTAAAAAATTAGATGAGGAATCATGAGTAATGTGCAGGGTGTTTCCAAATTCGATCACTGTAAAATTATGGTACAGGTATATTATTTTTTGCTGTTACCTACAAGTACCAATTATTAACCATTTAACTTTTTCAACATTTTAAGTTATTTTAACTATTATTAAAAAATAATAATTCAAGGAAATAAAGCTAACAAATTATATGAATTAATTTATTCTATAGTTATACACATGTAACGTTTAATGTTTTATTTTTATCTATTAAAGAGAACATTTGTTAGATATTAAAATTAATTATTATTAGTATGGTGCATGTACATTATGGTATATTTAAGGACTCGTAAAATAAAAACAGTAGATTTACCTGATGCGTCATTATAATCCTTTTCAAACAGTTCAGTATTTATTTTCTTTTCCATAATTAGTTCCTAAAACAAAGATTCTATTTTAAATACATTATTCTCAGAAACAAAATATAGCTAAATATGAAAAATAGGTAATTAACAAATTTTACCTAATATATCTTAGCCCCTTTCACCAGTCAAATGTTCATGTTCTTTTTAACTCTCTTGTACTCTGTAATAAAAAATAAAATAAATACTTATTAACCTAATAAACACGTCTAATCTCAGAACCCAAAATGTAATCGATAAAAATAAAATGGTAAATCAATAGTTCATCAATTTGACAAAAATATAGTGCTTGCATATTTTTTACCAATGGTGCAACATAGTAATATCTAATACAACTTTTTATTATAATTGTTTTTAAAAAAAAAGTCAACTTTAATATACCATACAAAATTTTCTCATCAAATCTCTAAATGATATAAAAATTAATACAAAATGAAACATAGGGTATAAACATATACGTTTCAAAAACATTTTTCCTGAAAGCAATTATACTGCATTCACTTAAAAAAACTGTCTTCTAAAACTCTCTTCAAATCAATTCAGGAATCTAAAATATTTTTTTTATCCAAAGAAATAATACCAAACAGATTGGTATGGTAAAGGCAGTTTAGCAAAATGTTGACTGTTCTTTTTGTCGACCATTCATTTCTCTTTAAAACAAATAAACTCGTCTTAGGTTTTCAATAACAATAATTAATTATTATTAAATTTTAATTTCAAACTCATTTTGGCTGATCACCGACGCCGGGAGCAGGCCACCCCTAACCGATCCTCAGGTATTCCAACCCGAGGTAGGGATCTTTAACGAGCCCAACATCCATGGACTCGGGACCGACAGTTTAACGTTTCCTCCGAAAGACGGCATACCTCCACTATATCTTGTGCTCATTGGTATAGTGCCTGCGAGCTGTGATATGCTACTAGTCGCTGCAGGCTGTACGGGCATATTACGACGGTGTTCGCTGGTGGTCACCCATCCAACTACTAACCGCGCTGGACATTTCATAAATGCGGTAATATTGAATAATAGCTATAGATAACCAAAATGACACTGTAAAATGGGTTGCCTATTGAGTATTGAATTTGGGATAGTCCTGTGTTTTATTTATTTATTTTAATAACAAAATATCATAAGATCTATAATACTTACTTTATATAATCTTACACTCTTAAAACCTGGTCAAATCATGTGAAATTCAAACTGTTTTCAACAGTTTTAAGTTTTCTGGTAAATACTAGCTGAACTAATTCAAAATCAACAAGTCTAGAGACTGAGTGGCTGAGTGCTCACATAGAAGAAGACTCGGGAAAAGAGGAGAAATTTAAATTTGATATACTCAAATCGGCTTATTGGAATTTATTAGTATGTCCATTTTCTAATTGTTATGTTTTATTAGGATACCACTAAAATTTTTTATTTTTTTCTATAGCACACAAATAATTACTGATACATATCAACAAAAGTAAATACATGAGAAAAAGAAGAAGTAATGTAACTTAATTGTAAACGCTGACATAATATTTTTAAAACTGGTTTGTTATAATTTAAAATCAATTTAAAATATATATCGATTATTAACACGAAGCTGATAAGAATTCATTAAATAGATAACCTTCGGCACTTCCTGATATATTTTATCTATTTTTCTAATACTCTTTTGGTAACGTTGAATTTATGTGTTATTCCTAATAAACATGTACTCGTTTTTCTTTAGTATTTTTCAAATTATGGCCCGCTGCATTGCAAAAGCACAGAAAATATTTAACAATGTGCTTGGGTTTAGAGCCATATATTCTGTTAGAAAATTATCCAAACAACAAGCTTCCTCGAAAGATAACACTGAAGAAACGTATTTTGGATTTCAGAAGATAAAGGCGAATGAAAAAGAACAGAAAGGTATGTGATTAAAATGACATCAAAAAAATTATTTAAGTTTAAAATTGCAGTTTATGAAGTTTTCGAAAACGTAGCACAAGATTATGACGTGATGAACGACGCGATGTCTTTAGGCATCCATCGTATATGGAAAAATTGTTTTATTAGTAATTTAGCAGCTACAGATAATACTAAATTATTAGATGTCGCAGGAGGAACCGGTAAAATTAATTTTATTATCTCCGTCTTTCCATTAATTAATGTTCTTATTTTAGGAGATATATCATTCAGATTCTTAGATTATGTGAAAAATAACAAACTCGAAAATTGCCATGTTACAGTATGTGATATTAACCCTCACATGTTGGAAGTGGGGAAAATGAGAAGTAAAAAATTAAATCACGACCCCAATATGATTGTTTGGAAAGAAGGGAATGCAGAACAATTAGATTTTGAAGATAACACATTTAATGCATATACTATAGCGTTTGGTATTAGAAATTGTACTCATATTGATAAAGTTCTAAAGGAGGCTTACAGGGTTCTTAGACCTGGCGGGAGATTTATGTGTTTAGAGTTTAGTCAGTTGGAAAATTTTTATGCACAGTGGTAGGTACCAAAAAAAAATATTGAAAACGTCTATATATATATATATATATATAAATTGTGGTCCAAACTTGTGATTGTGAATATTGAATGAATTCAAACTTTTGTCTGTTCAAAGATAATAAAATTGCAAATATTTTGAAGTTAAAAAGGTTTACTCCAAGAAATGAGTGGCACATGAAGCTTATTTAATTGACATTTAGAATATTTTTTTTCCAAAAGCTCGCATTTAACTTGCTTGTAAGACCCCAGTCTATAGAAACTACAATTTTCATTAGTTTAAAGATTTTGTAAGTGTAACATACTGAATATTTATTTATCCAATTATTTTCGTATGCAGGGCGTTTCAAAAAAGTGCAGGATATTTTTTTAATTCTTAAATGTCAAACAAGTTCATAAAAACGTTTCTTAGTATTTTTTCTTTAAATACCACTTTTTTAAACGCCCTACATACTTGAAAATGTGCCTGGCATGCGAACATAGTGCACATTTAATTAGCTATTGGAAGTTGACTTAAATTTTAACATGTTATTGTTTTTGACAATCCATTTACCATTTTTTAAGTATTTATCACTGTCAGAATTGTGGTCCATTCTACATTCACTCAAATTATTTTTTGATATAAGGAAATTAATGTTAATTTCATTTAAATGAAATTTTAGGGCTTACGATCAGTATAGTTTTCAAGTAATACCAGTATTAGGGCAAATATTGGCAGGAAAATGGCAACCATATCAGTATTTGGTTGAAAGTATTAAACAATTTCCCAAGAAAGTAAGTTGAGTTGACGTTATCAAAGATAAATTCACAATAAATACATTTTAATTTTCAGGAAACCTTTAAACAGATGATTGAAGAAGCAGGTTTCAGGCAAGTTTCCTACGAAAATTTAACGTTGGGGGTAGTTGCAATTCATACTGGATTCAAATTATAAATAAAAACAATTTTATACAATTTGTTATAAATTATTATTAAATACAAATCATCTTATGGAACTTTTTCTTCGTATCATTGTACTCTTCGTACAGTCAACTTAAAAAAAAAAGGCAAAGTGACTTTGCCTGGCTTAATTCACAACATATTTACAAACGAGTCAGTGCAAAAAATATGACTTTATCTTCCTCTGCCTGCTTGGCCCCCTTGCTGATTCTGCCAAGATCCCCTACCACCTCTAACAGGACCTTGCTGGCCCCTACCTCTCCCTCGAGCTAAAAATACAAAAAGCGTTATTTTGCTAAGTATTAATTAATCTTTCAAATATATTTAAAATAGTATGTTTTTTACTCACCTTGAGCTCGCAGTATGGCCGATTTTCCACGACCTGCCGTCCCAGCTTTAGTTTGTTTCTTAAACATAGGAGCATTTTTCAACATATCTGGTAGTATCAGAAATCTAATTTTTGATCCTCTAATGTACACATTTTCTAACTGTGCCACTCTTCCATCTCTGTAAGTTACTGTAATTTGCGTCATTTGGCAATTCATATTATCTTCAGCTTCTATAAGTTTTCCTCTGTAAACTTCGCCGGTTATCGTTTCACAGGTTATAATATGACCTTCGGCTTCATGAAGAACTTTAATTGGTACACCAATCGACATCTTAAATTAGTGAGATTATAAATTATTAGTAAATTTAGGCAAAAATTTTTGGATGTTGACGATAAATGAAGATTATTTTTATTTACGTTTTCGATACGTTTTTGTTTGGCTTGCTAGCTTAAATACATTGACAACTGACATTAACAACCAAAACAAAACAATATTAATCTTCTTTTTCTCTTAATAGATTCCTGTGAAATTAGCCAATAGTTAGTCAGTCTGTACATACGGCAACGGTGCACTCGATGAGGGAACTCAGATATATTCTATAAGTGGCGGACAAAAATTAAATAGTTCACTTTATTAAGCAATTTTGTATCAATCTATCGAATTATTATGTACTCCTCGTATTAAACAGTGGTGAACCAGAGTATTCACTGCATTGCCACATCTACTTCCAAGTGATTCTTGTCATTCATCACATCTGTTGATGAATTACACAATATCACAAAAAACTTTCCAAAAACCTTTATTCATACAACATTTTCATCTAAATCTCCTTATTGTACATAAGTTTGAATATAATTTATAAATTAAATTATGAGTTACCTAATAAAAAAGAAGAATTAGTGAAGGGGAGTAAGCCTGCCATGCTGTCATATTTGTCAATATCAATAATTTCTTTAAACAAAAACCTCACAAAATTACTTCCCAATTTCGTGTATTTATAAAATGTCCGGATATAGATACAATTCTACAAATCCATTCGAAGAGGATGATGTAGATGACGAAACTTTTTTGCGAAATTCCAGGCGACCACCACCATCCTACAATGCACAACCCACTTTCGAGGACCAAATGCAGTCTTTTGCGGAAAGAAAAAGGACGATCGAAGATCGTACGCTTAACAGTACAGAAAAAAGCATAAGTATTCTAAGAGACTCGGAACAAATTGGTATAGCAACTGCTGAAGAATTGATGAGGCAACGAGAGAAGCTTGAAAAAACGGATAAGCAGTTAGATGAGATTAATTCAACACTTAGGTTCTCTCAGAAACATATAAACGGTATTAAGTCGGTATTTAGCAGTCTGAAGAATTATATGGCTGGAAGGAGTGATTCCCCAAACTCTACGACGTCTAGTTCTACTCCTAGCACTGTTAAAGTAAGTTATAAATATTGGTTAAAATTTCATTGGTATTATTTTTAAGTTTTGTTCTATAGCAATCTACTTCAAATCAAAATCTGGAAGAAAAACTCTCTACATACGATAGATATGAAAATCATCCAGCAACGAGACTAAGAGGAAATGATTATAATGACTATCAAGTTTCTTCTAATAGCAAAGATTTTAGTGCAAAATTGGATGCTAATTTACATGAAATGTGTTCTAATATAACTCGGCTTAAAGGATTGGCTTCTGAATTAGGTACTGAAATTGATTCACAAAATGAACTTATAGGGAATATCACTGATAAAGCTGAGATTGCTGATATAACTATTACAAAACAGAATAAAGATATGATGAGAATCTTGAAAAAATAAGGGTTTGGATACAGTTTTTCAGGTGGTGGTTTCAAAATTATTTTGTTATGAATTTTTAAAATTATCTGTCTGGTGATTTTTAAAATTATTTTTGAAACCAAATATTATTTGTTTTATTATTATACTATACAAAAAATATATGAAAATCATTGTTTAGGTTAAAACTTTTTGTTTATTTTATGTATTTTATAACTAATCCAAATGTGATTTGAATTTTATTTAAATAAAAAAAATACTCTTGCATTCCAATATGGACATTGGGTGATCAGTGATCATAGATTATAAATATAATGTATATTATAAAATAAAACGAAAAATGTTTATTGAGTTTTGTTTGCTATGTAAATTGTTTGTATAAATTTAAGTACAAATTATGTCTCATATTTTATTAAAAATAAATTATTTAATGTAGGTAATATCTTTGATTTAAGTTATGAAAAGTAAATATTACCGCAAATTTTCTGCTGCGGTTATTTTCATTTATCAAAACGAGATAAAATGTTGATTTTTTTCCATTTTAAAAAACGTACTTTTGCCGATAATTAAATGAAAACATCAAATCTTCAAATATTTTGATATTCAAAATTGTTTTTTGATTTGGTTGAAATTTTGCATAGACTGGTTTTAAAGGTTTAGTGCAACAAAGCTATTGAAAATAAGGATTTTATAAAGAAAACATAGAAACATGAAAAATTACAAATTTTTCGAAAAGTACTTTGCTTAAAACAAAATTAGAAATCAAAATTATATGAAAGAAATCACTGTTTGTCTAACAAAAAATTTTCTAGATTCACCTCGCTTAAAGTAAACCAAAATTAGGATGAGAGGAAACATTAAATTAAAGAAGTCTGAGTAAAAGACAAGAGAAGTCATTTTTGTTTTGAAATATAAAATTTTAAGTTTCCCAGATCAAATAATAGCTAAAAATAGTTTTTATGCTTTTAACCATTTCTCTATGATATTGTTTCAGTGCATATAAAAAAACCAGAGGTTAAAAGTTACTTTTAATGCCCAAAACAGTAAAAAATAGCAATAAGTAACCATTAGTGAGGGTAAAAAAAGACCATCATGGATTCTCTCCCAATATTATTGGTAGTTCAGTTAGCATTCACAAAATTTCAAGTAATAATAAAACAATATAAAATTCAATTATCTTCAATGTGGTGAAAAATAGAGGTACATGATTTTCTTTTCAAAAATGGTTAATTTGATTCAGTAGAATAAAATTTTGGACTGTATTCCTCTCAAGTAGAGAAATATTTTTTCATATCGTTATATATATATTTATGGAGCTAAAAAATTCACCATCACTTTCGCTTGTTTTTGTACTAAACTAATTCATTTCATATCTATTAATTTTATCCTCAAAATGTATTACGATATGGAAATTGTCTAACAAAAAAAACATTCACATTAAAAAAGAAACACACTAAACAACGATTTTTCTTACTTGTGCTAGATTTGGTAATAACTCTTTCTGTTATGACATTTCAGATTTTTTATAAAATGCCTATTTTGGCAAAGTATCAGACAGAATATAAATGATGTATTTTAAAGCTTATATTTTTCTGAAACCGTTCATCCGATTGTCTGACAGTTTTGTAAGATTATTCAAATAGCTAATCTAAAAAACTGGTAATATTTTTATTAAAACATATTTATTTAAACTGATTTTATAGAAGTTTGAAAACTCGAGTATATTTTGACGTGTTTGATAATATACAACTTAATTTAGTGCACAATTAAAAATCAAAGCGAACTTGAATAGAATGGGGCAAATATTAATGGTAAATAACTTCAATATTTTGTTGTAATACTCTAATTGCTAACAGCTATATTTATAAAGCATTTAAAAATAATGTAAAAATTGTAGATATGTTGAATATAAAAATATATTATTTTTTTAAGTATTTTTGAAGAACCTCTTTCAGTTGTGGTATACTGGCCACCTCCAATTTCTCTAATAAACCTTTGTTTTCGTCAAAAAGCATAAATGTTGGTAATTTGCTCACACCTGCTTCCACTGCAAAATCAGAGCACTCATCAACATCCACCTAAAAAATTACATTCCAAAATTATGTAAAAGATGAGTACCTGGTCTAAAATAAATAAAGGATTTTCAATTAACATTATCAGTTAATTTTTAATAGTTTTACCAAGTGTATTATCAAAGCAGGAATTTCTGTTAGTAGTTGGGACAAATTTTTTTGAATATGTTGGCATTGTTTGCACCATTTTGCTGAAAAGTATGCCACGAACAATCTTTCGTCAGCCTTCACTATCGCATTTGAAAAATTTTCCTAAAAATAAACTTATTTTAAAATTTTTTTATTATCTATTAAACTTAGGTCATTTGAATCCGTTTATTATAATATAAGAAATTCAAGGGCTTATATATTCTAGCTTATTTTTTTTAATTCGTTGTAAACTTAATTTGGATATTAAATATTTTACCTCGCAATGTCGCTGACAAGAAATTGGTACAAAAGTAGTTGTTAAAATTGCAAATACAAAAAACACAAGTAACTTCATTGTAATCGATAATACAGTAATATTTTTGTAAAAAGCGAAGGAATATATACCAGTAAAACGATGGTAAAAACTTTTTATAATCTCACGAAAACTTTAAAATTTTATTTTTGTAATAAGATAATTTTAAAATATAAACGGTTTTACACAAAAAAACTTAGATAAAAATGTAGTTTATTTGACACTTTTTGTGTTTTAACATTGCAATTAAATTCAGCGTTACTACTAGCAATAAAGATATTTGTTAAGCAATACATTAAAAATTATTTAAAATACAGGCTTAATAAAATTGCCCCAACTGAAATAATCCAATAAAAATCATTAATAGCACCACCAACATTAGTCGAAATGTGCTTAAACATGAATGGTATAATGGAAAATCGATTACTGAGTAAGAAAAAAATGGGCATTTTACCTGAAAACGATCAGAAATATAAAACCGATTCAAGACAGTGGAACTACATTAATACTGAAGCTAAATTATATTTTGCTTACTTTGATAAAGAGGCAACCAAGGTGGGTAAAAATATTTCAGAAATTTTGCGACCTCTTCCTCTTAGTATCCATCGCGTCCAATATGGGCTGACCTTTAACTTGATACCTTTTCCTTAATTCATCTATCTCTCTCTCCATGTACAAATCCAGTGTGTTCATCCTCTGTTGAAGCTCTTCGAAACTCAAATATTTTAAGAACTCGAAGTCCCCGTAATTGAAAACCTGGTGGTATTCAATGGGTTGGACTTGAACTGGTTGTGGTGGATGCTCAGCTAATTTCATTTGGTAGTTGTAGTTTTGTTGGTTTTTCGAGGAGTCGGCGTTTTCTAGCGTCAATGGGCCTGAACCACTTTGTTTAATTTCAGCCTCGTTTTTATCAAAATGATCTAAAAACATGGGCCTGTATTTTTCACCCTGAGTTGAATTTGTATAATGCCTCTTCATGGTTTCGTCAATATCGCTATTAATAACCATGGTACCTAATTGGGATTCTAATTCCACTAAAGTGCCACTAGGCGACATTGGTACTAAAGTACCGCCTTTACTAGGAACCAAAGTACCTTCATCAGTACAAGAAATCATTGTTCTGCTTGCTAAAGCACCTTCTTCGTCAGATTCTTCGCTATTCTTGTTCAGTCCCTGTAGATTCCTGGCGGAATTTAAATTTTTTATTTTGTTTTCTCGAATTTCGTGCGCTTCTTGTATCATAGTATTCAAAATACTCGGAGGTTTTGCGTTTTTGATGAATTCTTGGCTTAAAAGATCGCTAGCAGACGCTCTTTCTTCTGGATTTTTCACCAAACAAACGCTAACAAAGTCAATGAATTCAGCACTCCATTTATCGGGTTCTCGAAATGACGGAGGGGGTTTTGTTGGTATCATAAAAATAGCTCGCATGGGGTGAATATCACCATATGGAGGTTTCCCTTCGGCCATTTCTAAAGCTGTTATACCAAGGCTCCAAATGTCTGCGACACAATCATAGCCAATTTCTTGAATAACTTCTGGAGCCATCCAAAATGGGGTACCAATCACAGTGTTCCTTTTCGCCATTGTATCTGTTAATTGTCCAGCAACCCCGAAATCTGCTAATTTCGCATGACCTTCGGAATTTAGGAGAATATTTCCAGCTTTAATATCCCTATGTATCTTTCTCCTTAAATGTAAATATTCCAAGCCCTTTAGTGTGTCAGATAAAATCGTAGCGATCTCATCCTCATCTAAAGTCTTTTTTCTTAATCTCATAATATCAGAAACGGACCCGGCGCCGCAATATTCCATGACGATCCATAAATCCGTGTTTTTAAAATAACTGCCATAATATTTTACAACGTAAGTGCTGTCACACTGTTGCATTATAGATATTTCTTTTATTATTTCTTGGAGATCTGTGTCTACTGGGACTTGTTTTATGGCTAAAACTTGTCCAGACTCTTTGTGGAAAGCTTTATAAACGCTTCCATATGAACCTTCTCCCAGTTTGCAAATTATATCAAACACTTCTTCAGGTTGTCGTGTCAAGCTTTCTTCTGATAGTTTTGTTAATTCATTTTTGGAAGACATTTTGTTTCAGTCAAAGTTATAGATCGAACTTAAGGAACAATATACACAAACTATGAATCAATTATCGAGTTTGGAGTACTTATTGTTGCTCAAATATATTCTGAATTTTCTTCAGTTTTGAAAGCTGCCTTGGATCTGTAAATAAATTGGTCTGTTAATAAACGAAACAACCGGTATATTACAGAAATTAATTTGCATTATTTTGTTTACCTATTAATCATTTCTTTATGCTTTTGAATAAAAAATTATTTCTATGTACAAAACATTTACTTTAATCTATTTAATTTGTTAATATTGTAATTTATTGAAGTATTAATACTTACCTTATACCAGAAATAGACTTTAGAATTTAAAGCTAACGTTTTAAATGAATAAATATCTCTGAAAAATGCTACTACATAAAATAGAAAGAAAGTATATAAAAAAGAAATTTTGGACGTAGTCCAAATTTAGATTTATTTTTAAATTTGAGGTTAATTGAAACCATGAAGTTAGGAATAAAACAATGTTGACATGGCGCAACGAGCGTCATCTACGAGATATTCGCCACAAATGTAGCTTCCAATATTTATACAAAGGACGCCAAAATATTTTTTATATTTGTTATATTGCATCAACCACAGACGATTACTGTTATTAGCAAATACAATACACTACAAACAAATAGTAAATACAAAAATATGAGAATGATAGGTCAAATACGTTCGAGCATTTGTGTTTCCTTAAAAAATTAATCAGACCAATGTGATCACAAAATATTTTGGATTAAATTGCAAATGCCTTTCATTGGATATATTCCACTATTAATGTTAAAAAAAAATTTCATATACACGATACTTATTTTGAACAAAGTATAGCAGAGAAAATTATAATTGATGATGGCGTTCTTAATTACTCATTTTCCATATGCGATTGTTGGAATAACAGTACATCAATTAAAAGAAAATATATTAAAGACAATCAATAAACCACTTACATTTGCCTTCCTTTAATATTAACGATATTATGTTTTACCATTAAATATCTTTTTTCTATAATTTTTTTTAATTTGTAGATAATAGGAAAATAAAACACTTTTTGCAAACAGTTTTTATTCTGAGTTAGTGCTTTCAACATTTCTTTTTCATAAAGCTTTTTATTGAAGTATATTACATCATATTTGTTCGATCTGGATTTTTTATTAAATTTCCATAAGTGCTTGATTTGTCTATACCTCGGTAACAATTTGTATAAATCTATTGGTATACTATGAAGCTTTCTTTTCGAGGTAGGAGATATTTTCGAAAACGAGAAAAATGCCGCCTCGAAATTAGCGTAACGCTATAATCAAAATAATTTCTGAGTAAATTATTATTAACAGTTGTTTTGTAATAAATATTTTATATGATCTAAAAATTCTAAACAATGGTCATTTTTCTTTTTTGATTTTCATATTACATTAACTTAAAAAATATTGAAGTATTTCAACTAAATCTCATGTGAATAATAAATTATCTAAAATCTACAAGTATTAATATTAACAGCCAATGCAATTTTATATATATATAAAAAAAAACTGAGGAGGAAAAAACCTAGGGGAGATTTGAACTACTTTTCTATCTAGTTGGACATTTAAAATGGGCTAATTAAACATTTGAACTAGTTTTAAAAAGGGTACTACACCTATCACATATAACTGAAAGAATTATCTTTTAGGAGAGAATATTTGAACTCTTTTAAGGGGACAACAACATATAAACTATTATTGATTGGAACATTTTGCCTAGTTTTGAAAGGCACATTTGGACTCATTTTTATATTGAGAGTTGGCATCTGAACACCTTTTAGAAGAATGTAGTATTCTGATTACATGGACAGGACATTATTTAAAGTAATTAAAAGAAAACGTAACTACCGTTAAATAGAGGACTTTTACAATATTTTAAAATATTACTACTTTTTATAAGAAAAAAAGAATAGCAGTAAATCGATTAATAGAAGGCATCTGAAGTAATTTTAGGACGACCCATTTGAGCCACCTCTCGAGGAAACATTCAAACTACTATTATTATAAGTGATTTTGCTGTATTTCACGATTTGTTGAAATTTTTCAGTTTTTGAAGAATAATATTGAAATCAAAAATGAAAAATTGCCATTTTTAAATCGAAAAGTGAGCAAAGCAAATGAAAATGTCTAAAGAATTCATTTCAACTTGCGTTGCATGACTTGTACCATCAAAACAGACTAGATAAATAAACAAAAAACAATAAAATATATATATGTATAAGTACGGTATAACCGTTTCCGTTGCATAATTTTCAACACAATCAATCAACAATTATAAATAAAAAACGTTGTTTGCAGGGCGATTCTATTAATTTTATATTTTCTTTTTCGTTTAGAAGAATATTTTACAACGTTAATAAATGGGCATTTTAAAAAATGTACACTTGGTAAAAAATCCATATTCAAGATTTTTATCTAAAATATGGCGAAAAAATTGGAAAAAATAGAAAATCAGATAAATCACCCTTTATGTGATGTTTTTAGTTCTGATACATATCATATTTATTTGTTGAAATATACAAAATATCAATTTGGAAATTTGGTATTTAAATGCAAAATCTAAATTCCGATATTTTTATTAAAAAAATATGTACCAGAACTTTTTTTCCTTCGACAAGACTTGTAAAGAGTCTTCACATCATGAAAAACACCATTTTTTGTGGACAACGTGGTTAAGATTTTAATATTAAACAAAATTATAAATACATAAAATTTACAAGAGACGAAATATAAATTATTTTGCTGTTTTTTTGAGTGTATATAAATAAATTTTGTAGAAACCAAATAGAGCCTTGGTTTAAAATATTCCCATTAAAAAACTAAATTATTGACTTAAAGGTGGGACTTTGTACACTCTTGTTCGTAAAAAAGGACATAAGCTTCCCCACTGACTAATGATCTTGGAGATATTGGTGAAACTCTGAAAAAAAAAAAAAAAAGGTTTTTTACTTGGGAGATTATTAAAGTCCAGTATTCTTTTATTAAGGTAAAAACCAACCTATAATTGACAGCTTCCAATTATTGACACCCTATTACGTTTGATAGAAAATTAAGTAAAAATCCACATAAAACAAACAAACAAACAAACAAACAAACAAACCAACACGTGTTTGTGCTACTCAGGCAATTTTAGATGTGTGACAAGCCTGCCTTTATTTCCAGTGGTTTATGTGACGCCATTTGAGATTTGAGGCAGGCATATTTATTATGAGCTGCAAAATTTTGTGTAATTTTAAAATTACATATATATTTTATTATGCGAGACATTGTTCTGCGAGGTACACAGTAACAATTGAAATTGTTGCTAAACAGCAAAGTAAAAGTTAAGCTATAATGTTCTTTAAATCCAGAAAGTTCCATGTCAATTATTGGTTTAAGAAAATGACATTGTATGTTTTTTCTTATGAATAAATACATATAAATATTCACTTTTTCCTGTTAACGAAAATCAATATCCGTTTAATGTACCCTCTCATTTTAAAAACGCTGTCTTTTGGACGGACCTTAAACCTTCCACAAAAATAGGAAGCCAAAAGAAAAAATTCCATCGGCAGTTACCAGTGAAGCCTGGAGAAATTACCATATTAAAAAGAAGCATGAACAGAAAAAAAAATGATTAAACTGATCAGGAAAGAGAAAAAAAAAGAGATAGTGATGTCTGAGCCAGACAGTTCTTAAGGTGAAGAGTGGGTAGAATGTGAAGATAGCCTGTGTGATGTTGACGTTTTGAGAGATAATGAAAAATAATTTAATGGCTTAAAAGATGATTTTAATGCTTCAGTAATGGGCTATGTACTTGTCAAGTTTTTTGGAAGAAAACGAAATACCACGATGTACAGATATATCTGTGTTGTACTATAAAATTTCTCTAAAGGTGACCTTAAGTTTATGAGCATAAAAGCAATTAAAGAAAGAAAAAGCAGTATTTGCATTTAATGAAAACGACATATCCTCTGTGACACGAGTCCATTTTAGGAATATAGCCTACGCCAGACCTTTTGGGTACAGGTGAAAGATCAAATTATGAATTCCCTTCAAAGGTGGATGTGTTTGAAACGTATTCTAATAAAATGTTTGTATAAATTATCATTTGAATAAAAACTTAACACATAGTGTAAATGTGTATTACATTTTTTATGTCAATAACTGGTTGTCAATTAAATGTTTGAGCAAAAATAACTAGGATTTCGACAAGGCCGTTGTTTTTTAACATTGTATACAATTAAAATAAAACTTCGGCGTTTTATGGCGTTGAAAATGATAAAGTAATAACTATGAAATATCGAGTTAATAATTTTAAACAATATAAATTGGTAGGTAATAATTCTCATTTTTTTTATCTTTCAGTGCATTTTAGTATCAATAATTGGTCATTTACCTTATTTTTTATATATATATATATATATATATAAAAAAAATAATCTCACCTTGAATCGTTATACTCGTGCCACTGCCCTGTATAAGGGTGCCGGCAATAAGCTGTGTAGTGTCCACTGTAAGTCGTGCCGCTGTGATTCGAAATGGCATACAAATTGTACCGACAGGGGGTCACGTTGTCCGCCGCATATTGGCTCATGTCCAGGCCCTCCAATGGGAAATCAACGGTGACGTTCAATTTGCCCCGAAACCGTTCGGTCGGCGAAAACCGTTTCAGGTGGATCACCAGAATCTTCGGGAACTTATGAATGGAAAATGATTTCGTGCAACGTCGACGTTCTTTGCACTTCGAACAAGTGGGTTTCTCATCGCCATCCAAAGACTCCTCTCTAGTAAAGCTGTCCAAGCATTGCGACAATCTCAACTGGCCCGTCCGCTGAGGTATCGGTAGGGACAAGTCCCAAAACGGATCAAAAGTCACGGAGCAGTGACCGCAGTAGGTACACTTCAGCGTCGACTTTAGTTGACCTACGAAATGATCTACTATTTTAGAATTGTCCATCCGCAGATACCTCAGCCAAGATTCTTGCGCCTTGTCGTTATCACTGAAAACAAAGAAACGTTGCAACATTTGTTTTTATTACTTGGCAAATCTAGCTAAAAATGTGATATGGGCGAAGTTAGAAAGAGAAAGTATTCAGACGACAAATAGGGTAGTATACGCTTGGGTAAATTGTACAGTCAATCAGATGCAATATAATTGACCAGTGTAGTTAAATATACTTGTTTATCGGACTGTCGTGATCCTTTTGCTACTGCGCATCCAAAGGCGTGGCAACTTCATATTCAGAACTAGATTTGCCAAGTAATAAATGTTTGAAAACCTTTCACTCACCTTAATTTTTCATCAATTTCTGTTAAAATGGGCTTGGGTTTTTCCATCACCCTGTTAACATCCTCGTGGAGTCCCTCCAACAAATACCTCAGAAATTCTTGGGCGTCTTGCTGGGCGTAGCCCATGAAGCGTGGCGCAAAACGTTGAATCTGACCCTTCAACGATGTCGTGTTCACCACCCTGTCCGAGGAATCTTCCGCCCAGAGTTCTTTTATTACTTCAGCGAATGCTACAACCAAATTTTCGATACAGTTAAAAAAAGTCAGATAAAAATCAAGGAAAAAATGAAAACAAAGTTTATATTCAAAAAAACATTGCAAACAACCTAAAAAAGGTAATAACAAACAAAAAGGTTGGAAGGGGCCAAAACAGTAAGTAATAAAAAGAAATTTGAAAACAACTAAAAATGTTATAAAAAGCCATAACAAAAAGGTAGTAAACGATTAAAAAATGTCGAAATGCTGGCACACTACCTAAAAAGGGACAAAGCAGTGAAAAAGTTAGGAAGGAGCTAAAAAGGTAAGAAACGTACCAAAAGAAATTCAAAAACAACTCAACGAAGTTAAAAAAGATCAAAAATGCTATAAAAACCAGCACAAAAAAGGTTGTAAACTATTTAAAATGGTCTAAAGCAATCACAAAAAATTCTTAGATGTCAAAAAAAACCAAAAAGTTCAAAAACAATAAAAAAAAGGTATAATACAGAAACAAAATAATCTAAAAGAACCAAAAAATTCTAAAATGACAAATCATCTAAAAACAACCAAAGAAGGCTTGAAAAACAAAAAAGTTTATTTATAAAAGTCTAAAATAAACACAAAACGAATGAAAACAACAAAAAAAAACGAAAAAGATTTCAGAAACAAAAAGGACCAAAATAGGTTAAAGATGACAAAAAGAAAGGCTAAAATAACCATAAAACGACCAAAAAGAATGATATAAGATTCGGAAAACAAAAAATTCAAAATGAACCAAAATGGTAGAAAATGGCCAAAAACAACGAAAAACGCTTTGGAAAACAAAAAAAAAAGAAGACAAGTCTATAAATGCTAGGTTTAAAAACCAAGGAGTGGTCGAAAACAACCAAAAATATGTGGAGATTAACCAAAAACAGATTCGAGAAACAAAAAACAAAAATTATCGGTTACAAACCTTTAATTAACGCCCCTTTCATGCTGGATATGCTCGTATTGATTTCCCTAAGGTGGTAATCCTTCTTCAGATATTCCAACAGCCACCTGGTGTTTGACAAGCATTGTATAACGCTGTTCATGAAACAAGTGTTTCCGATGTTCTTGAGCCCATTAAGGCCCATACACTTAGAAGATGTGTACTCGTTCGACCTGATGATGGAGCCGCCGTAACTGGTGCTGAGGGACTTTTCGCCTCCACTCTCATCATCCGAATAGTCCCGAATACGGTGACTGTCACGATCTCTTTCGCTTGAACGACGCGATAAGGAACTGGAGTTAAGGCTACTCTGGATGGAGTTGGATGGAGAGGTGGCTGTTCTATTTATTTTTGGAGATGTCGATAGGTCCTAAAAATTAATCGATTATCATCAAAATTTGCTTGTGTCATTTCATGTAAGTTTGGAAATTGAGTTTGTTTACTCTTAGTATGTTACCAAATGTTGCGATTTTTTGTAATAGGACTTTCTTTACCGCCAAAAGTTCAATTACTTTAATATTTCATCTGAGACAAATTTTATTAAAATATGATAGTATAGTAACAGAGCCGAACTTTTATAATTATTTCATAAGCTAAATTCGGCGGGGGGTTTTTTAATGAAATTTTTTTGAAGTGTAATGAAAAAAAAAGTAATTTGTTCATATGATTAATATCTAGCGAGATATGTCTAAGACTTTTCACTCTTGGCGATAAAGTAATTCTACCAAAGGTTACTCGACACGTAGCCAAATATAAATATCACATGTTGTCAAGATGGCATTTGTCCCGTAGTGAGGAGATTCTCTTATAAAAGTAAGTAGGTCTCTTTTGATAATGTTCCTATAGTGAGAGAACTTTACTACTAGTTGTGGTTTAGTCAGTATAGAGGGATTTTCCATCAAAGAACGCATATTTATTGTGAAAATGTTTTGATAAATCCCTAAGATGTCATATGTATTTTGGAAAAAAATTGGCATTATATATTGATATATTAAAGTTACTGAGAATTTTGTAAAGAATAAATTTGGATCAGTACTAATAGACAACATGTTTCCAATCATTGTGCCCAATCAGAAGATCAGAAGAAAATAGTGTCGGTTAGTGTCGATGAAATCCTGAAAATGTCAGTACCCCTAAACTCTCATAGCAAGTCAACATTAAAAAAACGAGTATGTTTAACATTTTTAAGAAAAATCTTCATTTAAAAGCTTATAACAGACTCAAGAACCAAGACCAAGTGATCGTTTGTTAATTGAACTTTAGAAAAAAGACAAGAAAACTACGTTTTCTTTCAAAATTACTTTTTACAACTTTACCAAACATACGAAGTGGCTACTACTCCAGCAGATGTATGAGTAGTTAATAGAAAACTGAATGTCTTAGATTACCTAAACGAACGAGGACGGTGTGGTTTTTGGGCTGGAGGAGTGTTTGGTCCTTATTTCTTCAAGAATGAAACTTGGTAATAGTTATTCTGAATAGAGCTCGATAAAGGACAATAACATATTATTTATGGAATGAATTAGAAGGCGTAGTATTCCAGAACATGTGTTTTGAACAGAATGTGCCACATGCCATACATCGAATAAAACACAATCCCTTAAGGGAGAGATTTGGTGATCTAATATTTTCTTGGAGAACTGATGTTATTTGGCTGCATTAATAGACTACCAAACATCACTGGATTATTTTCTGTGGGACTTATATAATTAACACTAGGTCTTCTTAGAGTTAACATTGTCCAAGCAATTGGAGAAATTGGAAAGAATGTCTGCGATAATGTTATTGAACTTTTTGAGAAAAGAATACTATCTAGCAAAAAAACAGAGGATTTGTTGAATATCATCTTTCATTATTAACCGCAACATTTTAACTATAAAATAAAATAATAAAATACCAACATTTGAAGTGTTTTATATATTTTAATATTAAATTAAATCTTAAGATCAAATTGGGTTACCTTTTACTACTCTTGACAAAAGCATTTCCTTACCAGGGGGCAAGTCTCAACCTGTCAACTATTACCATCTGCGAATATGATTTATCCTGCAACAGGACTCATTTTCCCTCCACGGCTCAAATGTCACAAGTCACTTGTTGTGAGACAATTGTTTGTTAAATTGAAAAGAAATGAAAGACGAGAGATTTGGTGAAGTGCTTTAAAACTTTACAATACATTTTTACTACACTATTTCACATGTTGGGAAAAATCTCTTATTTACTATGATTTGAAGACAAATGCCTTAAATGGAATAATATATCGTCACTGTACAGGCAACCTAAAGTAACAAAATTTTGAACGAGTTGATATTTTTTTTACTTAAAACAAGTAATAATAATTAGGTATGTTGTAAAAAACAGTTATTTTACTCTCCTGAGAAGTAGAAATTTTGAGATACTTCAGGTTGTAGTGAATAATTAAAAATGCATTGCTAATTAAAATAATATTTAATTAGCAGAGAAAACGATGCGATGGCAATCTATTTTTCAACTGTGTTAGAACTGATTCAAATTTATTCCGTTGGTTCACTAACAATTTTTATAAAAACAAACTTACAAAAAAAAAATAGTTTTCCCCTGTATTAAATCGTTGTTTAACCTTTCGTCTTTCCTTTTTTTTAAATAAATAAAGGAATGCAATAGAGAATATTATTTTGTTATGAAACTTTTACAAAAACAAACAAACTGTTAGGTAATAAAAAAATTTAATTAGTAGCTATTACTAAAAACACAAGGCTAAAAAACGAAAAAAAAATGTACACATACCATCCGGTACATACAGTAAAAAGTGGTGGTACCCCCTTTCAGATGAAAACCATTTTGAAAATGAAAGTTATCCACTAAACCAATCAAAAACCCGTATAAAACAATAAGGAACAAAATCGTCCAAACTGTCAACAAAAACGTATCAAAACTCATTTTATTTCCTAACCTATAACTTAAGCAAAAACTACCTTTTTACTGCACTTTTTATATAAAAAACACAAAACCATTATAGAACTATTCAACTAATAAACATTTTTCCTATCACATTTTCGAAATTAAAAAACAAAAACCTTCACTCAGACATTTTCATACAATAACCAGCACAGATATCACGATTTATCAATAATCAAGATAATATATTTTTCGAAAGAAAAAACTTATTTGAAAAAATAGAAAGTAGATAAGAGCGATTAAATAAATTAAAGTGGGTTAAGGCGGCCATCTTGGGTAGGAAAAAATACTAAAAATAAAACAACCTTAGCGAAAGTATCGAAAATAAACACGACGTCGCCAAATTTTATGCAAATAACTGCCGCGTGGTGAAGTCCCACACGAAATTCTGTTAAGAATGTAACAACCAGTCTGTTATTATTTTTACTCAAAATATACTAAAAATGGCACAGGAATAGTTAATAACCAATCATGCAATAATCAATAAAAAATGTTAAATTTACTTTTATTATTTTTTAATTAGAGCAATCTATATTTTAAATAATTATTAGCAATGTTGTTACTCTCTATAGTTTAAACTAAACAAGAGATTCTAGCTGAACACCCTGTAATGGATAAAAATATAACCCATATTTCCAGTAGGATAAGAAAAGTTGAAGAAACAACGATAACATCTTCAAATTGCAGGTGAAAATTGACATTTAACCAGTGGTGAAAAAAATGGTTGCCTCATTAAGAAAAACCTGACCTAACTATTAATATTTTCCCACTACGAGAAAAGTGTCAAATGTTGACAAATTTTGATAAAAAGTAATTTTAAATCGTATAAGTATTCTTATTAGAAGTAAGAAAACTAAATAAAAATGCGGACCCTGCAGAAATACCTAAAAGTATAATTGCAAAAAACCATATAAAACTATGAATGTGATTACTAGTATTTAGTCTTAGGTGAACATCCTGTATGTTTATAAAAATATTAACTATGTAATGAATTATTTTTAATACATTCGAGTTTTTGTTGAAAAAGTGTAATAATACTATTTTAAATAAGTATGCATTTACTTGAAATAATGTCATTTTTCTTTTATTCTAACTATTTTCAATACAAAAAATAACTCGATTTATTCAAGATTCCTTACATTTTAACAGTATTAATGCCCCCATAATATAAATCCAAAGCAAGTTAAAATAAATTAAATTTAAATTACGTATGAACTGTGTATAAATATAAGCTATTACTAATTTTTAAATTGTATTTTAAACATCAAAATAATAAAATCACTAATAAAATTCTACAAATTACGCTTAATATATTTTATAATTTTACTATTTAAATATTCGAAAAGCACCAACTTGGAAACCTTATAGTGACAATAAATTTAAATGATTTATACAAAAAGAAAACCGAAAAACCTAATATATAGTACAAAATACATTCAAAACATACCAAAATATATTTTCTTGCTATTTGACTTCTGAGCTGAGCTGACTTGTGGACACTACTTGACATTTTTTTAAATTTTGACAGAAAATAGACAAATTTATGTAAACATTCGAATTTTTATTATGAAGATCACAGCATTCAGAGATATACAGGATGTTATAAATAATCGATTTATTAACTCAAAATATAATAACCGAGATTTCGATTTATGATAATTATTTAAAATAAGTATGAATTTTGCTTAGTTTTCGTCGATCAATAAAATCAATAAAAAGTAATAACAAAAAAGTGTGAATATTGTTGAAATATTATTAAAACGACGTGAATAAACTAACGAAACTGGAAAAAAAAAACAAAAAGACCCAAAATATGTTCAAAAAGATCCGAAAAATGTTCCAATGATACCGTCAAAAGTATGAAAGGATTTTTATAGCCCAAAAAGATAATATAGTATTGAGAAAAATCAAAAAGAGTCGAATTCGGTTCAAGAAAACCAAAAAATTGGTTAAAAAAATCATACAAAGGTTCAAAAAAAGGCGAATAATCTTCTAAATGTAACGTCAAAAGTTTGAAACGGTTTTGAAAACCGTTATTGAAGGAATCGGACCGAAATATTCGAACTGAATCAATATACATACCCTAAAAATATTCAAAAAGGCCACCAAAAGATGCTGTCAAAGGTTTGAAATGATATTTTAAGCCGATAAACGGGCAACAGAGCCGAAAAAGTCAACCAATGTTCTAAACGCTAACCAAAGGAATAAAAAAAACTTCAAAAGGGCCAAAAACGCTCACTGAAGAACTGAAGTTAATTAAAAATGACTAAAAAGAGTTGAACAGAAAAGTTCGAGGACAAAATATATAACAAAAAAAAATAATGAGAAGAGAAGATCAAAGTAGGAACATTCGAAAAAATAGTCAAATATAAAAAACATTTGACGTGTGACGGTTTGGGTCAGAAGCTGAAAGTTAAGCTGACCTTAACCAAAACTTATAGACTGTGAGACTAAAGGACTTATTTTTCTCCATTTTCCTTGTGCATTCTAATTCTTCGTGTATTTATTTTTATAGAAGAATTACCCAACTACCGGATAAATGTCAAATGTCACATATACCATTTTGTACAGAAGACAAATGTCAAATGTAATATGCCAAATTTAGTCTTAGTAACTGTGGCATCAAACATGAAGTAAAAGAAAAATAAGAAAATTTTGACATCTGTATCTTATATCCAGTAAACGAAATCAAAAATAACTGAATCAAGTCAAAAAAATGGAATTTTCAACAAAACATCATATAGAAATTTAAAAAATTCCCAGTTTATTATCACATTCGGTAATCTTTTTAAAAATACTAAAAACGCCAATTAATTATTTAAATTAAATAACTCATTTAAGAACTGTATTAGTATTTTTTAAATTTCGAGTAAATTAATGACCTAAATTTTGAAATGTAATAAAACATTAAAAGATTAGTAAAACAAATAAAGATTTTAAAAAAGTAATAAATACTTACACTTGTCTGTATCATTTTGCTAAGGTAATTTTCCTTATTATCCATATCATTTTTAGAATTTTCCTTGTTTTCCTGTTGATTTTCATCCCCCCTCTGAAAGTCCTTGGTCGACACGGTGATGTATGAAGAAAAATTGTTCACTCTCGAACTATTCTTAGAGGGGGCGACGGAATCAGTTTTGTCCTCTACGCCTTCCTCCCTATCGACTTCTGACCCATTTTTCACATCAAGCTCTTCGTTTACTTCCAATTTTGAGTTTGACTGCAAAACATCGACATTATTTTGACATTTGACGTCTGTTTTTTTAGCGCCACTAGATTTTTTTGGTTTCGGCTTGCCATTAGTGAGTTCGACACGGCTTGTCTGTTTGTTGACGAGACTCGGGCCGTTTTTCACTGTTCTAGAGTGTTTTTCGTCAAACTTTTTGCATAAATCGGCCACTGACGCCCTGTTCCCGTTATCGTCTTCATCAGTCGAATTGTCAGTGTTAGTATTGTTAGAGTATGTCACACTGTTAGTATAAATGTTTTCCACGCGTTCATTTACCTTTTTTTTCGTTCCTTTTGCCTCTATCGGAGGCAAACCTGCAACAAATTCAAAAAAACTATTGTTTATTTACGTATAACTGAATATATTTTCATTTAACTTGGTGGTCCATTCAAAAGGAAAATATATAAATGCAAAGTATAGACAGTCGATATATACAGAGCTGTGTGTTACGATGTGCAAGTACTAGAGTACTCTAAGTATTTTTCATTTTTATGTACTCTGTACTCAGTTCATAAGTACAATACTTTTAGTTGCAACATTTTAGACAAAAAAAAAGAAACAAGTACACAAGTAGATTTTAGAGTATTTGAATGTCCAAAAATGTATTCGAGTACATGAAGCACACTGTGTTCATTTTAAAACTTACCACCCCTTGCAATTTAAAAACCGCAAAATATTTCAGAAATCGCCGAGACACGTCGATTTTTATTTTAGTCAAGTGGTCTTGATATGTCGATCCCCCTAATCCCCAGCAACCCCCATTTTACAAACTTAAATAGAACTACCTCACTTTAGTTTTAGATTAGTGGTCCTGTTTTGTAAACCACTGATCTGAGATAACCCCATACAAAAAAGTCATTTAGACTAAGATCAGGAGATCTTGCAGGTCATTCTATGACCCCTCTTCTTCCTATCCACCTGGCAGGTGAATGCGACATTCAAGCAATTACGCACAACTATAGCATGGTGCGCAGGTGCACCATCTTGTTGAAAGTGAATTAGGTCGTCTTAAAGTGCTGATCTACTTGATTTTCCAACGACTCGGTGATAAGTACTTGTGTCCCGCAGCAGAAAAAAGTACAAATACCCTATAGAAGTACCAGAACCGTGCCTTATCCTTACTTTGCCTTTTTTTGGAACAAAAGTCTTTGCACATCCAACTTAATGAACACCACTAATAAATATTGATATCATTTTAGTTAATGAAATATTAGATCAAAACATAGTCAATGTGCACTTTATTGAAAACAAAAAAAAAGTTACTTAAGTTTTTGGTTCTTTTCACTTTTTGAACTATTCGGCTCTTCTTAAACGTTTTTAACCTATTTTTGAATACTCCTTTTGATTATCTTGACTTTAGGGGTTTGTGAGAGTTTTTGGAATTTTTGGAACGTTTTTCGGCTTCTTTGGAACGAACTTGATTTAGCATTTTGAACATATTATAGTTCTTTTTGAACACTGTTCAGATCTATTTAAACAGTTTTTTAGCTCTTTTTGAACACTTTTCGGCTCTTTTTTTCACCCTTTTTAGATCTTTCTAATCACTTTTCGAATTTCTTTTGAATAATTGATTTTTTTGTCTAACCACTTCAACATAAGTAACTGTTTTGTCCTCAATAAAGTACACATGACCATGTTTTGATCTAATATCTCAATGATTTAAATGATTTTTTAGTGGGTCCATTAAGTTGGACATACAAAGACTTTTATGACCCAATATCTTTACATATAATTCGTAATTTAAAAGGATTTTCTTTCCAGAAAACTTACCAATATCATTAATAGACTTGGACCTTGCAATGTTGTCATTTTTTCTCATACAAGCAGGCACATAGTTTGCGGGTGAGTATTTGTTTCGTAATTCTGCCACCGAATCGATGACATTAACAGTGGACAGCCTTTCGTTTCGCGACAACGAACTGTCACGTCTCGAATAATCGGATATCGAATTCTCCCTGATCGAACTGATCCCGGAATCCCTGGAAATCGAGTCACGTTTTACGCTCGGTTCTCGGGATTCCTCTCTGAAGCGAGTGGTCACGCCATCTTCGGTTATGGAGCCGGATCTACAAAAAGAAAGCGTTATTTTATTCCATATATGATACTAAAAAAGAAAGAAAGAACATAAGACAAAAAACAGCAAATCAAAAGAAAGAGATTGAAACACAATAAAAAAAAGAAAGAAACGCTCATAATAAGTAAGACTTAAGGAAGGCAGAAAGAATAAAGAAAAGAAATAAATAACGAAAGACCAAAAAAGAATAAAAAGTCAAAAAAATCAATAAATCAACGAAGCAAGCAAGTTAAAAATAACATGAAATAAGAAGCGCAATTAAAAATGTTCTTTCTATACCTACAAGATGTGTCTCATAAAACTCCCAGAAAGAATAAAGGGAAAAAAAGGGAGACAATAATTATTTAGCTTAAGCCAAGTTTTACAATTTTATAAAAGCAGTCCTTATTTTTGTCCCAGTTATAAATTTAATAGGTCAACGAAAGAACGCAATTTTCCTAAATGAAATTCAACTCTCAAGAGGCAAACCGTAACGTGCAAAAACCAAACCAAAACCTGGGCGCGGTTAATTCTGTATTTTTTATTTTCTGAAAAAAAAAATAATACCCTGAACTAAACTGCTAAATACGTTTCGATGTGTTATACATTTTTCATCAAAAAAACACACGTTTGAAATAATTTCAAATTACTCTTCAACCTCCCTTTCCCCTCATCATTGGACAATACCATAAATGACATAAAAAGTAATAACAGCAATAAAATTACCTCCTAATGACAAGAGTTTTATTTTTGGAAACATTGAACTTTCTAAAAAAATGGTTAAACCTAAATATAACTTTTTGGTCGGTGAGTTGGTCAATGAGCTCATTATTGTTGTTCTATGAATGTGAATATCCATACACTGAAAATCATCACCGAATTTTCTAGTAGAATACCAAAACGAAATATACAAAACGTTTCTGAATTCTAATTTTCTGTAAGAAAACTTGTTTCAGTTGCTAACAGGTTGTTCTATTTGACGAATCAAAACCGTTTTTGACGCTTGATATACATCAAATCAGTTTTTAAATCCTTTTTTCTCGTAAGTTTAAACCATGTTATTGACATTATTGACGTTTTTGATATACAGTGGGTAATGTTTGACAAATGGCCCAAGTGTAAAAAAGTTTTATATTAACAAAAATATTGTAAAAGATAGTTTGAGAAGTTTATTAACTATAACGTCATCTTGAAGCAATTTTTTTCTTACCATCTTCTTCTTCTGCTTCATAAAACTGTTTTTAATATTAAACCGTTTGTGATGTTTTTAAAAGGATTTAAAATCTTTATTGACATATTTGACATACATTAACATTGTTTTTCACATATTTGACTAAAGTTACTCCGCTTTATTTTGTAGCAGAAATTTCCAGTTAAATATTTTTGTATTTTCTATAGACTGAAATTAAAAAAATAATACCGATTAAATAACATTTTTCATAATAAAGGAAATAAAATTATTTTTTTTAATAAACCAGAGGCAAAATAAGATTAAAATATGTTTTAAGTAAACAAACAGCCACTTCACTTTTTGTTATCTGAATTAAAGTTGTAAATCCTATTATATCATTTTACTAATTAAGTAACGCAGATTACATGATTTTGCAATATTAAATCTATTTTTAAAATTACGTAAGATAAGGGTAGCAAGAGATAAATCAAGAAAAAAGAAATGTTAATAGGATTAATTATTTTATGCCAAATGTCAGTAATAATAATTTGTGATAGAAAAATAACGGGGAATTTAATAGAAGACTTCACAAAACTTTGATTATGTACAGGATATAAATAAAATTTAGACGTAAAATGTCAAAATTTGTATGCTAAATGTCAAGTTTTTTAATGCCAAAAAAACAATATATTACTGCCAACTAAGAATAATTTCTATTCGAAAAATATTGTCGAATTTCTATTCTTTAGAAAATTGGATAATATACTGGGCGTTCAAATTTAGATTTTGAAGTTATGCTAAATGTCAAAATTTTTACCGGTATGTATATCAATGTATGTCAAATTTGTATTGAAAACACTCAGAAAATTGGATAATATACTGAGTGTCCAAATTAAGATATTGAAGATATGCTAAATATCAAAAATTATACAATTTATCAATTTTTTTGATGCAAATATCAAACCATTAAAGCCAAACGTCGAGTAACTAAGAATAGTTTCTAACCAAAAATATCATCAATTTTTTATTAAAAGGGCTTCATATCATTGGAATATTTATGTATATATATATATATATATATATATATATATATATATAATAATTAGAAGTTTGAAGGTATGCTAAATGTCAAAACTTGCACCGCCCAATATCAAATTTATTGATGACAAATTTCAACATTTTTCTGAAGTCTAGTAACTTTGACTAACTTAAAAATATCATCTGTGTATCAATATACTGGGTGTATAAATTAACGTTTCAAAGATAGCGAAATGTCAAAATTTGTATGTTAAAATCAGGAATAATTTTTAAGCAACAAATATCACGGAATTTGTATTTAATAGGAATTCACAAAAATTTGATAACACAGTGGATGTTCCATAACTGATTTTGCTTTTGAATGTTTAAATAAACTAACTACTGCCTTGATAACTCACTATAGATACAATAAAAAGCTAAAAAAGGTAGGTATGCTCAATGTCATATGTTTAATGCTAAACATCAAGGTTTTTTGCCAAATGTCGAGTAAGAATAATTTGTATTTATATTAGAAAAGCTTTATAAAAAAATTGGTAATACTCAAGATGTTTCGATTATGAAAAAATCTGTGTAACGTTCATTTTTGTTTAAAAATTGATAAAACTGTGTTTCAATTATGTCAACATTCTCAAATTATAACAAACCTGTAAATCGTCCTGTATAGAAACAATTGAATAAAGAATGTTCAAAATTCGTTATAGTTTTATTTTTAAAAGATAAGCTTTTATACAGAAATAAAACAATAACTCACCTGGAGTATATTCTTCGGCCATCTGAATCTGTGTAACTTCTAGTAGTATATCTTTCGCTGTAAGTGCTCGTGAATCGGGGACTGTAGGAAGATGTTCCATAGAAAGGTCTATCTAACGCTGAATTAAAAGTAGACCTATAAGAGCCATTGAGACCAGAAGATGAGCTACGATGGGGGCTTAGGACAGGCATCCTTCTATTTTTTCAGGAATATTTTTTTGTCTATAGCATTTCACTAAAACGAGACACTTATTTGAACGTTTGATGGGATTAAAACGTGGTTTTTATTGCAAGAATTAAGTCCGCAGCGTAAAAATAGCTTATTTTCTAAAATATGTCACACAGTTAAATGAGAGAAAAGTCTGGTTATTTTTAGAAAGCACAACTACAAGCACATTTATTTTTCTCTTGCAATTGTTATTTTTGAATACCAAAGCATCGATCGAATTGCAAATATTCTTGTTAATCAACTAAGTATTTATTTTAATATTAACGAACTTAAAAATAGAATAACCAATTAGTTGACAAGTAATAAATGAATTCTAATCGACAACTCTAAATGATGACAAATTCAAAACTCACCTGCTATAGGTTTTAATTTTGTTTTTCTATAGGAGTTTCGGTATAAATGTGTTTTAAAAAAGTATAAAAAATGCCATCCTTCAACCTCGATTATTACGATTCGGCCATTTTGGAAGTTGGAATAGCCGTGACGTCATATTTACATTACTCATCATATGCTTGACCTTGACAATATTTCATACAAAAATGGGCCGTAATTTTTTAATCATGAAATCAAGAAGCTTTGAAGAGAAAATTTAATGTATCTCTCTCGCTCATTATCGATATCACTTCCATATATCTATCTTATTCTACCTTAGGTTAGTAGGTATTGGTATTTTTAGGCGCGGTGGATAACTTAAGCCCAATTTAATTTTTTAATCAATTTCATTTCCTATTCCTACAATTAAAAACAATTTTAAATAATTAAAAGATATTGTTCATTTATTTATTTAATTATTTATTAGATAGATATTAATTAATATCGATTATCTTATACAAGGTGTATCATATTGTCATTAATTAATATACACTATTAATATTAAATACAATTTTCATTAGGTATATTCAAATCCCGCAAAGAAAAAAAAAATAAAAAGTTAGTTAAATAAAAGAAAAATTGCATAATTAGTAAACATAAAATAAAAAAATATTTCGAGCATCTCCGGAGGTGCCCGATAAAATCAAAAATGTTGGTTTACTATTTTTTTTAAATCTAAAATTTCAGATAAGCAAATAACAGGTCCTTTAAAATTAAACCAGTTATTTTTTCAATATTTTATCGTATCTTCGAAAATTAGGACTATTAAAAAGTTTAAAGGAAATAACTGTTGAATATACTATTCAGGTATAATAGGTACTCAGATAGCAAGCAAAATAATGTTAATTAAATATTTAAAAAAAATGTTCCTTAAATATTTGTTGCCATAAAATTTTAAATATTTATTGAATTTTACATTCTTATTAGTAAAATATTATATAAATATTGAAAAAAATTTTTTAAACATTTGTTGCGACAGATTTTTAAATATTCGTTAAATATTTTCTATTTCACGATTTATAATACAGGGTGGTCCAAAATTGCCGAGCAATACTTCTAGGAGTTATACTTCACCTAAAAATAAAGGTACCTTTTCAGAGATGCACTTTTTTCGAATTTTTCGAATAATAAGGGAGATACTCTAAAATTGTATTAAAAAAATGTTTTTTTTTAATATCTTTATGCAAAGCTTCTATGTCTAGAATTTGAATTTTCATTTTCAAGACATTTAAAGAAAACCATTTTTTTATACAATTCTAGAGGCCCGTATCTCCCTTATTATTGAACTTTCCGAAAAAGTATACATAAAAGGTTAACACTATTTTTAGATGAACTATCACCCCTAGAAATATTGCTCGACAATTTTGGACAACCCTGTATATTAATTTCTTCTCTCAATTCTTGGACATCTATTTTTCGTTGTGTTCCCTTTATTTCCAAATTTTCCTTGTGTATATAAGCTTTTTATTTTACGTGGTGTTTAATATCCTCTAAGTACATATTTTGTCCTTTTGTTTCGCGTTAATTTTTCTAAGGTTTCTTTCTTTTCTTCCTAAAAATGTCTTCTTTTAAATTCTGTTGAATTTTTGCTATTTCTGATCTGATCCACCTGCTCTTTTCTTTTAGTACTCTTTCTGGACTTTTAAATTGTTATTTATTTTGCCTTAATGTTCCATTCCAATGTTTTTATTTGCTCATATTTTTTTTTAATTTCTGCTCCTTTTAGAGTTAAATTTCTGCCACAACTCCACTATTCACATTTTGTTCGCTTCCTTCCCCTCTTTATGTTACAGAATTTTCTTAAACTACATTTTTATTGCAGTCTTCATTTCTCTCTTGATTCTCCATCCTAGTATCTCTAACTTTATGATTAAAAAACTTTATACGAGATTCAGAGAGAATTTAAAATCCTTTAGTAAGATATCTTAAGCAGTAAAAGATTCCAGATATTAATATATGATCAGATAAGCGAGAGAGAGAGCGCAATAATGTGTCCCCTCCATTAACCCTACTCTCTCGAACTCCGCTGTGCTAGAGGTGTGAACATGACCACCAGCAAGTTACTATCGAATTGACTTGAACCATGGGAAAATTGCAATGCATTCTCAATTTTTCAAAATGCATCTCTTACGTGTATTTACAAATCTGTCGCTACAAATATTTTTTTAAATATTTAATTAATATTTCTTGTTATCTGGGCGCTCCTATGGATGGTGTTCAGGGCTGGATTACGGCTTAAGCAAACTAAATAGCTGCTTAGGGCCATATCCAACTTATTGGGACTCTGCAATATTCATTTCTTATTCTTTAAAAAAGAGAATCAATGGGAGAAAAAATTCGAAAAATTAATTAAGTAAAAACTTATTGTTTACAAAGAGCGAGTATTTTTTCTATAATACAAAAAATGTTCTAAAAATAATAATTATTCATGGAAAGGAGTTAAATCAGCCCTACTCATGTTCGATTCTTTTTTCAAATAATGAAATTTTCACATAATCTTGTATGCTTTGATATTATTAATTATATTCATTTATCAGCAGTAAAAAGAGAAGGGCTTTTTATCCCATAAATATATCTTTGTAAAGTAATAACTTTGTTAATCAATAATTTTATAAGAAAAACTAACAGAATAAAGGTTCATTACCTGTTTTTCCAGAGCTTTTGAGCTTTATTCAAATTTGAATATTTTGACCAATCACAATTTCAGACAATCGGATCAGTGGAATTCTATTGATTTAATATATTGATAGCTACAATATTTTTATATATATTACAAATTGCATCCGATAAAAATTTTAGTTTTCCAAGGGCAACTTTCCATTATATTTTCCATCAAAGTTATTTGTATTCTAAACTTATTAGCCTTTATATTCTGTATAGGCTTTGTTACTGTTTATTTAGCATTTTACACTGGAATTTAAAGATAAACAGGACAAAAAGTACAATAATTTGAAAGATATAGCAGAAGACCCAGCTCCACACTGGGAACACCTATCTGAAGAACAAAGAAGACCCTATGAAGAAAAAGCATTAATGGAAAAAAACAATTAAGAGCCGTGAAACTCACGTCAGATGGATTAGATGTGGAGAAACAAGAAAGAAACGACCGAGAAGAAAAGGAAAGATTGCAAAATATGAAGGACGATATTAATTTTAACTTGAGAAGGTCCAGTGAAAGGGGTTGTATGCAAGATGAACTTTTCTTTATAATCCATATAGATGTTTTTGTTACTGTGAAGCACAAAACCGGTGTTATCCAGGAGAAATAGCAGTCGCTTGCTTTAATCTTGAGGACGGAGTATTACCACAAAACTTTGTCACCACATTATTAAAGCAGGACCTCTTCCTCTTGGTTGTGCTGGTGAAGCCATGTTGATTTTTGACGAAACTCTTCAGTTGCCACCTCCTGTATATGATGAAACTCAATGTAATGTTGAACAAAATATATGGATTAAAAGCATTTTTATCCTCAAAATTTTGAGGATCTAAACGATTACCTCCCCTTTACACGGATGAAAAAATTTTGAAACATTTTAGACACTTGATAATTTTGAAAAGAAATAATTTATAGCTGTCAAAGTCACAAAACTTTTTTTATGCAGATATGCAAAATTGGCCTTCTTAAAACAATAAACAAAAAGTAAATATTTCTGATTTTTATTTAATTATAAACTGTTAGCGATTTGAATACTCACAATTTGATATATGACAGTTGTCAGTTGTCAAAGGCAATTTTCTTCACGTTGCTTTCGGGGGATTTGAAAGCATGAATGAGACGTCCCGAAATAAAATGGAAAAAATGGATAAACCTGACAGAAAACCAGATGAAAAAGTTTTGTTAATCGCACAGGAACTAGAACTGATTAAGATGCTATCTGGAAACGACCAAAAAAGAAAAAACAAAGCCTTAAAATCCCTTAATAAATGGCTGGTCAATTGGTCCACCAGAGTGCGTACGTACCATAACCTATAATTTGTAAAAAACCATATTTTTATGTTAATTTTTTTCAGAATTCACTGAAGGGGATTTTCAAAGAATATGGAAAGGGTTATATTATTGCATGTGGATGTCTGATAAACCATTAGTGCAGGTATAATAAACTTATTATAACTATTAAACATGTTATTGAATTAATTTTCAGGAAGAATGTGCGGATAAAATTGCAAAATTAGTTCACTTACCTGATGTAAAAGTGGCGTTATTATTTTTTAAAGCCGGTTTGTATATAATAAGTCAGGAATGGAGCGGGATACAACAACTGAGGTTAGACAAATTTTTAATGGTAAGTTATTGATTTAACGCAATTGCTCTATAATAATGGTACACATTTTTTTTTAAATTTTAGTTAGTTAGAAGGTTATTGAGAGAAACTTTAAATTTCCTTAAAAAAGATAAATTTAATAAAAATAACATCATTCTGTTTAATGAAGTTTTATTAGATACAATTTTGAACAAAACCAATGAAACTCCAATGGGACTGTTTATGCATTTTGTAGAAATATTTTTGGAAGAATTAGCCAAGGTATGTAGATAGTTTGTACCATTTAGACACGATATAAATCATAAGAGGCACTTTAATGTTAAAAAAATTAAAATAGTATGCCACCCAAATGAGTGCAATTAAAAAAATTCCATTCACACAATTTGATTAGGGAAAATGATATTTAACGGAAATCAATTTGAAGTTATTTGAATTAAACCCATGTTGGAGCCCCATCTTTAAAGAGCCCTAACTCTTTTAGAAAGAAGTTTTGAATCAGATTTACATCAAATGCACATAAAATGACCTCTAAATTTTGTAGTTTTTTTATTTGAAGAGCGTTTCTGGACACCCTTTTTTTTCCTCCCCTGTCTCTGTTGTGATTCCATATTGTTATGGAAAACCTAGATAATATTCCTCCCCTATCTCACCAGAATAGAAGTTTTCATATAGTAGAAAGTAGAAAATACCATCTTCAATAAAAGAAGTTTTTTAAAAAACACTTGTTGTCTTTTATTGGGACAACTTTCAGGCCTGGGCCTTTAAAAACCAAATTTTTAAAAATGTTACTGTTTTCTACTATATTAATGTCGTTTTTTAAAAAGTTAATTTAAGATGTATTGTTACTGCGTTGATGTTCTCTACTTTTGTTTTATAACCAACCTTCTCTACTTTTTTGCACTTTTGTAAGTATCATGTTTGCTTTATGTATGATCTTCTATCATCAATTATTTTTTCAGTTTGTCCTGATGATGGCATTGTTTTGCCGAAAGCGCTTGACACTCTTTTGACTTTGAGAAATATATATATTTCTTTTACACATATCTTTAAATAAAGAATCTTACACACTTTAAAATACAACTTATTCAGCCTTTCTTTCATTACATAGTGTGTACGCACCAAACACGTAACCTTTTGTTACTCTTCAAAAAAAAAAAAAAAAAAAAAAAAAAAAAAAAAAAAAAAAAAAAAAAAAAAAAAAAAAAAAAAAAAAAAAGAAGTTTTGTTTGGCAGTTGAACCCCATCATCTTCAGATAAGTACCTAGTTTTCTCAGTTCTCAAATTTTGTCCAAAAAATTAGATAAGAATAATCCTAAATCATTGTATAAATATGCCTATAGATAACTTAATTAGTACTACATTATAGTGATAATAGTAAGAAGTATATAAGTTAGGTACAAACAAGTAATCTGCACAATTTGTCAGTGGTAATTTATAAAATTGTTCGTTATTTTCTTGTTCTCTTAAAATAAACACCATTGTGTTGGTTTTGAATTAGATGACAAAACATATGCTATAACGAATGTATTCAATTGTGTAATACTTTTTCTAGAAAATCAAGCCAAATTTGTATATAGTTTTACATTGTGGGATTGTTTAAGACTAGTTTCTTGAACACCCTGGTTTTATGGATAAAAAATAAATGTTAAAAGTATTCATAACACATATATTTAGTTTTATCTTAGTGTATTTTTATCCCTAACCTCCACATGTTAGTCAAAATTATTAAGCGTTTGTAGGCAAATGTATTAGGATGCTTTCAATGAAAGATATCACAATCAGAGTAAAGAGATTAGAAAATAGAGACGTATTCAAGTGATGAACGGAGTAGAGAACAGCTGCTGAAAAAATGTTCCTGTTACTTTTTACAAAACCAAAAGATCTGTTACCATTAGATAACACGTAAATGAGATTTAAAATTTATGAAGTTTTTAAAGATAATGCCGTCTGTTCTAATGTCTTCATCAGTTTAGTTATCTTTGTGGGAATACCCAGGTTAATCAGAGCATTCTACATTTAAATATGGAAAGATAAATAATACTTATCTTGAATTTCCACAGTCTTCCAAAGCGTTTTAATATATATTGAAGTCTACCTAGGTTTCGGTATCTGACAATACTATTTTCCAAGACAGAAAGAAGTTTGAAAACTGGTATTGTCAGATACCGAAACCATGGCAGACTAGAATATATATTAAAACGCTTTGGAAGACTGGAAATTCAAGATAAGTATTATTTATCTTTCCATATTTATTATGAATAATTTCCATAAAGGGTTGAAACAATTAATTTAATTCTACGTTTAATTCATACTTTTATTCATTATGGTCTTGAGAATAAAGATTTATTCAATAGTTCAATTTTTACTGGAATCCTGTTATCATCTGCACTCTTAGAATTTTATAAGTTATAAATTTCTTCATCTGTAGGTTCCTCCATTTGTTCTCCATTTTTACTACTTAATGGTTATTTGAAAAAGTGTGCCCATCTTGGTTCTTTTCTCTTAGGATCACACATTGTTTTGCCATTTTTATCTTTGATGTAAGGTATTGTTTGATAGTTTTTTATATTTTCCTTTGGTTTTTAGTCTCTGGGTAGAAGTTTATTTCCTTGTTTACAAAATGATTTTCGATTTTTTCCAGGTTAAATGTATCATTAAAGGCAATCTACTTTTAATTTTTATAACTATATTACTTTGTGGAATAGTTTAAATGTATTATTCAGATATACCTATTAATGCTACTGAAATATCCTTTTTTGCGAGGAAGTCAAACTTAGCATTCATATATTATGTGGTAGTTTATAGGTACCACAATAAATAATTCCATATTTAATTTCCTTCTCAAATATAAACTTTTATCTTTATTCAAATATACTTTTTTATTGATTGATTCCAATTACAATTTCTTATTATGTAGCAGTTCAAATCCACCATAAACAACATTCTACATTTCATTTTCACAAATTTACTTCTTTTTAAATAGTTCAAGAGTACTATTTAAATAAAAGTTTAAATATATGATTTGGGTACTATTTTCTATGTACTTAAATCAGCAACACAAAAATTTTATTTTTCGCGCATTAGTTTCCAATATTCGATTTTATATTATGTATTATGTACTAGTTCAAATATAAGAAGTACATCTACATTACATTTTATACAAATATGCTAGTTTGTGGAGTAGTTCAATTATATTCAGATATATAATAAATATATCATGTGATTGTTTAGTTGTACCATATAATTTTATTCTTTTGACTCTCCACAGGAAGATACTTTTTGGTTTGTGTTCTAGTTTGATTGTATCATTTAAATATTACGACGCAATTTTATTTCAATACACTCTTTGGTACACAAGTTCAAATGTACCATTTAGACATTGCGTGGTAGTTCAAATGTACAATATATGTATAACAATGACTAATTTATAATTTTAATTTTTGCCTTTTATTACGTTTTTTATGGAGTAATTGAAATGTACTATTCAATTATTACGTTATATTTTATATGTACTATAATCACTAATCTAAAATTATAATTTTCTGTAATATACTTTTCTGTTAAATAGTTCAAATATATAATTTGATTTATTAGGTAATAGTTGAAATGCGTAAAATAAAAAAGCTCATTTAATTTTTTACGAATAACTTGCTTTTAAATATACTATTCAAATATTAGATAATTTTGCTCTAATATGAGCTGTTGTCAAAGTTCAAATAAACCACAAATATTTTTTTTTGTCTGGTAACATTATATGGACAATGTGTTCAAATGTTTCAAAAATGTTGAGCAATACTTTTTTTTCGAAAACTCAATAATAAGGGAGATACAGGCCTCAAAATTGTAAGTATTAAAACAAAAATTAGTAATCAAGATTCCCTGGCTTTTTTTACGCAAAAAAGTACTCTTGTTACGTTTCCATAAATAGCACCGTTTTCGAGTAATTTAAACTTAAAAGTAGACGTGCAATTTGCAAATAATAACACAATAATTTATAATAAAATAAAAATTAGAAATGTTTATAAGTATTTTATTCAAATTTTTAAGAGGACCAATTAGACATATCTGCATAAAAAAAGTTTTACTTTAACAGCTAAAGATATTGCAAATTGTTTACTTTCAAAATCATCAAATGTCTAGAATGTTGAAACAATTTTCAACATTTTTTCATCAGTGAAAGGGGAGAAAATCGTTTAGATAGGCATAATTTTGTGGATAAAAAATGGTTTAAACCCATATAGACTACAATATACATTCAGTTTCATAATATACAGGAGGTGGCAACTGAATAGTTTCATTAGAAATAAACTTAGCTTCACTGGTACAACCTTAATAATGTGGTGAAAAAATTATGTGGTAATACTCCGTCCGCAAAATTAAAGCAAGCAACTGCTTTTTCTCCTGGATAACACCGATTTTGTGCTTCACCGTAACAAAAATATTTATATGGATTTTAAAGAAAAGTTCATGTTGCATACAACCCCTTTCACTGGCCCCTCTCATGTTAAAATTGATATCATCCTTCATATTTTCCTTCACATTTAATCCATCTGAAGTAAGTTTAACAGCTCTTAAGTGCTTTTTTCTATTAATGCTTTTTCATCTTAAGGTTTTCTTGGTTCTTCAGATAGATGTTTCCAGTGTGGAGCTGCCGCCTTTTGCAATATCTTTTAAACTGTTGTAATTTTTGTCCTGTCTATCTTTAAATTTCAGTATAAAATGCTAAATAAAAAGTAACAAAGTCTAGATAAAACACAAATAATTTTGATGGAAGAAATAACGAAAAATTGCTGACAGGACTAACTAAAATTTTGACATATACAATTTGTATTACATGTTCCGAGCTGTAAAAAATATAGTTGTTAATATATTCAACTGATCCGATTGTCCGAAATTGGGATTGGTCAAAATAATCAAATTTGAAAAAGCTCAAAAGCTCTGGAAAAACAGGTAATGAACCTTATCCTGTTAATTTTTCTTATAAAATTATTGATTAACAAAGTTATCACTTTACATAGATATATTTATCGGATAAAAAGCCCTTCTGTTTTTACTGCTGATAAATAAATCTAATTAATAATATCAAAGTATAGAGGGTTATGAGGAAATTTAATTATTGGAAAAAAGAATCGAACATGAGCAGGGATGAATTAACTCCTTTCCATAAATAATAATTATTTTTGAGACTCTTTGTATTATACCCATTTTTTAAGAGAATAGAAAAAATATTCGCTCTTTGTAATCAATAAGTTGTTACTTAATTAATTTTTCGATTTGTTAAATATTTGTATGACTAAAAACCTAAAACTAAATATCTTTATGCAAAGCTTCTATGTCTAGAATTTGAATATTTTTTCTGTTATTTTCAAGATATTTAAAAAAAACATTTTTTTATACAATTTTAGAGGCCTATATCTCTCGTATAATTGAACTTTCGAAAAAACTATATAAAAAGGTACCTTTATTTTTAGATGAACTATCACCCTTAGAAGTATTGTTCGACAATTTTGGACCACCCTTTATATTACGTGCTAGTTCAAATATATCCGACTATCTGTATTTTTATATTTTACGCAAATATGGAATAGTTCAAATGTAGCACTTTTAATTCAAAACTACCATAATTAGCATTTTCTATACTTTCTTATCGAGTAGTTCAAATATATCGTACGTTATATTTGTTCAATTGTTCAATAACCAGTAATCCCAAATTTTATTTATTTTCGTTTAGGTATCTAATGGTAAGCTTCAGCCAAGCCAAGTTTTAGAATTTGTGAGGCCTTTTATACAATGCCTTGCAGTTTCTAATGACGGTAGAAAAATAGGCCATTTAAGAAAATTCATTTTCACTTATTTAATTAGGCAATCTAAGCTTGGATTGGAATACCAAGAGAAATACAACGCATGGCGACAGGTTCGTAAAATTATTCTAATTAAAAAATCGATTGATTTCAAATAAAAACTTTCAGCAAGGTTTTCCGGGAAGTATAAACTCCATGCAAAAAATTAAAATAAAAGGCAATGAAGAAGAGAAATCTGATAAAGAAATTAAATCTGATGAGAAGAAAGAGATGAATTTGGATCCTAGAGCTGGAAGAGTGGATGTGGAGATTCCTCCACTAAATTTTAAAGGACATGAAGTTGCTAAAGCTTTGTTGGACTATAAATTCGATTCCAAGACTAATGCACATTCTAGAGCTATGATTAAAACGTTATCTACACAGTAAGTGTGAGCCACATTTTTTATGACAAGATTTTTTTATATTCTTTTCCCCAGATTTACTTCATTGGGAAACGGTGTCTATCCTATTGGTGTTAAAACAGTTCAAATAAAAGAAAACATGGAAGACATGAATATTCGAAAAGCGGCAGTTCGTCTCATTAAGTTTGATCAAAAAATTTCAGGCAAAAAAAATAAGAAAAGAAAACATGATAAAGAAAATACCGAAGAAATTGTTGAGAAAAAACGAAAGAAAACTGATAACGACGAAGTTGATTCAAGCGATACAAAGCAGAAATTAACAAAAGTTCAAAAAGAAAAAGATATTGATAAAGCGAAAAAATTAAAATCCAAAAAAAATCAATTAAAACCGGTCGAGGAGAAGACAAATAATGATATTAACAAAGACAAAATATTAAAAAAGAAAAACAAGTTAACCACAGCAGAAACACAAAGTACTTATTTGAATGATGACACTGAGAAAAAGCAAAATAAAAAATTGAATTCAGAAAAAAATAAAATCGAAATAAAAGAAAATAAAAAGAATAAAATTAAAAATAATTATTCAATAGATGACAATAAAGTTAAAAGTAACATAATTAAAGCGAAAAATAAATTGACAATTAATTGCAAATCCAAGAAACCCAAAGAAAATATTGAGTGTATTTTTGAAAGAAATTCGGGAACTTGGGTGGTTTACGAAGTTGAAAAATCAATAAAAACCGGTAAGTTTTTTTATTGTACAATATGTATAATCTTTTGAAGTACAACGTTAAAAAAGTTTAAATATAAAAGAATGTTTACACTAAGTGTTATTTAAATTTTCAAAATTTAGTGTGTAGAGTGATTCAGCATTGCAATCGTCAGTATTTTTATTACAATATCTGATGGGTTTTCAATGTGTACTATTTAATACCCTGCGAAATCAGTGATTATTGAAGAATGGACTATATTGGTTAGAATTTTTCATAATTACCCATGTAAAAATTGTGTAGGATTCCTTTTTATATAACACTCAATTCCAGCCGTACAAGAAATAAATGGCAAACCGAGTCTTTTGAGCAATTTTATTGAAAAGGATTACAAAATATACTTATACAAATATTAACACTATTCATGTCGCTTTCCAGTTTCACTATTAACAAATTCCTACTTTGTATCACTTCACAATTTAACGTTTCACAAATATTTCGTATTTTCACTGGTGTGTTGTTAAATTTATTGAGGTGAGAGTTAATGAAAAATTGAGCAATGTCATTAATTAATTATAATTTCACTTGACGGGAGAACTTTATTGTGGAGTTCATGATGGAGAACCGCGACTTTTTAAGTACCAGCTTGCATAAATGGTCATGATGTTGTTGAGTGTTGATTGGGTACTTTATATGGTGTGAATTGAGCTAGTGTTTGTTTGCTCTAAAACGGCTGTTAGACTATTGATATTAATTGTTTGAAGAATAAATTCGGTGAACGACAATTATTTTAATGTATTTAAAGTGTATTAATTTTAAACAAAATTTTTATTTTAGAAAAATCTACAAAATTAATAAAACCCGATGGAAATTTGAGGCCGACTCAATCGCCAATAAAAAAGGAAAAAAACGATTTTGAGGTGTCCAAAGTGTTAACCAAAAATGTCAGTCCGAACCAATCTGCTGATAATAACTTTTTAGAATCGGCTGGATCTCCAAATGATTCACCAAAATTGGGTTAGTTATAGTTTTCTTTATTATTTTTTCCTTTATTACATATTTATGCAAATGTTTAATTTTTGCAATTTTATTGATTTGTTATAATTGGAGCTGTTCTTTTTTATTTCGAGGTATAAATAAATGAAAAGGAAAAATTTTATTTTGTTTTATATTGCCTAAAGTCCAAAATAATTTAATAATAAAAAAATCTTTATCGCAGAATTTTTTTTGTAAAATTGGCAACATCATTTTGATTTTGATTTTAATCATTTTTACAAGATCCATTAAAAAATTAAAAATTGTATGAAAATTCCTTATTTTTAAAAATATTTAAAAATTTGGCTACATTTTTTTTAAATTGTTGATGCAGGAAAATTTTTATGAATTTGACAAAAAAAAGTTTTTAACCAATCTTTTAAATGTTTTTTTTATAACTTAATTTTAAATAAAAAATGCTACTTAATGCGATATATTAATTATTATTAATATTAATAAGTGGTAATACTATTAACATAAAAAAAAACAAGAAAAATAATATCTATTTAACATTTTGATTTAAAATATGTTACTTGATTATTAATAAATACAAAAGAATATTGTTTTAAGTTTTATTATTTATATTTTAGACAACGTTTTTCTTAGTTCTTTAGGAATTGCATTAAAAATAATGTAATTTCTAAATGTAACAGACTTAACAGAAATTATTTAAAAAATAATACATGCAAAAACAAAGAAGTTTATTCTAATTTGTAATATCAATTAAAAAATGCTTACAGAATATCATTTCAAAGATAATTTAAATTTTAAATGAAATAGATACGGTAGCATAACAAAAATAAAAACAGGCAAAAAATATTGTTTTGTTTTAAAAATTCTAAAAGATGACAACACTTACTGGATAATTTAATTTTATATAATATTTTTAATACAGCATTTAATAAATTAATTTGTCGTTTTTTTAATTAGAAATTTAATACAGAATGACATTTTTTAATATTTTAATGTTAAATATATTACCAAATTCAGACAATACTAAAAAATATCATTCTTGTTGAAACAAAAAAATATATTTCAATTTTCAATATTCTTTTGATTTCAAGTGTTATATTCAGAAAATGAAAAAAGTGCCAAAAGATAAATATTAAAAAGTTTTTAAAAAACGAAAATCTAATTTTTCCCATTTTGTTCATTTTCCCCACTTTTAATTTCTCGTAGGCCTGTCGCCCATCAAACTCTTCGAAACCTTGCCCAAAGAAAAGGACTTATTCCCGAAATCCGCCTGGGATGAACCTCTCCAAGAAGGCGAATACGAAATCTGCATCCCGTCAAAAAAGCACATCACGAAGCTCAAAAAACAAGCCAAAAAAAAAAACGAGACAGTCCACGAACTGATAAACACGACCTTAGAGAAAATCAGAGGCAAATCCAGGTTGAGTTTGGACTCGAAATTGGCGAATAATCCGTTTTCAAAATGTGGTAGCGCGAAAAAAGTTAAAATCAATATGAAGCTGAATAGGTCCCAAGAGGTTTACGAACATATTTCTAGTGTGAAGAGTTCCCCAGGAATTCCTTTCGACGCGAATCGGAAGCCTTCGAAGCCGTTGCTGAAGCCGGCGGCTGTTTCCACGCCGATTAATCCATTTTATAACAAACAATTGTCGTTGTAAAGTGAATTTAGGATATTTAGGCTCAAAAATGACGAATTTGAAATATAAGGGCGATTCAACAAAGTACAGATTATGTAAAAAACAATCAATGCTTATGAACTCTATCCAAAAAAAGATATCCAATTTTTAAAATAATTGTGATAATACATTTGTAAAAACTTAATTAAATTCTACATTAATTTCCTTTTTTTGTAAATATCACGAAGTTAGTGATTTTTTCTAAAACTAACAATAATGGACTGAAATACATAATTTCGACTTTTCAAATAATTATTCAGTTTTTTAAACTATTTTATCAATAATGACGTTTTATATATATGGAGATTCAAAAGTTTTACATTTTTAAAAAGTTTGCATGTGACAACTCGTAGGATTGTCAAGGAAAGTATTATATGTAATACTTTTTGGGTAAAATACATTGTATAATCCTTTTTTTTTTAATGTTGGATCGGTCAAATTGACTATTCAGGTCCGCATTTCTAATGCAGGGCTAATAAAAAAGTATGAGATAATATGAGGGAAATTTAGAAAATAATCTTAAAACATTTGTTTTTGTTTGTTACTTATCTTCTTTAGCTACGATTTATTAGATTGTTTTTTTTATATTTCGGCCATACGAAATTTTTTTTTGACATGTTTGATGTAAATAGAAAGCAGGAAATGCCCATGTAAAATTGTTTTTTGGGTATTCTTCATTTGCAATTGTTACTGACTTAATATTACTGTATTAATACATTTGTAAAAAATAAATAAAATTGTACATAAAGCTGTTTTTTTTCTGTAGAGATTGCGGATTTACTGAATGTTTTCTATAACTGGCAATATGGAAAATTGAAACTAGTAATTTGGTACTGCTACATACAAAAAATTTGAAAGAATGGAATCTGTAATTCATAACTTGATATTCGACTAATATCCAGTGTTTTAAAATATTTTATCATCAATAATAACGTCGGCGTTTCAAATATAGGGAGATTTAAAAGTATTGTATTTTAAAATAATTGCATACGTCCTACTTAGATGATCGAGTCAAGGATCAAACGCACGAAATAAATAATACAATCTTGGTTTGAAGATTTCTAATTTGACAATTTTTTAAAACATTTTCTAAAAATTATACAGGTTGTTCCAAAATTGTCGAATAATACTTCTAGGGATAATAGTTCACCTAAAAATAAAGGTACCTTTTTATATACATTTTTTTTGAAAGTTCAATAATAAGGGAGATATAGGCCTCTAGAATTGTATAAAAAAATGTTTTTTTTAAATATCTTTAAAATAACTTTTAAATATTCAAATTCTAGACAAAAAAGCTTTGTATAAAGGTATTTAGTTTTAAGTTTTTAGTATTTTCATCCATTCCGATTAAGGAGTAGTTTTTCGTCGTAAATACCACTGATTACGTCATATTTTTTTAAATATGCAAATATTAAAACAAAAATTGGTAATTAAGATTCCCTGGTCTTTTTTACGATAAAAGTACCCTGACACGTTTCCTAAAATTACGTATTTACATCCTGAAATTTTATCTTGAAAAAGTTACACTTGATATAAATTCAATGGACAAACAATAAATATCCATTAATGTCGGTTTTATTTTCATCGCTGTTTTCATTTCTCTTTTGATTCTCCATCCTGGTATCTCTAACTTCATGATTAAAAAACTTTATACGAGATTCAGAGAGAATTTAAAATCCTTTAGTAAGATATCTTAAGCAGTAAAAGAATCCAGATATTAATATATGATCAGATAAGCGAGAGAGAGAGCGCAATAATGTGTCCCCTCCATTAACCCTACTCTCTCGAACTCCGCTGTGCTAGAGGTGTGAACATGACCGCCAGCAAGTTACTATCGAATTGACTTGAACGATGGGAAAATTGCAATGCATTCTCAATTTTTCAAAATGCATCTCTTACGTGTATTTACAAATCTGTCGCTACAAATATTTTTTTAAATATTTAATTAATATTTCTTGTTATCTGGGCGGTCCTATGGATGGTGTTCAGGGCTTGATTAAGGCTTAAGGAAACTAAGTAGCTGCTTATTGGGGCCCCGCAATTTTAATTTCTTATTCTCTCTAAAAACGGATCAACGGGAAAAAAGTCGAAAAATTAATTAAGTAACAACTTATTGTTTACAAAGATCGAATATTTTTTCTATTCTCTTAAAAAATGGGTATAATACAAAGAGTCCCAAAAAAAAATTATTATTATTAAAAGAGTTAATTCATCCCTGCTTATGTTCGATTCTTTTTTCCAATAATTAAGTTTCCGCATAACCCTCTATACTTTGAAATTATTAATTAGATTTATTTATCAGCAGTAAAAACAGAAGGGCTTTTTATCCGATAAATATATCTATGTAAAGTGATAACTTTGTTAATCAATAATTTTATAAGAAAAATTAACAGGATAAGGTTCATTACCTGTTTTTCCAGAGCTTTTGAGCTTTTTCAAATTTGATTATTTTGACCAATCCCAATTTCGGACAATCGGATCAGTTGAATATATTAACAACTATAATATTTTTTACAGCTCGGAACATGTAATACAAATTGTATATGTCAAAATTTTAGTTAGTCCTGTCAGCAATTTTTCGTTATTTCTTCCATCAAAATTATTTGTGTTTTATCTAGACTTTGTTACTTTTTATTTAGCATTTTATACTGAAATTTAAAGATAGACAGGACAAAAATTACAACAGTTTAAAAGATATTGCAAAAGGCGGCAGCTCCACACTGGAAACATCTATCTGAAGAACCAAGAAAACCATAAGAAGAAAACGCATTAATAGAAAAAAGCACTTAAAGCTGTTAAACTTACTTCAGATGGATTAAATGTGAAGGAACAAGAATGAAACGACCGAGAAGAACAGAAAAGATCGAAAAATATGAAGGAAGATATCAATTTTAACATGAGAGGGGCCACTGAAAGGGGTTGCATGCAACATGAACTTTTCTTTAAAATCCATATAAATATTTTTGTTACGGTGAAGCACAAAATCGGTGTTATCCAGGAGAAAAAGCAGTTGCTTGCTTTAATTTTGCGGACGGAGTATTACCACATAATTTTTTCACCACATTATTAAGGCAGCAGCTCTTCCTCTTGGTTGTACCAGTGAAGCTAAGTTGATTTCTGATGAAACTATTCAGTTGCCACCTTCTGTATATTATGAAACTGAATGAATATTGTAGTCTATATGGATTTAAAGCATTTTTTATCCACAAAATTATGCCTATCTAAACGATTTTCTCCCCTTTGCACTGATGAAAAAATGTTGAAAATTGTTCCAACATTCTAGACACTTGATGATTTTGAAAGTAAACAATTTGCAATATCTTTAGCTGTTAAGTAAAACTTTTTTATGCAGATATGTCTAATTGGTCCTCTTAAAAATTTGAATAAAATACTTATAAACATTTCTAATTTTTATTTTATTATAAATTATTGTGCTATTATTTGCAAATTGCACGTCTACTTTTAAGTTTAAATTACACGAAAACGGTGCTATTTATGGAAACATAACAAGAGTACTTTTTTGCGTAAAAAAAGCCAGGGAATCTTAATAACCAACATCTTTTTTAATACTTACATATTCAGTCGTATTTATCGCCAAAAACTATTCCTTAATCAGAATGGATGAAATGATTATTAACATAAAATTAAGTATCGTTATACACAGCTTCATTGACTAGAATTTGAATTTTTTTGTAATTTTCAAGATTTAAAAAAAAATTTTTTTTAACAATTTTAGATGCCTGTATCTCCCTTATTAGTGAGCTTTCGAAAAAGGTGTATCTAAAAAGGTACCTTTATTTTTAGGTGAACTATCACACCTAGATAAGTATTGCTCGACATTTTTGGACCACCCTTTATATTCATTTTCTAAATTATTTGGCGACGATTAAGCACCTTTGAAGAAATATATTCTTATTGAGCATACCGAAAGAAGTATTTTATCAATACCAACACTGATTTTCCAAATACAGGGTGATTTAAAAAGTGCTGTATTTGAAAACATATATATATATATATATATATCAAGAATGATTCAGAGAAATGTCAACTGCGAAAAATCGTAAAAAGCAAAGTTGATGCATGAATAAAATTTTGTAGATTGTACTAGTTAAATTAAGTTAAATAAAATTTGTACCCTACATTATATATTTGGTATTTGGGATATGGAAGATATGTAATACATAATTACAAAGGTTTTACTTCCTCAATTAAAAGAAGTGTCCTTAATACAATTTTTAAGGTAGATTTCGAAAATGTAATCTGGTTTATGCGAGCATCCATATTTTTTTTGGAAATACGCGGATTTAATATAAAAGGTGGCCGTCTAAACTGTTCCAGATAGAGTAGACATTGTTCCATTGACTTCCCGCTTTTCTAATTCTAATTAACACTATGGTAAAAAAATAACAAATAATCATATTACACAATCAAAAATTCCATTGTCTTTTGAATTTTCATTCTTCTAAAATTGGCAATTAACAAATTGATAACATTGAATATAATATTTCTGTTGATTTCTTACCTTTATGAATAAAAAAAAAACAAAGTGTAAATATTTAGTAAATAAAATAGTAAAAAACAAATCAAAACTTTAATCCCATTATCACACCTTTTCAATAGTAATGTAAAATATTTCAATATATTCTGCCAAAATTTTAAATAAATCTTGCAGCAGACTCTAAATGGTGGACGATGCCCATGATATAGTAGTAGTATATTTTCAGTTCTGTTGGGAGTTTTACATTAATTTATTTCCTTTTTAGGCGTGAAAGCAAATCTAACCCCCTTCTTTTGGACTCCAATTTTATTAGTTTCTCTCAAAGACTTTGACTTTTGCCTGATAGAAACATTTTCATGAACTGTTAGACTTTGATACTCCTGTAAATTTTTAGAATCCTCTAGAATAATTGTTTCGACCACATTATGCACACCGTTGTTTCCTTCTTCATTCAATTCAGAAACATCTTTTGATTTAGACATTTCCAATTTTGTTAGAGTTGTTTGGTATTTGCTTTTTTTGTTTCTAGCCCGAGATAATTCTTGATTAAGAAACAGTAACGCCACATCTTTCTCCATTACTTGCTCCTTTAAAAACTTTATAACATCTCTGAAAATATAAATGAAACCACATAATATATTATCTATTAATGTAATAAATTTATTTACTTTCTGTCATTCAACATCGAACCAAAAATGTCAATTTCTCGAATATCCGCGTAAGCCATTTCCCACACAGATATTAATAAATAATTTTTCTGTTTCATTATTAAAAAAAAATCGATCATTGAGCTAAAAAGTGTCACTATTAATAATTTTAAATGATCAATTATGCCATAAAAAAACCTTAAGCTATATATAAGATCTGATTGATCCTCATCAATTTCCAAAATATCAGACTTCCATTCTTCAATAAGCTTCATTTTTTGTTGCCTGGCAATATGAAGTGTTTGTTCTAGTTCTCTGATTTCCTTGGTACCAGAAAGATAAGTTGAAGCCATGTTATTAATTTTTTCTTGCAGATCAACTCTCCTAAAAAACATTAAACTTTTAATTGAGAACATGTCCTAGGCTTGTACAGAGTGAGTGATGAAAAACTTTTTCAAATATTACTTAGATGGGGAATTTTTATTGAGAAATGCATTCATTATAAACCCTTTTAGAAGTTTTTATCCTAGAAAAAATTGTAGGTCACAATTTTGAAGAAATAGCCGTTTTTATTTCTATTTTATTAAGAGTAGTTTGAGATCAATTTGAGCCTTACCAAACATTCTGGGATGTAGACCTTATAAATGAATTTATAATAAATGTATACAAAATTTAAAAAAAAAATGTTATTAAAGATAAAATATCGCCGGGAGTATAAGTTGAGTTAATGTGTTGAAACATCCTGTATTTGTGATGTGATTTGGATATTTTGATTTGGACCAAGTTACAAGGCAACAAATTGTCTTGTTAATTTTAATATTCAGGATGATCCACTTATACTTTGGACTTGGAACTCTGGAGTATAAGTTGATCACTCTATAAGCCATGTGTGTTATTAAGATAATGAAAAACTTTTGTACCAATATTGTCCAGCCCAAATGATGTATAAAACTAAGTTTAAGTGACATATTTATGTAATAATAAATACCTATTATTCACTTCGGCAAATAAAGAATTTGGTTGAATAGGTTTACTGTTAGATGTTAAAGAATTCAATTCAGCAGTGAGACCAGTAATTTCATCTGTTAACATCTCTACCTTTTTATTTATCTCTATTCTTTTATTTCTTTTCTCTTCTAGACAGTTTCTTAAGTTTTCTGTATCTTTTAAATATTCCTACAAAATAATAAAATAAACTGATTAAATAAGTTTAATAGCTTCTGAATTGTTGAATACAAATTGTTTTCAACAGTCCATTCTAGGTACCTCTCGAGTGACTTTTTTAAAATCCCACGAATACTAATTAAAAAATCGTAAAATCGATTAGAAAAAGGCAATTTCTACCATTTTTTAAGAAAAACCCTAAATAGTCTAGAGAAGGACCTTTAATAGACAAGTCCTTATTTCATTCATTTACATTTATTTATGATACAAGTTAAAAAATAAATAAAAATCGCGACACAGTACAATATGTCCAGAATTTCATGATAAAATCTTTGTCCATTTGAAAAAGCGCATTATATGATTTAGTAGGATTTCATTGTGGTTTAACACAACAACAATATAAGAAACGTTTAATTTTTGCGATTGGTGTTGAAGTTCCGTCAAAAACGATGGTATATCGATGGTTTCAAAAATTTAAATTTGGTCATGTTTCGCTTGAAAATCAACTGAGGGAAGAAAGAAAATTTATTCGTGCTACATAAATTTTTTACAAACATGGTTTACAATTATATCACAGTTACAATAAAAAATTCCAAACCAGAAAATATCTACCATTTGTGAAAAACAAGTAAGAGAAATTGGAGCAACTTTGAATTTTTTTTACATTTAAGAAATTTGCTACTGACTTCCGATTTTTCCTTTCAATGTCTGAGAAATTATTTCTATAATTCATTATATGAATAGAAAAATCTCTTTATAAGGTATTCCTTGACTGTCAATTTAGATTCTTGTGCAGGTAACATTTTAATGGAAGGTGACAATAAATTAAAACATTTTTGGTGTATAAAAAGCTGTTGCTGGTTTTCTTTACATACCAGAAACACTGAAAAATGTAGACAGGGGACTGTTAACATATTTAAATTTAAGGACTTAAGTGAATCTTTAGAATATAACAAATTAATGTTTATGGATGACTTAAAATGATATGTGACAATTAATACTTTAGAATAATTAGATGATGTTACAAATAGAAATTAATTTGCCAAAAAAAATTGTGTCTACGCAACAACTCTACCTAAAAAAGTATATATCAAAATGTAAATTCCAACTTCCAATTATAAAACAGTGCTTTAATTTGGAATCTTATATAAGCTCCATACTCAAACATTGTTGAGTGTTTAAAAAAAATCCTTATTTCTGATTGTTTTGCTTTATTAGATATATTTGATTTTCTATCACAAATTGATTGATAACTGTTAGGCATTGTTTATTACCTTTTTTAACAAAAAAATACTTACTAGCACTTGCTTATTTAAAACTTGATTTTCCTCTGTAACCTCTTTCAGTTTTAAATTTATATTATCTGGCATCGCATAAAATTCGATAGAATCGTTCAAAATCTCTTCGATCAAAGCTGTATTATTTCCAATAATTCCGGTATCATTTTGATTATCCCACTGGTGAACATTCAAAGACGCTTGAACTTTTTCCAATTCTTTGTTTTGTCCCATAAAAGCTTTCTCCAACGCTTGGGTTTCTTCCTTATGCCTCAAATCCATATCACAAAGATCTTGTTTCAGGTTTGCAATTTTACCTTCAAAATCTTGTTTCTGTTTCTGTACACGAAATTTGATAGTATCATGATGGTTTTTTAATTCTAACTCGGTAAGGTCGATAGTTTTAAGCTTTCTATTTACTTCTTTTAATTTGTTAGTGATGGTTTCAATTTCTTGCAATTTTAAAATATCAGATTTAAAATCACTAGAATCGTCCATGATGTTATAAGAATATTTCTTTTCACAGTTAACAGTTCAAATTGTTAAACTGAGAACGGTTTCCGACATAGATTAATAAACAAAACTCTTTTTATACGCCCAAAACGCAACAGACTAGTTCACTGCTTTCCTTCAAGGGGTCTCTAGTATCACAATCTGGGATTTCAATTTTGCTAAATTTTTGCAAAATCTAATTAATAAGACAATTTTCTATAATTATATGTTTGAAGATTATTAATATCTTACTTCTATAATTTTAAAGTTTAGTTAAATAAGCTTAGTTCCAATTTAATCCACTTAGCGAAAGCAGGACCATTACGTTTACAATAGCGGTACCATTTTTTTTTTCTTTGTCTATGGTTTCCTGTTTTCTTGTATTCTTCTTATTTCAACAAAAGTTGGGAACAGGAACGTTTGGTTTGTCGTAACTGCTTGAGTCGAACCATTTAAACACCAAATCAAAATACTGTATTCGACGCATGTTTCCGTAACTATCAGGAGATGACTAAAATCAACTTTAAGCTAAATTGAAACTTTTAACCTCCTAGGTTCAATAATCCCCTCATGGTAATTAGCGAAACTCGCATCGAGTGCAGTATTTAGGATTGGTAATTCGAAGATAGAAAACTTTAGGACTGAATAATTATAGTTATTATTTTAGGAATGAGGCATCCTTTAGAATATTTTCTTCTTTGGGTGTAACTGTGCATGTAGGTATGTGTGACATAGTTTTTACTTGTACAAATATTAATTTAAATTGCAGCTAGTGTAAAATTTCTTCTATAAAATTCAATCTTATTCGAAATCATTTGGAAAATACGAGTAAAAAATTTAAAATAAAAAAATATTTACTAGTATTTTATTTGTACAAGTTTCAGAACAAAGAAGAAATTTGACAAATGACGTAAGTGAAAAAAAGAAACGTGATAGGTAATTTTTTAATAAATTCAACTTTTTATTAGAATAAACAAGCAGTTTCTATCGTTCTAATCACCTTTTAGAATTTCCAGTTGCAAGCTAAATATACTTTATTTATAATTACAATTATACAAATAGATTACCCGTTGAAGAATTCAAATTAATTTATATTACTCACTTAATTATTTTTGCTAATTTTCAACCAGAGGATGTCGGACAAGAAGGAAGAGGTATCAAAAACCAGCAACACTGATGAAGAACTATCGAATCTCTTAGACAGTATAGTTGATTACATAACTTAAACTCGATTTTTGCTAACATTTTTAAATTCAGGTGCTCTAGAAGATTTTACAAAAATAGAAAAAAGCCAAAAAGACACGAAGACTGAGACTCCAAGCAATGAAGTGAGCACATCCGGTGCTAGTCAGGTAGAGCAAGACTGGTCTAAAGATTTTATCCAACAAGCAGCCAGTCAATTCGAGGAAAATTTCGCAAATTTTCTTTCAAACGCTGACCCAAATATGCAAGTTAGTCCCGAATTTATACAACAAAAATTTCAACAAATGGCAGGTATGAACAATACAAAAAAAATCTGAAACAAATTTAAAAAAATTATCATTTTTAGATGCCGCACAACAAGTACTGGACAATCCGGCAAGGGTAAGTGATTCATCAAATGATTTTGCTAATTCAATTTCACAAGCTATTCAATCGCTCAATGCTGGAGCAGAAGGTCTTCAAGCGCCCATAAATGAGGAAAAATTGATGAAAATGTTCTCAGGGGATGAAACTGGGACAGAGAATGAACTTCTGCCTTTTATGGAAGGTAAGGAAATACTACTAGGAGTTGTGATTTTTGAAACTAAACGACTACATTTTAAATACGTGATTTTTCATTAAATACGTTAATGTCACACTTTTTTAGAAAGTCTCAAATGTTTAACTTTCTGTTGAAAGTTGGGATAAATTTATTTAGTCAAAAACAAATGTCAGAAATAAAATTTGTGATGAGATAATTCTTACAGGAAACTATAATATCAGAGATGACATTTAATAGATGATTTAATAATTGTTTCATAAGGGAAAAATAATTTTTCTTAGTGGAAATGAGTTACAATGTCAGAAATTGGCATATGACATGCTATAAAAGTAATATTTTACAATTTTTAATCATAATATTGTGGTGTAATTTTTTTTAATACAGTTCTGTTTCCTAAAAATTGTTTCAATAAATCTCGAGTTGTATCATTACAAAGAGTCGCAGATTTTGCTGTTCTGTTACGAAAAATTGTTTTATTTTTATTTTTGATGGAAGGTTTTTGACTAAAAACTAATGTACAGGGTGGAAAATTTTTAAATAAAATGTATTGTTGTAAAAATATATTCATATTTATTTAAATGGGAAAAAAGTTGTACAATTGAGAGCTCAAAAATATGTGTAACCCTTCACTAAACTGAGCTATTCATATTCTTTGCTTCAATAAGTTTTTTTTTATAATATCTAAGAATGGAAAAGGAAATTACATAGATCAGCTGATGATGACTTGCGCTCCAAGAGCGCCACTTTTAACATTATTTTTTTAAGCTGCTCTTCTATCCACTCTTGACCTTATAAATTTTTTATTTAATGTTTTGTTGACGAAAAACACTTATAAGGCTGATCCAGCAGTATTTTATTTTAATTAGATACTTTTATTTTTTAACATAAAATTGAGAAAACCTCTCGCCTATTTTTTAAATAGATTTTTAATAACTTTTTTAAGTGCCAATTTATTATCTTCTTTAATTACAACCTAAAAATATCTTATTTTTAAACACTGGCCCTAAATACTTGTATTAAAAATTTTTCATTCGATTTTAAAAAATATATGAAATTAAAAAAGGAGACTGAAGCAATTTCCAAGTCTCATTTATTTAATTTCTAATAAGAGAAATGTAACGGTAAAATTGTTAACAAAAGTTTTTTTCTCACAACGTGATGAACCTTTATTTGTTATCCTGCTCAACAGAAGCGGGAGAGACCAATATAGGCATGAGGTGGACATTTATTTTTTAAATTTTTATTTGGATACTCTTATTTTGTATTTACAAATTTTTGTTTTATTTTGTACAGGCATGATGCAGGGTTTGTTGTCAAAAGAAGTTCTTGGACCTAGTTTAGAGGACTTTGTACAAAGATTACCGGAATATATTGAGAAAAATAAGGACACTTTAGATAAAAAAGATATTGAACGTTATGAGAATCAGAAGAAACTTATGCAGGAAGTTTTAGAAGAATTGAATAAGGAGCAAGAAAGTGACAGTGCAGAGAAGAAGAGTGAAAGATTCAATAAAGTTTTAGAACTTATGAAAAAGGTAAATCATATATAAATTTGATTTGTTTTAAATAAATTAAGGTATTTTTTTAGCTTCAAGATTATGGTCAACCCCCTTCTGAATTAGTGGGAAATTTAGAAGCTCCTTTCAATTTTGATGGACAGGGAAATCCTTTGAATTTTCCAAATCCGGGCCAGGGAAATTCTGAATGTAGTATAATGTAAATATTTATGTAAAGAGTAGTACCATTTTTATCGATAAAGCAAAAAAAATGGGATAGTATTTTTACACTGAGAAAGTGTAATTTGCATATTTATAAAAGAAAACAAAGGATTGTGAAAATATTTTTAACAGATTTAGTATTTGGTGAATAGAATATATATATATATATATTCATATTTTATTATAACACATTTTCCTATTTATTTTTTTTTAACTTGATCATTTCATCAGACTTTGTATCTTTTGTTTTTTTTCAGATGTTTATGTTAATAAATGATTTTGTTGTTACTTATTTTTCTGTATTTTTATTGGTTATACATTTCTGGTTACTAATTTATTTAGCCTAATAAGAGTTTCTTAGAAAAAGAAAATTATTAAATTATGTGACTGGGTTATTTATCTCTAAAACGCGGAGTTTTTTATCATGATCGTTATTTCCTTGTAACCTTTCTTTTTCACTTGTTTCTGTTAATAAATTATTTTGTTGTTGCCTGTTTATTTTTTCTGTATTTTTATTACCAGATGAATAACTTCCTTATGAAACTAATAAAACCTTTCATATTCTTCCTAAAATATTTACAATTAATATTAATAATAAAACAAAATTGAAATCTATCGCTTTTTAGAAAAACCGCATGAATAAAATAACGTACATGCTACACTGTAGCTAGGATTTGTTTTTATATTGTTTAGGTTAGCTCTTCTGCTCCTGTGAAACCCTCAAACTATTTTTTCAACTTTTGACATGAGGAAGTTCACGTTTTTTTCTCTTTCTGTAAATTAAACGCCAGAATGCTGGGGTTCCCATTGACGCTGCGGTCTAACTACTGGCAGTGCGTATTACTGGAAAGTCCATCTATTACAAAGAACGCAGAACTCTGAACGCCTGCACTCCCCGGCTGCCCGGGTTTTTATATTTGATAATTGTATCAGTAATTTAAAATTTTCCTTTTATTAGTTAGTAATCTTTTAAACTAAGTGGAAAAATCACTGAAGCAGTATTAAATCAAAACGAAAAGTCATGCAATCAGCACTAAGAGAAGTAAACAATTCCATATTATCACTTTTAAAAATTCTGGAATAAGTAAAAAACTACTACACATAAATACAAGGCTATACGCTGCCGACATATTCTAGAACCCTGCCATCCCATACATTTAACAGCAGCAAAAACGACAGTAAAATTGTTAGAAACTGCAGAAACTACCGCATTAAGAAGCATAACAAAAAGTACAGACATCTCAGATATCCTTTATACAAACCAATTACTTACTCTACTAACCAACTGGCATCAAACCTATTAATCAACGAATCGAGACACTTTAAAAAAAATTTTCTCTGAAGAATCTGAACTTTGAGATCATGCAAAGCCTATTATTATTATTATTGTTTATTTTTATTTGCCAATTTTGTATGTTTTATGTATTTAATTTTGTAACAGGCAGAAGGACTTCCGTCAATGGCTTTTTGGTTTCTGCCAATAAAGCTCTTTTTTATTATTATTATTAGTTAGTTATTTAGGCTCTTTGGTTTAGTTCTTTTAATTTGCTAGTTTTTTGTTTGATTTTCTTTTCCTTTTTTTTGTGTTAGACAATATAATATCGGAATATTGGACATTCTAACAGCAAATCAGCTAACTTCCCCAATATATTTATATTCATTATTGTTCATTAAACCTACTTTTATTTTATACTCTGGAGTAATGGAATGGTTGCTCTTATCATAGAGTGCTGATAAAACCTCTGTTAGAAACTTGTTTATCCATGGGTTTAATATTTTCATATTTGCATTTATCAGAATTGTTGTACTTATTGCCAATTTGTCCCTTTAAAACCTGGATATCGGATAATATATATTAGGTATTTTGGAAGTTAGTAAGTTTGTAACACAGAAACTTGCTCCCTTACTTTTCCCCTTATCTACTATTTCATTGTTTTGGATGCCAATGTCGGCTTTTATTCAATACAGTGCCATATTTATCCCCATTTTTGCTGCCTTGCTGTTTAGCTGAGCCATAAAATACTGATCCATAATCTAAAATTAATCTTACTATATTTCTATAAAGTAATATTGATATATTTGGGTCACCACTGTGGTTAATAATACTAATGGGCTTAATACATATATCTATGGCTTAAAAATATTCATTATTCATTTAATTTTGCATTTTTCGTTGCTTTTTACTTCTTACGATTCCGATTATTATTTTACATAAACCGTAAGCGATATAGGTTTACGGGTTACGACGTATGTTAAAAATCGTTAAGTCAAAAATTTACAATTGTCAAATTGCAACCTCCAAAGACGATAAAAAAAGTTTAAAATAAATACAATTTTTTCTATTATTATTCTTGCACAATGTTTTAATATAAATTTTCATATTTTTATACACTAATATTTTAACACAAAAATGGGAATTTTACAATTAGAAGAACAGGTCTGTTAAATTTTTTAGGTTATGATTTAAAGACAATAATTTTATTTATTATATTTCAGCCTGCGATTATTCAAGCTATTTTTGCTGGTGCAGTCGACGAAGTCAAAGAATTAATAGAGTATAAGCAGGACGTAAACTGTTTAGGTAATTGAAAATTTAATAATTTATTTTTAATTTAAGTAATGACATTTTTTTGTACAGATAAAGAGAAACGCACACCTTTACACGCCGCTGCGTACAGGGGCGAAGCCGCAATATCATCTTTATTGCTTCAAAATGGCGCTAAAGTAAATGCCAAAGACAGCAAGTGGGTAACACCATTACATAGAGCCTGTTCTATAGGTGCAGATGGGGTTGTAGGTTTACTCTTAAATTACCAAGCAGATGTAAGTAACCCTTTTAAATTAAAGGCTTTTTCATACTAAATAGTTAAGTTTACATTTCTACTTAAACATTGATTTTAAAGGAAATATTTTTATGTCAAAAAAATAAAACGTAACTGAAAATTTGACTGTCAAGAGCTCAAATAGATTTGGTTTTACAATAATTTGGAAGGGCGACGTCAAACCCGAGTTTTTTGAAGAATACAAACAGTTTTTTAAAATTCGAGAATCAAAGCTAAAACACCACAGTTAATGCAAGTTATATACTCGTATTTTATTTTACAAAATTATGACAGTAAATTCAAGATTTTGCAAAATCTTTACTCAAAACATGAGATTTTTAAACGGATTTTTCAAGAATTTTCAAAATTTAAAATGCTATGGGCTCGGGTATGTTGGTTTTTACAGCAAGTTTTTTATTTAATATGACAACATCTCAACTTTTGACAAGTTTATTTAAAATTTCTGCTTCTGACAAGTTTGTACAAAATTTCGACTTCTTACCAGAGATATTGTAAAATGTGATTGTATTTTTATTGTAAAATCTCCACTTAAAGTATGGATTTCGTTTGAGCATCACTTCAAAGACAAGCTTTTATAAAATTTGATTTCAAAAGTGAGTATCTGCAGAAAATTTTTCAGTGTCTTCCAATTTTGTAAACTATGTTTTACTTTGTATACAATCTTTTAATGCTAATAAATAAAAATTATTTTTTAGAAAACATTTTTGGGACTGTAACTAATTACTTATTTGAATGTGTTATTGCGATTTCAATTCAGATAAGCTTGAGCTACAGTTATTAACAATTCTTATCATTGATGCAATTGGAAGCTCCTAATTAATAAATATACTTTCTCTAAGTTGTGAATATTGAATTTATCTATATTTGTTATATTTAAGTACTACTGAAAATGTCCACTAGATGATGTTGTTTCTGTCCTCAATATTCGCGCCCTTGTTAGAATCAAAACAACAAAAAATGTACTACTTTTGGTTAATTCGTAGATATTTTTACAAAGATGGTCAGCATGTTCTAGAGTTCTTGATTTTATCTTAAATTTTTAATATTTTTGTGTTTGTTCTCTAAATCATGTAATGCTCTTCAATTTTACCTTATTTGTGATTTATAGCCAAATAGTTTGGTATAAGATTTTAAATAGTTCATTCGACTATTTTACAACATAGATAAGTTTTTTATCTTATTTTTCTACTAAACTGAGGAATACCAACTACAAAAAATGAAAATAAAAAATTATTCTAAAAAATAAAACATATATTCTACAATAAAACAACCCTTACCCACAAATCATATATACAATTTTATTTACAGTTATCTTAAACCAACCTATTTGTTTTTAATTACAGAATTTTGTGATTTTACTTGAAGTTGTGGCCCATTTTTCCAAGAAACCAGTAGTTTTTCTACTACAAGTAAAATTTATAGACTATGAGATTAAAGGACCTATTATTTTTCTGTTTTTTCTTCCTGTATATATGCTCACATGTTTAATGTCCTAATGGCTTGGTTCTGCATTATATAGTCTAGTAGTATAGTATAGTAATTTAGTAGCTCGATCTGGAGTTATTTCCTGTGACTGAATCAACATGGAGTCTGGTACAATATGTATATTTGCTTTTGTTGTAAAATAAACGTATTTTGTTTTCTCGTTGTTTGTGAACCATTGTTGTGCCCTTTCCAAGTTGCCATTGGCAATATCTAAAAAGATTATTTATCAACCATCCTAATGTCAATGTGTTAGTGTCATCTGCATAATCAACAACATTAATATTTTCATTATGAATGATATGTGAAGTTAGATCGTTTACATAGAATATAACAAGAACCCATAATTCTGCCTTGTGGTATGCCAGTGAAATACGTACGTTGTTTTGAATAATATTTAACTCTATCTGTAGGATTACTACTAATATGAATTTATCCATTTCAGAGCATGTTGCGCATGACTCGGTAGTCTTTCAGAATAGAAAAAACTTATTAGTTGAACACAGGGCTGATTCTAAAACTTTTGATAGAGAGGGTAATAGACTAATGGGGCGGTAATTTTTTTTTATCATTGTTTGATCCTCTTTTTTAAAGATTGTTTTACTTATGCAAGTTTTAACGTTTGTGGGATCTAGCCAAATAAAAATTAATTATTTAGTATATGACACAAAGGTATAGCTAATTCATAGGCGCACTGTTTTACTAAATTAGATATTCCATCCCATCCGGCATTGTACCAGTTTTTTAATTTTTTAGTTTTTGTAATTTCAGAAATAGTAACTGGTGCCAAAAAAAATTTAATTACAAGTTAGAGGTATACTGCAGTTAAATTGTATATGTGTTACAGTTTTTAAGAAATTTGGTACATCATTTAATATATATTCATTAGAATTGCTACTAATTATGTCAGGATTGCCTGTTATTTTTAATTCGTTAGATTTGCAATGGGTATCTTTAATTCCATTTACTAATTTCCATAAACTTTTATACTTATTGCCGCTGTTTCCTATTTGTTGTTTGCCGTGATTTTTTTTGTAGTCTTCCATGTATTGACTCTGCATTACTAAGGACTAGTAGATTATAAAGACCAGAAGTTGTTTGAAGTTATTCTTAATATCAGAATTGATTTTATTTTATTTTCTTGCTTTTGGGGTTTTTTAAGTATATATTAAATGTTTACTTTTGGCTAAGGTGGTTTAATATATGATTTCGTAATATATTAGCTTGGTATAAGTCACAGTTGTGGTTGTCAATGGATGATTTTATGTTTTTGTATATATCTATGTGTATAATCTGAAATCGATGGACATCTGGTGAAAGTGCTTAACAAAGTCAAGAAATGCAGTTTTATCGAAATCTTCCAGTAAATCCAAGATTGTAGTACAATTATCTTGTTTTTTCTGAGAATGTCTTATTTTGTTTATACTTCTTAACGACATTAAAGATTGTTTTATAACATACCCCTTTGCTATCTGGCACTATTCATTCAATTTCATTAATGACCATCCCAGGATAAACATTTAAAATATTTTTTGTGTTCGGGAGTGAAAATACCACAAAAATTTACAATTAATACTTAGTCAAAATTCTAATTAAAAATATAATTATCAAATCATCACGTAGCACAAAATGCAGCGATAAACTGTACGTAACAATTAATTGAATACCACCCTGAGAAAACATTTCGTTTCGTGTTCGCCCGTCAATAGCTTCGAGAGAATTTGCAATCGCGAGGCTAGCATGCGCTTAACACGCTCTGGTCAGTGTTTAAATCGGGCGTATTTGAAATAAGATTAGAATTGAACTTTTGATTTGACAGACTGTTATTAACATTTCTGTAAAAAATTTTCCAGGTAAGCGCCAGAGACAAGTTGTGGCAAACGCCTTTGCACATTGCCGCTGCAAGTAATTCCTATAATTGCGCCGAACAAATTTTACATCACGTTCCCAATCCAAACATTAAAGACAGATCTGGTAGGACCGCTTTACATTACGCCGCATACAACGGACATACATATGTGGCTGAATTACTCATATCTAGAAATTGTATGGTAAATGCCTGTGATAAAAAAGATTGTAGGTAAGTAATCTATTCATTTTAATGTTATGTTTACGATTGTTTTAATTTGTTTTACTACCCTGTGAATACCTTATTGTATCGCGCCCACTTAGGGGACATTTCTTTAAGTTAGAGTGGCTTGTTGGTCACCCAGTCAAATAATTTCCATCGACCAAGATTGTTATATTGACAAATAAATATACAGGATGGTTTTTAGTGTTTTTGCACCTGATTTACTTTTGAATCAAATTTTTAGACCTTTACATTGTGCCGTACAAATGGGTCATACAGACACTGCGGAAGTACTGATTAAATATGGAGCGGATGTTAATGCAAAAGACAGAAACCAGTACACCCCGTTACATGTTGCCGCTGCTGGTGGTATGTAATATAAATTATACAATATAAGTATTCAGAGAGTTCTGGGTAACTATCTGTGATAAATTACAATAAGGTGTTTTATCTGCTAACGGTGTTTTTAGTTATTTCATAGCATAACACTATATTGGATGGATAAAGTAAAATCGACACATTTTAAACAAATATTAATATTTGTACTAGTTGGATAAAATAATTTCATTTAATTTAATATTAAAAAGAACTATATTAGTGTTATTCAAAGCTGAACTGGCTCGGATAATTTACCCCCTTTCGTTACACACCTACACGCCATTACGATAGGTTAATTTTTTCATAACCTTTAATAGCAGGTCAAACATCTTCCATATATCTACAGGTAGTTAAAGAACTCCCGTACCTGAAATTTTAATACCAATTCCGACCAATTTTCAGGAATCGAAATCGTATGCCGTTTACTTATAAACTCCGGGTCCGATGTTAACGCTCAAAACGTATACGGCAACACGCCGTTACACATCGCCTGTCTCAATGGCCATTTGAACATTTGCCAGGATCTCGTAGCGTCCGGAGCTGATTTGGAGGCCTTGAATTTCCGAGGGCAAGCGCCGTTGCATATTGCGGCGGCGAGCACGCACGGTATGGATTGTTTAACGTTTCTATTGAGGCACAACGTCGACTTGAACTGTCAAAGTTCGGACGGCAGGACGCCGCTGCATATGACGGCGATACACGGCAGGTTTACGAGGAGTAAAAAACTGATAGACAATGGTAAGTTTGTGTATTGTTGTTTGTATAGGGAAGGTCTCCCAAGTGACTTTTGAAATAAAAAGAATGTCAGTAATGTAGGAGGCACTTTTGCTACATTCTCTACATTTTCCATTCTGCTCCTCGAAGCTGGGTAGTTAGCCGGGAATACGGGAAAATCGTTAAATTAGTCTTGATGCTGATTTGCTATTTATTTGCTATTTATTGGAATGTTCTAAGGTTAGTGTGTTTGGGGAGCAACTAGTCGTAGAATGGGAAAACTTCCCGATGTTTTCACCAATCAGCATCGAATATATTTGAATTTGGATTTCCCGTTTTTACGTCTAACCAATAACCATTGAGTAGAAGGGAAAGTTGAGGGTGGGAGTGGGGAGGTAGAGAAAATGCCTCCTACACTACTAATGTCGAAATTTTTTAGGTGCTCAAATAGATTGCGCTGACAAAAATGGCTCTACGCCACTACACATTGCCGCCCAATATGGTCACGATCTTTTAATTAATACTCTTCTTAGTTTTGGTGCTTGTCCAACAAAAAAAGGGTAAATATATTTCATTAAAATGAATAAAAATCTATATTGGTTTTCTTATTTCTTTAGTTATGAGGGTAGAACGCCCTTGCATATGTGCTGTCTATCGGGATCTGTTGAGTGTGGCAGAAAATTTGTGCAATGTGGTGTTAACTTAAACGATCAAGACGATTCTGGTAAAACTCCCACTCATTGTGCAGCATATAAAGGGTGAGTTTATTTATTAAATATTGTTTTTAATTATTTACAGTATAGAATATTGAATTGATAGTTTTAAATTGCATGATTATGTGGTTTTTTTAATTTAATTTATTTTTTTAAATTTAAATGTCTACATAAATTTTGGAAATTAAACTAATTAGTGACTTAATATTCCAATAGATTGTTTCTAACTACTCTATTACAAATCCGAAGTAAAAGTTAATAAACACTATTCAAATTAGATTTTATAAATCTATTTTGGTGTATTTTATTAATTTTTTTGAATTGTTTATTTAAATTTTGCTAAATAAAACTGTTAGTCTCAGATTATAACAAATTTTAATTAATACAACATGTCCCTACTCACAGAACTTTTTTATATTTCATATTACAAATTGGAAATAACATTCATATACTTATTCCATAGCTCAGTAGAATTTTTATAAAAGTTCATGTCAAAACCTCTTAACGGGTTTTAAGGGGACTTTTACCTCTTATTTATTTAAATGAATAAGAATGTGTGATTTTAGGAGAACTTTCATAAAAATCATAACTCTATAACCTGAAAATAAAAATAAAAAAGTTGTTGAAATTTTCAACACAATTTCACCTGCTATTATAAAATAATTTTACAATAGGTTGGGTTATTTTGAAGCCCAAGAAGGTACCATGATCACGTTGAATTTCAAGAATTTATATTATTTTGTTTTCTATTTCACCGTTTCCTTTTAGATTAATAAAAATTTAATAATGATTTATTTAAATAGGATGAATGAAAAATTTGTAATTAGAGATTAGTAATTTTTGCAACACAATTAAAATTTGAAATGGGAAATATTGGAATATTTGAGATCACAAATGACTGAACTGAATCTATGAGCTCCCAGTCTTGTTTTAATTTCCTTCGAGCATCGACTGGTGACTGGCAACATCGATAATACATCGTTTTTTCTCCAGAATGGGCCAAGCCACTTATTATTTATTTACTTTAACACACACAAAGTGGTAACAAAGATTGGAAATTGCCAGTGTTGCTTACACCATAGCATATCCTCACTATATACAGAATATCTTTAATGAAATACAGAATATGTAATTTTATTCCGGACATAGCAATGTTAAGGATTCAGATGTTATGCTCACCAACGTAAGATTCAGCAACGTTGCAACATCTCTACCTCGAGATCCGAGACTTGGAACTTCGTTTCAGAGGTGATTCTCATATTTAGTGAGTAGTAACGAAACTCAAAACGTTGCCGAAACGTGCATCCATTTGCTTAATATTTGAATCCTACTCAGGAATAAAATTGCGTAGCCTGTATACACTCGATTGCCTCAAGTATATAAAATGTCTTTGTCTACTCAATAACGAATTTACAGCCAGGGTGATTTTTGTCAACATTTTTAGATCCTACGAGTGCCTAGATTTGCTCGTCAGTAATGGCGCAAATTTTAAAATAATCGATAATTTGCGCCGTCTTCCCATTCACTACGCAGCTTCCCATGGGCACTACCAGTGTGTTTTTACGCTGGTGGGTATTGGAAGCTCTGTTAACGAGGTAGACTTCGAGGGCTGTACCCCTTTACATTTGGCTGCTGCTTACGATCACGAGAGCAAATGTGTTGATTATTTATTGGATCACAAAGCTGATCCCACAATCAAAGATAACAGAGGTAAAATGACAGAAAACATAAACAGGGTGGGTCGTAAAGAAACACTCTATAAGTTTTGTTTTTGTTGCGAATTGTTGGTTAAGTAATTATTTTTTTAGGGTTTACCGCTTTAGACTATGCCATAGCGGGTGGGAATGTTAACGGAGTAAGGACGTTACTGAAAATGGGGGAACAAAATGTATCAGAGGGGGATGAACTAAAAAAAATGATACGCCAGTGTTCTTTGGATATTACCCCTGTACATCTTGCTGTAAGTTATAAATTGTAATTTGCGCTTACCTAGCTCTCACAGTAGAGATTTTTTTTGAGAAATGGTAGGTTTGTTTTGATGTAACTTACCATTTTAGATGTCTTGTTCAAAGTTAATAAATGTTAGGTCCACATTTTTGTCTTGTCATTCGTAATTCTTTGATAATCAATATGAAACCTTTTTATGTCACCCGCTATAATCCATATTTTTTTTTTCCAAAAATAAACTAATTTTGCTTTCTTTTAAGGCCAAGCTTGGCAACATAGAAATCCTAAAGATGGTTCTTCTCTTTTTAACCGACGTCAACATCAGAACAAACCAAGGTATTACGCCCCTGTTGTTGGCCGCTAGAGAGGGACACGCTCAATGCGTTCATTATTTATTACGATTTGGTGCCAAAGTGGCTTTAGCCGATTACATTAACAACATGACACCCGTACATTACAGTGCCAAAAACGGTCATTCGCAATGTTTGAGTATGTTGTTGCATAATAGTGAGGATCAAACCGTTGTTAATATGCTCGATAGGTAAGTTTTTTTAATTGTGGTTTTGGTAGACATTGAGTTTATTGTTGCCATATTTACAGAAAATAAAAATTCGCTAAATTAAGGTATTTTTAATGTAATAATAAAAGATTATTGTAGTTAATAGAGGCCACCTGGTACAAAGCCCAGAGAAAATAATTTAAAAAATTAATAGTTCCACCCTAAAACCATTCGCGCCCCCTGGACGAGAAGCCGGAGTCCCGCGATAGAACTGAATTTTTTACATTAATTTTTTTTCTCTAACTCCTATTTTGGTTCATTTTCTGTTCCTTAATTTTTAAGTCCAAGTGGCTAAATTTACAAAAATGCGAGATAATAAAAAATACTTTTCTGTAATTGCCAAAAAACGGGTTTTAATATATTGTTAGGATGTTTTTATATTTACAATAATGTCTCATGAAAAATTTAAACAGTATTGTTTATCAATTTTTAGGGAACACAGGAGCGCATTGATGTTGGCTGTTTCTGAAAAAAATCTCAAATGTGTTCATATTTTATTAAAATGTGGTGCGGATCCGAATATAGTGGACACAGATGATCATTCTTGTCTTTTTAGAGCGGTAAGATTTTAAAATTAACTTTACTCTTAAGCCACCTGAGCTGACAAAGCAAGGTTTAGAATTCCTTTAGGATACGAAACGTTCCTATTTACGTTATTTCTTGGATTTAGATGCTTCTTATCTTGTATGAACTATTGAAAATATTTCCAGATGTGAACCAGAATAGCTATAGCTTTCAAGATCGAGTGTAAAATAAACGGCACAGAGCGTAAGGGCGACTGAATTATTTTTACTCCGTATTTCGAACAGTTCACATGGATAGTTTATCATCGTAGTCGAAATTTTTTGAGTGTCATATTTATCAATTGTTTTGTTATTTTTTGTTTGTTTTTTAAAATCGTTATGACCAGTGTCACAAGGATTTTAATAATATTTAAAAAGCTTTAAGAAAATTGTGGACATTAAGATAAATATATTTTTTATCTTATACATCTAAATTGTTATTAGTTAGGTGTTACATCATAATAACAAAATTGTTTAAAGGCAAATTTTACTAATATTACCAGTACAGCTTTAGATTATTTAAATATTTGAGGAATATTATAGCAATTTAAGGTATTAAACTTTATTATTTAATGACATCGGTAGTTTCAAAATAACATTGGTTTAAGTGAAAAATAGATTTGTTGACATTCAAGTAAAAATATTCTTAAAACCTTTATACAACAGTCATAAGTATTTTAAGAATATTTAAAAAGGTATTAGAAAATCATTAATAACAACTTCATTTATCGAATAACATGAAGCGAAATCAGCAACAACTGTTATTACTAGTATATATGGAACAACGGAAATCTGACTACAGACGTCAACGTTGTCCGATATAATATTATCGATGGTCTTTTCTTCGCGCAACATGTTCGACCTTGAAGTCGACAGTTATTTTGGTTAATCTATACATATATTTTCTGATATTTGGGGTACCAGTTTTTTGTAGCTGTCCAAAATGAAATATATAACATTTTGCTACATTCCTATGCAAATCAGTAGGTCTTAAGTCACTTTGCACTGACAAATTTTATCTCAAAATGATTATCAAACACGCCCATTTCTCTTTTTCTGTCATTGCATCTAACGCGATGGCTCTAATAAGATTTCTCTTCATTTTGAAGGTTGCATCAATTGACATATTTTTTTTAGTGTAATGTAATTATCTTTAAACTTTGACATGATATTTCGATGTTAGTCAACCCAGAGTCCACGTTATGAGAAATAGCGCTCCCTTTGTTAGACAATTATTTAAATTTATCTATTATTTTTTATGCGTTTTTTAGGTCGTAAACGGCCAAGACCCTCTTGTTGAATTGTTACTAACAAATAATGCCAAAGTACAAACAACCGACATCAATGGCAAGACTGTACTTCATTTGGCAGCAGCGTGCGGCCATTTTAATTGCCTTCAAATGATTGTTAAATACATGACTGAGGATGAAATGAGGGCCAAAGACAATCAGAATTGTACCGCCCTGCATTGGGCATGTTATAACGGTAAGAAAAAAAAAATGAAATGCTTTAAAAGAGTCTCACATTTTGTTTTAGGTTATGCTGATTGTGTGGAATATTTATTAGAAAAGAAAATTTTTAAAGACCTTGAACCCAACTCCTTCTCGCCTGTACATTGCGCCACGTAAGTTTAATTTTTTTTTCCATTTTTTAATCTTAAATTATTTACGCTGTTTTCTTTTCAGGTTTTCAGGGTCAGACAAGTGCCTAGAGTTATTAGTCAATTATTTCGGTAAGCAAATAGTTAGTTTGTCGGACTGCAGAAAGAGGAGGCCCCTGCACATCGCCGCACTTCACGGGCACACGGAATGCGCAAAATATTTATTAGAACAAGGTGGGGACGTGCAGGTGTTAGACGAAGAAGACAGGACAGCTTTCATAGCTGCGGCACAATACGGACAAACTCAGATTGTTGGTGAGTATATTATGTAATATCGCTTACCCGTTTCTAATATGACGGGTTTATAACTAAAGTGAACCATGTTCATATTTTTTCAATTATATTAAGTGAATCAATGTATCCATTACATTAATTCACAACCAAAGTAAACCAAGTCCACAAGTTACGGAACAATCCACCAGAGTTTGCTTTTACTTTTTTGTGAGATTAAGTTGAAAATTTTGTTGCTGCCTTGGTGAACCAAGTTCAGATTGTGTTTATGCTTGTTCCAACTTTAAATTCAGATCAGATGAAAAATATATTCCAGATTCACAGTCTTATTCGTAAACAAACCAATTTGAAGGTATGCTAAGTAAGTTGCTTGACATTTTTGAATGTTAACTTGTAAAATTCTGTTTTGGCTGGAATGAAATAACAAATCAGTAAAGAATGATGCTCATCATGCTAAAACTATATCGAAAGGAGGAAAACAAAAATTAGATGAGAGTTCTTGATAGAAAAATGCCAGGAAGAAAAGAGACCTAGTTGAAAATTATATGTTGGTACATTAATTTGTATGTAAGTGTAGTTTGATACCAGTGATAACTAAACAAGTGATCGCAACACGGAGTGGTTACTACGATCTACCAAACTTGGATGCCGGACTAGTCTCAATTCGAAGAAAAGGGTTATAGATAAATTAAGTGAAAAGATTATAATTCCGAGGGCGCCAAATGAATTTTACAATTCTGAGGGAAGTTGACATCCAGCCTCAAAAGCTTTTGGGGTCTTTTTCTTTTTTCGAAAAGTATATTGATGAATCTAACGGAACGCCGCTAACGTCTAAAACGGTAGATTAATTCATGAAACGGATCTCTTAGAAAAGTCAAACAGGGTAAGGTCCAAGCGGGAACTAATAAACGAAAAGGATAACTCAATTTTACCTCGTGCGTGAAACGGTTGCCATTAATTCAAATCCTCCTTACAGAGTGCCTCCACTGGGAAACAAATAAATTGTACAACTTCGAACCACCAATTTCCAGATGGACACTTTAGCCAAAAAATAATATCCGCTCACATCAGGATAGTTAAAGCAATCTTAACTAAATCAAATCTTTATGACTAATCGAAAAAATAATAAAGGTCTGCACGTCTCCAACACACCGGCCTGTAACTCTTTCGTCCGCTACTTCGTCCTTCCTTCTTTACATCCCGAAAAACCAGGGCATACTCATTCAATGTCTAAACCTGTTCGGAATTTAATCACCGATACCAAAATATGTCTCGAGGAAAATAAACGTTACAATGTACTAGAAAATCGCGAGCATAATTTACAAAAGCCAACCGAACGTGTAAGACGCCTACAGCGTTTGATTAATTTAATCAGCCCCACTTGTATTCTCGCTATGGATCTGTCACACAAACAAAGAAGGATATAATTGATTTTTTACCTTACATCCCAGCTTTTCATTCTTTCCGTTGAAATGTGTTCTAGGTATACACTTAATCCAGGATGAATCAGGACTGTATGTTAATGATGAATTTTTTTCTATGGCTAAAATAGCGACATGCAATTGACATCTTCACTTAATATAACTTAAACGTTTCATAAGATTTTTCATCAAGAACTTCCATAAGATTATTACTTATAATGTGGGTACTTTTCTATTATACAAGGTGTTTTAGACTGATTTGGGTATTGCACTGCTATAATATATAAATGTTCATTTATTACGTGGGACTACGGTTCCATTTTCAGTTTGATGTATAATTTTGTTGTGGGGTTTATTTGCAATTCGTCATTGCCCTTTGGATCTTATTGTGGATTTTAGGTTGTTCAAGATTACACTAGACACTTGTGGTGTAAATTCACTATTTCTTGCTTAAAGGGCATTGTGATTATTTTCTTCATTGCTATGAACCCTGATATGAGAGGAAACCCAAAATAATTCTATTTATTTATTAGAAAGTTTTTTATCAGTAGTGCAATAAGATGAGAGGTATAAAACTGTTTTATTGTTCAGATAGAGTAAGACGGTTATTATTTGGGATTTTAGTATATTTCTGCTGTTAATGTGTATTAGAGTAAGTAAAAGAGCATATAGTTCTCAGCAGTAGACTTTTTTCGCTACGGAGTTTGAATTGAACCGGTAATGTTATAGTAATTACTGCTGCTTTTAATCCATAAAAAATTTTCAAGAATTCAGTGTAAATTTGCATGAATTTGGGGTTTTGGAAAATTAGTAGTAAATGCTTTGTTTTATTATATCTGATGGAGTTTCATTTTACAACTACAACTGCAACAATGATTGTTTTTATCAAAACTAGTAACATTCTCTATTTGTTATAGAACTTTTGTTAACATGTAACATTGATCGTACTACTTGTGATAAACATGGCAATACTGCTTTACATTGGGCCTGCCTGAAGAAGCACAACCAAACTGCCTTATTAATATTAGAGGACTCTCAAGGAGACACTGTTATCAATATAGCCAATAACGACAAAAAAACGTAAGACTTATGAGTAAATTTTTCTGGTTTGTATACTTTTTTTTTTAGCCCACTTCATATATCTGCAAGAAACGGTTTAGTGGACGTTACCAGAGAGTTACTAAAAAAGGGGGCCTCAGTTGTCGCTGTCGACAATGAAGGGCTAACGCCAGCCCTGGCCTGTGCGCCAAATAATAACGTGGCGCAATGTTTGGCTTTAATTTTGCATACTTTGCCTAGTGTCATTGATAAGAATCTTCATGAAGGTAAGAATATTTCTATTTTTTAATAATTCGATCTTGTATATGAGTATCTAAATATATTTGTGCTAAAAATTGATAGATTAGAATTAATCTGATTAAAATTTTAGTTTTCTTCTGAGGAGGCTAAAACTAGTACTTTAACCCCTAATTTTAGACTTGTGCTTTCCGAATTAAATTATAAGATTAGATATATATTAGTGGCAACAAAATTTCCGACACACGTCATCGATGAAAAACAAATTGCTTATCCAATCGACCAGATATGTTATATTTGTTAATCATATAATTTTTTCTTTTATAATAGTTGTTTCATGGATGTTGCCATATCAATATTAATATGAAGTTTCCATATCAATGCAGAATAATTCATATAAGTATGGAATTTTATAACAATGTGGCACCATGTAACTTTAGTTTTATTATGACGTGCATCGGAAATTTTGTTGCCACAAGTATAGGGTGTTTGATGGTGATGATGATGATGAACGCCGCTTACGGCAGACGCCGAAACGTTGAGTAATATTTCAATTCCCTATCAACAAAACCCAGAGTTTAAGAAACGGAATTTTACTTCACTCAGCTGCTTTTTAATTAGAACCATACGCCTTATTATTGAACAACTCGGCACTTGGCAAATGGTTATTTTTCATGGCAACTGCAAATTACAACAATCCAATCATTGTCTTGATTTCCTTAGCATTCGTTTACGAAACGGTTGCTTTATTAGAGTCTTTTTATTTCGCAGTTCTAATTTATTTCTATGTTAGAATATGTAAAGATAGTGTCGATTATCGAGTTTCCTATGAAAATTGAAATGGATTAAGGTGAATGTGAGCTATTTTTGCAATATCTGTTATCTGTTGGACATGGTATTATATGAATTATGTTTCTAAAAGGTATTCTAGATATTTGTTTCAAAGTGTCTGTTTGACGGTTAACGACAAGACACTATCACCATCATCTTATTGCTTACCAAATAACTATTAAATTTTGGAAATAAATAATTGCGACACGCAAATTTTTATGAACATAAATAATTTTCCTGTTTTTCCTTAATTACCTTTCCGCATTCAACTCCAACATTAACATTTTTTTTTCCTAGATACCTACAATAAGTTATTTTGCCAAACCCTACCAAAAAAAAAAGAAACCAAAACCCAATGGTCCCAAACATCTTTAATTCCCCATAAAAACCGAAGAAACGACAACTCAAAAAGGAACTCGCAGCGTTCAGTAAACGGCGACAATGTCGATTATTTTGTAAGGGAAAACCGGGACTTCAGTGATTCCGTTCAAAATGATCGCAAACCAGAAAAACTGGGTTTACATTTACACAGATCAGATAGTAGAATTTCTATTGTTGCTCCTAAGGAAAGAAAAAACGGGTTGAATTCTACAAAAAACTGTAGGGAGTGTTTCAAACTCCAGCACCGTTGCAGCGAGTGTAATTTGAAGTTACTTTTAAAGAAACATCTTACAGGAAGATCTTCTAAGGAGGAATTTGATCATTTTATTACCAAGTGTATGACCGAATCCACCCCCGAATACAAACTACTGTTTAGCAACTCTAATAATAACAGTAAAGAATTAGGACTGGCTGATAAGCTCCTAAAATTGGACAAAAAAAAGTCGACGGAACATTATACAGTTTTACACAGACACAAACTATACCAAAGACCTTCTAGCGCAAACAGCGCCAGAATATCAAATTATAAAAACGAATTACGTGCATCTAATTCCCAGGACTCTTGCGAGATAAACAGTTCAGAAAGAAATCTGCCTGAGGAATTGAAAAAGTTTAAAAAATTCACCGACAAAGATGATCCGGTATTGCAAGTACTTTGGCGTAATTATATCACTTCTTTGAAAGAAAACGAGAATTTAGAAAAAAGAGTCATCCCAAGAAACGAAGATAATATAACGTTTGTGCCGTCTAATTCCATTTGGAAAATCGACGAAAGCGAACAAGTGGATGGTTGCCAAGATTTGATTTGCTTGCCCGAAAGTTTGCAACAAGTGGAAATGAATTCGAAATCAGAAGTGGGAGTTTTCGCTGACGTCCAGTCAGATGCTGATTTTGATCAAGCTAGAAAATCCAAAAATGATATTGTTTGCAATATTGTATGATTTATACACTTTTTTTAATATACGTGTTTATTTTTGGCTTAATTCCGAATGTATATTGAAGAGATTAAAATATCTGAATTCAACAATTGATTTTATATATGCAGTGTAGGGCAGGTGACCCTTGGACAAGGTCTATTGTTATATTTTTTTTTCATTATACCGGACGTAACTAACATATGTACAAATATTAATACTACACAAACTAAAAGTTCACAGTATATCAAGTACCTCTATACCGGTCCTGTGGATAAAATGTTTCACTAGGAATTTTCGCTTCATACTTGTTATAGTTTACAATGTTAATAAGTTGCTGTTTATTGATTTTATGAATGCTAGTTTGTATTTATTACAATTTGTTAATTATAAAATATAGCGATATTCCTGTTTCAACGATTTATGAATGTTTGAATGAGATGTTTATCGGTTAAAAGTGAATGAGAGAATGAATGTATACGTGTTTTTTCCTGTACTTTTTTGCTATTGTCTTGCTATATTTTTGTTTATATTTAGTAAAACGGCATATCTTTTGATTATCAAACTAATAAGGTGAGATGTATATCATTCTTTGATGGGGGTGTTTGATTAATTTTTTTTATTTTATTTTTTTCAGATAATAGAGCTTTAGAACTTTCTACGAACAACATAAGTTTAGCTTTAAAAATGACTATGTCAAACATATCTAATATGCATGATTCTATACAAGAATCTAACCATTCTAGTGATAATGAATATTATTAGTTTTCTCCTTTTTATTAAAAATATACAGCTTATATTTCCAAATAAATATTCCAATTAAAAAAATATATACAATGGTCAAGAGAAATAGTAAGATTCCAAGATATCTATTTTACCGATAATCAGTGTCATAAGTTACATTTTTAAAAATTGTAGACAAATTTTAATGCTTAATGTAGTGAAAAGTGCCAAAACTAAATAAAAATGAATCGTCAACAATATCCGTAGATGTATAAACCCAGGTTAAATAAATTGTCTCAATTTTCTTTAAAGTAATTTTTATGATATCCATTTATTAAATTTTTTTAAGTTGGAATATTATTAATACTCACTGAATATGCCTAAATTAATTTTATTTGTAAAAAATGCCTTTAAAATTTAAAATTCGGTATTAAATTTTAAAACTCTTTCAAGCACATCTTATTATATTCTTTAAAAACTGATGATAGGATGATCAAGTTATAAAACTCTTATATATCTCGATATTTCACAAAACAAAGTTTAATGTTGATATTTCATTTTGGGTGTTGACATTTAACAATGTCTGCCTATAACCAGCTTGCGACTATTATTTGTGAACTAGAATTAATATTTTATATATTCTAAATTCGAATATTTTTGGTGTTTTTAAACGTGTTTTTGTAAAACTTTTATGTTTAGTGTTAAATTTTTATTTGAGGAATATTTCCAAGAAACTCTTCTGTTGTTAAATCTTTACTACCATGTTGCCCAATTTATCTAGCTTTATGAAAAATAACTTATCCCTTTTCATTCAATATTTATATCAACTGACATGTAACAGATTTCAAGTTGACTCATCTGATCTCAAAATGACAGTAAGTGAGGAACAATTGACAGTTATCTATAATTGACTCGAATGTTTTCTAATTAACGTCAACTGTTGTCATATATATCAACGGATTTTCAGTTGACCTAACTGTACAAAATTGCACTCCTATCGACATCAGCTGTCTAAAAGGGAGTTAACTGACTTCAAGTTAACTGTTCAAAAAATGGTGTTAACCAACTCATTTGATCTGTAATTGTTATCAGCAGACCTCAAATTAATTGAATTTTACTGGCTTCAAAATGACTTCAGTTGACATTGAATCAAACGTTGAATTCTATTGCCTGTTTTGATAAAAGTACTGTTCCTTAGAATATTTTCTGTGGAGAAAAAAATCATGTCTTCTAGATCGTGGGTAAATATTTTAAAAATGATAAATATTATATATATATCGGAAAATTTAGTAAATACAGGGTGTTTGTAATTTTTTTCTATCCAGTCAGACTGCTTTAAATATTGGAGTGATTGTACATATTTGTAATTGAAGATATTTATTTTGTACAGCTTTAAATTTTGAACAACTTTTTGTACAGATTTCATTTTTTAATGGTATTAATACAATTTTATAAAAACAAAATTGGTGCTGAGTGAAAAATAAGTTTTTTTAATAGAATTTATAGGTTTAGTTGAATTTGTTGATAGTGTGTGTTTTGGAATTTAACTCATTTGGATTGAATGTTTTATTAATTATTTTTGGTCATTATTTAATTTTTAGATGCATATGGTACATATTTTCCCCATTCCTTAAAAAACCAGTAATGTTTATACCTATATTAATATTAATTAACAAAATATTACTCATCTATACAGTATTTTAATTAAGTAATTTTCAGTAATAATGTGTATCTAAAAATTAAAAATCAATGCATATGCCTTTTTGTCTGTAATGAAATATCATAATTAATTTTTCGCAAAACCTAGCTAGGCTTATATTATAGATTCATTTTTTTATTATTTCGTAGAGTAATTATAATTGCCTTTACATAATTTTAATTTGAAAAAAATATCAAACGTTGTGATATATATTTCACTTGTTTAGTGGGCAAAAACAATAGTTAACCTTATACTACGATTAAAAAATGTTTTTTTTTGTGAAAAAAAGACTTGATGGCTTTTGCATTATTCTGTTTTTTTATAAAAGTTTGATACAATTATTTCAAATCTGATCCAGTGTTGTAACTTAATTCAATTGTGATGAAATGTTTATATTATTTTTTATTCAGGAAATTAAACCTTTGTCTATAAGTATTTTATTTTATTTAAGTATCTTGTTCCCTTTTATTTGATTTGCAACCTGTAAACAAATAATCTCCTTTTTAATTTCAAATGTTGACTACATATTGTTTAAGAATGTCATTGTGCAAATCTGAAATAAGATTTTTAATTTTTTTTTATTCTAAATACGTCACTAGTATGCCTAAAATAAATAACTTTTTTATAAAAAAATTCGGCATTGGCTTAGTTTTTGGTCCAAGACGTATTTCTCGCTCGTTTTGATTAGTCTTAAGTTGTGGCTAACTTTATGATACTGGAGACGTAAATACAAAAATAGCGTGCTATTAAAAATTATAGTATTTTTTAAAATGGATATGAAAACCTGAAAACAATAGCAAGGAAACAAATAAAACCATAGTTGGCAAAATTGTCTAAAGGCATTCGACTCAGGTCGTAAAATCTTTTTCTTTTTAAAAATCTTAGAAGATACATGACTCATTTAAAATGAAAAAGATAAAATCATTTTTTTTCAAAACATAATGTAGTTAACGAAATTTCATAATACATTTTATAAAACTTGCCTATGGGAAGAAACTGTTTAGTTTGAATATTTTATTTTATAGAAAAAAATTGATTTCGTTAAATAAGTATAATTTATTTATCCTTGTCCTAAAGTTGTTTTAATTATTTTCTTGAAAATGTTAATGATATACACCTGGTTTAAAGCAAAAAATGATTTACAATATTTTTTAAGAAATCTATTCTGCATTAAGTTCAATTTCACAGTCGGTAGATTCTATAAATCTACACTTTACCATTTTTCCTTGTTGCAAAAAATTCGTCAAATATTTAAACAAAAATAAATTTCTCATGGATTCATTACTCATAAAAATAACATTAAACACTAATTGTTTTAAGAAAAATGTAGATTACCGAACAACACGTTAAATTTAAAATTATGTAAAATTTCCAAATTCTTCTACTTCGAATTCGAAGCCTCACCTACCAAGATTATTCGGGGGTTGTATTTTACTTTTTCTTCAGGTATTTGTGAATAAAATTTCTCTTTACACCTTCTACAGTTTGAACGTTTACTCTTCCGCTTTTGATGCAACATATTCATAGGATTTACATTATATTTCTTTATTTGACTTTTTACAATTCAGCACTGCTATCCTCGAATCTTTTCGTCTGACGAAATTTATTTTTCATAAACATGGACGTATATTTTTATTTTCAAGACTAAACAAATAATCTGTTATAGTTTGCCGTGTTTTTTATCTAAGACGAGTATAACAAGGAAAAGTATACAAGAAAGTACCAAATTGCTTTGAGCAAGATGTTCCCTTCACGGATCATGCTGGCCAAATAACCTATAGAGTTCGAGCTAATAAAGAAATTAAGAAAATATGTTTGTTAATATAACCTGAAAAATTGACGTTTTTTTTGTTGTTTTAACTTATTCTGTATAATTTACGTTTTTATTCAATAAGACTTTTGCTGACTATGCTGAAGGTAAATAAAACTTGTGTACGTGTGACTTTTTTAGGCAGGTACATTTTAGTTACTTAATTTCTTTTAATATGGAACAAATTTCTGATGTTTATCTAACAGATTATATTCCAACGATTTATACCAGCCCTAGAACAATTAATTACCTACAAAATGGGCGTGAAAAAAGTTGTGATATATTTGCAGAACGAGACGGTGTTATAATAATAGTTTACAACAGCACAAGAGATGTGTTAGTATTAGTAAAGCAGTTTAGGCCATCCGCCTATCTTCAACAAATTTCAGATGAAGATTTAAAAGGTAAAATCGATGTTGATAAGTATCCAGCCCGTATCGGTGTAACACTCGAATTTTGCGCTGGTTTGGACGACAAGAATATCCCCAGCGACGAATTAGCAAGGGAAGAAATATTGGAAGAATGCGGCTATGACATTAAAGTCGACCAACTGGAAAAAATAGGTGTTTCAAAAAATTTAAGTGTCACCACCGGTGCTAACTCAACATTTTACTACTGCGAGGTCACGGACGACATGAGGGTTTCTAAAGGAGGTGGTGTTGAGGGTGAAAATATTGAGGTCATAGAAATGCCTGTAGAAGAAGTTATTAAGTATGCTAGTGACACTGTACATGTGCTTTCTCCAATGAATTTTATGTATGGATTGTACTGGTTTTTATATAATAAATATAATATAAAAAGCGAACATTCTTCAAAATAGGGTCCATTTTTAATAAAGAATTATACTGTAAATTAGGGTTTCTATTTCATTTAAAAATAAATATCAAAATTTGAATTACAGGGCATCTACAAAAAGGTAGGAAAAAATAAGTGTGTACAGGGTTACATATCAATTATCCACCTTTAATTAGATTTATTATTGTTTGCTTATACTTTTTGTACTCCCAAGTTTTGGGCATGTACTCCCTAGGACACCATATTTTTCAAAAAACATTGTAGTGGGTAGAAAAATATATTTTTAAATAGAATACCTCCTTCCATAATATTAAACTTTTGTGAAGATTATTTTTTTCTGCTTTCAAAAATATACAGTACACCAAATGTAACCTTAGAGCGTTATTGAACGTCAATATGATAGAAAAGAATTTAATAATATACCGGGTGTTTCTTCTATTTAAAAAGTATTTTCAGTTCTCCATTGTGTGCATAACACCACTCTTTTTTAATGACATTGAAAATAAATTAGTCACACCCATGCAACTTTTAGCTGAAACATTTTTTATATGTAAAATAATAAAGATAAAAGGTAGGTTATTTAATGTAACATGAATTCTACAAGAATTATTGTATTGGACATATAAAAATCGCGGTTAAAACCTTTTTAAAAAAAGACAAAAATTTAGCTGTAACATTTGTCATATATTTTTGGAAAAAAAAAAAATTTTGGGCAATTTTAACTACTGACCTCAACTTGATGTTAACTTACCGGCAATACTTAACTATTTGACGTTAAATGATTTCCAATGTATGTCAAATATTTAAGTTATCGTTAATCAACCTCAACTGACTCAATTAGCATGATCCATAACAATTTCACACTGACAATTGACCTAAAATAGGCGAAGGATCTATAATTGAGGTCGTCTGTTTAAATTGGACCTTAATTGACTCAATTTACCTCAAATTTGTCATCGCACATATACAATATAAATATACTAAACAAAAATTATGATAAGTTTGATTTAATTAACCATTACTGATTTAACCTGTTGTTGACCTAAGGTTTACTTTAGTTAACTTACAAGAAATTTTAAATTAAATTAAGTGACCCAACACTTAGGTCATCTAAGTAAAAGAATTTGGCATTACATTGATATTAAGTGATCTGCATTTTATATGAGCTGTTCAAAATGGACTTTAGTGATCCAATTGTTATCTGATTTTAAATTTAAGCCAACTGACCTCAAAAGTTATAAATAATCAATGAATATGTAAATTGAAACGGTATCTATAATAGGATCCAAAATTACAAAAACGTAACGAGTTTTGAAATGTTTATAAAAGCAATAATACATTAGGTAAATACTTGTAGATAAATAAAATTAAACTTTCGAGTCTTTAACAGATTCATGCAAATTCTCTAACGAATCTTTAACTCCGGTAAGTTTACTGTTGCTTAGATTCACTGCATTATCCGTGTTCGATGGCATATTTCCACTATTAGCATCTTCTATTGCTTTTCTCAGTTCTTTCAAGCTAACTACCCCCACTAATTTTCCGATGGCAGTTACGTAAGCGTGGTTTACACCTACCAATGAAAACAGAGAATGAACTTTGAGCAGTGATGTCCTTTCTACAAGCTGGAACGGAGCTGGATCTATCTGACAAGAAGAAAAATCTGCTGGTAACTGCATTTGTTCTTCTTCCCATTTTATTTGGTCTTCGGGGCTCATATCGCATATTCTTTCGCTGGGCTGAAAGGAAATTAAATCAGAGAAGTGAGAAATTAAACTAAAAGTAGATGGTGAAAGATACTTTATCCTCATTAATATACTCGGATAGAGTACAAGTTATATTAAAAATTGTATTTTATTGTCGAGAATCAGAGTACTCCCAATTTTATGCAACACAAAAGACCATGTAGCAAAATGGCGTAAGTAAAAATCAGAACTTACCAATTGCACTTTTTTTGCCGTTGTAGGACTTGGTGGTACAGTATTGTTGTCAGTATTTGAATCATTGTCGACATCTTGTAGTTGCGCAGATTTTCTAAAAATAAATTCTTTGTTATAAGTATTTTGGATTTTTTACCTCTACTAGTAGTTTTTAAGGTCAGTGAAGTGAGAAGATGAATTTTTACTTCAAATACCGAAACGTTGGCTTATTTTGGCACCCTTTGATGTATTTAAGATCCTATTAAGGATTATTTTTTTGGTGTACTCTACAGGTTTTTGAAAAATAGAAGAACCGTTGACCAGTTGGAACTTGGGAATTAATTGTTGGTGTTAGTTTCAACTCTTTTTAAATCTGGAGTGACGTAGTTGCTTTTAAAATCCTGTTAAGGATGATCTTTTTGATTTTCTCTACAGGATTTTGGAGATTAGAAGAAGCATTGACCAGTTGGAACTTGAAAATTAATTGTTGGTGTTAGTTTCAACTCTCTTTAAACTTGGAGTGACGTAGTTGCTTTTAAAATCCTGTTAAGGATGATCTTTTTGATTTTCTCTACAGGAGTTTGGAGATTAGAAGAACCATTGCCCAGTTTAAAGTCAGGATTAATTATTAGTGTTAGTTTCAACTCTTGTTAAACCTAGGGTTCTGTTAAAACTGATTTTTTCTTTTGGATTGTTACCTAAATATAGCTTCAAACGCAGATCTTATCCGACTTTCGGCGCCTGTAACAGTCGTATATGGGGTGCTTCCCGGACTGGTATTCAAAAATGGCGTAAATCCTTTAAGCGTGAACGAATTGGTTTTTTTAAGAATCGATTTTTTCGGTTGGGTACCAAACACAGGATTGTAGGTCGGTTGATCGATTTGGCTTTCGGATGTTTGTCGTTGAAGCATGTCGGGTGCTGGTATCACCTGGAACCTTGAGGATCTTCTTCTGTTGTTGCGTTCCTCGGCGATGCGTTCTTCTTCTTCTCGTGCTTTTTCTTCGGCTTCTCTTTGACGTATGGCTGCAACCTAAAAATAGAGAAAGTTGGTAAGTAGATTTTAGGAAGACAAACAGGTGCAGAATGAGGAATGGTTAGAACCAATTAATGTTTAGTACCTGTAACCGCCGTTCTTTGCCGATTTGTCTTTCTATAATTTGAATAAGTGGCATTCGTTGGATCGATCCTAAGAGAACCATATTTTCCGGATTGTCTACTAGAGGAAAGGTGTGTCGTTGTCTGTTTTCCTTTAGCAAGACTTTCAGTTGTTGATAAGTCATGCCGTAGAAAATGTATTTGAGATCTCTTACCATGAAATTTTCTACGTAAACGTTATACATACCTAAAAGAATAATTGTATTATTTCCAAATTTATGAAATCATGAGCACTATTTTAAAAAACCCTTACCACTACTGCTAGGTAATAGATCTGGAAGATATGGCAACTTCTTAATCAAAATAATACTGTCATAAATACTGGGATAAAGTAAACTAGCAACCGCGTTGGAAATCAATACTGCTATCATTATTGGTATAATATGAGTGATCTGGCCTGTCATTTCGAAAACTATGACAGATACTGATATTGTATGGGTTACAGCTCCACTAAAAGCAGCCGCACCAACGGTTGCGTAGCCACCCGGAACAATTTCCGCGATTTTGCCTCCATAATTCATACCTAAAATGAAACTTGTACTTGTTAAAAGGAGCGTTTATAAGTAAAAAAAAATGAGAAGAAATGATATTTAGTCGATTGTAAGTCAGTAGATTTATAAAAGAGATAAAGAAACTGTACTTGTTGATCAAAACAGTAATTTAGGTATAAATTAAAGAAAGTACAAGCGGTAAATTGTATCTGTAAGTAGAAAAGCGACGGGGAAACTTGTACTTGTTAAACATACAAGTGATTTCTATCTGTAAAATAAAGAATTTAGATTTGGTCGACTGTAAATTGAAGATACTTGATTTGGAAGTTTAACGGCGACTTGTATCTGTAAATTAGAGAAGGGAGATAAAGAAATTGTATGTTTGTATTAACAGTAATTTAAGTATAAATTAAAGAAAGTACAAGCGGTAAATTGTATCTATAAAAAGAAAAGCGACGGCAAACTTGTACTTGTTAAACATACAAGTGATTTCTATCTGTAAAATAAAGAAATTAGATTTGATCGACTGCAAATTGAAGATACTTGATTTGGAAATTTGAACGACTACTTTTATTTGTAAATTAGAGAAGGGAGATAAAGAAACTGTCTGTTAATCTTAACAGTGATTTAAGTATAAATTAGAGAAAGTGCAAGCGGCAAAAATGAGATTTGGTCGACTGTAAATTAAAGATACTTGATTTAAAAGGTGAACGGCGACTTGTATCTGTAAATTAGAGAAAGGAGAATAAGAAACTGTATTTGTTATTCTTAACAGTGATTTAGGTACAAATGAAAGAAAGGCAAATAAATAAATGAGATTTAGTTGACTGTAAGTTACAGATAAAGTTATATTTGTGACTGTAAATAAGAGAGATTAGGGAAGATTTACTTGTTAATGAAAATACTGTGTATTTAATAAGAGAAAAGTAATTTATTCCAAACATTCAAATCTAAATGCCATTTCATGTATAACGAAAGCCTCTTTTTACAGAAAATACTTTTTGGATTAGATTATTGAAAATTTTGGACATTTACCTGTAGGAAACCACATGTGCATTAATTCACCAACGATTCTACCAAATGCAGCCCCTATTTTGAAGACTGGTATAAAACTTCCACTTGGGACTGGAACCGTTGAGCAAATTATAGAAAATATGAACTAAAATAAATAAAAGAAACATCAAAATATTAATAATAATTTAATACTTACTGTAAATGCAGCATAACAAGCCAAATTAACGATAACTCCAGTCCATTCTGTCCTCCAATGTCCTATAATTTCCTCTTCTGCTACGGTCGCGTTGGTATGTGTCCAAGTAAAGTTACTGAATAGTGCTGCCACTTGTCCATGTGTATTCAAATCACCCGCTATGAATTGGCCAGTACCAAGCGGAAAAGTTACTGTGGAAACCAATAAGGAAACTATCGCTGGATATATAAATCGACTATAAACGAGAAAATATTTGTGATGGTGAATGTAACCACTAAGGATAAGAAAACATTACCTTCGTTTTAAGAAATTGTTTATTATTTTGCTATTTCTCATACACATAACATATTTTCTATGCATCCAAACGTAAATGGCACCGCCTAAACCACAAACGACTCTGGAAAAACGACAAAAATAAAAAAAACCGTTTCATTGTCTTATATCAAATTTCGAAATATGAATATTCTTACCCCATCAAAGCAAATACAAACAATTCCTGTGGATCGAATGGGAAATCCATATAGAAATCAGTTTTAAAAACTGCACTGACAGTGTCTAATCTCTGGAACCAAACAGCCAACAATCGAAAAGTTGTTGCCCCACAAACAGCGGTGAAGAAACCTCTCCAATAATTCCTTACAGCAAAATAAGTAGTTGTTACTTCTATGCTGAAGAGTACTCCTGGAAAACGATGTATAAAAAAATACAGACCTTCAACAATAAAAAATAACTACCTTCATACCTCCAACTGGGGCTGCAAAACAACTAGCAACACCTACAGCACACGCTGCTGCCAACATTTCCGTCGTTCTGTTTTCATTTTCGTAAATCCCTTGGAAACCCGTTACTAATTTACTTAAAAGTGTTGCTGTGATGCTGGCGATGTGGACAAAAGGACCTTCTTTTCCTAGTGGCATACCACTGCCTAAAGTTGCTGTTAATCCCAACGCTTTAGCGATTAAAGTCCGGAAGGTTAGGTACTCTTTTAAGGCTACTCCTCTTAGGATGGTTTTCATTTCAGGGATACCAGAGCCTAAGGAATACAATAATTAATAAAAAAAATGCTTTATGTCAAAGAATTGAGATTTGGTACATTGTAAGTCAAAGAAAACTTGTATTTGTAAGTCAAAATGATGTAACTGTAAATTAGAGAAACTATAAAAAAACTTGTATTTAATAATACTATTGATTCATGTCTTTACTTTAGTTAAATTAGATTTGGTAGACTATAACTCAGAGAGGAACTTGTATTTGTATCTAGTAAGAGACGACTTATGTCTGTAAATAAGAGTGTGAGACTAAGAAACTGTAGTCGTTAATAAAAAATTTGGTTTATATCAGAGAAATGAGATTTGGTATACTATAAGTTACACGAGAAAACTTGTATTTGTACGTCAAAATATTGACTTGAAACTGTAAATAAGGAAACAATATAAAAAAACTAGTATTTGATAATAGTGCTCATTTATGCCTTTAATTCAATTGAAAGAAACACGGTTGTACAGAAAACATAAAAATGTCGAATTCTTGTGCTTACCAATGGACTGAGGTGCCACTAATTGCACAAATCCAGTGCTGAAAAGAATTAAACAAACTGGCAGCGATATCCAAGCGGCGTATTGGGCTGCCGGATGCATTGTCAAATCTCTGAACAGCCATAACCTTGCTAAAATACAAAATTATATACAATACGAAATTAAAAAAAAACATTTCGCCTACCATTATCACAAATTGAAATTCCTCTATCCATCAAAAAACTCAAAAGTGCCATTATAATCCCCAATAGAGCCAAAAACACCCAATCTTCCCCCAATCTTGCAAATGTGTGTCTCCATAAGAACGAAACGGCCTTTGCGAATTTTCCTAAAAATCGAAAGAACGTTTTATCGGAAGACTTGACCCCCCAGAAACAGAAACAAAGAAGTTTTTCAAAATTTAAGATAACACGTCAACTTTTTTTGTTATGATTTGGTTTTTAAGTTTCTGAAATGCCAATATCAACTTCTTACTTTTGATTTGAGAACCATCAAAGCGTGTGAAAATGGTATATTCAGTTGAAGAAAAAAAAATCGTTAAAAAATTCCATTCTCAGGATGAGTGTGCTAGGGCTATGGCAAGATTGTTTAATACCAATGATCTGGAAAAGAATGTAAGTCACAATTTGTTACCTTGCCAATAAAAGTTGACATGTTTTTTTAAATTTTGAAGTTTTCGTTGGTACACCCTGTATAGAACGTAATCAATAAATTCAAATAATATGTTACACTGGGAAAAATAATTTGTTACCTTGGTACCCTCTTAGTTCTTTTTTTCTTGTTCGTTCTTCTTTTAGTCTTTTTCTTTCAGCTGCTCTGAGTCCTTCTAATCTTGCTAGTTCGCCTAATTGCTTGTTATATCGACCATACATCTATAAGAAATACAAATCAAGCATTTTAGAAACTACAAGAATTGTTTAAAATAAAACTAGGACCACATGATGTGTTTATTATGTAAACTTGCCATTTTTAACGCTAGTCGTTTCATAAACTTCATTTTTAATCATTATGTATCTTATTTGAATTGTAAAATTAGTACTGATTGTTTACTAATTTTCGTAATGGTATTTAATTTTTTTTTAATATATAATATGTGTATGTTAATCTTTAAGTTTAAGGATTTCCTAGAAAGATCGATAAATATGCGATAACACATAACACCAAACGCCGTCAGCTTTGTTTGAATTTGATATTTTATTTACTTTCGAAAAGAATTATGGAAATTCCGGATTGTAATTCAGAATTTTGTTTTGTAACTCGTAAATACCTAATATTTGAAACACGAAATATGCAAACAGATAGATAAAAAAAAATCTACCTACATTTGGATCTTTATAACTTCATCCATGTATCATTGATTGTATTTTTACAAAATCATAATATTTTAGTTGAATTATCAGTTCAATCTCTAACAGATGTATGGGTAGTTAACATAAAACTGACTGGCTTAGATTGCCTATCGTCTTTTTATTTTTTATGAGACTATTTATTATTAAATAAAGTAAAATTCCTAAAAAAATGTATCAATTTAGGGAAATAGGTTAACAGTTTGTAATGATTAAAAGTTATTTAAACGTGTTTACTGTTAAAATAATATTTTAGCGCACAATTAGTTAAAAAAAAACTGTTTTTGTAGTAGTTTCAACTCAAGATACGTAAAATATAGGTAAATGTCTAATGAAAATAAATAAATTGAGAATGTAAATTTCCTCAAATATTAGGAATTTCGCTGTGAATTGAATCTGTAACTTGATTTATATAATATGAAATATAGGCTTGTAATTCGAAATTTCAAGTAACAAACTGAACTAGTGGATTTCGTTTTTCGAAATTTAAATATCTAACTTAGAATTCTGAATTATTGTACATTATTTTTACTTATGAATCGGAATTTTGACCTAGCTCAACCCGGAAATTTGATTACTAGCTCTAATTTTATTTATTGCCTATAATTTTGCCTTGTGATTCTAAATGTTTAGTTGTTACCGAAAATGATATCCTACGAATATCTAAATTTAACACTGTAAATTAGAATTTTGAATTTTTGCACATAATTAATTCATTTATGAAGTTTGGTTACTAGCTTTATATTTTATTTATTATTATTGTCATTAAGTGTATATATACGGTTAATGAAAAAGAAATTTTATTCAAAACTCTAGAAAAACTAATATTTACCATTATAAACAACGAACACTATTTAACTATTACAATACGATGATGAAATGAACATGGAAACATTTAAATATTTTTTGATCTTTGACATAGATTTTAATGTATATTTTGTTCGCAAAACGCTAATAAACAAATATTAGAATGTGAATTATATTTTAACTTTTGAAATGCGTTATCGAATTTCACATGAAATTCAATAATAGCGTTGTTATTTTAATGTTATCACTTTTGTTCAGTTGAAATCTTTTTACTATTGTTGTTGTTGTACTTATTTTTTTTTTGGGAAGTAATGTTGTTATTTTTAAAAATTTCCCAAAACAAATTTATAACTTATCTTCACCAAGCAACAAAAAATCTTTATGAAAAAAACTTACAATCGTTTGAACATAGTCCTCGACATCCTCTGGAGGTGGACAAGGATAAAATCCTTGCGATTTCCTTTTTTTTTCCTCCAACAATTTCGTAAAATCCTCCCATTCTTTGTCCAGGTCTTCAGCATTGTCTTCGCCGTAATAAGAGTCCATTTTTAACACAATCTTGTTGGGGGGAAATAAAACTTTTGCTTCTAAAAAAAAATTAATTCGGCAATAAATAAATATTATGGTGTCATGAATATTTTCCGAATTGTTATGAACTAAAGTAAATTAAAATAGCGAGACACCCTGTACATGTAACTGATACTTTTAAGTGGCTAGAAAAATGAAACAAATTCCAAGCAATTATTTGAAAATAAATGTGCAAATTTTAATTGAAGCAATGAAAGCAATTGAATTGATACATTCTCGGAAAAATTGCAATTACCTAATTTTATTCTAAACGAATCATTGTCGAATCCTCTTCATCTCGAATTATTATTAACTGAGGTTATTTTTTGCGCGCTTCGCGGTGGGAACGATATTCTTAATCAAAGACGTAGGTCAAAAGATAGTTAATCAATTTCGTCATATATCTAAGAGAATTGTTGTCAAAAACGGATGTCTCAGATAATAACGTAAGTACGGCAATTTTTCAATTGTTTTAACATTAGGGTAATTTACGGTTAACGCGGATGGTTGAAAACATTTAATCTTAGTTAGTTACGGAGTAATGAGATAAAAAATATACAGGGTGATTCATAACTGTTGGGATATAGGCTAAGGGCAGGTTATTTGGACCAATATATGGCGATAGGACCAAGTGTATCTTAATAAAATATTGCTGTGGAATTAGATATAGGGCGTTAAAGTTTCCTGATGATGAAATTAAGTTAGAGCCTTTTTTTTAAAGCTTTTTCGATTGAAATGCTTCGTCGCAATCATTTTAAGAATGAAGAAATACGGGATATGGGAAATTTTGGATCGAGTAGATGAAAATCCTGAAGTAAGTTCACGTCAACTGGCAGCAACAACAGGAGTAATTCAGTCGTCTATTATTAGAATTCTGAAAAAAGAAAAATTCCACCCTTATCACTTCACTCCTGTTCAAAATTTGCTTCCAAGAGATCTCCCACGATGGTTACAGTTCTGCCAACGTTTTCTCAACAAGCATAATGATGACCAAAATTTTATTAAGAATATTATGTTCACCGATGAAGAGACTCTTACCAAACGAGGGGTTTTTAATTGGCGGAAGTCATTACTGGGAAGAAAAAAACCCGCATGCTGTTAAATAAATACATTTTCAGCATGAGTTTAAATTGAATATTTGGTGTGACATTATAGGCGACCAACTACTAGACCCATATGTTCTTCCTCTAAATTTAAATAGAGATTCTTATTTATCCTTTTTGCCAAATAATTTTAGTGGTATTTTGGATGATATGTCACTAGATGTAAGCAGGAAATTATGGTTTATGCAGGATGAAGCTCCACCTCATTTCTCATTAGTTGTTCGAAATCATCTAAGTGGTATATTTCCTCAACGATGGATTGGCAAAGGAAGTGGTTTTGAATGGCCACCAAGAAGTCCTGACTATAACCCTCTTGATTTTTATGTTTGGGGACATATTTCTTTATTGTCTGTTATTTGAAATCCCCTTCTGTGACTTTGAACTGTTCAATTGCGCTTTTCTCGAAAACGGGTGAAATTATCGTGTTTAAAGAAAGTACCACTATTAAGTTAGAAATTATGTTTACATCATATTCTCTAACCAAAATCACTAAAAAGTTTCGTCAAAAAAAAGCTATCGCTTAATTTCATCATTAGGAATTTTTCACGTGGCGCCCCCTGTAACAAAATGTGAAATAATACATAAAATAATATTCCTTGTCCAAAGCTATGCCTCTGTTCGATTTCGACAACAATTGATAAATATACTGTGTCATTATCAGAAAAAAAACGAAAAAAAAATTTCAACTTTAACGCTCTATATCTTATTCCACAGCAATATTTAATTAAGGTATATTTCACCCTGTATATAAAGGAAAAAGATATCGACATGGGATTTTCAATATATTATTGACAATTTACTCTACTTTTTAAAAACGTAGTCAAAATTGTATGTTTCAATTTAATATTTACAAGAAAAAATTCAGTTTCTAAAAAAATAAGACAGCACCCTCTAGCATTCAAGTTACTGGTTAGATTGCTCAGAGTTTAGAATTATTTTATAAGTGGAGAAAAGCTCATTTCAATAACACTTAATAAAAATAACTTAATAAAAATTGGTTAAGCAGAACCGGTGTTGTAGGCATTTTTTCATAACAAACCTCCCGCTTTCCCCCATCTCTTATTTGAAAAAACAGACTAAAAATTATGAAACTAAAAATTGAAAAAACAGACTAAAAATTATGTAACTAAAAAACGCAGAATTTTTCGAAAAATATAATGATCGTGTTTCCAATGCCCTTTAGTTAAGTAAATTTTGTAAAATTTAGCTTTTTTAATTTTTGGTATTCAATTACGCCCTCTAGAGGTGAACCTACAATTCTGTAAATAATTTCCAGGTTTTTCTCGAGGCCTCATTCGTATAAATTTTTTTTCCCGAAGCTGTACTAAAATCTGATTCTGAAATATGGCCGACGGTCGTTCTCAGTTGCCCACCCGGTACACAAAGTATCGGAGAGGGTAAAATTAATATCATTTTTTTATAACAATATGCTTTAGGATATTTGTGTATCGTGTGAGTGAATGTAATTTTTAATCATTTTCCTACATCATCAGTTTTTTAATATTCAACTCAGATGCTTTTAGTGCCAACATTCAAATATCAATGTACATCTTTAATTTTAATTTGCGCTGGTCTAGATTTTTGTGTGATAATTTTTACATTCATGAAAAAGAACAATCTAAGCTACATTCAAATAAAAATTAAAAACGTCGATTTAAGAGCATTCTTTACATTTTAAAGTTTTCGAGAGTTGCATTACCTGTAGGCCAGTCCTCTAAAAAGCGCATCTAATCGACTGCTTATTTACAACTTTAACTGATTGGATGTAACTGGTGTTTATTTATTAATAAAGAACTAGCTCGTGCAAGAATCTGTTGCTCTCAGCTGGTTTTTATCAGATAATAATGATTTTGGCCAGAGACATTCTTATTTTTTGTAAAGGGTAAAATACATTTGTATACTTGCTTGATTATGAATAATTTTTGTTAATTCGGAGACTTATCCATAATCCTTGAAGAATAATTATTAAGTTTTTTTTCACTGTTCATTGTTTTACAAAAGTAAATAATTATTAGAAATTAGAAATATTATACAGGGTAACTTAAGATAACGACTTACTTATGGCTCTGTGGTGGATAGCCATTTAAAGTAAATTATGAATGGCATTGTTTTTTGTTAATACTTCTTTAGAGATTAATTTCATAACCGTGGAATTAAAAATACCTAAATGGTTATGATAACCCCAAAATTTTTAAATTGCAACCCCTATCGTGTTTCATCTTATTTTAACGGTAATGAAAAAAGAAACACATCTGAATTCGCATTATTAAAGTTTGGTATTGTCAGAAAGTCCCAAAAGATTAGTTCTCAAAATATAAAATTTTTGTCAAAAATAGTTATGAAACCGTAAAAATTATTAAAGGCGTGGAAAAATTTAACAACTCTCCCCACGAATTTTTACTACTTACGTTTCACTTCCTAAAAGTAGTTAAATTTATGACTTACTTTATTACCTAGTTAAGTCCATTTGTTTTTTCGTACAACATAACCTCATCTTTTTAACATAAACTTTGTTCATATTTGTGAATGTTGTATAGTGAAGTGTTTTCCTTCACTTTGTTGTGAGAATTGTTAATATTTTCTTTATTCTGGAAATATCGGTTGTTTGTAAATTTGCAGCTTTTATAAGAAGCCGAGAAGGCTGTAATTTTTCGTAAGTGTCAGTTTAATATTAAAGGTGATTAGCCACCAGAGAAATCATATTTTCATTAATTAAAACTGTTTCAATATTTAAGTTGCAAGAATAGAAAACTCTTTTGATTTACTTTTTAATAAATGCAATAATTGCTAATGAATGTAAAGAATTTCTTGTCATTTAATAACGTTTATGACAGAATAATATAGACAAATATAAATTTTCTTTAGAATTAACTATTTTTTAATAATGTTGTAATAAATCGGAATTAATTATTTAAGAAAACTTTTGAGACTAAGGTTGATTCAAAAAAAAATTATTTCTTTATTTTATTTGTTCTTGCATTTTGTATTTAATATTTTTTAATTGTATTTTATGTTAATAAATAAATTTAACGCTAAATGTACTTTAAATTTTATAATATAAAATTCTATTACAATCTATTGAATTTTTGGGGATTGGGTAAAAATTAGGGTTTTTGGTTTTTTGCAAAAAACTCCACTTGATTTAACCTAGTTTATTTCTTAAAAATACTTCAATACATAAAAATTGATCACAACTCGTAAATATCACTAGAGTATAATTTTTGTTCGATTTAACAAAATATCATTAACAGTAACATAATAATAACAAACAATAAAAAATGTATCACTGTATATAGTTGCCTTTTTCATAAAAATAACGACTTTTTACTCACTTTTTAAAATATTTAGCACCATTTTAGTTTCAGGATAATAATATCTGGTACTAGTTGATTTCATTACCGTGATATGAAAAAAAATTAGCAATAACATTCGGATTAAAAAAAATATGTGCTTTTTTAACCCTAATTTATATTAATACCGATTACTAATCCAAATGTTGATTCTCAATTTTTTTCATAATTTAAAAATATTCTAAATCGATAATTTCAAAAATAACGTTTAATTATAAAGTGTAAATAATACGTATACAGGGTGAACCATACATGTGCCAATAATATAAAAAATGTATGTTGCAAACGTTATCATTGATAACTTATTTATCACTCACTCTGTATATAATTAGAAACCTTAGTATTTATATTTACATATTTTGAAAATAAATAATAATTAGGAACTAATTTTTTGTAAATATTTTAATGTACACCGTGATTCAAAGAAGCGCGTAAAAAGAAAGATCGTACTCTTTTAAACAAAAGTTTGTAAGTCAATAATAAAATATTTAAAAAGTACAGTCCGACTCGGAAAAAATGTAAATATACAGAGTGCTTCGAAAAAGGGCGTTGTTTTCTCTAATACCTCAGACTTCCGAATCTTTAACCATTAAATTGGTGGTCACATTCGGTTCGTCCATTTTCTCCTCATTCAAATCATTCACACTTAAACCCCCGTTAATATCGACAACACTGGCCGGCAAATTGCCGCTGTTAGCGTCTTCTATGGCTTTCCTCAACTCTTTCAAGCCAACGACGCCGACCAATTTCCCGATGGCTGTAACGTAGGCATGGTTGACGCCCACCATGGAAAAAATGGAATGCACTTTGAGCAAGGAGGTCCTCTCCACCAATTGGAAAGGAGCTGGGTCGATGTTGCAGATGAACTCCACCGGTTGGGACATCTGTTCCTCTTCCCATTTTTTCTGATCGTCGGGGGTCATGTCGCAAACGCGTTCTTTCGGCTACAAAATAATGTAAATAAGAGTTTTTAAGCTATAGAGGGTGCTACATAAAAATCTATAGAGGAGGAGGTTTATTTCAAAAGGGTTCATTTTATGAGCTTGGGGTATAAATAATTAAGAACTCAAAATTGACTGGTTCCGCTCTTACCATGAGGAATCTATCTATTATAAATGTAAAAGAAATTTTAACATAAGGTACTGTGAGCACTTACGAGCTTATAGATTAAAACAACCAGATAAGTCACATTACGCAAAACACCCTAACACTAACAATATTATTGTTTAGAAAATTTATAATAAAAAATCGTACTGTATACAAAGTGTCCGCGAAAACATTGCACACCTTTATGGATGAGGTATAAAAACTTATGGAGAATAAAAATGTCTTATACATTTTTTTTCTAAAGTCGGCCCTTTTGAAAGAAATAAATATTAGTGTTTTACGTCTATCCAAATATTATTTACCGAAATGCAAATAAAGCACGCAACACTCCGACACTTGGATAATAAACAATAGTTTTTTAAACGTTCTAAAAATAAGTTTTTATTTTAGTACACCAAGATATTTAGAATGGTCGATTACAGGGGATGTAGAAGATTGAAAAAATTATTCTCGACAATTATTACACGATCCAACGATTTCTACCACTACTTTTTTTATGTAATACACTATACTTTCCAATATAATCTTTGTGACACTGATACAAAACATCGCAGATTAGATTAATTACCATGTCGCGATATTCTTGATTTGAATAAAATGTCATTTTTCACTGAATCATTGAAACTAGTTCATCAAACGATTAAATGATCCGAATCATCTTCAAACTAACACAATTTTATGATTTATCAGGTAGATATTTCTTGGTTACATAACACGTTTTTTTATTAAAAGAGGTGTTGCCACGTAAAAATTTTCGATTAAACGTTTAAAGTGAATTTTTGTGTAAACTAATGATGTTAGAAAAAAAAATGAAATAAAGCATTTTGTACATGAGAAATCTCTCAATTTTCGTCAACTGTCAAATGATGCACGAAAGTGTGAAACACGAGTTGCATAATAATTTTTACAAAAGTTTTGGAAAACTATGGAAATTCAAGATAAGTATAATTTATTTTTTATATTTATAATCAGGACCTTAATTCTCTCACAGGTGATAAATGAAAATATGACTACTTACTAACTGAACTTTCTTGAAATGACTGGGACTAATTGATATTAGCTGTGGTTTTCTTCCTAAAGAACCAACCCTTAATAGACTATGTTCTCCTTCGTCACTTACACTTGCAGTTATATTACTTTTCCTGAAAATAAATATAAATAAATAAATCTGTGTACTTTTTGATACATTCAGATAACGCCTGGTAGTGCCATTAAAGAAGAAGATATACTAACCTAAATATTGAATCAAACGTCCATTTAAATCTACTTTCAGCCCCTGTGACTGTGCTATAGGGTGTTGCTGTGGGACTTGTGGATAAAAATGGCGCAGAATCTTTATGAATTGTAACAGAATTCGTTTTCTTTAATATGGATTTCTTAGGCATGGTGCCAAACACAGGAGTGAATGTATGCTAAAACAAAAAACGGTCTTATAGAATACATAGAGCCAAGAATTTCTACAAATCACGGCCATAAAATACACCAGGGAAGGAAAGCGCTGGCACCAATTTTGTAATTTAAATTTAAAAACCCAGCTTAAGCATTACGAATGTTAGAAACTTTTCAAATCTTCTAGCATGTTTAAAAAAAATATTGGCTTGTTTGTACCTTTAAGTTTATGTATAAAAAAAAATGAAATTGATATTATTGAAAGGTATTTATTCTTTTATATCCAGGAGTTGGACCAATATACGATATATTTTTTTGAAATTTATGTTGTTAAACTTACAGGCCGTTTTTTCTCCAATTCCCCTTCAGACGTTTGTAGAAGCATGTCTGGAGCTGGAACAACCTGGAACCTGGATAGCCTTCTTTGCTTTTTCTCAGATTCAGCTCGAGCTCTTTCCTCAGCTTCTTTTTGCCTTATTGCTGCCACCTACATAAATTTAACAATTTATAGACAAATAAACCGCAATATTTCAATAGTTACCTGGAGCCTGCGCTCTCGACCGATTTGTTTCTCTATCAACTGTATCAAATGTAGCCTTCGTATCGAGCCTAGAAGGACCATGCTGTCGGGTTTGTCCACCAGAGGGAAGCTCTGCAGCCGTCTGTTTTCTTTTAAGATAGTTTTTAGTTGTTCATATGTCATTCCGTAGAAAATATATTTGATATCTCTTACCATGAAGTCTTCTACGTAAATGTTGTAAATACCTGAAAAATAACTCGTTTAATTGGTAATAGAGAAACAATAGGTAAGTTAAAACTAAAAATATACATACCGCTGCTACTTGGGAGTAAATCTGGAAGATACGGTAATTTCTTGATAAGTATAATGCTGTCATAAATACTGGGCGCAAGTAAACTGGCAATAGCATTAGAAATTAACACCGATATCATTATCGGTATAATGTGAGTAATTTGGCCAGTCATTTCAAAAACTATCACAGATACTGATATTGTATGCGTTACCGCTCCACTGAAAGCTGCCGCTCCGACGGTTGCGTAGCCACCAGGAATTATTTTCGCTACTTTACCGCTATATTTCATTCCTAAAAGATATAACAACATAATGAAATACATTTCAGTTGATCATACTAAGAATAGTCTTAATTTGAGACAGGAAACAAAGTAAATATGTCACTCATAAGTCTTAAGATTTTTTCTTCTTCAGCTAGTTAACTATCTTTTTTATTTTTCTAGGAATATTTCAATAAATGTACTTAGAATTATTGTAAAATTTACAAATTCAAGAGTCAAAAAAAACTGTCCTGAGAATTATAAATCTTTTAAATACAAGGGTTTTTTCGGGAAAAATATACAAAGAATATCAAAATCAACTAACAGATGTTAAATTTTATTTTTAAAGGTATATTACAAAAAATATAAGTTTCAAATGACACCACAGATGAGTTTTGCGATTGTACTTATGTAAACATAATGGACATAGTTGGGGAAACTGGGCAGCATCTGGGGAGGTATTTTCGAGGGGATTTTTCCTCCAATAAAAAAAAGGTGTCGCTCAGATTGTTATTCCGTCAATAATTCTGGGAACTGAAGATTATGGTTAGTTTTATAAAAACCGAAAACTGTTTAATACACCGAAAGTCATAATAATATGTAAGAGCAAAAGTAGCGCTAAAAAGATCAGTTTGGAAAGCTAGACGAATTCGGGCATCAGTTGTAGTTTAACATTCTATTAGAAAAGTACTCGTGAAATGTGTAGTCAGTCTTGTTAAATTTTGTAAGTTGGAATTTACTGGTACTTTTCTAAATTAGTTAATAGAGTCAAACGGTTTACTAAAGAATTCGGCGAGGCTTAATAATTATTCAAATTATTAATTTAATTTGTTGTATTGTAAACTCACTCGTTGTTCTTCATCTAATTTTTATTTGTAATTTTCACCATTTCTTCGCTCAATAAATAAGTTAGAAAAAGTTCAGTTAGTTCCTTTGTGATTTGAGTGACTTATAAGTATATACTATATACTAGGCGTTCCCCAGAATCGGAGCCAGAGGACTGAAGGCCTAAAAACCTGGTAAGCGCCAATTTTCCTTATTACTATAGTAAGGCTACCGACTAATTAATCCAACCCTTTGCGTTAATAAATCTATTGCAAGAACCACGTGTTGTTTCTGCTCGGCGAAAACCATTACAATATCACGTATGGTGTCGTACATATTTTATAATTACAACCCACCCACTTATATTAAACATTGTTAGATTACCAAAATAAGAAGGTCCCACTGGAAATGTAAGAAATGATCGTAAATGTTAACTATCACTTGTCAAGTGTCACGTGTCAATTGTCAGTTACCTATAAGTAACAATTAACTTATTAACATATTTAATAAATATTAACGCATTTTACAAAATTGTAGAGGCATAGAGAAGTTATTAATGTAAAAGAGACAGATAATGTTTCGTTATGTCAGAAGGTTGTAGTTTGTTATTATTGGAATTGTAATATAGGAATTTTTGTCTATCCGCTGTCGATATCTCTATAAAATTGCAGAATTTCTTTGTATGTTTATTTTTAAATGGGTAAAAATAGTATGATAATATAATGTTAGGTTAGGTTAGGTGTGTTAGAGGTAACAGGGCTTATAGAAATCAGTATGTGAAAGAATAAGCAAAGATTTGCTAGACACTGTAGCATTTTGAGGATAGCCAAAAATATATGGACTTATAAGTAACTGACAGAATCTTAAAAATGATTATGGTTAATGATGTAAAGATATTGAAGCAAAAAATATTGACATAATTTTAACTAGTTAAATATTTAATCGAAATTTATAACTACCTGATGGGAACCAGAGGTGCATTAGCTCTCCTATAATTCTACCAAAGGCGGCTCCAATTTTAAACACCGGGATGAAGATACCACTGGGTACTGGTAACGTTGAACATACAATCGAAGTAGTAAACTGAGTAAATAAATAAATATGTTTATATAAAAAACCTCCAATCAACATTATGAAAACAACATATACCTAAACTTACATTAAAAATAATGCAACAAAACAAATTAACCAACACCCCAGTCCAAGGAGTTTTCCAATGACTGACAACTTGCTCTTCTGACAAACTCAAATTCGTTTCTGTCCAAGTGAAATTACTAAACAACGCTGACACCTGATCGTGTGTAGTCAGATCCGCTGCTACGAATTGTCCCAGTCCCAAGGGAAAACTTATACTGGCGACCATCAGCGACACAATTCCGGGATACAAGAACCGACTGCAATTTCAATACTAATTAGATCGATTACCAGGATATAAAAGGAATGTAGAAAAACTCACTTTTTGGTCAGAAACTTGTTCAAGGATTTGCTGTTCCGCATGAAAATGACGTAACGACGATGAACCCACACGTAGAATGAGCCACCCAAGCCGCAGAACGCCCTGTAAACGTTGCATTTCGTAATTTTAATAAAACAATATATTTTTTAGTAATCCGGGAAAACTTACCCTAAAAGAGCAAATACGAACAATTCCTGTGGATCAAAAGGAAAATCCATGTAAAAATTTGTTCTAAAAACAGCCAAGACGGTATCTGCTTTTTGGAACCACACCGCCAACAAACGAAAAGTCGATGCACCGCATACGGCGGCGAAAAATCCTCTCCAATAATTTCTAACAGCAAAATAAACAGTAGTTACTTCTATGCTAAATAATACACCTAAAACAAATAAAAGAAATCAAATAAAAATAGCAGTGTGTCTTATGTCAGCACAAATTCGAGATATAGTACAAGATCCCTAGTTTCACCGATCTTCCCTCATTAAGAAACTGGATATATATATATATATATATATATATATATATATTTAATTTTTAATTTTTAATTAGTAAATTCATTTTTGCCTTATCATTCCTATAATTTATATACTTAAATTTAATAGTACGTGATATATATTAAACGTAAAAGTTTGGTTGCCTACATGTTTCCTGGCTTTATTAGGAGGTTGACGGGTATTAACAGAGAAGCCAGTATAAGTAATTCACTCTTATTATTTAATTAAAATAAATAAAATTGTAGATCATTGTATTACCAACCCGGTGGTATTGGTTTATCTTCGAAAAATTTAGCAGATCTTAGGGTTGCCACGTTTTTAAATTTGAAGAAAAAGTAAGAAAACGTAGTATGACAGAAAATCATAGTGCGTTTGTAAATGAGGGACGGTCAAAATAAACTGGGATCATACATTAATACCTGTAGTTCGACGTAAAATATCAACGTCGAACATAAAAATTGGCAACACCGCACACTTACCCCCTACAGGCGCAGCAAAACAACTGGCAACCCCCGCTGCACATGCAGCAGCCAACATTTCCGTTGTTCTGCTTTCGTTTTCGTAAATACCCTGGAATCCTGTGACTAGTTTACTGAGCAATGTTGCAGAAATACTTGCTATGTGAACAAAAGGACCTTCTTTACCTACGAAAATAAATGATAGAATCAACTACATTATATTAGTGCTGGAAAAATGACATCAATCACAAGAACATGTTCTTAGTTCACTTGGAGGATCTACTGAGCTCACCTAGCGATCTAGGACATTTTAAAGCGAGTTTTTTATATTTGTTACATTGCTAAATTTTATATTAAATTGTTTGGATAAAGGTCTGCATCATCAGAACATATTCTAGCAAGATAGAATGTGTTATAATGAACTTAAGGAGAGTTCAACCAGTTTGTAAAACAATGACTTAAGTCAAAAGAACATGTTCTCGGTTGAGTTCTTTTACTGACCTATAACACGTTTTTAGTTCACTTAGAAGATCTAGTGAACTCTCCTATTGATCTAGAACATGTTTATACGAGCTTTTTATAGTTGCATGTTTTTTTGGAGTGTTTAATCGCTTAATTTTAGATTGCTCTTTGGATAAAGGTCTGTATCGTCAGAAGATATTCTAGTGAGCTCTTCTAGCGATTCAAACGAGTTTTTGATATTTAAAAGTTTCTTTTAGAATGTCAAATCGCTAAATTTTAAATTAAATTGTTTGAATAAAGGTTCGTAACATCAGAACAAATTCTAACAAGATAGTAAACTTATGGAGAGTTATGATATATGATCACTTAGATCATGTTCTATGGAGGTCTTCTAATTACTCAACTTTCCCGAGAGACATAGTGAACTAGAAAATGTTCCAGAGAATTTTTGATTATTGAAATGATCTTTTAGTCGTTCAATTCCACTTTAAGATGTCTTTATATCTCCAGAAAGTGTTCTAGTGATGGAAAACATTTTATAGAGATCATCACTAATACAAACTAGTCAACTCTTGCAACAAGAGAAAAAAGACGTAATGATACTACAAACGTATTAATAATGGTAATAGTAATAAATATCTTTAGAAAATTAGAACATTATACAAATATAAATATTTTTCCTTACCTAAAGGCATACTACTTCCTAAAATGGCAGTTAAACCTACGATTTTGGCGATTAGTGTTCGGAATGTTAAATATTCCTTTAATGCTACTCCTCTAAGTATAGTTTTCATTTCAGGTATACCAGAACCTTAAAAACACGTGAATAATGTTTTTAAAACTACTCATAAATGTTTAAATATCATGTTTTTAAAAAATTATACAAAACGATTTTGGACAATAAATGTATAATATTTCTAGTATATTCAGAGAACACAAATTAGTATAATATTTCTATTCTAAATTACAAATCTTAAATTTTAACACCATTTACGAGGTTCGTTCAATATAAGTACCTACTTGTGAATCTCAAAAACTTTATAAGAAATTGGGCATTTAAATATTGTATATACCACGTATAATAACTTGATACATGAGGTAGTGAAGTTCTGTTGGCCAAATCAAGTCGTCTCCATCAACCGCACATGAATTTTTAAGTATTTGACTGAGTTTCTATGAGAATAAAGCATTCCCCTTCTTAGTTCTCAGGCAGTAGCGCGTGTGAGTGATTCTCTTCTTAAGATTTTCATTTTTCTTTTCTTTAAAAATATAGTTTTTTTGGAGACCGTGCCTAAATAGTGACATATCGCAAGATCACGAAATTCTACAAACAAGTAATGACAATTATGTACTTAAAAATAAAGATTTACACATACAAACGCAACAAGTTATCATTATTAGACTAAATGAAGATTATTTTTCAGAATGTCAGTACGAAGATTTATTAAGCAGATTTTTATTTAAATAACCAAAGAACTAGTTTTTTGGTATGTTTATAATATGGGAGCAATTACTTCCACACATATAAATTCTATGTGACTATTTTCTCCAATAAAAAAGAACCCGCAATTAGTAACAAATAAATCTTCTTTATTGCAAAAATATTTATGTCAAACAGGTTATTGTGGTGCAAATTTTATATAAATACAAATACACTTCGTGTGAACCTTTTTAATCACAGTGAGCACAAAACTATCACTCACTTCAATACTAAAACTATTAACAATTGTACTTTTGTTACTGAAGAGGTATTAAAACGATTTTTTGTATTCAAATTAACAATTTCTAGTTTGTCTTTTTACAAACTTTGTGTGTGCATTGTGTGGGTGGCTCAAGACTACTTTGTATCTGTGTATTGGGTAGAACTTAACGAGGGTGAGTGGGCTTAAATTGGGGTTGAGTGCGAGATGCTTGAGAAAGGGAACCAGATTCTGATTGGTTGAAAGTGATGTCAGAAAGGGCGAATCCTGAGAGTTTTGTACAGAACTTTCTCGAGCGGATACGAGTTGTAACAAAATAATTGATTATTGGTTTTACTTGTTTAAAATGAGTGAATTTTAAGCATAACCTTTACATGACGAATGTTACTTACATATTTTTTTATTTATTTTTAATATTGTAATGGAATCAGTTTTCTTTAATTTTGTTTTCAGAACTTTTTTTTATTTTTCGATTCAAGTTCAGAAGGAGGGTTTAATAAGACGATCAAAAACTTTAATTTTTGAGGTTATGCAATTTAGAATAGAAATACTACAAGTATATTAAAATAAAACGTTACCTATTGCTTGTGGCGCCACCAACTGAACGAATCCAGCGCTAAATAATACTAAGGACATAGGAACAATCACCCAAGCTGCATATTGCGCTAAAGGATGCTGAGTTAGGTCTCTGTATAAATATAACCTAGCTAAAATCAAAAACATACCGTATATTTATCTAGAAATACAAATTTCTAAAAAAGTATATATATTTTATTGAATTCGTTGTGAAACACCTTGTATATTTGCTAAAGAATTTAACTGGGATATTATGTGTAGGTGTGACGAATTCAATTAACAAAAGGAAATGTGGACGGAAATATATAATGTTTATTGAGATGAAAGTCTTTCTAGAGGATAAGATAAAACAGGACCGTCTTTAATAAAAATGTTTACTCACCATTATTACACATTCCTACTCCTCTGTCCATTATGAAACTTAAAAAGGCCATAATTACACCTAAAAGGGCCAAGAAAACCCAGTCTTCGCCCAATCTTGCGAATGTGTGCCTCCATAGAAACGCTATGAATTTAACTAATTTCCCTAAAACCAAAAAAATTCTATAAGCATCAGATTTGTTAAATTGGTTTTGTCAAAAAAATATTTTTTACGAAAAGTTAAATTTTAGTCACGATATCGAATTTTTATCAAAAATAGTGTTTCTTTAAAGGAGCAGTCTTTCTTGTTTCAATAAAAAAAAATGTCAAAAATGTTCGAATTAAAGTTTCCAATATAGGTTTTTTGGTTTGTGATAAAATAATTTTATTTTTTCAAAAACATTCAATTTTTGATCAAAAGATACATTTTATTCAAAGTATTCACAATATTCTTTAAAAAAATCATCCTTTTTCCAATTTTTGTCATAAATTGAGATTTTTTTGGTTTTCTAACAAAGCAGTTATATAGTTATTTATATAAATAATGAAATAATTTTATCCACTTTGTACGTGATTTAGAAAATGTTCCGGCAGTGTTAAATCTCCAAAAAGACGTTTAAATTACAATATAAATAACTAAAATAAGTTCTAGTGAACTTTATTAACAATAGATTTATTTATGAAGCTTAAGAACATGTCTTAGTAAAGTAGAACATGTTTTACTAATCTTATTCAGTGTGTAAGTGATTTAAAAAATGTTCAAGTATGGTTAGTGTGCTTGATACATTATATAGGTTATCTTGTAACTTAAATCTCCAAGAAGATGTTGGAATTACAATATAAATTGCTCAAACATGTTTTAGTGAACTTTATTAATAATAGAATTAAATATGTAGCTTAAGAACATGTTCTAGTAAAGTAGAACCTTTTTTAAATAAATTTGTAGCTTAAGAACATGTCTTAGTAAAGTAGAACATGTTTTACTAATCTTATTCAGTGTGTAAGTGATTTAAAAAATGTTCAAGTATGGTTAGTGTGCTTGATACATTATATAGGTTATCTTGTTACTTAAATCTCCAATATAAATTGCTCAAACATGTTTTAGTTAACTTTATTAACAATAGAATTAAATATGAACCTTAAGAACATGTTCTAGTAAAGTAGAACCTTTTTTAAATAAATATGTAGTTTAAGAACATGTTTTAGTAAAGTAGAACGTATTTTAATGTTCTTTTTCATTGCATAAATAATTTAATGTTGTAGTGCTTTTCTTGTACTTGTAATATTTTCTAGGTGATCTTATTACTTGAATCTCATCAAAGATGTTCGAATAGTAATATAAATTAATAAGACATATTCTAGTATTGTTTATTGGATATATTAGATAAATTACTGTTACATTTTCTAATAAAATGAGAAATGTTATTTTTTACAATAAAATTTGGTATTTACCTTGATAACCTCTAAGTTCTTTTCTTCTAGCTTTTTCTTCTTTTATTCTTCTTTTTTCTTGTGCTTTTAAAGCTTCAAATTTGGCGTATTCCCCTAATTGTCGGCTATACCGACCATACATCTAAACAATAAAAACATTAATATCAATCAAATAGTAATAAGAAATGAGGACCTAAATTAATAAATATAAAGTTTAAGTGAGAGTAAAGTTCTTTACTTGAATAGTAAAGTATTTTTAGTTATTAAAATGACTTAAAATCATACATAATTTCAAGTTTATGTAAGTACTTGACGTAAATATTTGAATTAATACAAAAGTAAAGTTTGTTATTCTTAATATTTGGTACTTGAATTAAAAAGTAATGCCAAGTTTAAGAAAATGATTGAGAATAATTTATAAAGATCTTGTACTCATGTTAAATTTGCTGCATTTAATTCTCAATACTTAAAATAATATTAATACTTATGAACTTAAAATTTCAGGTTTATGTAAGTACTTGACTTATTATTTCAATTAATACTTAAGTAAAATTTGTTATTCTTAATCCTTAGTACTTGAATTAATAATACTCAAATAATTTTATGCTTAATTTAAATTACTATTATTAATTTCTATTTACAAAATAGCATCTAAAAATCACCAATTTTTATTTCTCCCATTGTAAGTTCTGCTAATTATGATTTCAAATCAAAAACAAAATCTTAACAATTTGTAGAAAATTAATTCGATTTGTGACGTATAAATATAGAGAGTGCATATTAATTATGGATTAACAATTGTTGCTTCTGTTTTAATTAATTTCTCACGACCAAGACCTTGTGCGTGTGAAATATAATAGAAATAAAATAATTTAATCGCATTAGTGAAACAAAATAACTAGTTTTTTTAGTAAATGATAACTTGTATGAATTAATTGTATACAGAGTGAGGCACAAATTTAGTACATATAGATCGTTTATTTGTCATTCATTTCACACTATAAACATATAGACCAAATATTTGCACTTAAAATTCGTCTGTTGAAAGCGACACTTAAATACCATATTATACATTAATATTATATAATTATTAAAATTATTAATTATTAACAATTTTTCTATCATTATTTTTAATGCAGGTGAAAAAAGGATAATTAGTTGGAATTATCTGGAAAAATGCAATTTGTTTACTTCATGCTTTTTATTGTATTGATGAAATGCCATTAAAAAAAAGATATTCACATAATAATAGATATTTAATATTTTTATTGCTACTGTAATCTTCAGATAAGTTTGTTTTTATTCCTGAGGTTTGCTGACACACATATTAAGTTCTGTTAGATTAAAAATTTTTCAAATATTTACCAATGAACCCAAAGTTTTATTATTTATTTATATAATCAATATTGATTTTTTACTGATTGAAATGTAGACCTGAATTAACATAATACATTTTTTTATTAAAACAAATTGGTTTATATATATTGAATTTGACTATGTTATTGTCATCTGTCATATGTGAAATTTAGTTTTGATAACTGTCAAATTTAAAAAAATTTGTAGTCTATGAAATGACAAAATTTAATTAAAAATATCAAACAATATCGCTATGGTAAAAAATTATCTACTAAATTTTAGTTGGCAACTGAGCTTTTCACCAATTATTAGGATCAAATTGTCTATTTGAAACTAATCGAAAATATCAGCTAAAAAATATTTACTAAATTTAAGTTGGCAATCGTGGTTTGCAACAATTGTCAGTTCAATCTTTAATTTGTCAACTGTCAAAAATTCGAGTATTTAAAATTGGACGATCAATATTAAATATTTGTGAACATATTTAGCCTGTTTCTCATTCAACATGTCTTGTTCATGTTTGTTTTTTTACAGGAACAAAAAGTTTTTCAAAAAAATATAACAAACAAAAATTTGTTTATTCAATTTTGTTTACAATTACATAATTTTTGTCACGTTTGATCAATTTTGTGACGCACATTAATTTATCAAATTATAACAGTGCGGTTTCTTATAATTTTAAGGATCAAGTTCAAGATATCTGTTTCAAGTTCAAGTCTACTTTCCATTCACCATTTATAGGTATAAATTTACCTTTTATCATTTTTAATTTACCGCATACAGGTCGTCCGGAAACAAAGTTCCAATAATGTAACAACTTTCGTTGTTAATTTACTGCCTCTTTAAGGTGGTGTCCAAAATTGTTTTTTCTCAAGAAATATAATTTCAAGAAACAAATGAATTTCATAAATTATTTACACTTACTAAGTGTTATTTTTGGGGGTTTTCATCCCTCTGAGGGCTCCCCGTAGAGGTGAAATTAGTAGCCAATAATGCATTTGATCGTTTAGATAAAAAATGATTAGAAACATTTTTGATGTGTTTAAAAAATAATTATCTAGAATTCTCTGCAGCTTTCGAGAAAGCAAGAAAAGGATATAAATAGGAGGAAAGCGCCAACGAAGTAGTTTCACTATTATTCTCGGTAATTTGTATTTTTAGGCAGTTTTGTGAAATTTTTCTTGTAAATAAGTTGTAAAATCAAAAAAAAGTGTTACGATATAAAGAATCCCCGTTCTGTTTTGCTACAAAATCTACAGTTAAATTAAATTTCTCACTCAAACTATAAACTGATTTGTATAGATGTTATTTTTTAAGATCAAATAAGCAATAAATGCAAAATACCTTTTTTAATATCAGTAGTCTTAAAATCTTAAAATCAATTCAAAAAACCCGATAATAAATCATTATTTATTACACAATGTTATTAATTCCTTTTACTTAATATCCTTACTTGATTTATAGCATGTTAGTTAGTATAGATACCTAAGCAATCTGATATATTACGTATTTATACAGGATGGATTTTGTTTAATTTAAGTGGAAAATCACTGTGAAAGGATAAAAATTGCCAATTTTTGTAATTTATCATAATTCTAAATAAAATCGCGCATTTGAACAAGTTATACAGTATGGTCTAAATGAAAGAAATAAATTCATTATTTCGTAAATCAGCGATTTGAAGGGAAAATCCTGAAACTAATATCTATTCACCCATATCAATTATGTCTAAGTATTATTAATGACATTCGAAGAGAGTTCTTAAATTATTAAGTATTATTATGATGTATTTATTGATACCCAATAATAAAGGCCGTCACTGATAATGAATTTATTCCTTTCATTTCGACCATATTGTATATTCACGTTCTTGGATCATTCGATAACATAAATTTCTGGTACCATTTCATAGAAAAACTTAAATGTGGTCATCCAGCAGGCTATTGTACCAATCTGAGTGTTTTTCATATACTATTTCAATTCTTACAGAGCCATATTTTTAACGATTGAAAATAAATTATGTAATGTTATAAAAATTATAATAACAAATAAAATCGCACGAATACTATATGTTTTGTGATATTTTTGACATATTATATGTTTATATTGTTGGATCATTCGATAAAAGGACGCTCCAGTAGATTTATGGTTCTATTTTACAGAAAAAGTAAAATCTGGTGATATAGCAGGTTATTATACCAATTTACCTGCTTAAAATTATTCAAATTATATTTTAATTTCCACAGAACCATATTTATAACATTAGAAGAATAAATCAAATTTGGATATGTAGATTATAATATAAATGAAATCGCACAAAAACTATCTATTTTTGATATTTTAATGTTCTATGTCCATTTTCTTCGACAATATATGCTCTTCTAAATTTCTGATTTCACTTACAGAAAAAGTTAAATCTGGTAATCTAGCGGGCTAATATACCAATGTAGTTACTAAAAATTTTTCAATGTTCTAATTTTTCCGAATCGTATTTATAACATTTGAAAAATAAATAAAATTATACAACGGATATATGAATCATATAATTATATCGGGATTTAGGAAACATTTATTGAAAAATATTGAAAAATCACATAATCGTGTCCGTTGAACATTTTGTCAAGGATATTTTTTTTTCAATTGATGTTTGATAATTTCAGTATTTATAACTTTTATTAGTTAAAAAAAATGAAAATTGACAAAGAGGAAGATGATACAGGAGAAGGACTATCATATGGCATAAGGATTGAGGCACTGAGTAGTTAAATAAAAGATAAATATTTTTATATAGAAATTGTTTTAAAAACTTTTTCACGTTTTTATCGAAACTACTGTAATAATTATATAATAATTTTTTAACGAAATTTTTTTAATTGCCGTACTAATTTTAAAAATTACTGTTTTTTTATGGTTACTTAAACTAATAAAAATTGTTATAACAGTAAAATTGTCATTTTGTCAAAAATTAATGAAAAAAGGGATTAAACACACCGACAGTCACGTTTATATAGGTTAACAAAATATTTGGTTTTATTTTTTTAATCGATTCTTTGCAAAATGTTCAATGGACCATGCGGAGACGATTTAATAACTATGTAATTTTTAAAATTTTGCATAAACATGATTCATTGTATACTTAATCCTTTCCGTAACCCAAAACATTCATTAAGAGCGTTCTTTACTTGCAAAGTTTTCGAGAGAAGCATATCCCGTAAGTCCCTCCTCTAAAATGCGCATCAAATCAGACGACGTAAGGTTCGACTGTCATACCACTTTTTATGTTTATTGTTTGTTTTCCTTTCTAGTACTTCTTCTGCTGTGATTGTTGACATATTCTGTATCCATTGTTGTTTGTTGTTGAGTATACGGATCCTCTTTTATTTCTTCTTACGCCCTAGTAATATGACTCGGTATTTCTTCGCATACTTCTGTTTAAATTTCATAGAATTCGTCTTTTTGTTTCGGTTCTGTTGTTTCTGTTGGTGCATTTATACTTATCAATTTTATCTATTTTTCCTACTTACAGGGTTAGTTTATTGGACTATTCGATTTCAAATGTTTTATGTTGTTCGCATTTTTTTATTTGCGTAAGAAAAATTTATGTTGATTCAGTGAATACCCATATTTATTAGGATTTTTTATATCCGTTCTATTGTAAAAGTAAATGATTATAACAGAAATATTATACAGGGTGAGTTACGACTTACTTATGCTTCTGTGATGGATAGAGAGTTAAAGTAAATATTGAATGGCCTTATTTTTTTATTAATATGCAGGGTGATATTTGATATTTGTTGAAAATTTCATTAAAGTTTAATTTTATAACCGTGATATTAAAAACCCAATTGTCTAGTTATTGGTTATTAATTTTCAAAAATAAATGCAATAATTAAAATTTGCAAAAGCCAGAATTGGCTTTAAATAGTTTTATTAGCTTTTTAGTCATTTATATTTTGATTACTTTTTCAAAAAAAAAAAAGTTAAATTGTACGTCCGTGAATTTGTTGTAGTTCGCAGGGAACCCAATGTTTGGAAAGTTTACATCCACAAATTTGGAGAGGTCGCTACTTACCGATGCATTATTATGCACTTTTTTAGAATATCTCTAAAAACTGTTACTAATTGTAACGTGTGAAATTTCAGATGAAAACATAATTGAAGTAAATAAGCATAGGCGTAGCATAAGATTGCTGACATTAAAGTTAAGATTAAATCAATTTAATTTTAAATGCAATGAACTGAAATAAATTTATGTTACTTATTTGTAAAATATATTTGTTTGATGCCATGAGTCGTAAAATATGTATTTTTTAGTTATATTCTTTGTTTTATTGTATATCATTTATAATATGAATCACAAAAAATTGAAATTCATAAAAATATAACAAATTTTATATAAAATATATTTAAAATAAATTTTTAGTTATATTTTGGTAATTTACAACAATGGGTTTTTTCGAAGATAAGCTGGTTAATTTTTCTTCAATTTTTATCAACTTATTAGACGTTGGACTTCGTTACATTTATGCATTATGCACCTATTTTTAGGATCCCACGGAAAATGCATTGTTTATGTTTATATCGTGAATATTTATCTTCAATTCGTGACAAAAGTCATTGTGGTTTTGAGTTTTAACGATCAAAAATTATTTTTGTTTGAAGCAACGCGTATTAAAAATGGAGTATTGCTTTAATTAAAGTGACTTAATTAAATTTTAATTTAAATTGATGAATTAATTTGTTATCTAACCTTCCTTGAATTCAGATACTTTAGCCAGGTAAATGTATTAATTTTAATACTATAAATCCGATACGTACAAAAATATTTATCTATCAAGGTTTTTCCAAGCAAACAATTATATATATGCGGATCTTATATTGAAAATAATAATAATAATTGATTTTATCAACAATCGAAAGAAACAAAAAATAGGAGCGTTCTATAGAAAAAAATAAAGGTGACTTGTGTATTACAGCCAAAAGGAAAACAAATTAATAGATGTTTGTGTGAAAACAAATTGCAAAATTTCTAGTCACAACAAAATGAATAGATTAGTATTGTTACAGCACGAAAAATAAAGCAAATAATACAGTTTTGTTTTTGAGTTTCATATACAGAGTTATTCACTATAAATTATCACAGTTATTATTGTGTATTGTAATATTTATATTTTATGATTTATAATTTAATTAATTAAGGGTTCTGTATTTTAATAAATATGAAATAAAGATCTAATTAGGGTACTTTGAAAGAAATTATAAATTTTTCTTTTTATGAAACAACCAGTTTCAGATTAAGAAATTATTTAGAACGAGTAATCTTTTGTTGTTTGTCTTCGCTTTCTATAATTTAATGATTTTTGTACATTCTTTTCTTTTCTTTATACAAATTCATATGTGACAAACACGCATTTTCATTATCATTAATATCCTCCTGATGATGCTAACATTGTAAGCGAAATGCGCGTCTAATAAAATATTCAAATTGGTGCCTAAATGATTCAAGACTCAAGCAGTTACCAGAAATCACATGAAAAAAAATGGGGCTTTTAAACAAGAGTTTACACGAAGAAAGTTATGAAAATGGGTGAAAAATAATAGTTTCCAATAGAATATAAAATGACAGTAGTTAGTACGAATTTTGATCATAAAAATAGACCTGGATTTCATCAGATGGAAAGACCAAGAATCAAATAAATGTAGGAGACGTAAGGGGATTTGATATTAATAGTGATAATGAAAATGAAACAGGATCTGCCTAGAAAACCAAACGAAAAGCGCAGGTGTAGAGTAAAATTTGAGATGAAAATGTTAGAGAACAAAGTTTGTTGTAAGAATAGAAAACGAAAAAATAGCAGATACTATAGAAGAAAGCTGGATCAGATGGAGAAGCCGATAAAATAAAAACGGCGTAAGAAGTATTAAGTAACCCAAAAAAGATCCCATGAGGAAGAAAGTAAGAAAGCGTGCCAAAATAGAAATAAAGCATGATTAAGGTTAATACAGTACAGGACAAGAGAAAACCAGAAGAAGTATAAGGAAATAAGAGCTTAAGCAAAAAGAATAATAAGAAAAAACAAAAGAGAATTCATAGAAAAGAGCTTGAGAACCTTAGAAGAAAACTACAAACATAAAGAGATAAGAAATTTCTACCAGGAAGCAAAGAATGGCATACAAAAGAAAGTTAGCGCATCCAAGTATTGCAGAAATGAAAAAGGACGGTAGTAGGTGAAACGGAACAAAAACTAGAAGTATGGGCGAAGTGTTTAGAAAACCTACTACAACTAAAGCAAAATGACCGAAAAGAAAGACCAGAGTAGAAAATGGAGAAGATGGAGTCAGTATTGAGAAGCAACAAGAAAGGAACAAGAAATAGAGAAGTTTAGCTAATGCCTAAGCGACATGAGCGCCCCTCAAGAGCATCATCCCGTATTGATTGATTGAAGTATTGATTCTATGATTTTATATACTTATTAATGTTTATTAAGAACCATTTTTTGTTTACTGAGCTTGTCCACTTAATTTGCGTGACAATATTTATGGAAAACCCTCAATTATCCAGAAAATCAGAAAACAAAGAGTTAGTTGGTTAAGACATGTTTTTGGTATGAACCCAAATAGATTACAAAAACAATTACTACAGGAGAGAGGAGGAAAGAAAAAGAAAGGTCGGCCAAAGAGAGAATGGTTAGAAGCTGTAACAGAATATTTAAGGAAAGTGGGAGTTCAAAACTGGCAAACGAAAGCAGAGAACAGAAAGGAGTGGAAAAAAATTAGAAATTAAGGCCACCAGATGCCAAGGACGTTGAAGGCATGTCGAAAGGTCTTATGAATAATATCTTAGATATATTTAGTTGATAATTGGGATAATACTGCTTTATTGTTTATTTGTGCTATATTTCGTGATAGGAACTTCGTTTTGCCCAAAGCAATTTGTCCCAACCTTCAGTATTTAATATTTTCTTCTGTGTTTTTCCTTTTTTTCTTCTCTTCTGTTGTCTTTTTAAAGTATAATATATTTTTTCAATAATGCAGTAATGAGATATTGGCGGGGCAAAAAATGTGTTGAAAGTGTATGGGTACATTGATGACAATTTGCAGCATTATTTTTTTAATTCCATTGTTAAAAATGATCAAAATTGCTCAGTACAAAGTTTGTTCGAATTTGAAAAAACAACAACAATTTCAAAGAAGTAATAATAAAGAGTATAGAGGGTCAAATTTTATTGAAGGACATTTTAGTTTTAAAACTTGAACTCTTTTTCCCGTCTTCTTATGGATAATCTAAGAGAAAAGCCTAAGTTCATGATTACTTCATTTACTATTTCATTATCCGCTTGTCAACTATTGCCAATATATTAAAAACCGAATAATAATATCAAATTCTCAAATAAATTGCGCAAATAAATCAACGAACTCTAGGCGCGTCCGAATTTAGTTATATTTTCGAAATGAATTAGCAATAAACTTATAATCACTTAAAGATACAAATTTGCGTTTACACGATGCGGTGACGAGATTTATTTGTAGATATCGTTACCTGCCAATTAATTCAATAACGAATGACGTATTAGTGATAGGAACGGTGTGAAACAGTTAAAAAATTATTGCTAATTAGTTGGTTTTGTTCTATTGTGTTTAGTTAAAAATTAGCGCAATTATATTTAGTGGTTTTTCATAATCATAAATAAGTTGACAACTTTAATAAATACTTCCATTACGTCAAAATTTTAAGTCTTTGATATGATGGACAAAAATAAATTAAAGGATTGTTAGCGTTCATTAAAATCGTAGTAAATCATTGATATTTGGTAAATGAAATCTTGCGATTTAACTGAGCGGAAAATATTTAATATTTTAGTGAAGAAACACGAACCTAACGAACCTTCCTTAGAGGATCCAAAATCTTAATAAATTCATCTTCATGAACTGTTATTTTTATCACAAGTTTCAGCTTTTGGTTGGTTTTGTGTTATTATATATTAAATTATTGCTTTCTTAAGTTTTATTTGTGTTTATTATTTTAAAAACCTGTTCTCAAGTCTACTTATGACGTAAGCGTTTTATGTCTAATGGAATGGAACACCAGTCTAGTATTTATTAAGATTTTTATTGAAAAATTTATGTACGAAATAGTTAATGATGCAATAAGAGCGTGTAAAATGGGATTTTTACTTTATACACGAATTTTTTTTTGACAGTAATCATTTATATCGATACAAGGTGTTATATTGAAAAAATATTGGTACCGGTTGTGTTGTACTTTCATGAATCACCCTGTATATTTAGATTTTCGTTAAGAAATGTTCAACTAAAAATTGAGGTGTTGCAACGTTTTTCATAAATATCTAAAATAACGACAATCATAATAATAATAATAATAATAATAATAATAATAAAATACTAATAATAATGCTCTTATATTATTTTCTAAATATTTCTATTTTATTATATTTTCAAGTTAATCTAATGACTATCTAAGATTTGATAATTTCCTCCAAATGACTGAGGTATTACAAAAACAAGGAAAAGATTCATGCTGCATTAATATCATAACAATTTCTTTAAATTTTATTTTGATTTATTTATATTTCCTGATAAACAAATTTAAATAAAATTTATGCTATTAAAAGTTTCGTTATTGATGCCTGAAATGTTATTTCTTTTATCAATAAACTTTATCTCTTGTTATTGTATTTTAAATTGAATTTTTTTCTTTTTATGTATTCTTCAGCTTTTCTTTACATTTTTTCTTTACAATTGGAATTTTTGACTTCAAAGTTCCATTTCCGAATTTTCTTTGGAAAATTTTGAACTGTTTGGCTGTCTATCTTCTTTAATTATTTTAATTCTATTTGAATGCCTTGTTTTATCAATTTATTCAATTTTTTTTAGTTGGTCTTTCAATTTGTATAGAATTAGATCTTTAATACCTCATTTTCTATCATTATTCGTTCTATTTCTTTAACCTCTTTTTCTTCACATTCAAACTCCATAAAAACTTCATTATTATTTATTTTATTTTTCTTCTTTTAAATTCTGTTGAAAATTTGCTATTTTTAATCTTATGCTTCTTTTAGTTCTATTTTTAGACTTTTAAATTGTTCTTTGGTTTGTCTTTTAATGTTTTCTTCTGATGCTCTAATTTGCGCTTGTGTTTTTTCTTTTAATGCTAATTTTCGAAAACCACTACCCAGAAATTTCGGTTTTTGGATTTTTAGTCAAACTTAATTGAAAGTTAAATTTATAATACAACTTTCAGTGAAAAATTCGTTAATTTGGCAGGAGCTCACTCAGAAATAACTTCACAAATCTATTATTATTGAACCAAATAAATATACAAATATAAAATATTCCACAGGTCATAAAAATTCATACTGAATTATAATAATATATGCGGACATATTTACATATTCTGATCCATGATTTTTCTCATCGTGTTAACTTGATTTGAAAATAACAAAAAAAAAGTGTTAATGAGATGTCTATTCTGAGACACACGCTTCATCAATTTTTACGCTCAGAGTCGAAAAATTAATATGCAAAAATATGTTAAAGACAGTCAGTCACAATGAATTGGGCTAAATCCTAACTGATTTCTTATTGAGATACAGGGTGTTGAAATTTGAACAATAATTTTAATTTTTGCTTAAAAATCAACTAGTTTTTTAGATAAAGTGAGGCAAACAAGAATATTTAGTATTTAGTAATAAAAAAATGCCATACATTTTTTCATACTCATTTATTTACAGATGGTTTATTACATTATTGAATAAAAATTTATTTTTGGATGGCTGCCACGTTTGCTGTATTTAATTGATTTTTTTACTGTTATTTAAAGAGACAAAATTAATAAATTATAATTAGGTAGTAAACAGAGTAAACATTTTTTGTGTTTAAATGAATCACAAAATCATAAGAATATTTCAAGTTTTATTTGTTAAAAAAAAATATAAAACATAAATTAATATTCACTGACGTAAAAATCGAAATAAAAAAATATATAGAAAAAATAATTTGTATTTAAAAACTTTATTTTTGATATCAAATAATACTCTGTGTAACAGACATTGTAGCAACGTGTAATTTGTGATTCATTTTTAGGAATTTTTTTTATATATCGATTAATAAATTAATTAATTAATTAGCATTAGATATGATTTTCTAAATAAATATTTGTACTTTATAATAACGATAATAGATAATTACAGTTGTAATTAGCAACATTAGGAAATTGATACGATTTTAACAAAATTATTGATTAATTTTATACTATTTTTGTACTTAAATAATTCCATAACAATTTTGTATATTACCGACGAGTTTAAAATTAAATAAAAAAAAAAAACGTAGAAACTATTAAAATAAATATCAACGAGTATTGAAATTATTTGCTTTAATAAAAGTCCTAAGTAAATTTGGAAAATGAATATGAAACCAAAATTAACATAAAAATAGGCATAACTTTTACAATTTAATAATAATAATAATGATACAATTTATAGAGAACTGTCAAAAATATTTAAGTACAAAGCTTCAATTCTATATTACATTAAACACAAAAAACATTGTGTAATAGATCAAACATACAAATTCCATACAACACTTAGATGTTTTAAGAACTTTCATTAAATAAATAAAAGTTTATTTTTTATTATTTTATTTTTTAAATGAAAAATAAATATATTGTTTTTCTCACATTTCACGAAACTACAATGTAACAAATTGTCCATTCCGTGGGAAAAATGTTTCCCACCTATAACCATTTAATTGGAGAATCGAAATTTAAAATCTGAAATGAAATCATCATATATCGAATTTTTTTAGTTGTATACGATGTTTGTCAAAAAATATTAATTTTTCTCTGAAGCTAATTATTTTATTTTTTTCGAAAAATTAGTTACACAATTTCAATGTCAGTGTGTAGGAAAAAAAAATAAAAAACCTGATTTTTCCTGGTAGTTTGATGCAATTAAGAGGCATAAATAAATAAATAAAATAAAATTAATAATAAAAAAGTTTTTCATATGATTCCAATTTAACACGAACGCTGTATATTTTTAGTTTTTCAAGTAAGATTGAGTGATCGACACAGTTGAATGCTCTGCTGAGATCACAACAGATTCAGTCAGACAACTAGCAATTTTTTCTGGTCGATTGTATCAATTTTTAGTGAACTATTTCTTTGAATAATATAGGTAGCTCGAAATTTTGAATATAATTTTTTTAATGTATTTAAATCTTTTAGTTTATTAGTAGACCCTTTAATTTCCTCTGTATACTTAATTTTTCTTTTTTTTGTTGGAAAATTATGTTGAAATATGAAATATTATATTAAAATGCCTATAAAACCATTTTAATTTCCTGAGGAAGTTCAGATTTAATTTTAACCATAAAAATGCTTAACCTTATGTTAAAACTAAACTATATTTTCAATCTAAAATTAATAAAAATTGGATTTATTTTTCCTTCATCATTAACACATTGTATAGAACGAATATATAGGGTCTCCTAGAAAATAATGCATATTTTTAAATGGTACCAGAACTTGTCATTTGCAACAAAAATATTCTCATAAATTTTTTTTCTAACATCGTTAGTTTACACAAAAATTCACTTTAAACATTTACTCGAAAATTGATACGTGGCAATACCTCACACTTTTAATAAAAATATTTGGCATGTAACCAACGAATATCTACATGATGAATAATAAAATTGTGTTAGTTTGTAGATGATTCGGATGGTTTAATCGTTTTAAGTTTATCTTTTGATATAGTAGTTTCAATAATTGAGTGAAAAATGGAATTTTATTTAAATCAAGAATATCACGAGACGTTAATTAATCTAATCCGCGATGTTTTGTATCAATTTCCCAAAGATTGTTAATAACATGTAATGTAGTATAAAAAAAGCAGTGGTAGAAATCGTTTGAATGTGTAATAATTGCCGAAAATACATTTTTCACTCTTCTACATCCCCTGTAATAGACCATTCTGAATATCCAAATAAAAACCATTGTTTATTATCAGCATTGAACTTGACCCAGTTATTCAAGTGTCGCGATGTTGCCAGCTTTAGTTCATTTTCGGTAAATAATATTTCGATAGATGTAAAACACTAATATTTATTTTTTTGAAAACGACTGATTTTAGAAAAAATTTTTTTTTTATTCTGCATACGCTTTTATACTTCATCCATAAATATGCGAATTATGTTCGCGGACACCCTGTATTTTTACTTCCAACCCAATTTTTAAGTTACGACGCACCTGTACACAATAATAAATTAGAAAACAAAGAAAATGACTTAAATTAACAAATAATCCATTTTTATTGTTATCATTTTCTCTGTAACGAGAATGATCAATTTAAATTTGTTTTGTTATATCTTTTATTAAATGAAAATTATGGAATTTAAAATAACGATCATCCAAAGTAATGACCTGAAAAATTGACAAAATTAACTTATTTTGAAAACAATAAAACTGATGAGTGAAGTAACAGGAACATAATTGTAACGTAATGAAAATATTAGTTTTGGCTTTTTGCCTATTAAATATACGATGTCTACTACATTCAGCACTTTGATTTGAATCATAGAATTTTTATTACCGGGACAGAAAAAATAATATTGTCGAAAACAAATTTGTATAATGATTTGTTTTATAATTTATACAGGTAATAAATATCAGAAAGTTGTTAACACGTTAACTGCCGACAGGTATGAAATAAATAGCGTTTGGGGGATTGATTTTAAATTTTTTTTGACAAAATATTTATTTTCTGTCAATTATGACAGTTTGTGCCAATAGTACAACGTTGTTTAATTTTTCGTTTATGTAATAAACCATTAATGAATTTGGATTTTTCTGCACCATGATTCATTTGCTGAAAAAGTATTGACTAATATAGTTCATCTTAATCGAAGAAATTTGGAAACGATAAAATTTCTTCAAAAAGAAAATACATAAGTTCATGTAATGATTTCGAGATCTTTATAAAGCAAACGACTAAATAAGGAGAGTTCTATACAAAATGAATACTAAAAAGGGATAGACCACTACTTCTGTTAAACTTAAGAAAATATTGATAAACATGAAAAATATTTATCTAGAATCTTTACACTATAACCTTTCCTTGACAAACGCGTAACATGTTATATATATATATGTCTATGTACTTCAGTTAGAAAACAATAAAACATAACACTTTCTTATCTCTTTGTCCTATATTTATACTGATATTATCAACACAAACAAGAATCTTATCACATTTTATTAAGGTGGTAAAAATATCGGTTTTATTGAAATTTTTAACTATTCATAAGATTATTTGAATACATAATGTTTTAAAGACAAATGATCCATAATATACAGGGCGTTTTATAAGATGTTGATTTAAATGATCAAGTATTGTATTACATTGTCAAAGTTGAAAATAAAATTAATTTTTTTTAAAAACATATAATTAAAATTTGACATAAAACATGGGATCCTGTAAAAGTATTTAAATCCTTAAAATTATGAATAAAAAGAAAATGGAATTGAGAGTTAAAAAAAACATTGGATCCACAGATGAAACAATACAACGAGACCAAAAATAAGAGAACTCAATTTGAAAAAAAGTATATTAGAAAATAAAAGTGATGAAAGTTATACAGGGTGGGGCACGGTAACCTCCCACTTCAAAAGGCTGGTAGAAGAAAACTATACGAGATAGTAAACAAGAATTTATTTGCAAGAAATATTATGTCATGTAGTTTTTTCAAGCTATGTTTTGAAAATGATATCGTCCAAATGATGGACTTGGCGGGAAATATAGATATTGAGCTTTTCGAGTGTGACGGGGGTTATCTGGGCGATTTCTTCCTCAATTGCAGTCCTGATGACATGAAAATATTGATGAGTTATGATGAACATTAAATTATTATTATGAAATGATAATGTAAAATAAATTAATCATCTAATTTAAATGATTAAAAAAAAAGATATTAAAGATATTATTTAAAAAATTTAATTTTGAAGAATTTTAATGCCTTTTTTTACAATTATAAATTTCGCATTGTATTTTAGCTGAGGGTCAACAATTTGAGCATTTGCTTTAAATTTGGTAACTCTTAATTATAATATTTATTGTAACATTAAAAATTTAATAAATAATTTTTTTGACAACATACAAAAAAAATTACTTAGATATATTGATGACGTCAAAAATAAAAAGGTAATCTGAGGAAGCGCCCATTTAAAAATAAAAATCGCCGGGATCAAGGATTTTTCCTTAAAATCGCAGATTTACGAAATAATGAATTTATTACTTTCATTTGGACCATACTGTATATATTTTCTGTTCACTGTTATCTCAGCATAAGTAAAGATTTAGTATCTAGGCTCGATAAAAGTTGCAAATATAACGTTAAAGATAATTCTAATTGAGAACAGACCTGTGCAAATATTAATGAATATATACAGGGTGCTCTTTTTAATCTCTTTCGAGAAAAACGCAATTAATCAGTTCGGGGTATCGGAAAGAGATTTCAAACGAGAAACAGTGGTCAAACTTGAGTTGTTATTTTGTTGCATAGTAAACAAAATAATTGAAGAAAAGCAAAAATTCAAAGTAAATGTTCTACGTGGCATCCTTGTAATTTTCTAATTCTTTCGATGAAGGGTTTTTTTGACTAAAAGTATTATTCTGACCCCTAATAAAATTAGCGGTATTTTGTATTTTTCTCTAGAGTTTATCTGGTGAATGATTTTCATTAACAAAAACTAAGGACTTCATATGTCCCCCATATATAAAAATCCAGTCGGTTATATTCAGGCGGTCTTGGTGGCCATTCAAAATCACTTCCTCTGCCAATTCATCGTTGATGAAATATGTCACTAAGATGCTTTTTAAATATAATATTTCTATTCTAAATTGTAAAACTTAAATTTTAACTCCATTTACGAGGTTCACCTAATATAAGTACTTGGTTAAGGACTTTATAAGAAATGGGCATTTAAATATTATATATACCACGTATAATCACTTAATATCTGAGGTAGTGGAGTTCAGTTGTCCAAATCAAGTTAACTCAATTGCGGTTGCATTTATAAGTATTTCACTGAGTTTCTATGGTCGTAAATCATCCCTCTTCTAAGTTCTCAGGCAGTAGCGGGTGTGAGTGATTCTCTTCTAAAAATTTTAATTTTTCTTTTCTTTAAAAATATGGCGTTTTGGAGACCGTGATTAAATAGTGAAGTATCGCAAGATCATCAAATAAAACAAACAAGTAATGATAATTATGTACTTAAAAATAAAGATTTATATATACAAACGCAACAAGTTGTTTTAAATATGTTCGAGTGTTTAAAAAGAAAGATAGTCAAAAATGGGCCAACGAAATAATTAAAAGTATTTCAGAACTAACAAAAATAAATGAGAATGTCATAATAAAAAAGAATATGAGTATATTGTGTTACCAGGGGGGTAACACCCATCATTATTAGACTATTAGATTATTAGATTCTTCTTCAAAATTTGAGTAAGAAGATTTAGCATAGCAAGATATAGCACAGCTATAAAGATTAACTTTATTGTACGATATTGATAATGTTAACCAAATAGAAAGGATTCTGCAGGAGTGTATAAGGGTAGTTCCAAAAGTACCCTACCTAAAGTATAAATAGCGATTTTCATTTGAATAAAATGGAACTGCAGCTAAAAGACATTGTTGGCATTTCAAACTGTATTGTACATTGGATATTGATTCAAAATTTGGACGTAAGAAAACTCTGCAAAGATGGGAGGTCGCTGATACTAACAAAGGAATAAAAATAGCGTGGTGGGGACAATAATGTAGAGGATGAGTCCTTAATTTTACTTCTAAGATGAAGACACAGTTAAAACAATGGATTAGTAAGGGAGAATCGGATCCAAAGAAGGAAATGACAACTCCATCTGCTGGTCAAGTGATTGTCTGCAGAAAAAAATAACAGCAACGTTGAAATTAAGAAAAATCTGATTATTTGACGAAATATAAAGTTTTGTTTCATCAAAACAATGCACACATACATTATCCCCATGGCCAGTATCAATGACTACATATTCTTCACACTCCCTATTCACAAGATTTTCTTTTTGCAAAACTTGATCAAATGGTTTGTGATAAACACGAAAAAGGTGGAATCAATGTTTTGGAGCTATCGGAACCGCTGGAAAACTATATCGATGTAAAAGAAAACTACATAAAATCACTTCCCAATCATTTGTTTTCTTTGGTAGGTCAGTCCCACAGATATTTGGTATAAATACCGGAAAAAAATAACTGAGACACAAGACTTTCTTTAACAACGAACCTTAACTGGTCACTAAAGTCAAAGATGAGCTAAACTATTCCTTAAGAAACCATCGACCAAAATGACAGCAGATCTACTAATCCAAAAGAAATACAGCCTTTGAAGGTTCTCCAAAGAAGAGGATCAAAGTGTGAAGAGTGCGATTTTAATTATTTGGCGAAGTTGGAAAGCTAACTAGAAGGTTGAAGCGTGATAGTGAACTCTAAGGATAGGAGGGTTCATTATAGATCTGGAAAAATCGAAACGGGTTAGAAGAAGAAAACATTCCAAATCTAATCTAGGTCAGGACCTTTGGCACTACTCTCGTATATAAAACACATTGGATAATGGGGTACTCACCAAGGTATTTTGATATCCCAATCCATCGTTTTCTTTTTGGTGTTCTTGTTCGTCGATGATGATGGAGTCGCCGGCACTCATTTTCAAACTCAAAAACAGAATCAGCCGATCCCCAATTTTATACTTTTTCTTATACTCCAAAATCGGACATAATTTTCTGAAACGAAAAAATGGTGTTCATATTCTTGGACCTCGAAAAAAGGAAAAAGGATTCATTATTGTTGGTAGTAAACATTTTATGTACATGTCAAGGTTTACAAATTATTAAATGGATTATTTTTAATGAAGAGCAAAATTATTGACAATAAAACGCGTCAGTGTCAAGGTTAATGAATAAAGGATTACAAATTTTGCCAAAAAAAATTTAAAAATCTTATTGGTCAACAAGAATATTTTGGAATAAAAATAGGAATTTTACCCGAACTTTAAACTTGTTTTTTAGTTATTTAAAGCGTAAAAAAATATTCTATTACCCATTTTTTAATTCCCTTTCTTATAAGTGAAATATATCGGATTTATTTTAATTTTAATATATGCTATATTGTATGCACAAAAAAGAAAATAAAATTATAACATTTATGTATTTATATTTCAAGATTCAACCTGGCAAGGCGCATACAAACAAGCTCGAGATAAAAATATTAAAACTAAAAATACAGAATGTCACTTACATAACCGTTAGTTCACGAATTCCAGTCACACTAAACGAACCTTTTCTATCGGCCCGTACGCGTTCGAAAAAAAAATTTCGAAAAATTTTACGATCGCAGGTTAAAGACAATATAAACAAAATACGCTTTTTACACAATTAATAAATTCTGGGACATCATAAAAATAGGCCAGAGGCAATTGTTTTTCTTTGGAGAGCATCCAAATCTCGAGATGGCGAACGCGACAACAAAACACTTTAAAGTCGGTATCAGCGAAATTTTTGATTTTCATATAATTAATACGATAAGTGTTAAATATTTTAGATAATATTTCATAATCGTAATATATTTTTGGCGATTACTAGGTACTAGTTCACGTAATTCCGCTTTAATTTCCTGCAAACTATTTGAAATAGTATCGACTATTCGATGAATATTAGAAATTTTTGGTACCGATAGCAATGAATATTTTATTTATATACATCTAAGGACAACTAAAGGCAGATCCAAGTCTGAAGCAAAACAAATGTGCCGAGTATTTGAACACATGTTCAATGATCAAGAATTATTAAAACAACAAGCAGAGCAAATGGTTATGAAGTGGAGTATTACCGTAGACGAATTAAGGAAAGAATAGTAGAAGTAAAGATATTGGAAAATTCTAAAAGTGTAGGAAAAAAGGAATCCCATCTGATAAATGGGAAAGAAAGAGAAAACAAACAAACAAAAATCTTTACATCAATTGATTTTATAAGTATGGAAGGAAAAGAAATTCACAAAGTATTACAGTAAAGGCGATGAATGAGCAACAAGCAGAGAAAATAGTAATAGATCAAGATAGGCATAACGATTCAACAGTAGAGGAATCAATTGAAGAAATATAGGGTATACAAAAGATACTGGAAAACAACAAAAGTCCATAATAAAAGGGAATCTTAGCTAAATTCTGAAAAGAGGAAATAAACCAACAACTAAACATAAATCTTTGCATTATTTGATTTTACAAGTTTGGAAGGAAGAGAAATTGAAAAACTATTGGCGTAAAGGTATATTTTGAAGAGGTAACCAATGAAAAATAACCACTAGAACAACAGAGCAATTGAAGAAATATTGGAAATAATAAAGATACTGGGAAATAATAAAAGTCCCACTGAAACTTGGAAAGACAGAGAAAACAAAGATGAATAATGTATCTATAGACCTTGCAGACTCTCAGCTTCTATCTTCTCTTCTACTTGTTTCCAGTTCTTTCTATTGGTAATACGCTTCCTCCAATCATTCACATTTACATCTTTTTACAGCCATGTTTTCTTCGATCGTCTCGTTTTCTTTTTCTACTTTTTGCTGTGCACAAAACTTTTCTGATACACCTCGGTTCTTTCATTCGGATTATGTGATCCAGCCATCTGGTTCTTAGTGCTTGGATTTTTCTTGTTATTTTTGTTCTTCTCTATAGGTTCATTATCTTTTTAGCTGTTCATTTTCTCCATTCCTCTTCTGCTGTTTTGACTCCTCCAATTATTGTTCTTAACATGTTTATCTCCAAATTTCTAGTTTTCTTCCGCTATGCTGCGTCGTGATCCATGTTGCACATGGATAAAATGTTATTGGATGTATGATTGTTTCGTAAATTGAAGTTTTTACTTTTGGAGCGAAGCTATATTTTGAACAGATGACAAATAAATAAGAAATTGTAGGAGATAACGGAATCCCAACTGAAATTTGAAAGAAAAAAGAAGCGAACTAAACAAATCTTTGCACTACTCGCTTTTACAAGTAAGGAAGGAAATACAATCAGAACATTGGAGTAAATGTACAATTTTAAAAGAAAGCCAATAATTCTAATTAACGATGAACAAATTCAGCAATATGTGGATAATTTGTTAGGAGTTACACAATCAACATTTAGTTGAACGGTTAAACGTTTTAATGAACTGGGCAGTTACTGTAGAACTGTAGAAGACTACAAAAGCAAGAGATGAGCGATACTTTTAAAAACATACGATTTACCAGCAGCTAAGCAGCAGCTTGAAACGTAGCAATTTCTGAACAGTCACAAGAAGACTTACCGGAAGAAAATTAGCCACTGCACCGCTGCTCATCAGATTTGCTAAGCTTTGTCTTGTAAAGAAACACGCAAATTGAACTATTAACAACTGGAAGCGTGTTTTGTGTTCCGATAAAAAAAAGTCTATATTCACCAGATAAAAATGAACTAACTAGTCTGGTGGAGGTCAGAAGAGAGGTTTGCTGCCTGTAATAGTTCTCCAAGAATCAATACTCGTACGGATTTGGTACTTATATGGTGAATATCCATGATACATTAGTATCAATTGTAGGGTACAATTTTATTGTTATGTCGGCCCCGCATTGTCTCGACCTTCAATTCATGCATCTTCAGCTATCGACTGGCCAACAGAAGTAGCAGATATGAACCCTATAAACCATCTATGGATATATGTAGATGATGGTTTAGGCGCCACATACCCATTCCTATGAATCTTGGAGAACTCGAATGAGTCGTTTTTGTGGAATGGGAAAATATTACCCAGGAAATGATTCTGAATTTGATCAATACGTGTAGCATGACTAGACAATTGGAAGCAGTGATAAAAGCTAGATAAGTATTTACACGTTATTGAATTCAAATTCCAAATACAATTCAATTTTACTTTTTATAAAATTTTCATTAGCACTGCTTTTGTTGCTTTGTTTTTTTCTGTTATTTATTCGTGTTTTGTACCGATAAAATTTGTAAAACATTATTTAAAATCATTTAGTTATAATCTTACTTAGTAACCATGATTTAAAACTTTGCAAAAACTAAAGTAATAACGAAAAATTTTCGTTCAACAGTCTATAAAATCATAAGTGAGCTATGGTCCTATTTATAATGACCAAACTAGATGAAACAAAAATAAAAATATGGAAGAGAAAAGTGTCGAGAAAAATGTAAAAAAAACGCAATAAATGCATGTAGAAAGAAATTGGGCACAAAAAAATTTAATATACAGGGTTGTCCGCGAAAATAATGCACGTTTTTATAGATGAGGCATAACAACGTCTGCACAATAAAAATGTCATATTTTTTTTGCAAAGTGAGCCGTTTTTAAAGAAATAAGTATTAGTATTTTACATCTTTGCAAATATTATATACCGAAAAGCAACTAAAGCCGGCAACACCGCGACAGTTGGATCATAAATAAGATTTTACTGTACAAAACATCGCGGTTTAGATTAATGAACTTGTCGTGATATTCTTGATTTGAATAAAATGCAATTTTTTACTAAATTATTTAAACTAATGTATCAAATGAGAAACTTAAAACGATTAAACGATCCGAATCATCTTCAAACTAACGCAATTTTATGATTCTCAGGTAGATATTCCTTGATTATATGACACATATTTTTATTAAAAGTGTGAGGTGTTGCCACGTATAAATGTTCGTGTAGATGTTTAAAGTGAATTTTTGTGTAAACTAATGTTATTAGAATATTTTGTTGCAAACGATATGTTATACATACTATTTAACAAATTAATTATTTCCGCGGACACTCTGTATATGTATCTATGTATAAATTAATTAAAAATACTAAGTGTTAACTACAAAGGGACATCCTGTTGAAACACATTTAAAAAATATCAAAATACAGGCGTTTATTAAAGTTATAGATAAACCAGTAATCAATCAAAATGTTTTATGGTATTTTTCCATTAATTCTTAAGTATTACTTTGAAGTATAGACTTAGAAAATTTTATTTTCATATACGTACTTATAACATTAAATTCAAATTGGATTTATTTGTAAATGTGTTGGCATAGTTTTTAAATTTGACTAGATATGGTCATTAAAAAAATTCATTAATTTAATAGCATGGTTTTTCCAAAATAACTCGATAGACGCAATCGAAGAGAATTGTGTCGACGTCAATCGAGAGGTGAAAGCACATTCAAATTGTATTATTAAATTTTTATGCTATAAAAATCTTAAAAAACAGATTTAAATTCACAGAAATTCCGGAAGATTAAAGCTAATTGATTTTTATTAGTTTTAAGTAATATTTAAATTCAACATTAAAATTGTGTTTTCAATTCAAAATATTTTTGAAGGGAAATCCACAAACACAAAAAATTTTTATATGAACCAAAGTTGGGCATCAAATGAATATCTACTACCACCAAATAAAATGGATAACCTTTTAGTAGGTCATTAATGGACATCCGCAGGAGATTCATATTTAACAAAAACACATTTTTGTTATGAATAATGACCATATTTGATCATATCACGAATTTACGTATTTTTACAGAGGAGAATTATCTTAATTCCATATTAAAATTGTTTTTCCTATTTAAATTAATTTTTGTAAAATATGCGGAAATTTTATCAAATGTTTTTAAATACTTGTAGGCAGGGCCGGATTAATACTTAAATAAATTAACCAGTTGTGAAGGGCCCCAGTAAATTGAGACCCGCAATTTATTATTTCAAAAAAATAAAAATATACGAGAAAATAATGATATAAAGAGTGACATTGTTTATAAATTATGTCAGAATAAGATAGGTGGTAATTTTCACAAAATAATCTTTAAAAGATTTATTGAATATTGAATTTTTTGGATCAGTACTATTGTTTAAAAAAATGAATTATGCGTTATATATATAATAAATATACAGGGGCATAAATAATGCGTATTTTTAAATTGTATGTAGAACATGTCATTTGCATTAAAATGTTCTAATACATTTTTTTCTAACATCATTAGTTTACACAAAAAATCACATTAAACATTTACTCGAAAATTAAGGCGTGGCAACACCTCACACTTTTAATAAAAATATATGTCATGTAACTGAGGAATATCTACCTGGTGAATCATAAAATTGTGTTAGTTTGCAGATGTTTCGGATCGTTTAATCGTTTTCAGTTTATCGTTTGGTAAAGTAGTTTCAATAATTCAGTGAAAAATGGAATTTTATTTAAATCACGACATGTTAATTAATCTGATCCGCGATGTTTTGTATCAGTGTCCCAAAGATTGTTGGAAATTGTAGTGTATTATTTAATAAAAGTAGAGGTGGAAATAGTTCGACTCCTATAATAATTGCCAAGATTTTTGACTTTTCTACATCCCTTGCAATCGACCATTCTAAATATCCAAGTGTACTAAAATAAAAAATTATTTTTAGAATGTTCAGGAGGTTAATCCGCTCCTACTTGTAGGTAAATGTATTAATATTTTTAAACAACAATCGAGCATTTACAGCAAATAATGATCATTTGAACACTGTTCAAACTTTGGGTTTTTATTTTAATATACAATAATTATTATTTTATAATTATTTTAACTATATCCATTTCACACAAAAACTAATTTCCACCATTAAATTTCCAATTTAAATCATTCATACATGTTCAGATTATATCATCAATAAGCTTTAATTAAGTCAGAAATCCTTGGAATTTCCATTTTAGTGGATTAAGTACGAAAATAGACGTCTATTATATTAAATGGATATCAACTGTATATTCATTATCGCTAATGAAATGAATAACCCCCATAAATGGATATTCACAAAATATTCAAATTAATATCTTTTGGTGAATTAAAAAAGTGGTCGCAAATATTGTACAAAATTGAACACTGATATGGACTACAATGGACCATATTTTCGATTTTTTTTATCTTTAATGTGACGTTTATTTAAGCTACACATTGAATGGGATGTAAAAAATTAATTCGGATTATAATATCAAACGTATTTCCAGCTAAAATCAAAATGTATTCATTTCATATATGAGGTGTAAAAAAATAGACGTGTATTAGGTATTCATAGCATATTCGTGGTTATACAGAAAATGGACATCAAATGAATGACCTCAGGATATTCGAATTTGAGAAACAAAAACAAAAGTATTGTATTACTTTAGTTATATAAAAATTGAATGAGAAGGTTTCTCTAGCTAAAATCAAAATTTTGTTAATTTTATTTAAAGAATATTTTTCATAACATATCCGTATTATATCCATATTATTTCATATTATATCATTAATAAGCTCCAATAAAGGTACATAGTAAATATTTAATGGATATCCTTGAAATGTCCATTTTATTGGACAAAATAAAATTTTTTGAAAGTAACATAAAAATCGTTCGAATGTACCATTTTTCGATATATTTAAAAAACTATAGTTCAATTATCTTCATTATTTTTTTTAATGACTAGAAAAATGATAAAAAGTAGTTAGAATGTGCTATTTGATAACTTATCAAAAAAAGTAGTTTAAATAACATTTCTTTCTCATTTTTTTTAAACTAAGAAAAATGATAAAAATTTGTTCGAACCTACCATTTCAAATAAATTTGTCTTGTAAAAATTGGAAAAAATGTTGAAAAGTAGTTCGAATGTAACATTTCGCAAACTTTTCAAAAAAGCAGTTCAAATGTGACATTTTAAAACTAATTTTATAAAAATTAGAAAAAGCCATAAACATTTTTCGATTTATCAGAAATATTAAAAAAATTATAGTTTCATTGGGACGTTTTTTTTAATAACTAGAAAAATAAAAAAAAGTAGTTCTAATAAACCGTTTCACTAACTTCTCTAAAAAGTAGCTCAAGTATGACATTTCTTTATAATTTTTCTTTTAAAAATGAGGAAGAAAAATAAAAACAAAATGTTTGAATGTAACATTTCCCAAAATTTTCAAAAACATAGTTCAAATGTGACATTTCATTATTAATTTTCTTTTTAGAAACTGGAAAAAGTCGTAAAAATTTTTCGAATGTTCCAAAATATTTTGAAAAATATAGTTCGATTGTGACATTTCTTTATAGAAATTAGAAAAAATGAAAAAACTAAATGTTCGAATGTAACATTTCCCAAAATTTTCAAAAACGTAGTACAAATGTGACATTTCATTATAAAAAATTGTTCAAATCTATCATTTGTGTTTTAAGTAAAAATATTCAAAAATCTAATTTCTTTTTTATTATAACCCTATTTACCATATACTATATATTTATTTGCCCAGCCTTGTTTTTTATAATAATTTTAAAAATGTTTTTAAAATAAAATAAATTTAATAAAGATTGGCGCACGTGGAAAAAATAAATTACAAATTTAATGAATATGTTTTTGAAATAAGTGTATATTAAATATTTATTACATTACAAATTAGAATTTAAAAACCAGAATTTCAATATATTTATGACATGCATTTGCAATATTAAAAAATGATTAGGTGTTTTTGAAATTAAATTAATCAATTAAACTAGAAATATATTTTGTTGAACGCACGAGTATAAGCAAATAACAACCATTATTATTACTAAATTTAAAAAAAAACTCACCAATTTATTACGGAACAATTAATACAAGATAATAAACTGACAACAAACAATTGTTTAAAATGCATTAACTATTTCATAAACACTGCAACTATCAATCTGGTCTTTGCGATACTGTTATCTTTTTAGAAGCTTCCTCAGATTTGTGAGGGATTTAGTAAAATGTCGAGATAAAATAAAATTAATGCAAATAGAGAAGTAGTAAATTAAATTTGCCGCCATTTAGCACATTTTTTGTTTGTTTAACGACGCCGCCAAAATCAGCGGGCGTAAGTAGTACGCGTCCACATGTTTTCAATAGATGCAAAACACTGCTGGTTTCCATTTTAAATTCGACGAACCTGCCGCGAAACGAAAATTTTCCTATTTGATTCACAGGAATCAAAAACTGTGATTGCCAGTGTAATTTTGATTCGAATGCAGGCAACACGGTGTTCATCACGGTGTTACTGGGGTTGCCTATTGGTGATTTTCTAGATTTTTTTACGGTGTGAAGTGTTTTGCATAATGTGATTTATCTGGTTGTTTTAATGTATAAGTGTTCACTATATCTAATTTCAAAGTTTCTAAGGATCTGGCCAATATAGATTTTAGTTTGTAGTTTCTATAATTAAAACTTGTTTAATGTTTTTTTCTTCTAAGACTTTAGGTATACATTCAGATGGAATTATTTCTGATTACATAATAATAACATCAAATGACACTAATTAACTAATTTTGTGTTTTCTATTATTTTATGTGTCTTGAATCACATTTAAAAAAATAGTGTGTATTTTAAAATGTAATTAGATAAAGTCTTATTGAGAATTTATTCTAATTTATTGTTCAGTGTATTGACACAGGAAACCACAGTTCTAATTGATTTTGTATCTTTAACCATATCACACAATTTAGTGCTTCAGGATTTTTTAAAATTATATATTTTTTCATGGTGGTTGTATAGTGAATTTTATATTTTATATTTTGTTAACAAGAGGTAAATAAAATTCAGATTTAAAATCCAATAAAATTTATTAAAAATAATAGAGAAACAATTGGGAACAAATTATAAGTCAAGTGAAATACAATAAAAAATTACAATTGGCGTCCAACGTCGTTTTTCTATTATTTTTAAAATAAACCATTCAATTTTAAACCTTGATTTTATTTATCATTTATTAACAATATATAACATTTAAAACTGTCTACAGACTATATAGAAACTAATTAAAATTGTCGCCAAATGTGTGGGACAAAAAAATAAAAACCCTCAAAATTTATGACTTTAATTTTATTGCAACTGTACCCGCAACAATAATTTCAGTTATTTATTATTAATTATATTTTAACTGATTCATTATGATTAATATTTTGGTTTCTCTACGTTTTTATTTAATCATTTAAAATATCCGTGAAAATAATGCACATATTTATGGATAAAAAATGTGCAAAATAAATTTTTCTTAAGTCAGCCGTTTTTAGAGCAGTAAATATAAGTATGTTAGATCTATCAAAATATTATTTACCGAAAAGCAACTAAAGCCGATACACCGATAACTCAGTCAAGTAAAAACAATGGTTTTTTAAATGTTCTAAAAATAAGTATTTATTTTAATACACCTGGATATTTAGAATGGTCGATTACAGGGGATGTAGAACAATGAAAAATGTATTCTCATACAAAACATTGAGAAGAACAGAATGAATCTAAGTTAGAATCATTAGGCATACAATAGAGAACTTAACAAAAAATTTAAATAGGAAAAAATAAACTTATTACACATAAGTATATATTGTCAGATAACATGTATCAGCAAAAAAAAAAAAAAAAAAAAATTTGCCCCAAACGATCACTATAACGAATTTAAAATGCTATTAAATTCAAACCCGTAAACACGCTGCTATTAGGTATGACGTCACATATCACGAAGTGATAGAGCGCAGCTGTTAGATGCAATTGTAGCTTTATTTGCAACGTGTTTGTGTATTTTTCCAATTCTTTTCTTTGATTTTGTGGGTAAACATTTTAGGTTGCTTGTGGTTTGTGTCCATATTATAATATACTATGACTGAATCAGGCAATACCTTTAATCTTGGTGAAGTTCCAATATCTTTTTGTAATATACGATGTGGTGACAGACCAACTGACACACCCCTGTAGAACTAAGGCTAAGCAAACTGTTGCCATATGACGCGACTAAGCGAGCGTTGAAAATTGTTTGTTATGCTTCCAGAACGCGCGAAACTATAAGCATGATTTTTTTTAACAAATAATATTTTGCTAATGCTCTTTTTAGTTATAAATAAATGATATTATTAAAAAAAATGTCAAGTTCCCCATCGAGGCAAATATTTTTAAAGGTTTATCACCCGGTATACTATGAATCTGATTTTTACATTTTGAAGTATTGAAAAAAAACATTATTTCAAATTAAATTTGGTAGTCTAACTATTCATTCATCAATTGTATTATAAAAAATGGGGACACCAAGTTTCTGATTGTTAGAAAAGCAAGGAAGTAGTAGAGATCGGGCCGGCCTAGGCCTATTCCTCTACTCCCCTTCAACAAGTTGGAACCAACCCTTCCATGTTTTTCAACCCCTTCACTTCTCAGATTACTTTTTCAACTATTTTTATCACTATATTATAATAGACCACCCCCACTCTACTGCTTATAGTCCTACCATTTCCAACTGCTTTTTATTTTCCCACTACCTTTGAAAAATATATAATAAGTTCTCTCCTTTATTCGTTAGTAAGTTTGATAAATTGAAAGTATTAAAATGTGGATGTTCTACGCATCAAAAGTAAAAATAGTTGATTTGGAAAGTGGTGTTAAAAATTTAAGTGATACTTTCAGTAAGCTGATATTTGACGCTGATCATGAATCAGTTTATTGTCCAGTAGGTATTGGAGCTCCTAATACATCAGAAGATTGCATAAGTTTAGCCAAAAAATATCAAAAAGGTGTAGAAATTTGTGAATTATATTTAGAAAAGAAAATATGTTTACATGCTTTCGTAACTCTTTTATACAGTGTGGAATTATGTTTATATTTTTACCAGTGGTTTTACACGAGACCTCCCATAATGAAGAAGAAGAAGAAGAAATATTTTTAATTATAAAATAAAATTATTTATTTGAAATATATTTTTAAATAACTTGCTTCCAATTTTTTTCGCCAGATTCAAGGAAAATTTAATGGAAAACTATGACTTATTTCATACTTATTTCATAAGCATAGAACGTTGTTTGTGAATATTTAAAAAACGTACATTTGCCACGAAACATTAAAGATAAACAATTCATATTTAAGTTGGTGTATTTTCTTATTCTGGTATTAATGACATAAACGTCATTAATTAATGATAAATATTTTGTTTTGGTTGATTCGATTTTCATTGTAGTTAGCGGTGAAAAAAAAATGAAAAATAAATAAGTATCAAATTTGGTGTATACAAGTCGTAATTTGAAACGTTATATCTTTTTTTTGCGCTAAATTTTAGTCTAAACATGTCTTCAAGTATCAAATCTGGTAAGTTAATTTACACACAATTATTCTCCCAATCAATAGATTTATTATTTCTTGTGTCCTTTGTTAGTAGTTAGTAGTAATAAAAAATATTATTTTAGAAAGAGTAGAATACTGTGAGGAAGTTGTAAAGAAACCGAGACCGTCTAAACTGAAAATATCATGCAAATGCGGGAAAACACTCATGAGTAAGAAGAGCAAACCGAAAAAATGTATACGACCGGGCCCCATAACCATCAACCCGTATTTAAATTTTCTACGTGATTTTCGGTAAGTAAATTTGTATTTTGAATTCCATAAAAGCCCAAAACTAAAACTAAATTTACGCAACAGCAACAAAATATTTTTATACTTTTTATTATCATTTTGTTTTGACATACTAGTTTGACAGTTCAAAATTTTTCAATCATCCAATATAAATCTTTCAAATTCTCCCAAAATGTTAAAATACCTGTTGAAATTTCAAAGAATTTTAACCGTTTCAAATTCGCTAAAAAAGTCCCACCATCCGCCATTGTGAAACTCAGTTTTATCCTATTTAATTTTTAGCATAAATCATTGTGATTACACTGCCAAAAAAATAATTGTAGAAGGCTCAAAATTATGGAGAAAAATGAGTATAACAGAAAAACAAAAATATTACGACGAAGCGTACATAATGCAAAAAAAGCGCAAGAAGCAGCAAAATAGGCAGTAAACATTGAGTTTTTGTCTTGTGCACGATAAATTTCCGGTTTCCATACGGTAAATTTTTTTCAGGCACTGTTTCGTTCTAGATTGTTCCGGCAGTCGCAGCTCCTTATTCTGTTTTTGTCCTTTTTTGTATAAATAAAAAGATTGTTCGATATCGACTTCTTTATTTTAAAACAATTTATTATAAGATATTGAATATACGAAAGTAATTAACACTCTCACTGCCATGCGCCTATAGAGATGTTAATCTGTGTGCCATGTAGTGATTAGCAAAATGTGAATTTTATGTCGTATTATGTGGTTTTGTTTGAATAAATAGAATAATGTACATTTTTTTTTTCAATATGGGACCCTTGTTGAAGGTAATTTAGTATATTTTAAATAATGTGCCACCGACACGCCTAGCGTGTCCTACACATATTTTTCAGTAAACTAAAGAAAATACCTGAAATTCTAAACTATATATTTGAACTCCATGATAATAAACAATTGTGTTCGAGGTAAACTCTAACATGGCGATGAACACAATGTTTGGTTCTCAAGGACATTGAGGACAAAATATAAGGATGCCTTTAGCTCATTCCGGGTTTGCCACCTGTATCACCTTTTGTATTATTGGGGCAATGGTGCGGTAAATGGAATAATACGGGATGCCTGCGATTTTTTTCTGGCAGAAGTCCTAATAGGTTAGTTATTACAGATAGTCTGAAGTCATAAATATTCAGCTCCAAACTAGGTAGAAATTGCGATAACCTCCCTACGATCTTTCCACTTACATAAGCATGTTACATCTCGTAAATACTCACAATAACTCACCAACCACTCACTCACTCACTTAGAAGTAAAACTCTAAAAGCACAATTTTAGAGGAAAACTGAAATTTGTTCTTGAGGGGCAATATCTGCCGGTGGTGTAAGATCTTACTGTGTAGCAACATCTTGTGCCCTAATTTCTTCTTCATCAGTTGATAACTCCTCATCATTAGATTGGTTCCTTTAACTTAATTCGTACTCATCGTATGATTCTTCCAGAGCTCTTAACAACTCTTCGTCAGTTAGTACAACAGGTTTTCTCTTTTTCGAGGTGGATGGTTCACAGATATCCTCCATATCTAATAAACTGATCGTCAAATATTGTTCTATAATATATTGTTTTGTTGAAGCCAAACACACTTGTGATTTCAACAACACAACAGATATTTTTCACTTGTTCAAACTTTTCACAACAGTTTCACGAAAATAAAAAACTACTTGCAACTTGTATTACTACAATGCTTAGACTAAATGTCCGGACGATAACAAGTCATTACCTGTGCTTGGAGTTTGTACCACTTCCAATAAAATATTATTGAGTGTTGACATATTAACTCCGATCGAGAGATATAGTTAGTTTAACTGGTCTGCCTTAAAACATACTTTGTTATTAGTAATACTCTTCTCATTTTTTCGAGTTCCTAATGTGGTTTCTACTTTTACACGAAAAGGAAGAAACAGGTTAGACAAGAGCTGGGGCAATGGGAAGATTGAAAAATGTTTTATTGTTTTAAAATACGCGGCTAAATTTGCAGGAAAGTGAAGATACTACATATATAATCATCGAGAATAAGGTATTGTATTTGTTTCTTTATTTGTATTATTGGATTATCACCCATAATGTTTATTTGCTGATTTTTGAATTTCATAATCATTTTGTGTAGTAAATATTGGTTTGCATTCTCGTAGTTTTGCTTAACCTTCTGCATAAACTACCTAATTATTCAAGAACATCAAAACAATATTTAATATAAAAATAGACGATTGCATATAAGTTGTGTTATAGTAAGAGCCTCTTACTTTGATATGATATGTCTCAAATACTGTAACCGTTTATTTAACAAAAATTACCATATATAATAACAATTTAATATATCAAATTTTGATATTTTATTGAAATATGTTTAAAGTTCTTTTAATCTCTGTCGTACACTGATTATATTATTAATAGACTTCTCCTACAGGTGAAATAGTTAACTCAGAAATCTAAAAAAAAAAAAAAAAAAAAAAAAAAAACATATAAATACACGTATAAAAAAAGATTAAAAAATTTAAAATTACGGTGAGCAAAATAAATGATTTTACCTGAACATGTGGCGGCGTGGACAAAGCATAAGCAACAGCATCAGCGATGTCACTAGCAGCCAAAATTGGCATCTGACTGAATTTTTCTCTAATTTCTTGTGGCATCTGTGACACGTCCAGTATTTCAGTTTTTACAAGACCTGGACTAAGGCTCTAAAATATTTTATACAAAAATTCGTTAAAATTTATATCTTAATATTTGTTTGTGTTACAAGTATGTTATGTAACGTTTTAAACACGCGACAAAAGAAGCTAAAAAGCCTGAATGTCAAGTTGTCTAATTTCTCAAGTTGCGTTATTTTTATCTTATACAATACGATACAGTTTGTAGCGTGTCGATGGGATCAATAATAATAATAAAGTTAGGTAGCTAAAGTTCTTTAGTCAATCCTAATATGCATGGTTTTTCTTAAAAATTATTTGAAATACAATGTCTTTTATCGCGTTTTAATCGGACCACTAATAACAAAGAAATTATATAACTAGAACCCCTTTGGCAACTCTACTGTCCATAGTTTTTCTGTAAATATTAGGTCGGTAAATAGTATATATATATGTTTATTCTTCATAACGCTCTAAAACTACCCAATAATGGTCACAACCTTGTTTCGTTACATGATTAACTCAAACAATTTCGGTATGGAACAAAATGAAGGATCCCGCAGATTGAGAAATCTGCGCGAGTGGCAGAAAGCGAACATGGACTCGATTGGGCCGAGATATATCTTTGACAGACCCTACAAGGTAGTAACAAGAACCGAACAGGAATCGCACTCTATGGATCCCATTCGTATTTATACTGACGGTTCCAAAACAGAAGGAGGCTCAGGATGTTGAGGATACTCCAAATCTTTAAACTTCAATATAAAATGGACAATGGGTAAAAAAACCAGTGTAATTCAGACAGAGCTCACTGGAATCCTCATAGCAACTCAAGAGATCACCAGGAAGAACATCACTGGTAAAAATGTGCATATCCTAACGGATAGCAGACAATCACTTCTAATCCTAGATAGACTACGTATCACTTCGGGCTTAGTGCTAAAATGTAATCAAGCCTTGACCACAGCAGGCAACAACAACAACATAGTAACAGTTGGTTGGATCAAGGGCCATGATAAATAGAAAGGTAACCGTATGGCCCCCTCACTGGCCTGACAGCATCAGCCGTGACAAACCTAATAACAGAACGTTCTCTAGATATGTTTTAGGAGATAGGATGTAACAAGAAGCTGTAAGCCAGGGAACTTGTACCGTACTTCGACAACCATACAGCCAAGAAATACTTAACTATGGCCAGGCAGAATCTTCGCCTAGTTATAGGCATTATGTCTGGCCGTTGCTATCTTCGGAAGCACCTCCACAGAATGAGACTGAACGATACACGCCTATGTAGAGGATGCGAACATGAGACAATGGAATATATCCTCTGTGATTGCCTAGTACTCTTACATATATGATATTCTGAGTTCAACGAGTACTGGCTAACACCGTCCCATATAAAGGTACCTCTAGGCGATATTATCACCTACATAAATTTAGTAGGATGGTTGACGAGCTAGAGGAGGATGCACAATAGGCCAAATGTGTTTTTTTAGGTAATTATGCCCTATATCCTTTTAAACTATGTAAAAATCCCAACGGGACTTTCTATATAATTTTGCATTATAAAATCTTAAGATAGTATAATTAATTAACCTAGATAAATGATTCTTATTAAGCCAAAAAATGCTTACAGTTAGATTTTGCATTTTTAATTCAATAATTTTCCGTTCTTTATGAGTCTGTTTTACATACCGTTATTTTAATTTTCGATTTCATATTTGCTAGTTCCAAACGTAGAGTCTCGGTCAGAGCTGTTACAGCAAATTTACTGGCCGGATAAATACTCAAAGTGCCTGTACCAATTTTGTGACCAGTTACGCTATTGATATTGATAATATGGCCATCAATGTTATTTTCCTTCATCTGCTTGATGGCTTCTCTGGTACAAATGCAAAGTCCTAAGACATTGGTGTCAAGAATAGTCTTCAAATCTTCTGTGGAACTAGAGCTTAGAAGGCTCCTACGGCCTACACCGGCATTGTTAACCAGAATGCTGACTGGCCCTACGTTTTCTTTGGTCCATTTGAATGCATTGAGAATGTCTTCTTCTTTGGAAACATCGCCTTTGTATGGATAGAATTTTCCTTTTTTGGAGGATAGTTTTTTGGCTGCTTCTTCGAGACGTTCTTTTCTTCTGGCAAAACCAACAACCTAAAATCATTTGTTGTTAATTTTCTAATCATAAACCAACAAAAAACTATAAAAAGTAGTTTTTTCCAAAATTATTAGTTTGTAAATGTTTACTAAATACACCAATATGTACCGTTAATCCTTCTTCAACCAATTTTTCAACAATAGCCTCTCCTATGCCAGAACTAGCTCCCGTTACAAAAGCAACTTTTCCAACCCAACGTTCCATTTTGAATTTTTTGGATGGTTCCAAATAGTTGTTATTCAATCGAACAAATTATTACAACTACGTGTTAGATATTTGAAAATCAATAAGTAAACACTCCAATTTTCTAAGATAAGCAAAATAGTAATTTTTATAATTCAAGGACCAATATTTACAATGTAATACAGTATATTACAATAAGTTAAGAAAATTCCAGTTAATTCAATGGGTGGATTTAAATAAAAATTAAAACTATTTCCAAAGACATCCAAAAAAAAGTTAGTTAACAGGAATTTTAAGTTTCGTCGTTCTGTATGTAGGTAACAGGGAGTTCATTTTTAAATGTAAAACGTTTATAAATATGTGTGTACCTTACATACAGAAAAGTAAAGGTCTTTAAAATTCATCCATTTTAAACCAGTTAAAATAATATTCAACTCACATTATTTGTTATTTAATACCAATTTTTTTATTCAAATACACAAATTATTTATTTTTTTATTAACCCTCTTAAGTGGGCCATTATGTCTCCGTCTGTTCGGTAATCGTAGTCTAGATAATAATTCTTTATGAAAAAGATAATCGACCATCAAAGTTGATGGTGACAATACAACCTCATCATAGCCATGAATAATCGTAGAATAATCCACTAACAATTATTTTAAAGAATATTGTAATTTTTTTACTTATTGCGTGAAGCAAATATTCACTTCAGGTGCAAAATACCCTAACTCTGGTTTCCAAATGATCATGAGAATGAGAATGATTTAAGTATATGAACAAAGATTAAATTTTGAGACCTTGAATCGAAATGATCGAAATTAATTTTTGCCTATCTCATTTAGATGAAATATTATTTACTTTACTCCTTTTCAATTACCATACCCAGTTGTAATTTCTTATTCGATTAGATAAAAATAATTGTGATATTTAAAAAAATAAAAATGAATCGCTGGGTTGGAAAAGTTGCTCTTGTAACGGGTGCTAGTTCTGGTATTGGAGAGGCTGTTGTAGAAAAGTTGGTTGAAAATGGATTAAAAGTAGGTTTCGATGTATTTAGTAAACAAAAATTTAGTTATATTTATGGGTACTATTTATTCGAATTTGTTTGTTTACTTTATTTAAATTTAAGTTTATTATACAATTTTTGTGACACGCTGACTAAAGCAATTTTTTTATCCTCTTATGCTGTGGTTTACATACATAATTTGGTTTTAGTCTATATAATGAGATGACCCTTAGCTTGATAACACATTTTCCTTCATTGTTGCTTGTTTTCCGTTTTTCTTCGCCAATTTATTACTTCCAATTCTTCCAAATTCTTCTCCACCATTTTCAACCACTTCGTTTGAGGTCTTCATTTTTTTCTTCTTTCAGTTATTCCTCCTATTAAAACCTGTTTTGTTGGTTTTTCATCTTTTAATCAAGACACATGTATATCTACTATATCTTTATTTTTGGTCTTCTAAAAATTTCTCCAATTCTGCATTTGTTCTCCTTTTACACATATCATGCATTCTGTTTCTTCATATATTTTCCTTAGATATTTTTACTCAAAATTTTTAATGGGCTTTTTTTTTATTTAATATTCATGGGTGTCTTCCACATTTAACTAGTGGTCTAATTATGGTTTGATGTATTAGTTTTTTTGTAATTATTGAAATATTTTTTGATTTTAAAATGTGTATCATTCTTTCCAAATATTTTATTCCTTTAGCTATTATTTCTTCTATCCCCTTTCTTTATCGTTTAGGGTGACCAGATAATGTTATTGTTCACCCTTTGGAACCCAGTTTTATCCCTATGTAATTATCGTAATCTTTCTATTTTTAATTTGTGTTCTGTCTATTAACATGTATTTTGTTTTTGCTTCATTTATCATCAATCCTTTATGTCTTGATGATCGTTCTAAATTCTTTTGCTACGTTGTTCTTCATTTTCTAAATAAATAAAATAATTTCTATTATTTCTTCTTTTGTCGGTGGCTCTTCTTCGTTATCTATTTCTAAATCTATATCCTCTATTTTAGGTGTATTTTATTTTCGTGCATTTCAGAAACTCCCTTAAAATGTTCGGTCTATCTCTTCAAATTTTCCTCTATGTCTTCCACTAGCTGTTCTTGAATTATTTCATTGTGATGATTCTTTTTTCTTCCAATTTTTGCGTTTCTATAGCACTCTTTTGTTTATTTTTTTACATAAGTGTCTTCTAGCTGTTTCTTTTGTAAGTAAACAACATAATTAGGTTTTAGTAATCTCTTCTAATGTGACAACAGTAAAACTACATTTTACGGACGAGAAAATTAAAAAGTGTAATTTTAGGTTGTTGGCTTTGCTAGGAGAAAAGAACGCCTCGAAGAAGCAGCTAAAAAATTATCCTCCGAAAATGGAAAATTCTATCCGTGTAGAGGTGACGTTTCCAAAGAAGAAGATGTCATCAATGCATTCAAATGGACCAAAGACAACATAGGACCAATAAGCGTTCTGATTAATAATGCTGGTATCGTCCGTAATGGCCTTCTAAGTAACAGTTCCACAGAAGACATGAAGAATATCCTCGATACCAACGTTTTGGGTCTTTGTGTGGCCACCAGAGAGGCCATCATGCAGATGAAAGAAAATAACATTGATGGCCATATTATTAATATCAATAGTGTGGGTGGCCATAAAATCATTAACAATACGAATGCGAATATTTATCCTGCCAGTAAATTTGCTGTAACAGCTCTGACGGAAACTGTACGTCTGGAACTAGCAAGTATGAAATCGAAAATTAAAATGACGGTATGTAAAACCGGCTTAATAAAAAACGAAAAATTATTGGATAAAAATGCAAAATCTAATTGTTTAAAAAAATATTTGTGTAATAAGCATTAATTGGCTTAATTAGGACCATGTACCTAGATTAATTAATTTTTATTTATAATTATTTTATTATATAAAATGACAGAAAAGTTTCCTTGTAATTTCCACATAGCTTAAGAGGAACTAGGCCAGACTTAGCTAAACAAAGAAAAATAATAAATCTTCCTGAATGATATAATCGGTTTAAATTGAGCAACCCTGTATATTTGTGTCTTTTTCATCATAACTAAAGCTACCCAGAATGAGTGCTCTACCAGTAGTAAGGTTTTCATAAGAGGAAACAGGATACAGTGGATACCCGATTTACTGGGGAAAAATCACTTTCATTTCTGCAATATTGCAGATGTTTAGTCGAGCCAATCCGGATTTTAAACGCTAACTAGTATTACATGCGCTATAAATAATGATAATTTATTCAAAAATTAAAATGACGGTATGTAAGAGAAAATTCCCGAAACTACGAAATATAATTGAATCAAAAATGTCTAATCTAAATAATAAAAAAAATATCTTTATAACAAACAAACACTTTTTTTGCCTTAATATAAGATTACATAATTAGTTTAAATATATTTCTAAATGTCTTAAAATTTTATAATGTAAAAATTTACACTATGATTTCCATCATACAGCATAATTAATTGACTTAAAAAAACAAAAATAATCTGCGTGTATATTAGAATCGGTGTAAATCCGGATACTCTGTATGTATTATTTTCTTCAATATACAGTGTGCACGTTAAATCTGGAGACATGATAAGATCTTTTACACCCCATAAAACATAGTGGTAAAAAAATTTCGAGTGTGCATATTTCAAATTTTGTATTTTCGACCTTGTCAAATTCACAGTTTCTGAGATACAGGGACAAAAGCTTCAGTGTAACAATCCGTATATTTTTCAATTTTCTATTACAGTTTTTTTTATTGCCGATCTAATAATATGAATTGTTAATGGCCTAGTATTGACCTTAAAAATGAAAATACTCATTGAATGATGGAGGCACATACACAATATATGTAAATAATAAAATTATTAGATGCTTTTTATGGGTTTATTTAGACAGCAAAATATATGTAAATGGGCAATAGACAATCCAAGAATTGAAAGATAGAATTACAGTGAAAATAGCGCTCATTTCTCCTGAAAGCATTAGAAAAGTCGTGAATGAATTTTCATTTAGAATGGATTTCTGTTTTCAAAGACAAGGGGCCATATTGAACATATTCTTTAAAGTTTTTCATTTTTTGTTGTTGTTTATACTATTTCTAATTATAAATATTAAGAGAGTTCTTTACTTGTAAACTTTTCGAAAGATGCATAGCCTGTATGCCTCTTCTCTAAAAAGCGTATCTAATCAGACAACGTCAGGTTCGACTGAGTATTTACAACTTTATCTGATCGGTTTGTAAGGGTCTTTATTTATCTAATACCTGTTTTATTATTTAGCATGATTTTTTGTGATCCCTACCAAATATAATAATTTTTCTATACAACTTTTAGGAAAATTAATTCTCACGTAATATTTTTCGCTTTTTTGCTTCTCCCTGTATAGTCATTGCAACTCAAATAACATTAGTATGCATATTGAAACCTCTAACAAATAATTGTCATAAACAACTGGTTAAAACATAGAGTTTAACTCATTTTTGAATAACATTTTTCAGAGCCTTAGTCCAGGTTTTGTAAAAACTGAAATATTGGATGCGACACATTTTCCAGAACAAATTAGAGAAATATTCCGGCAGAGGCCAATTTTGGCCTCAAGTGACATCGCAGATGCCATTGTTTATGTTTTATCAACGCCACCACATGTTCAGGTAAAATAATCTATTTATGTTGTTGTTATTCTGTTGTATTTTAAATTAATTTATATTTCGATTTTTATTCTCATTTTTGTTTTAGATCTCTGAGTTAACTATTCGACCCGTAGGCGAAACCTTTTAATAATACAATCAATGTACGAGAAACTGACAAAAATTAAACAATATTTTAATAACATATCAAAACATGGAATATTAAATTGATACTTGTATTAATATTTATTAAATAAGTATCGATTTATGACTCTATGCATATTTTTTTTCCAAAAACAAAGCCTTAATATGGTAAATAATATTGATTATTTCCAGTATCCACTTGCAATCGCGGTTATATTAATATCAATTTGCCGACCACATTCTGCATCAAAAAGATCTCCACGTGTTTCGCTCGGCAGACACCATCTTCAGAAGGATTCTTGATTAATATTAGAATTGTATCATGGTAATTATATTGATTAACCAGTCCCTGATATCCTGTATAAGTTTTTAGTGTGGCAACGGTCTATAATTCTCGTATTATAATAAATATTTAAAAAAGTTATTTACAAAAATTGTAGGCAACAAGGTGATTTCATAACTCGTTGGTAAAGCAGACATACACTTGTTTAAATGGGACACCCTGTATATTTTTTCATATTTATTATATTCATATTTCTCTCATAATCCCCGTCCCTACAGTAAAAGTATAAGTATACAACGTTACAGGGTTTTTAAAGAGTTATCACCATTTTTATATTATATATAAGTCTGTATATGAAGAAGTAGTAAAGAAATCATTTATCTATTCTATAGTTAAACAATACAGGGTGTCCGCAAAAATAATGCATATTTTAAAAGAGTATGTGTCATTTACAACAAAATATTCTAATACATTTTTTTTTCTAACATCATTACTGTACACAAAAATTCACTTTAAACATTTAATCGAAAATTTTTACGTGGCAACAACTCTTTTAATAAAATAACGTGTTATGTAACCAAGAAATATCTACCTGATGAATCATAAAATTGTGTTAGTTTGCAAATGATTCGGACCGTTTAATCATCTTAAGTTTATCGTTTGGTAAAGTAGTTTCAATAATTCAGTGAAAAATAGTTAGTTATTCAAATCAAGAATATCAAGACATGTTAATTAATCAAATCCGCGATGTTTTGTATCAGTGTCTCAAAGATTGTTGGAAACCTAAAAAAATAGTGGTAGAAATCATTTGGATCGTGTAATAATTGCCGAGAATACACTTTTCACTCTTCTACATCCCCTGTAATCGACCATTCTAAATATCTTGGTGTACTAAAATAAAAACTTATTTTTGTAATATTTCAAAAACCACTATTTATTAAAATATGTTTATTATAAGTTATCCAAATGTCGCGGTATTTCAAACTTTAGTTGCTTTTCTGTGAAAAATATTGCATAGAACTAAAATATTAATATTTATTTCTTTGAAAACGGCTGACTTTAGAAAAAAAAATATAAGACATTTTTATTATTATAACGAAAAATATCTGTATACAGAGTGAACTAAAAAAGACAATTACGATTAACTCATTTTTTGTAAATATATCCCCCATCCCTCTATATTTTATATCCTCAAAAGATTGTTTGTTATGCCCTTTCATTTTTAGAAGCATTCTCTATACCTAAATTCCGTGATATTTTAAATTTTCTTGAATTTTTAAGAATATCTTCTATTTGTGTAACTTAAGATATTTTATTTCTAGGTTATAATGTATCAAAATTATTTTTACGAAATGAATATAACATATCAATTTTCGATGAATATAGCGACCCAGAATAATGTTATATCAACAGAATATTTAGTATACATAATAAAAAAAGAAAAAGTGTAAGAACTTTTTTGTTGGAAATATCATGCTCTATAAATTTAAGAATAACTATTTTTATAATGTAATTATCTCTTAGTTATTCGCAAAAAAATAATTTTCATAATAGTTTACATTGAATAAAAATTTAGCACATGTTGGATGAATTAGAAATTTGCATATTTTATTTAAAATGACCTGTGTAAATGTTTAGCTTTCTGGGAATTTTGTATAAGCCAAATAACTATTCTGACTGGATTATGTCAGTATTTATCAGTAATATAGACCATCTTTTATCCGTTTCATCAGGACTAAATTTTGAATGATTTTCATGTTTCACTTTGTTTAGTAACAATTTTTAACTAATTGGTTTATCACAAATTATACAATGTACTAAATACCAACACTTTTTAGTTTTTATAAACATTGTCCCAATTCGTAACAGTAAAAATAATTCAAACAATTAAACGTTCATTATTTACCTATCTACTAATTGAGAAAAATTACAAAACACTGTAAATAAAGTTTATAACCAAATGCGTAAATAAGAAATTAAGTAACTGCTTAATAATTGATATTATTGATATTGATATGATTAATTTAAAAGATAAAATATACCTACATCTTAAAATTTCGAAATGTTTTAAAATATTCTTATGACAAAACTTAAGTTTAAATTCGATTTACAAGGTTCATTCAATAAAAGTATTTGTAAATGTTAAGAAATGTATAAGAAATTGGCATTTAAATATTTTATATACCACGTATAATTAGTTGATATATGAAGTAGTAAAGTTCAGTTGGCCAAATCAAGTCGTCTCAATCAACCGCACTCGCATTTTTAAGTATTTGACTGAGTTTCTATGGTTGTAAATAAATTCTCTTCTAAGTTTTCAGGTAGAAGCGCGTGTGGGTAATTGTTTTCTTAAAATTTTAATTTTTCTTTAAAAATATGGCGTTTTGGAGACCGTGATTAAATAGTGAAGTATCGCAAGATCATCAAATAAAACAAACAAGTAATGATAATTATGTACTTAAAAATAAAGATTTATATATACAAACGCAACAAGTTGTTTTAAATATGTTCGAGTGTTTAAAAAGAAGGATAGTCAAAATTGGGCCAACGAAATAATTAAAAGTATTTCAGAACTAACAAAAATAAATGAGCAAGTCATAAAAACATAAATTGAGTATATTGTGTTACCCGCCTTACATCATAAAAAAGTAGGTTTATAATTATTTAATTTTCTTTTAAAAACTAGAGTCAATGTCATTAAGTATTAATTTCAACTCAGAAAAAAAATAATCTCAAAAATAAAAGATTTCATTCATTAATAAAAACTAAAATTGGATTATAATTATACACCATGTATATGGTCTTTCTTTTATTATTTACATGAATATGAAATTTCTGTAGATTCTTAAGCACCTACGCCCATGGATCTTCTTTGTTTCTTGGAAGTTGTTTGTGATATTTTGTAATTTAGAATAGAAATACTATAACTAAATATCTCAAATGTCTAGGACAAAATTATGTTAAAGTAAGTGACCTTGCCTGAGAATCCGCTCTCTAATTATAATGTATTAACTTCCTGATTTCGGATAAGAATTATATAATAATAGAAAAACTATTATCATTATTATTATTAATAATATTGTTATTATTACAATGATATCGAAGCTGAGAGTAAGTGAATGTGGTAAATCCCAGTTATCTTTTAATAGAATATAGCAGTCTTTTTACTTTCAAAAATAAGCCCCCTCGTACATAGGGAATAAAAAAGTTAAAATAGCTATTAACTAAGTTTTTTCCGAAAGTTGTAAATTTTATATCATATTATCTTTTTTTAATTTTTATGTGAACTTTCTTACGATTAATTGTTCTCACATTAAATAAAGTCCAATCCTTTTTTTATGTACAGTAAATATTTGTTATTTCTTATCAACATTAATGTTTTTTACATATTTTTTATCTTAGATACCTTAGACTCATTTGTAAGATTTTCTTTGCTTGCGTATCAACCAATTTCTTGTATTTAAGAGAGTCAAAATGGATCGTTGGGTTGGAAAAGTTGCTCTTGTAACAGGTGCAAGTTCTGGAATGGGATTGGCTACTGCTCAAAAATTGGTTGAAAAAGGATTAAAGGTATATTTTTCTGCAGTTAATATACAAACAATTATTCAGAATAAGGCCAATCATTTTTGAATTTACACTCGTATTATGTAAATGAGTTTTTATTTTGTTGTTTTATGTGGTAGGGCAGAAAGTTTAAAACAGGTGATTTTAGGTTGTTGGATTTGACAGAAGAAAAGAACGTCTCGAAGATGTAGCCAAAAAATTATCCTCTAAAAATGGAAAATTCTACCCGTACCATGGCGATGTTTCCGAAGAAGAAGACATCCTTGGTGCCTTCAAGTGGACCAAAGACAATGTAGGACCAATCAGCATTTTGATTAACAATGCCGGTGTAGCCTGCAGTGGACTCGCAAGTAACACTCCCACAGAAGTTATGAAGAATATCCTCAATACCAACGTATTGGGATATTGTATAGGCACCCGAGAGGCCATCAAACAGATGAAAGAAAATAACATTGATGGTCATATTATTAACATCAATAGTGAAACTGGTCATAAAATCGTTAACAACAGCAATTTGAGTATTTATCCATCCACTAAATTTGCTGTAACAGCTCTTACAGAAACGCTACGTTTGGAACTGGCAAATATGAAATCGAAAATTAAAATTACGGTATGTAAACCAAAATCCGGGAAAAATCGAAAAATTGTTGGATTTAAAACACGAAATCTAAATATTTTTAAAATATCTGTATAGTAAACATTTGTTTTTAATTTGTTTGTAACAATAACACCTTTTTATCACTGATCTGGCACAACTAAGGATATCCACTGGCCTTATTTTTCTAAATGCTTCATGAGCACTTTTTAATAACTCTTCCCTGTTGTTAAAATTAGTCTTGTAAATGTTATTTTTTAAAGATCCCCATATAAAATTTATTTCGGGCGAACGAGGACTCGTTATAACCGGTCGATGAGTTCCAATCCAACGGTTAGGAAACCGTTTGTGTAAATATTGTCACGCAAAGTCCCTTAGGTCGTGCTAATTAAAAGGACATAATTCAGCAAACGACCATACCATACTTTAAACGAGCCCTCTCCTGGATAAGGGTGCTGCGGAGTTAGTAAGAGACGAAGAGTTCAGCAACAATTACAATTTAATAAAGAAAATAAAAGTGATCAACAAACATTAACAAATATATAAAAATGATAAAAAAGAGTTCTTATCAAGGGAGATTCCTGAGGGGACCCATGGCGGTTATAGAATTTAGAGACTTGGTAAACTTTCCCCACGGTCGGAGGACTGCCTGAAACCCCAGACGGGGACCACTGAACCCGTTGCTAATGTTGAATCCATTTTTTTCTGCCTTCTTATTCTTTGAACTAAAACGGGATTCGCATAATTCCAATAGAATTCAAGGAGTCTGTTAAATATTCCTGCACTGGTTTGGATTTTCATTATATTGTTCCTGATATCTCTCTGAAAACTGTATAATTAACAATAAATAACTATTGAAACATACGTATTTTTTAATACAATTTTTTAGAGCCTTAGTCCAGGACTTGTAGAAACTGAAATACTGGACTTGTTACACTTGCCACAAGAAGTTAGAGATCATTTCAGACAAATGCCTATCTTGGAACCAAATAACATCGCAGATGCTGTTGCCTATGTTTTGTCAACGCCACCACATGTTCAGGTAAAAAAATCTATTTCTGTCACCATATTTTTATATTTTTTATTCTTTTTTTATTTATTTAGTTTCATTTTTATTTTTTTTTAGATTTCTCAGATAACTGTTCAACCCATAGGAGAAATTTATTAATAATGCAATTACTGTACAGAAACTGTTAAACATTTAAGAATATTTTAATAAAATATCCCAAATATCAAAAATGGTGTTGATCCAATTTTCGTTTGTTGAAAAAATAAATTGCTTCAGGTCACTGGTTTGTTAATAGGTTTTTTCCTATAAGGATTAGTAAATAATATCCAGGATTTCTAAATTCACTGAAAGTTTATTGTATAATTATAAGTTATTATTTAATTACATAAATTAACAACTTCATTCAAGTTTGCTCGCCTCTGAATTTGCTTGGAACGTTTGCAGAACAGAAAATATTGAATAATCCCAACATCCTCATACAAATACAAATATATTGTAATTATTATAGAATTTGTAAATTTAATACGCCAAATTAATTTCATATGATTATTGGGAATTCAAAATACTAGTATTCTGATCTGGCAGTAATTAAAAAAACACCCAACAACAACGTCAATTACAGGGTGAGAGATTACAGTAAATACAAGATTGAGGCAGAAACACATATACATATACTTAACTAATACTAATTAAAATAATAAAAGCAATACTAATTATAGACGAAAAGGACATTTATTAATGTTGAGATGAAGATAATTTAACTTACACCATTGCTCAATTAAAGATAAGATTTGTGCCAAATGTATACAATCTTCATATTATCTGCATATAGTAGATAGTTAACATTCAATGATTCACCAATATCATCTATGAAAATATTGAATAGCAGCGGCCCCAAATTACTACCCTGTGGTACTCCAGATGTGGCAGAGTATTCGATAGATCTATGACCATATAGAGCCACGTACTGTTTCCTGTTAAACAGATAGGATTGAAATAATTTTAGGAGAGATTCAGATAAACCAAATTTTTACAACTTACGTAATAATATTATTGTGTGGTCAATTCTATCGAATGCCTTAGAAAAGTCAGTGTATATAAAGTCTGTTTGTTACTGAACAATTTATTACCCATTATCCGTTGGTAGAGAAAAAATTTCCAACATCTATCGACAGTAATTTTAGCAATATCAATAATCAATTATATATAATAGAAACCAATAAATAAAAAAGAATTACAGTGTTACAATATATATTTTATTTTGTATGTTTTGTCATGGTAATAAAGATAATTATTATTAAAATTATAAAAACATTTTTTATTCTAGAGATCAATTGTTTTTTTTTCTTTTCTTATACATTTACCAACAGTTTCAAAGTTTATTGTGTAATTTCTCATTCATGACTGTAGGCGTTTCTGCCCTCTTACCTTGTACCGGTACAAAGTTGATTAATTTTAAAATTAATCTTAGAGACCTTGAAATTTCATGTAATTTCTATCTATTTAGATCGTTCGGATAAAATTATTTACTTAAGTTACGTTGTATTCTTCTAAGTTGTAATTTATTACTCGATTGGATAACAAGCAATTGTGACGACTAAAAAAATAAAAATGGATCGTTGGGTTGGAAAAGTCGCTGTTGTAACAGGTGCAAGTTCTGGAATAGGGGAGGCTATTGTTGAAAAATTAGTTGAAAATGGATTAAAGGTATGTATTTAATAAATACAAACATTTCAGAATTTTTACCATTTGTACAAGATTTTTGTTAATACGCGATGAAGAAAGAGTAATTAAATGAGGGTAATTATTTAACTATCGGCTCGTTTATAAATGCAAAATGTTATAAATTAATATTATACTTAAAATTATAAAACGATTAGGTCGCATTTTTTTACTTATCGGATATCCTAAAATTTAAGAAAATTAAAAGCTTATCATCTTATACAATGTTTGTCTCCAAATTTCATATATCAGTTATTAAATAGTTATTTAATTGTCTAATTATGCATTTGGTTAAAAATTGTATTTACATTCAGCAGATAAGCAGACAATGAACTAATTGTTTACCTTATTTTTTGAATTTTTATTAGGAATTGGAGCACACATAAGATCAATGTTTATATAAAATAGTGTTGGTATTTAGAATATTGTACCTGATAAATCTACAAGTTAAAGTGTATTAATCTATAGAATGAAATAGTAAAATCGTCCAGAATTTAGTCCTGGTGAAACGTTTGAAAGGTGGTCTATTATTGATAAAGGGAGAATTATAACAAATTGTAAACTACTTCATAAAAAGTCCCCTGAAAAATCCAATTGTCATTTGTTCTTCTACCTTGTCTAAATCTACTGATATTTACTTAAAAATACCCTAATTATCTAGTTTATATTCATTTGCTTTTTTATGAGATTTTATAGTGTTTTTATTACACATGATTGAAGAGTAATATGTCTATGGCTGTCAATTTGACACGATGGCTTAAGGATTATGCAAATTAACCTTACTAATTTTTTATTGTTACATATTTTAGTTATACTGCTCCTTAGATGCATTCCTTCTGGAATACTTTTGGTTTTTCAAACTTAACTACTGACAGCTAAAGACAGTTTCCCGAACATTCTCGAAAACTTCAAGGATAGTCTGGAAAACTGTCATAGCTGTCAGTAAGGTAGGTTTCTGGGTTTTTTCATGCATGCTTTACATACAGCTCAGTAGGGAACGAATCTTCATATCAGACTCTTGCGAAAGTCCTTATTGAGAAATAACCTGGTGTTTGGCTGCAAACTTGGTGAGAATGTGGCTGGAGAAGATTATGTATTCGATCTCCGAAAGAAGATAGAAAAGACCCATGAATCGATTCTTCATTGAGCCAGTAACAGGATGAAGAGGTGCTACGATAACCCAGCTAAATAAAATCAATTACCAGGAAGGAGATCTGGTCTGATTCTACAATCCGCGAAGGAAACAAGGTCTCTTTCCAAAATTGCTAAAATATAAAGAATCTTCATGCGTCCAGAGGAAAATCAATCATCCAACCATCCACCATGATTCACTAGCACCATTTGACGAAGACCACGCACAAGCTCCAAAGGAATGCATCTAAGAAGGGGCGGCATAACGATTTGTACAGGCCAAGGCCACAGGAAAACACAGAAATCTAACCTAACTACTAAGAGTTTCTCGAACATTCTTGAAAATAATATTCTGGAAAATGTATAGAATTTTCTAGAACCTTCGATCTTCGATGAAGAACGAAAAGGATAAAAATAGGAGAAAACTGATAGAAGGAGAGTAGTGAAGTGTTAAAGTACGAGGTTAGAGAAGAAGTGTGACTGTTATTCGCGTTAATTTTTTTCCTGTTAATAAGGTGATTGACTCATACAAGTGGTACAAATTGGTGACAGGTGTGGGGTTCGAACTTAAGCTCCCTCTAAGAAACCAGAGTTTAAATCTGGGTCTTAAAATATATTGCATGGTTTTGCTGCCATTCGTTTACCTACTGGTTAGAAATACATAAAAAAATTTCATTGATCTTAATATCATAAAGACTATTCCATAACTTTTTTGTTTTTTGTCTTCTTTGTATCTAAGATTACAATATTACCTGTTCATTGCTCCTTGATCTTTCCATCTTATTTTTTGTAAAGCCGCTATATCTATGCTTTACCTTCTTAGTTCAACTCCTATTTCTTGTATTCTTCCAGGTATTAACATTGTTCTTATATTTTATGTCCCAATTTTTTATTAAATTTTTTCTTTTTATTTGTTTTTTGCTTTTTGATTGTTTTGTGATTTTACTGGTTTTTCTTCATTTTTTACTTGGATAATACTATGTCTTCTTTCAAAGCAGCTCACTGCCTTAATCATTGGGTTCTCTTTGTACCTCAGTAGTTTTTTGTTTGCCATTTCTCTAAAGTTGTATTTTATCTAGTCTATTTCCATTCTTCTCCATCTATTACAAGCCTGTTCTATTAATTTTTTCGACAAAATGAAAACATTCGATTTTAGGTTGTTGGTTTGGCCAGAAGAAAAGAACGTCTCGAAGAAGCAGCCAAAAAACTATCCTCCAAAAAAGGAAAATGCTATCCTTACAAATGCGATGTTTCCAAAGAAGAAGACATCCTCAACGCCTTCAAATGGACCAAAGACAATGTTGGACCTGTCAGCATTCTGATTAACAACGCCGGTATTGTCCGCTATAACCTTCTAAGCTCTAGTTCCACGGAAGATATGAAGAATATCCTTGACACCAATGTCTTAGGACTTTGCATTTGTACCAGAGAAGCCATCAAGCAGATGAAGGATAATAACATTGATGGTCATATTATCAACATCAATAGTGTGGCTGGTCATAAAGTTGTTCACAGTATGAATTTAAATATTTATTCAGCCAGTAAATTTGCTGTAACAGCTTTGACCGAGACTCTACGTTTGGAATTAGCAAATATGAAATCAAAAATTAAAATGACGGTATGTAAGACAAACTTATATTATAGGGCAATCCAATAAACTGTGACAATCAGCTGGTTTTCAGACAAAATAGGATCGCTGCAAAGATTTTTGAAGAAAAATTTATTTGCTAAAGTATGTTCAATATGTTTCATAACAGATAAATTAAGGTACTTATGTTTTAGAAGTAAATTAATAAAATAATAATAGTAATTTATAAGAAATAGTAAAACTAGAAGATTATTTAGATCCAGACTGGGTGCAGTCGCTAGATATGGGTTACAATAAACTGAATAAACTACCTTCATCAATTTGAGATAAATGTGTGCATAGAACACAAATAATTATTAAAATATCACGTACTTAAAATGTCCAAAGATGAGCACTTTAAAAAAAAAACAACAATAAATAAAAGAAAAAAAGTTCATAAGAATACTGTGATTTCAGTTCAAAAATAGAAAAAGAGTTTTTTTAAAACCAAAACCTACTTTTCGATATAAAATTAAGTATTTATTTGATAGTTTTATTTCAATGAAAATTCTTAAATTTAAACTTATCATTTGTCTGCATTATCATAAACGAAGACTTAAAACTCTTAAATTCTTGTTCTCATTAGATTAATACTTTGACAATATTTCACCTACAATAAATAAATAAAAAAGTTAAAGCCAAAATTAATATCATTTCGATTGTTATCCTTTTTTTTAATGGCAATAGGATTAACCATTTCAGCCTGACAGTTTATTGTTAATATTTAACAGACACATTTTTATACATACACTCATTCACACAACATCCATGCCCATACTGGGACTCAAATCCGGGACCCCGGGGGATTTTTATACTTCCACATCCCCCAACAAACTTATCATCAAGGTATTTGAATTCATTTAAACTTTTAAAAGATTTCATCTATTGCTGGGTACAGTATCTTGTTAGCAGTGCTATATAAGTTACAATATAATGCAATATACAGGGTGTCCGCGAAAATAAAGTCAGCCATTTAAAAAAAAATTGTATTAATATTTTACATCTATTAATATTATTTACTGAAAAGCAACTAAAGCCGGCAACACTGATTACTCACTCAAGTATAAACAAAGGTTTTTTTAAATGTTCTAAATAGAAGTCTTATTTTAGTACACCTAGATATTTAGAATGATCGATTACAGGGGATGTAGAAGAGTGAAAAATATGTTCACGACAATTATTACACGATACGAACGATTTCTACTATGACTTTTTTAAGTAATACAACTTTTCTACAATCTTTGGGTCAATGATACAAAACATCGCGGATTAGATTAATTAACATGTCGTGTTATTCTTAATTTTTTACCAAAATCAAGGATTAAACAATCCGAATGATTTAAAAATTAACACAAATTCATCATGTAGATATTCCTTGGTTAGATGACACATATTTTTATTAAAAATATGAGGTGTTGCCACGTATAAACTATCGAGTAAATGTTTAAAGTGAATTTCTGTGTAAACTAATGTTGTTAGAAAAAAAACCTATTAGAATATTTTGTTTATTTAGCCAATTTAAAATATACAATATAATCAGCTGTTTTTTGGACTGCCCTACAAAACAACACAACTTAGATATAGTTAAACGCTGTTTTCTTTAATTTTTTTTATAATACAATTTTTTAGAGTCTTAGTCCTGGTGGTGTAAACACAGAAATCATAGACGCGTTAAATGTACCAAAAGAAGCTAAAGAAAAATTCATTCACATGATTTTGTCTTCAAGTGACATCGCAGATACTGTTGCTTATGTTTTGGCAACACCACCACACGTTCAGGTAAAATAATCTATTCTTTGTCTACATATTTTTTTTGTTTTTTAATCTTTTTATACATAATAATAATAATAGCTTTAATTTTTTTTTAGATTTCTGAGTTAACTATACAACATGTAGGAGAAGCCTTTTAATAATACATTTAGTGAACCACCAATTAAATAAATAACATTAAATATTTTAATCCAATTTGTTAAATTTGTTGTAATCTTTATTAAATAAAATTATCACCAGTATTTGATATTTTTTTAATAGACTAGTATTGGATATTTTTTGTAATTTTTCACGTCATCTGCTAATTTAAACATAACAATTTATTTTCCTGATTATTTCTGTAAAATGGACATATTTTTCCCAGATATTTAATATCTCATTTACTGCTAAAATACATTGTACGGGTTTTGGCCTTCTTACTTCGTACCGGTAAATTAGGTAAAAAGATTAAGACATTAATTTCAAAGACCTTGAAGTTTCAAAATTAACGTTGTTTCTATCTCGTTTGTATCAAATAATTATTTACTACTTAAGTTTAGTTACTTACTACTAAGCTATAATTTGTTATTCAATCAGATAACAAACATAGCGATGATTAGATGATTAAAAAAATAAAAATGAATCACTGGGTGCCAGTTATGGTAAAGTTCATTTCAAGCTATTTCGTTGACTAACCATCTGCTTGGAGAGTACTATCAGTTAATCTTGTAAATTCTTCATTTTAAAGTAAAAAACAACAGGGTCGTACTTGAATGTCTGTCAGGAATTTAGTGACTAGTAATGCTCAAGCGCTGATATTTAATTATTCAAAAAAATGTTTACAAAATTAAACATAATAAATACAAAATGAATTACTTTCACAATCAATAAACTAAAATTCAGTTTCAAATAATCCTCCAGTAACCCCAACTTTCTCTTCGATCAATACGTACTAAAATTTTTGTATCATTTATACAGGATTTTTATTAACTCGTGGAAAAAAGAGGGTAGTTAAGGGAGCAAGTATGTTTCCAAAAATCAATTTCCGTTTGTTTGCACTTTTTGACAGTTTCGCCTTTTGTAGTAAAACAGTATTTTAATACTCAAATAAAAAATAAAGAAGTTACAACCCGTTTTGTCGCGTAGTTTTGTTAAGGGAAATTCAATTTCGCAACCAATTGGGTAAGATCAAAAAAATGACCAACAATTAAGAGGAAACAATAATGTAAAACAGTTGAAAAATTTGTCAATTCTTACAATTTTTTTTATTCTACATTAATGAATTATTTTTGGATTAAAGAAATCATATGCTATTATGTATGTATTGAATTAAGTTTACGCACATTTTTATTAAAAAACATTGTAATATTACATATTTATCAAATATAATATGGTAGCTCTTCTTTATATAGATACATTTAAAAAAAATGGTATTTTTATTAGTTTAAGTAATTTCAAAAAATAGTCATGTTTCAAAATTAAAGAAAATGGCTTCGCACAAACTTTGCCACTGTAAAATAAAATAAAATCGAACTAGAATTTCTCGACTTATCGCAAGTATAAAAAAATTCATTTCGCCAAAAACGTGATTAAAATAATAATAAAATATAAACATATCTGGTTTTTATTGAATTGCTCGATGTCATAAATCCCGGGGCTATAGAACTGTCCTTCTTCAGCATCATCCTTTCTCTTTATTACTTTTTACTTTCTTAAATTTTATTAATCCATCACAGCGTTGTTCATCTCTAAACATAGAAACGGCAGAATTTTTGATTTTTGAGTAAAACGTAAATATTAGAAATTAAATAAGATTTAATTGAATAAAATTTACTGTTTGTTGCTTAGTCGAGGTATTTTTATCACACATTTATTGGGTGATTTCGGATAAGTTGTACAGGGATCAACCAAAATTGTTTGGTGCATTTATAGAAGGTTTGTTTTTCTTAGTGTGGGGGAGCACTATCAGGATGAATAGGCATAAAAATTATCGATAATCATACAAAGAGAACTATTTATTGTATGGCCCAGGAATTGACGATCTCGTGTCAGTAAAATGAGAATACTGTGAAATCATTCTAAATTGAAATAATTCGAGATATTTTACATCTACATCGTTCCAAAAAAATTTGAGTGAGAAGTACAAAACGAATACTTTACTATGCAAACAGCCCCATTTTTATAGTTTATTTCTTGGATCCGCAAAATATTCATGAAAAATGCTTTTTTTGGTACCATATGTTCCCCCTTATATGAGGGTAGCTCATTATATGATATACGAGTATATAAATCTAATATGTTATGAATCAATATAATATTTAAAATTATACAAATACTTTTTCCTCATTTTTCTCGCCCATTGAGTATTCAACTATAGCTCAAAAAAGAAAAATAGTAGTCTATTTCAAATATTAATTTTACAATTATTAAATATTAATTTGATATTTTATGCCTTTAATGATAAACTTATTTACAATGTTTTCCAATTTTTTTCATTCAGTAGACATGTAAACAATGAACCGTTAAATATTTAACTTATTTTTTGAATTTCTTATCGAATTAAGTCGTAACTACTTGAGAGCAATATTTAAAAAACATCAATAAACTGTTGATGTTTAGTACGTTAATAAACGAGTTATTTAAACAGTGTTAATACACAGAATAAAACAGAATAATTGTTCACAGTTTAGTCCTGATGAAAAGTATGAAGTACGAAAAGACTAATTTTATTTGATGCAGGTAATGTTTATTAAAACAAGCTAAGGAAATAAGGGAGTTTTGCAAATTACGTCTTAAGTACAAAATTTTATCTAACCTCTCTTTTAAATGGAGAGTTGTAGGGTTAAAAATGTAATAATGCTCTCAGCCGTACAAATAAATTGAACTTCATTTCTTTATTTGGGTTTTGCTGTGGATGAGTACAACATAAACAATATAATGTAGATGTAGATATACCTTCAACCAGTTAAAACTAACTAAAACCTAACCTAACCTCACCTTATGTAACCTAAGCTAACTTTAACTAACCAACTAGGATTGGTTAGACCCATCTTTAGCCGATTAAACCTGGGATTACCCTTCGTTCTAGCTTTAACATATACAGGGTGTTTGTATAATTTTGTTCCATGTAGTCATTGCCTTCATATCTTTTAGATATTATTCTTTCTTTCTACAGTTTTCTACTCATAATATATTTCTTATTTCTAGTTTCTGATTGTATTCATTCTAGAAATTCCTTTGATTCTTCTTAACAATTTCATTTCTATGGCTTGTATGCCGCTTTTTAATTTTAGTTAAAATCTTGGTTATCCTTCACAGTATGTTTCCCTGATTTATTTTTTGTTTGTAGTGACTTTAGCATACTGTAAAATAGTTTTTGGTTCTTCTTTCTGACACCCTCCATTTTACTTCCGAATTTTTTTAATTATCCTTGTTTAGGTTTTATAATTAGTTCTTTAATTTTCTTCTTTTGCGATTTATATTATTCATATGCAGGAGCATTTTTTGTGGCCAAATAGTTATACCATTTTTTTAATCTCTAGTTTAATTTTAGTTGTCCACCATGTTATTCGTTTTATATTTTTATTTGGTGATCCTGCATATTTTCCGGGCTGCACTTATTGGAATATCCTTGTGACATTTTTTTTATTTTTACCTTTATTTTACCTTTATCTGATTTTCAAAAAACTATAAATTTTATGAATGTCCCTCAACATAAGAAAAAATGCTCATGAAAATAAATTTTATTTTGAACAAATGAATGAAAATGAAAATACATTTCACTAATTTGAAAATTATGTACCATTCTTACTTGTATAATTTAAGACAAACAAATATATGGCAAATGTATACATTGAAAATAGTTTGACATTTAGCTCAATTTATTAAAATTCTGTTCGAGGACGTTTTTCTAGATATTCTTTAACAGCAGGAATATCATCTACTTTTTCCTTCAAATTCTTTAATCCTGGAATTTTCTCTGTTAAATCTTCACCCAACATTCTATTGAGATAAGGCAGGATGCCAACAAAATAAAGGTCGGCCCAAGTTAATCTTTCCACTGCCAAATATCCATTATTTTCCTTGAGTTGTCCTTCGATTTTCCCACTATAGAACGGCAAGATTTCATCGAAAAAGGAACGCTTCTTTACTTCCTTAATTGCTTCATTTTTTTCATAATGATAAAATGCAATTTCTCCGCGAATATCGCTGAGCGTGTCCACTACCGAATCAATTATTAAATTTTCCCAATCATTCTGGCCGGTTAGTTGAGCTTGCTTAGCGAGATATCTGCAAATTGCAACGGACTGATGTCCGATTTTTCCATTGTATTCCAGTGTGGGAAGTATCCCATATGGAGTCGTAGGTTTGATCACGGGCCATTGCTCCAATGTAATCCGGTGGTCTTCAAAGTCCATCTTTCCATAACTCATAATAAGCCTCGCAGGCTCAGCAAGAGCGGTCACATTAAAGTACGTTAACTTGTACGTAGAAGCCATTTCCTTTTAATATATACTCAATATGTAAACGTCACAAATTCACTATGTATTTTCAATTAATAATTTCGAATTATGGGTGATATGAAACCAAAAATTGATTAAACTCGTAGAGTGGCTGAAGGATTCAGAAAACTTTATTATGACAGATACGAATGGCGACGTCTAATATCAACACTCTATTTGAATTTGAAAACTGTCATTTCGTAAAACTTATTGCCATGGAACTGAATAATTTTGACGTGTGCTTCAATTCGATATGATCACTCGGCAACAATAGAGTCATTGAGTTCGCCATGTTGGTGTTCAAAGTAGTAAATCAAATATCCGTAAATGGGATTCTTGTGCTTTTCATTACAAAATAGTAAAGACAAAATACATAATTTCAAACAAATTTACACCATGGAAATTCGAAAACAACTCCAACACGATAACACGACTATAATTTATTTTTAGTTAATTTACTGCCCAGACGGGTTCACTTCTTTTCACTGGAAGTCGTATTCTTACTAAGAGCTGTTTGGAACCAACGCTATCAGTGTAGTGTCAATATGTTGCAATGATGCTTGAATAGCAACCAAAATGCACCTAAATAGCTTTATAAATCTGATTTTGCAGAATAACTGACAAATAAATAATTTTCACTCTAATAATTTATTTAAGTGCTATGAGCGTGTTAACATTTTTCGAGGTACGAGTAAAGGTTTTTGAAAGAACTATTTCTTTTTGTAAAACAGCTCTATAAGATAATACAAAGTTGCTTTAACAGCACTTTAAAAAGCATTTTAACAAGTGTATAAAAAACATAAGCAAATAAAGCTATAAAGAAGTAAAATATTCTTAAAACTTAGTCCCTTCTTGATATATTACTGTTCTAATCATAATTTCTTAATGTTCTAACAGCTACCATTATTCTATAAATTAGTTGTGTAGTTTGCTACAGAACTCTAAAACAACAATTTGTGTTAGTTCGTAAGGATATCGGTGACAAAAAAAACACTTTGTTAGAAAATTTGTCTCAAAAATCGCTCTACTTAAACTACAATTTTTGAAATCCCTTAAAATAAATAATGACTCACGATCTTTAATTAATAATGAACATTTGAAAATTAAATGTTGATTATAAAGTAAATAGTCAAAAAATAATCAGTAAAAAATATTCTTCACATATGGTTTTATTTTCTAAAAAAAATTTAAAATTCCTAAATTAAAAAGCGTGTGACATTATTTATAGGTATGTCGTCTATTTTTAAGAAATATTTTTGTAGAAATTAATATTAACAAGTTGGTAAAAACTAGAACCTTTTAGCAAGCATATTAATCTAAATGTTTCAATAAAAACTTTGAGTTTTTCTGGAAACTATCAAAATGAAAAACCGGCTTTTGTCTTAGCTCAGCAATATATTAATTTACATAAAAACTCATTATATCATTAGTGATGTAATGAAACAAACAATTATGAAAAATTGAGGTTCAAAACATTTCGTAACGTAATGAAAAAGAAAACACCACCATTTTAGATTAATTTCTTCTCTTCCTTAAAAATTTATAAACTGGTGTGACTTTGATAATAAAATCAAGATGCGGCTACGCTAAAGCTCATTATCTAAAAGGCAAGATTATAATCGTAAGTACGCAACTTTTTTTTTAATTAATTTATATCATTAAATAAATTGGAACCTGATTACAAAATTTTGGAAATACTTGTCCTTGAATTATGAGAACAAATGTTTTACCTTTATCTTTTATCTTTAGATACCTAACAGTCATTTTTAATATTTTGTCCGATTGGGTAACAACCGTTTACAACGATTGAGAAATTCAAAATGGAACGTTGGGTTGGAAAAGTCGCTGTTGTAACAGGTGCCAGTTCTGGAATAGGGGAGGCTATTGTTGAAAAATTAGTTGAAAATGGATTAAAGGTACATTTATTTTGGTTTATTTATAAAAAATTACGAGGTACATTCCCAATAATTTTTGAATATATTGTTTAATTATTTTTTTTATTAGTAAGCAGGGTGCACCCGAAAATAATGCATAATTTTAAATACGTCATTTGTAAAAAAATATTGTTCTAACATCATTAGTTTAAAAATTAACTTTAAACTTTTACTTGAAAATTTATACGTGGCAACCCCTCACACTTTTAATAAAAATTTATATTATGTAACCAAGGAATATCCATTTGATGAATCATAAAATTGTGTTAGTTTACAGATGATTCGGATCATTTAATCGTTTTCAGTTTATCGTTTGATAAAGTAGTTTCAATAATTCAGTGAAAAATGGCATTTTATTCAAATCAAGTACATCAGGACACGTTAATTAATCTAATCCGCGATGTTTTGTATCAGTGCAATGTATTACCTAAAAAAAAATAGTGGTGGAAATCGTTCGTATCGTGTAATTGTAGCATTTTATATGAAAGTGTAAATAAATTTATTCCACCATAAAATTTTCCACTCTAGTTTAATTTTGGACTTAAGTATTTAATTACTGAAAAAAATAAAATACATGATCTGTACAAATCTTCATATTACCGCAGACATTACTATGATTTTGCACATCTCCGGGAGCAGTGCTCGAGACTCCAACTTTCTTTTGGAAGCAAGTCAATACTGAAAAAACTATTGTAAGTTACCATCATCTATAGTTTATAGAGATAACTTTGGAAATAATAACGATAATATAGTTAACATTTTCGCTGAATAGTTTTCAACTGTTTATTCTACTAAACAAGTTGTTCAAATTCCAGTATATACGTATAAGGGTGAGAGCGTAAATAAATTGCATTTTTACTCTTGCAAAAGCTATTTTATATATATATATATATATATATATATATATATATACATATATATATACATATATATATATATATATATATATAATCAATAAATCTTGTAGTACCCGAAGGTGTAAGGTATACATATAAACTATTTCAATCATTGTCCATACACAAATTTAATTTTTTCCATTTTGTCTTTTCGCAATTCCCTTGGCTGTCTGTAAGTTGATCCCTCTGCTTCTTAGCAATTTCTCCCTGGATAAATTCCATGTCATGGTCGGTCTTCTTCTTGTTTTTCGTTGTAGTAATTTTGTCTCATACATCTCCTTCGTTAATCTGTCATTATTCATTCTTGAATTCTAGCGTTTATTTCTACTTCCTGGTCTCCCTTGCTATTGATGTGTACTCCAAGATATTTGAACGTGTCGACTTGTTCTATTCTTTTTCCTCTTAAAGTTATATTTGCATTTAGGTACGTGTGTTTTGCTGATGACCATAACTTGGGTTTTATTCGCATTTATATTCATATTTTTCTTAAGTAAAGCTTTATGCCATATTCCAAGGTTCCTCTGGAATTCATCTTCAGTGTTGGCAAATATCGCCAGATCGTCCGCAAATGCACACTGTCCGATCCACACTGGTTTTAGGTTTCTATATCCCATGAAAACTTTATCTGTATCTGCAAAAGCTATTCATACCCTTTGCAAATCAAGTCTAGAATGATTTTTGGAAACAAAGTTTTCTTGCGCCTATTTACAAATCAGACATGAAAAATGATGTCACAAATTATCGGGCTCTATGCTTACAATCTGAATTACCAAAACTTGTAGACTCTCTTATATCTAAAAAGTTGTCTTAGGATACGCGACATATACTTCATTCACAACAACAAGGAAAATCTACAGCCTCCAATGTACTTTGTTATGAAAATTACATACCGACAGCTTTTGAAAATAAACTTCAAGTGGACTCTATATACACAGTCCATGCGAGTGATAAAGAACGCGTTATGAAAGAGAGAGAATGCATTACTAATATCTTGAAGTAGGGGTACATCGAGGTGGGAACATTATTCCACTCAATTCCAGAGTAACGTACCGACAGTCGTGGTCGTACCTTTAGTTCGGTCGAGAGGGGACACATCGCTGCACGCAGCTTAAAGATTCGCCTGTGTCCATTTAGGTACTTTCCGAATCTGTATACCGATTTTACAATAGCCTTCGATAGAGTTAATCAGGAACTGTTACTTTCTAAATTGTTCGTGGTAGGTATAAGAGGGAGTATATCTACCTGGCTGCAGAGCTATCTCTCGAACAGATTGCAATGAGTTTGATATGCTGGCTCGATTTCATCGGTAATCAATGTGACATCAGGGGTTCCGCAGGGATCACATCTTGGACGAATTTTATTCAATTTGTTTGTTAATGGTGTGGTGGAAGTATTATCGAACAGTATTGGCTTATTATTTGTAGATGATTTCAAAATATTTAAAGAGATTAAAGGTATAAATGATGCCATTTTGTTACAGCAAGATCTAAATAATTTGGTTCATTGGCGTGATTAAATATGCTCGAATTAAATCTAAACAAATGTCATCAAATTACATTCTCAAGATTCTTTTAAGTATAGCATAAAAAATAGAAATATTACTGAAAGAAATAATATAAGAGATCTTGGTGTTAGATTTTATTCTAAACTGATATTTAAACAACACCTATTAGGAATTGCTTCTAAGGCTATTAAAACACTTGGCCTAACTATTAGAACATCTAGACATTTTTCACTTGAGGTGTTAAAATTATTATATTGTTTATTAGTTCGTGGAATATAATTTAGTACTTAAGTCTCCACATTTCAACACTGATATATACAAGGTGTTTCATAGCTGTTCAGAGTCACACAGCCGACGTCCCAATAGTTATGAATCACCTTCTATATCATAGAAAAGATTCAAAATAGATTTTTAAGACATTCTGCCTATTAGTTGGGAATTCAGGTAAACGATTTTCACATTGATGAGATGCTAACTCGTCTAAATCTGCAGTCCTCGAAAAACCGTAGAATAGAGTTTGCTTTATGTTTTTTACACAAGATACTTAGTGATCATATAAATTGTTCTGAGTAACTTGCTTTAATTCAATTTAAAGTAAATGACAGAAGAACTGACAACGATTCCTTTATTTTGTAGGACTTTTTCTTTTTATTTGGTATTTAAGAATTGTATTTTATAGTTTTAGTTTTCTATGTTGTATGTTTTATTATTGCTAACTATGAAAGTATTTTAATGGTCTTTGGGATTATATACATAACTGTAAAATATATTGGTTTCATATGAATGTTAAGAATATATCCGTAAGTAAATAAATAAATAAATTCTCGAGAATAGATTATTCACGCTTCTACATTCTCTGTAATCGACTATTCTAAATGTGCCGGTGTACTAAAATAAAAACTTATTTTTAGAACGTTTAAAAAACCATTGTTTATACTTATATGAGTATTATTTTCGCTGATACCTTGTATCTGATTGAAAAAGTTACAAATATATGATTTTAGGTTGTTGGCTTCGCCAGAAGAAAGGAACGCCTCGAAGAAGCAGCGAAAAAATTAACTTCCAAAAATGGAAAATTCTATTCGTACAAAGGCGATATTTCAATCGAAGAAGACATCCTCAATGTATTCAAATGGACTAAAGATAATGTAGGACCAGTCAACATTTTGATTAACAATGCTGGTGTAATCCGCAATGGCCCCGTAACCAAGAGTGCCACTGAAGATATGAAGAGTATCCTCGACACCAACGTTTTGGGTCTTTGTGTGGCCACCAGAGAAGCCATCAAACAGATGAAGGAAAATAACATTGATGGTCATATTATTAATATCAATAGTGTGGCTGGTCATAAAGTCATTAACAACACCAATATGAATATTTATACGGCTAGTAAACATGCTGTAACCGCCCTAACCGAGACTTTGCGCTTGGAATTGGCAAATATGAAATCCAAAATTAAAGTGACGGTATGTAATACGAAAATGCGAAAAAATGGAAAAATTCAATTCAAAATCTAAATATTTCAAAAATGGGTTAATAGTATTTATTAAAGCACCCAGGCATTTATTTGTTGATATATCTAATTTATTTAAATCACTGCTGGCTGCTTGATGAAAATTGAACCATAATCTAATATAGATTTTATGAATGATCGGTGAACATAATGGTATATTAACATCAGCACCCCATGGGTTATGTATTAGAGCTCTTAAAATATTTAAGCCTGTTCCTAGTTTTATTAAAACATAAATAATGTGATTAATTTTGTATCTAGTACCATACCTAAGAATTTTTTTGGGAATATCCACACATGACTTTTAGTTTCCGAGATTGTTAAATCTTTATTAAGACACCATGTTTTAATTTCTCTATAAAAGTTATTAACACTTTGACTGCCATTGGATATACGACATTTATCTATATATAGGAAGTCCATAAAAATAACGCGTATTTTTATATGGTATGTAGAACGTGTCATTTCTAATAAAATATTCTAATAAATGTTTTTTTTCATTAATAGTTTACACAAAAATTCATTTTAAACCTTTTAATCGAAGATTTATACGCGGCAACACCTCACACTTTTAATAAAAATATGTGTCATGTAACCAAGGAATATATACCATCAAATTGTGTTAGTTTGCAGATGTTTCGGATCGTTTAATCGTTTTGAGTTTATCGTTTGGCAACATAGTTTCAATAATTCAGTGAAAAATGACATTTTAGTCAAATCAAGAATATAACGACATGTTATTTAACCTAATCCGCGATGGTTTGTATCGATGTCCCACAGGTCATATTTTATGAAATTATTTTTTCTCTTCCTGTTGTTCTTATTGCTACTTCTAATAAGATAATGGCTAACATTACGTCATCTTCCCTCACACCTTTTTTTTTTATTGCAATTTCTTCCGATCGTCCTTACTCTGGTTCTCTCAAAGCTCTTAAGTTGTTCATGATCATGTTTATGAGTACAACTAGTTTTGCCGGTATTTCCATTGCTTTCATGTGTTTCCCTAATTTCTGTCTTTCTTCATTATCAAAAGCCTTCTTAAAGTCGATAAACATTACATGTAAGTCCATTTCGTATTCACAACACTTTTCTACAATCTATGTCATCATATATTGCGTAGATATTCCTGATCTAAAACTATGTTGATAATATCCAATCTCTACTTCGGTGTGTTTGGTTACTACAAAAAATTACGCATTGTATATTATTATACGTATTGATTTCATTATTATAGCACTGGTTAATTGACGTCTTGTTAGCACCAGAGATCGGATTCTCAGGCAAGGTCACTCACTTTAACTCGTTAAGTCAAAGGCGTAGAGTAAACAATATTTGTTTTATTATTTTCTAATTTCATGAGTGTCGAATATATATCATATACAATTCTAACAAAATGAAGTATATTTACATGAGATACACACATATTCAATACTTATGAAATTAGAAAATTAATAATAATAAAAATGTTATTATAGTATTTCTATTCTAAATTGCAAAACTTAAATTTTAACTCTATTTACGAGCTTGATCCAATTTAAGTACCTGTAAATGTTAAGAACTAAAGAAGAATGGGCATGTAAATATTATATGTATCACGTTTAATCACTTCATATCACAGGTAGTGAAGTTCAGTTGGCCAAATCAAGTCGTTTCAATAATCCGTCCGAGTATTTAAGTATTTGGTTGAGTTTCTATGCTCGTAAATGATTCCCCTTCTAAGTTCTATGCTACTGTATGAGTGATTGTTTTCTGTTTTCTTAAAATTTTAATTTTTTTCCATTTAAAAATATGGCATTTGGGGGACCGTAGCTAAATAGTGAAATATCGTACAAGTAATGGTAATTATGTACTTAAAAATAAAGAGTTACACATACAAACGCAACAAGTTGTTTTAAATATGTTCGAGTCTTTAAAAAAGCTGATTGTGTAAAATCGGACAATAAAATAATTAAAAGAATTTCAAAACTAACAAAAATTAATTATTAGTAAGTATTATATTATATATAAGTATTACTCCCCTTAGAACCCATCATTAGAAGACTAAATAAAGATTAATCTTTAAAATTTGAAATCGAAGATTTAAAAAGTATATTTTTATTTAAATAATCGAAGAACCAGTTTTTTAGTGTGTAGCCTTTACACGACGAATGTTATTTAGATTTTTATATATTTTTAATACTGCAATGTAAGCAGTTTTCTTTAATTTGATTTTAAAAATGTTTTTTTATATTTCTATTGAAGTTCAATTTTAGTTTGATCTGCTTTCTATAATTTTTAACATAATCTAATTTTTTGCTAAGTAAAATTAGTAATATAGCAGAATACACTATGTATAGTGTCTTTCGTTAATTATTTACATGAATATGAAATTTCTGTAGATTCTTAAGCACCTACGCCCATAGATCTTCTTTGTTTCTTGGAAGTTGTTTGTGATGTTTTGTAATTTAGAATAGAAATACTGTAACTAAATATCTCAAATGTCTAGGACAAAATTCTGTTAAAGTAAGTGGCCTTGCCTGAGAATCCGCTCTCTAATTATAATGTATTAACTTGCTGATTCCGGATAATAATTACACTGACTTTCACGGTATGAGCAAGGAACCATCTTCTCCAATTATTTATCAAAGTATAGTACTAGAAACCACTATTAAAATATATAGTTTTATGCATTTTTGAATACCATTTTTAGAGCCTTAGTCCAGGTCTTGTAAAAACCGAAATAATCGACCTGTCACAGATCCCACAAGAAATTAAAGACATGTTCGGTCAGATGCCAATTTTGGCTTCAAGTGACATCGCAGATACTGTTGCATATATTTTGTCTACGCCGCCAAATGTTCAGGTAAAATTATTTATTTTTTATTTTTCTTAACTTGTTACTTATTTTTTTTTCAGATTTCTGAGTTAACGATTCAACCTGTAGGGGAAGTCGTTTAATATTACAATCAGTAAACGACAATTTGAAAAAAATAAACAGTATTTTAACAACACACCAAAACTTGAATTATTAAATTACTATTAGAAGAGATTTAATCTTAATTAAATAAAATGGTTACCAGTATTGATTTTTTTGTAATACATGTTTTTAATAATGCTTTAAGATATCCATTAATTCATATTTTTACGTTTTGACATCATTATTACTTTAAATATATTAATGCGTGAATATTTTTTCCGGATACATATAATAAATATTTTCCCAGAGATTGATATACTGGCCCATATTTATTATTACAGGCGGGTTCATTTGCCGATATATTTCCTCGAATAAATATAATTGCAAGTGATCCGCTACTGATCCAGTATTTTTAATTTTTTTAAAACTTTTATATGCTTGAAATTTCGTAATATTTAAAAACAGTATAAAAACAAATCATTTATATGAAAAACAAAACTTAATATATACCGGGTGATTTTGTGACCACATCAGATTTTTCTGCTGTCGTAGAAAATAGCAAAAAAGTTATTTATAAAAATTGTGGATAGATTTTAGCTTACAATCTTAATTTGACTGTGGAAACCACCAACTAAAACAAAATTGTACCAGCACAAATTTTAACTGAAAATAAAAATCCACAATTTTAATAATATAATTTATTGAATACTTTCCAAAACTCAAATATTAAAATGCCATTTCTTCTTCTTATTTGCCTTTAACATGGAATTAAACATCCCTTTTTGTTAATTCTTCTAGGCCCATACGCATTGCCACTTTAACATCTAAAAATAATCTAATAATCTCTCAGGTCGTACTTTGCATCTTTTTTTAAACTTGTTTCCCATTTTCAGTATACATACTTTTCATAATTACCGACACTTTTACAGTTTTTTTATGTTGACATTAAAAAGAAACATTTCGACTTTTTGGATCAACTATTTTGTCTTTACTATATCTTCCAAAAAGTTCCCCAAGTTAGACATTTGTAGATTTGTTCCACTTAACAACATATCGTTTATTTTCATATCTTCGTATATTTTCTTCAGGACTTTTGTCTCAAAATTGTTTAATAAGTTTTTTCTTTCTGTTTTAGTTTCAATCCCAACTAATACAAACTGTTGTTTTAGAAATTTGTAGCAAACTAGACAACTAATTTGTAAGAATCATGGTAGATGTCATTATTTATTTTGAGGGATTTAAAAAATTATAGTTTAAGTAGAGCGATTTTTGGGACAAATTTTCTAATAAAGTGTTTTTTGTCTCCGATATCCCTACCAACTAACACAAATTGTTGTTTTAGAGTTCTGTAGCAAACTATACAACTAATTTATAGAATAGAATAGAATTTATAGAACATTAAGAAATTATGATTAGAACAATAATATATCAAGAAGGGACTCAAGTTTTAAGAATATTTTACTTCTTTATAGCTTTATTTGCTTATGTTTTTTATACACTTGTTAAAATGCTTTTAAAGTGCATCTTATAGAGCTGTTTTACAAAAAGAAATAGTTCTTTCAAAAACCTTTACTCGTACCTCGAAAAATGTTAACACGCTCATAGCACTTAAATAAATTATTAGAGTGAAAATTATTTATTTGTCAGTTATTCTGCAAAATCAGATTTATAAAGCTATTTAGGTGCATTTTGGTTGCTATTCAAGCATCATTGCAACATATTGACACTACACTGATAGCGTTGGTTCCAAACAGCTCTTAGTAAGAATACGACTTCCAGTGAAAAGAAGTGAACCCGTCTGGGCAGTAAATTAACTAAAAATAAATTATAGTCGTGTTATCGTGTTGGAGTTGTTTTCGAATTTCCATGGTGTAAATTTGTTTGAAATTATGTATTTTGTCTTTACTATTTTGTAATGAAAAGCACAAGAATCCCATTTACGGATATTTGATTTACTACTTTGAACACCAACATGGCGAACTCAATGACTCTATTGTTGCCGAGTGATCATATCGAATTGAAGCACACGTCAAAATTATTCAGTTCCATGGCAATAAGTTTTACGAAATGACAGTTTTCAAATTCAAATAGAGTGTTGATATTAGACGTCGCCATTCGTATCTGTCATAATAAAGTTTTCTGAATCCTTCAGCCACTCTACGAGTTTAATCAATTTTTGGTTTCATATCACCCATAATTCGAAATTATTAATTGAAAATACATAGTGAATTTGTGACGTTTACATATTGAGTATATATTAAAAGGAAATGGCTTCTACGAACAAGTTAACGTACTTTAATGTGACCGCTCTTGCTGAGCCTGCGAGGCTTATTATGAGTTATGGAAAGATGGACTTTGAAGACCACCGGATTACATTGGAGCAATGGCCCGTGATCAAACCTACGACTCCATATGGGATACTTCCCACACTGGAATACAATGGAAAAATCGGACATCAGTCCGTTGCAATTTGCAGATATCTCGCTAAGCAAGCTCAACTAACCGGCCAGAATGATTGGGAAAATTTAATAATTGATTCGGTAGTGGACACGCTCAGCGATATTCGCGGAGAAATTGCATTTTATCATTATGAAAAAAATGAAGCAATTAAGGAAGTAAAGAAGCGTTCCTTTTTCGATGAAATCTTGCCGTTCTATAGTGGGAAAATCGAAGGACAACTCAAGGAAAATAATGGATATTTGGCAGTGGAAAGATTAACTTGGGCCGACCTTTATTTTGTTGGCATCCTGCCTTATCTCAATAGAATGTTGGGTGAAGATTTAACAGAGAAAATTCCAGGATTAAAGAATTTGAAGGAAAAAGTAAATGATATTCCTGCTATTAAAGAATATCTAGAAAAACGTCCTCGAATAGAATTTTAATAAATTGACCTAAATATAATGTTATATTCTCGTACTTACTGTGTAAATAATTCTTTGAAATTCTAATTTAATTTCATAATTATTAATTAAATTTATATATTATGCCAAAACTTAAATTATCAATAAAGCTTTCAACATAAATTTTATATCTGATTTTCTTAAAACATTCATAATACTGGTTGCTAAAAATAATTTGATTGTAATCTCAAGATTAAGTAAGCAGGTTCACTTATTTAGAATCCTGACAGTAGAGCTTTTTACTTGTTGAAAATCAAATGTTTTATTTTTAAATATTACAGCAATCCAGTAATATATGTTTATGTTTATTTATATACATTACAACGATTTATTACTATTCCTTACTCATCATCATCATCATCATCATCATCATTAAAATTAAAATTAAAAAAATTAAAACTAAAAGTTACTATTTTTTTCTAATCACTTTAACATTTATTATGTAATTTCTGACACGTTTTGATCTTCTTACCTCGTACAAAGATTAGCAAAATTAACATTAACTTTAAAGACATTGAAACTTCAAAATTAACGTGTTTCTATCTCATTGAATCATTATTTTTCATTATTAAGTTGTAGTTTGTTATTCGATCAGATAACAAGCATTGCGACGATTTTTTTTTTTAATATCCCTTACGGAATATTTTTTACATTATAATCTGATCAGTAGTTCGATCAATGAATGATTTTTTTTAACCTAAAATGATACCGTTCAAACTTAACTAAGGTTTTACTCACTAGTGTTTGCCTTAGGTTCTAATAACTTAACTACACTAATAACTAACGTGTAACTACGCACTGCGCTCTGCTTTTCACTATCACTACAGCAACTCAAACGGCTTGGTCCTCTTGAGTCTTCTTATCAAATTGGCGTTATCGAGGAGCTGGATTACCTCGGTATTCACATGCTGGATAAGTCTTTGCTCTTGATTTCTTTAAAATTTTGGAGATGGTCTGGTTAACTGTGTCTATTTCTAGGTCCCGATGAAGGTCACAGTTACGAAAGTACCAAGGTGCATCGACGATGTTTCTCAGCACTTTATTCTGGAATCTTTGAATCGTTAAAATGTTGCATTTGCTAGCACAGCCCCATAGTTGAATGCCGTAGGTCCAAACCGGTTTTAAAACTTGCTTATACAGGAGCAATTTATTGTAGATGGACAGTTTGGAATTTCTCCCAAGTAAGCAAAACATTTTTCTGTATTTTAAGCTGAGCTCATCTCTTTTTTTTTCACATGGACTTTCCAGCGGAGTCTTGTGTCTAGGTTCATACCCAGGTATTTTGCTGAATCTGCGTGCGGGATCTGGGCATCGTTGATTCTAATAGGGAGATGTCGTTTGTGCTTGTTAGTAAAATCTACGTGTACAGATTTGTTTTTACTTAACCTGATACGCCAAGTTTTAGTCCAACTGTTAATTCTTTCTATCGAGGTTTGGAACTTTTCAGCAGCCTCTTCGTGATTGTTTCCAACTGCAATGATTATTGCGATATCATCTGCAAAAGTTGCAATCGTGTTCTGACCAAGGTCTGGTATGTCACTGGTATAGAGCAGGTAAAGTATTGGGCCTAGCACACTACCTTGTGGCACTCCTGCTTGTATTTGTTTTAGGTCAGAGTAGGCATCTTCTTGCTTAGTTCTGAAATATCTTTCTGAAATGTATGAGGTTAAGAGTTGCGAGTATTGTTGAGGCAAAAACTTCTTCATTTTATGAATTAGACCCTCGTGCCAAACTTTATCGAAAGCTTGAGCCACATCTAAAAAGATAGTAGAGCAGACTTTCTTTTCTTCAAGTGATTTTTCTATAATATCCGTGATTCTGTGAACCTGATCTATAGTGGAGTGGCTTTCCCTGAATCAAAATTGATGGGAAGGTATCAAATTATGTTCTTCAATGATTGGTTTTAGCCGTTTGAGTATTATTTTTTCAAATACTTTCGAAAGGAGACGTTGATTAGATTGGTTAGTTTTACTACTGCTTTCTTTGGAAGTTGCTTTAAAATTTCGCCTGTGATCAAGTCAAATCCTGGAGCTTTTTTTGGGTTAATATTATTTTTAATTTCTTCTGAAACTTCTTTAGATTTTCTCCATCATTTGGTTGAAAGGTCGTTTGTAGGTGTTCTGCAAATCTGGAGGCTTTCTGTTGGTTATTCCGAGCCCAACTTCCATCTGAATTTCTGACTGGAGGGTTTTGAATGATGGGCCTTTTTAGTCTCTTTGTCGCTTTCCACAGGGAATAATCTGTTTTATTATCATTGGTCAATTCACTCAGATATTCACCTACAGTCTCATTTTTAATGCTTTGAATTTCTCTCTTTAGTTGTTGAGTGGCATTATTCAGGACAGTTTTATCTACTGGGGCTCTAGTTTGTTGCCATTTTCGTCTCAATTTTCTATACTAAACAAGAAATCATTTCCGTTGAAATGCTCCGATTTCGAGTCACTATTGTTGAATAATTTGCTTCATTTTGAAACACCCAGACCGTGGATTGTTGTTTTGCTTCCGGTTCACAAGAAAATGTTAAACTTTCTTTACAAAATATGACGTACCTGAGTCAAATCTTTTAATGTTTCTTTGCATTAATTACCTTGATATATAGTATTTCTATTCTAAATTTCAAACTTAAATATTAACTCCATTTACGAGGTTCGTCCAATATAAGTACTTGTTAATGTTAAGGACTTTGTAAGAAATGAGCATATCGGCAGTCCTCGTATATAATCTTTTGGGACATTTATTAACGGCATATTTAAGTCACTTGTACTTTTGGTTCTTACAAGTACATATTTAGGTTTTATTACTATCTTCTGATAGTGAAAGCCATATAAAAAAAAGACCACAAAATTAAAAATATTTGGTTTTAGGTTGTTGGCTTGGCCAGAAGATAAGGACGCCTGGAAGAAAAAAAAAAGGAAAAATATATCCTTACAAAGGTGATGTTTGCAAAGAAGAAGACATCATCAACGCCTTTAAATGGACAAAAGAAAACGTAGGGCCAGTCAGCATCCTCATTAATAATGCTGGTGTAGGTCGCTGCAACCTTCTAAGTAACAGTTCCACAGAAGATATGAAGAATATCATCGACACTAATGTCTTAGGACTTTGCATTTGTGCCAGAGAAGCCATCAAGCAGATGAACTGAAAATAACATTGATGGCCATATTATCAACATAAATAGCATAACTGGTCATAAAGTGATAAACAATTTGACTGCGAATATTTATCCAGCCAGTAAATTTACTATAACAGCTTTGACCGAGACTCTACGATTGGAACAGGCAAATATGAAATCAAAAATTAAAATATATATATAGAAAATAAAAATATTTGTACCAAGATTAATTATTTATACGACGCAATGTGTTGAGATTTTAGAACATAAGTTTAATCTAGTTTGGAATTATGCATATAAGTTTAAAACATGTAGGTAGTTAAAGGATATTTTCCATTTACTTAATATTTTTCTATTCTGTACATATTAGCAAATTTATTATTAAATAGAAATTTTTTAGAGTCTTAGTTCTAGTGGTGTAAAAACTGAAATACTAGACTAGAAGAAATTAGAGAAGAATTCATTCAGATGCCAACTTTGGCTGCGAGTGACATCGCAGATACTGTTGCTTATGTTTTGGCAACACCACCACACGTTCAGGTAAAATAATCTAATCTTTGTCAACATATTTTTTGTTTTTTAATTTTTTTTAAATATATCTATATTCTTATTTTTAGATTTCTGAGTTAACTGTTCAACATGTGTTGGAAGTCTTTTAATAATACAATCAATATCCAACAAACAAAATAAAATATGAAAACTTGAAATACTAAATTGTTATTAGACAAGTTGTAATCTTTATTAAATAAAATTGTTATCGATATAGGATATTTTTTATATTACACGTAATAAATATCGCTTAAATATATTCATTATCTGTCATAATTTATATATTATAACATCATCAGCTATTATTTCAAATCTATCAATCTATACTTATTTTTCTTCCACATAGGTACATATTATTTTATGTTGAATACATTCACAACAGCTCAGCTTTAAATGATATACAGTATGGTCCAAATGAAAGGAATTCATTCATTATTTCGTAAATCGGCGATTTTTGAGGAAAATGCTGAAACCCGTCGATTTTTATTTTTAAATCGGAGCTTCGTCAGATCACCTTTTTATTTTTGACGTCATCTCTGTGAGCGTGATGACGTCATCAATAACATTTTTAAATACAATAGTGGGTCTTGCAGTACATTAATTGAAAGGTCTTTTAAATATCTATTCATTATAATAATAATAATTCTTTATTGTCTAACAGAACAGTAATAAGTTCTAATAACAAGACAATTTATAAAAATATACATATTCTCTTATAAAAACATTTTTTTAAAAAAATCCTTAGTGTGAAGCATTAGATTAATTCAAAATTTACATTCCTGATTTTCTTCTTGAACACATTGAGACTGTCGCCAAACAAGTCCATCAATATGTCTAAGTATTATTGTCAAAAGTAGTATTAATGACATTCGAACAGATTTTTCCTTGGCTTGGCTCTTTCCTTAGCTTACTCCTAGATCTTCCCTCGCTTTCCGATTCATTTTCCATTCTTTCTCTATGCTAAACCTATTTGCCTTTTTGGCTCGCCATCTCCACTATTTCTAATTCTAATTTCTAATTGATTTTTTCGAGTTTTGCACAGGGGTTTCATTGAATAATAACATGTCTGGTAACATAATTACGAAAAATGTTGAAACTTTTTAAACTTCTAAAAAAAATATACTCAAAAATAGAAACTTTTGATTTATTAACAAAAACTAAAAGTGGATTATAATTATAAACTATGTATAGAATCTTTCTTTTATTATTTACATGAATATCAAATTAATGTAGGTACAGAAGCACCTACGCCCATGGGTCTTCTTTGTTTCTTGGATTTTTATGAGCTTTTTTGAGGTTTTGCAATTTAGAATAGAAATACTATGCACGCCTTTATTTAAGGGAATTAATATTTTTGAACCCATTGAGGCGAGAATTACTGACTGGAGTAAAGATTTTTGGGAAACTTTGACCTAGAAAAACTACATGCATTATAAAATTATGAAAGTAAAACGATGACTTTTAGAAGTTTCAATATCACAATTTTATTTAACACGCTTTATGATAAAATGTCTGTAAAATGTATCAAATGAAGAAATATTTCTACCGGAAACCTAAATAAATAACATAAAATACCAGAGTCCATTCGCAGCTACAGATAATTATATTGAAGAAATTGCATTTAATAGTCTAGTATATCTAGTATTTCTATTCCAAATTGATTATTAATGAATTACTTGCTAGATTAATGCTCTACATGACTTGATGCCGATGGCTCAACATTTAGTAACATAAATTTAAATGTACTCCAATCCAAAATTTCTAATCCATTATCAAAAATTTTCTGCTTGGTCAAGTTATCAATCACTACAGTTTAACACGACAAAAACTAACTTTACCTTTCACACTCGTTATAAGAAATTATTACTGTTAATATGTCTATTAATAAAACTGATATTATAGAAAATCAAAGTGTTACATTTTTGGGAATTACTTTTAATTCTAATCTATCTTCTAAAACTCATTGTGTGAATCTATGCAATACTTTAAATGTTATATGTTTTCAAATTAGAAATATAATAAAAACTTTTCACTTACAACATATTCAAATGTTTTACTTTAGCTCCATTCCAGAATTTACTATGCAATTAGCTTGTAGGGAGGTTCGCCTCATGCTAATGTTATTTTTTGTGAAAAAATATGGGGTTCTTATGTCGAAGGTACCATACAATTAACCTGCTAAACATGTATTTATTAATTTAAGGATTTTGACCATATCTGGTATTTCTGATAAAATATTTAATAAAAATTAAAACCACAATAGTAAAACATACTATTTAAAATAAGATACTAGTTTCTGAATCCTTTATTTATTTAAACTTATTAAGAAATTTAATTAAAGGGAAACTTTTTTTATATGGCATAGAAAAATTTCGCCAGAAAAACAGTTTCTCATTTTCCTCAGTGCAGTTTATTACCCATGATTAACTCAATTAAATAATTATAGACTTCAAGTTATGCAAAATACACGCTGCAAGTTTATCTATGGCCTCTGAAAATTTAACTGTATTTCAGTAGCTCTTTTATATTAATACTTAGAGTGTCATATAGAAATGAATAATTACTTGTTAATCTGAATTTTTATTCTTTCTTAATTCATATTTTGGTTTAACAAGTCAATAAAATTCTGTTAATTTGCAACATTTTATAAATGACGTAACAACTTGTCAATAATCTTGTCAATTTTTAGTAATTTGACAGGCTGCGGACTCCAATCAGGTTTGAGCTTCAAGGTCAGTGAAATTGGAAATTGCTTTTTACATTCAGGAAAGGAGGCTGTTCTCAGTTGTCACTTTTTGATTGTTCCTCTAGTGCACTTTTCCTTCTTTAGTTCAGCAGAAGCTCTAGTTTGAGGTACGTAATAACTATGTATTATTGTTATCTTCTATAACTTTCAACACCACTAACTTCTTAATGCTATCATTGTGAAATCATCCACGATCTGAGAAAAGTAATTGACAATGAATAACTTCGTTAACCGACATAATAAAAAATTAACCGCTATTGATAGAAGCGAGGGTAGAAATATTACTTTTAAAAAGACTATAAATAATGTCTATAGTTTAGGTTAACTGCTAATTTAGAAATTAGTAGTTAAGCTTACCCTAACTGGAGACATGGTTTATTTAAAAAAGTAATATTTCTTTCCTCGCATCTGTCTATAACAGTTTAAGAAGCGATATCCTTTATTCTGTTAATTTTTATTAATGAAGATATTTATTGTCAAAATACTTCTCTCAGATCGTGCATGATTTTACAATGATGACATTAAGAAGTTAGTGGCATTGAAAGTTACAGAACGTAACAGTAAAACAGTAATAATGTACCTCAACATAGACCCTCTACTGAACTAAAGAAGGAAAAGTGCACTAGAGGTACAGTCAAAGAGAGGCAAAGTCGACCGCCGACCAGCCCCTCGCACCTCCCTGAGGGCACCAGTTAAACACCCGCCATCTTTTACCGAAGCACTTGCTGTTCTGGTCCAACATCTCGTGTTCAATGTTCACTCCTTCCTGGTTCCCCCGTTTAAGAATCAAGTACAATAATTCCGTCTAGAAAATAAAGAACTGAAATTATTGTGCAAAAACTTAGAGAAAGCGTTACCACAAGCTGAAGAACAAGAAGTTCAAGCAATTAGTAAGATAGCACACTGGTGTACCAAGTTTAGAAAGGTATCAGTGTTATCCACTGTTTGTTAGACTACCAGTGTATCCTCCAAGTGGTGGCCCTTGCCCACCAGAACGTCCTCCTGGCGGTTCACCTTCTAGACCATGCAGTCCATGTCTATCACCTGCTGTTCCTTTGGTGTCTGCTGTGTGTCCACCTCCACCTTGCCCCTCAATGTACCATCCTCAGTATTCTCTTAGAAAAGTATGCTCAGTTGCCCCAGCGCATCTTATTCCATTTTGTGATCTTGGCCCGCCATGTTTACGATGTCCTGCATTTGCTCCATGTGGGCCATGCATTCCGCCATTTGGCTCTTCGCCAGCTGGTCCTTTTCCATGTTAAAGAAACGTTAGCACAAGCTGAAGAACAGGAAGCTCAGCTTTAGAAAAATTTATGAACGAAATAACTGAAATAATCCAATATTATATTGGCAAAGTACAACAACGTTTGTCCGAAAAATAAGCCAATCAACATAACATTTGCACAAAGAGCAACTAGCCATTCTCAAAAAGAAGTTCGAAAAATTACATCTAATCCACGATGAGTTTTTGGACATTCTCCGGGAGTCAAACGAAGCAATTTTAGAACAAATTGACGAGAAAAACGGGGATATAGAAAAAGCAAGACACCAAAGTTGAAAACTGAAACATTATGAAACGAAAGAAGACAGATTAAAACATTTATTGGAATAAAACAAGAGGCTTAGATGAAGAAAACGTAAATTTCTTACAGTCAAGAAAAAGGTATTAACATACCAGAAGTACAATCCGCGAGAGAAGTTGTGGGAAGTTGAGAGAAGGAGCCGAACTAAGAAAATCTTTACCTGAAGTAACACAAAAAGCAGACATTCTAGTAGTGGCTGAAGAAAAATCCATTGTAAAATTTATGTTTGTCATTTTAAGATTTTGTACATAAAGTTTTTGTATCTGTGTTTTATTTATTATTATCTCTATTCATAATTTTTAGAATTTATACCTTTTCTTGTATACCTTTTTACAATCCTTTTTTTACTCTAAATGGACCATTTTGGTTATCAAAACTGTAAAAAAAAACAGATTGCATTGAGACTTCATAGAGTTAAATTTAAAAGCACATACATTAATCTCACAAATCGAATTCTATTAAAGTTCCTGAATCCAAAGATTCAACTGTCCACGGATGCCAAAGCGATCCAATTTAGCTAAGAACCTACGTTTAGCAACACGATCAAAAGCTTTGGAGAAGTCTAAGTAGACTACATCGACAGGATTGCGATTAATATGTCTGAACTTTCCAAATGATATTTTACCAGGTCTGTGTAATGTTTGGTCATCTTTTCCAGATATATCCCCTTAGGAGCTTCCATTTATTTATAATGTCTCTGGTAGTTTTATTGGAATTTGGGAAGTTATATTTGGATTAGATACGAGTAACTACTGCAAATAATTAACACCAAGATAAGAAAATTTTCAAGCCTCTTAAACTTTCATAAATGTTATTGTAAGCGGGAAATATTTAATGGGAAACAAATTTCAAGGTGTTTGAATTTCAAATTCATTGAACATTAGATAAACAAAAATCTTTTGTCTACGCTCTATTATCTAGTTTTTGGTTATGAAAAATTTTAAGTTTTGATTAATATCCTACAGGTTATACAACCCCACTGTTTCTTATTATTATTAGTATCTTTGCACACCCTTTTAAGAATGGAAAGATAAACTTTAGGTAACGAAGTAATCACGAAAATTTTTTTTATGGATCAAGTGAGTTTGTATAATCATGTAGGGTCCAATCTCTAATGGACAAATGATTCAAGATATTCATTCCAGTTTTGTAATATGGATTTACTGAAATGTCTGTGATATTGAACTAGTGCCATCTCTGGCGTACCAAGTGAACACATCATTGAAAACAATTTGGAATAGTATATATTTTCTTGTTTTTTTTTTTTGATAAAAATGTCTGTTCTATTTTTCGATGATGGTAATGATTCGTTTTTTTTTAAATAATATTTTAGCATAAATTTAAGTTTAAAAGTTATTGTATTTTACTTTACTCTATGTTAAATTGTAGTATAAATGTTTATTTTCAAATATAATTTTAGTTTCATCAATTCTTGGTCTATTTTCATCTGATATCATTTGCTGTGTTTTTGGTTATTCCACATTTTTATATTTATTGCCTTTCCTACCTTTTATTCTTCGATTTCCTCCACTTTTTCTTTAATTTTGCATTTCTTTCCTCCGTTACGAAAGTGTATTGTTGTCCTTTTCCTTGATCCCAAAATAAGTTCTCTTTTTATTAAATCATTTTCAACACAAAAACTTTCTATTTATTTTCACCTCATTATACTGTCACAAATTTCCATATGAGGGCCTAATAATAAATAATTCCAAATCTTAAATTAAAACATTCCAAATCTTAAATTAAAACACTTCTTTTCCAAGGGTTTTTCAAATTTAAAAATGTAACTGAAACAAAAATCATTAATCTTTTCCTGACGATTCGATTTTTATTTTATAATAATTAATTTAATAACGTCTGCCGAAGCAAAAAGTCAAACGAGTTTGTCTAAAAAAAAACTCAGTTGAAGAATTCCTGCGGTAAGGACAAGAGCTCCTCCGAGTGTCCTTGTAAAATTTAAAACTATTGGAATATGAAGCAGCAGGATAACGTGGAATATGAACAAAAAACTCAACACGGAACCCATTAGTCCAAAACAAGTCTGCAATATCACAGCCGACCACATAGTAGACCAACTATTGTTCAACGGAAAAACACAACCAAAACATAGAATAGGCGAAATTCGTAGAAATCAGAAAATCGAAGTCCTATTTACTAGTGTAAAGCGTCTGTCCATTTTTTTTCTGTCTCTATTTAGAACAAACATTACTTTACACTTTTTTGGCAAATCGAGGTCGATTAGCCCTGAAGGTTTATATTGAGGAAGTAGTGAATGTCCAAAAAAATTCGAATTCTGATAAATGTTCAAAATTTCCCGAAAATTAAAATGTTGCAAAAGTGGACGAAAATTGGATGGAAAAGTCGATTTTCATTTTAAGGAGGGGACGTATCGAATAAAAAATATTTTTCTAAATTTCATATTTGATCGATCGTTATTTTAAAAGTTTTCAATGTATCACCGTTCGGTTTCTTCGAAGTTGTAGCGCGGTTTTTCGTCTTTCGAAAACTGCAGGTTCGAAGATTTTCCAACAATCAGTTCTCTCAGAAATTTTCAAAATTTAACGAAAATTAAAATGTTGCAAAGCGGGCGAAAAATAGGATTTTCTTAAGTAAGCGAACCCCCTGAATACCAAGCAAGTGTTTTTATTTCGATAAATTCGAACTTAAAAATGTCATGTTTTTGGCTCATTCAAAGGGGGTAGTTTTAAGTGTTTTTTGGATGTTTCAAATATTTAAAATATTGTTATTATTATAACTACTAAATAAAAAAATGTTTACTCTATTTAGTTATTTTTACGATACCCCACCGTGTATAAAAGATGTACCTTTAGTTTATATTTACAAAAATGTATTAGTTACGATTACATAAAGGGTCGTGATTAATATGGATCATGACTAATACATTAATATATCAAAATAAATAAATTTATCGAAATTAATTTCGGTTGTTCAGTTGTTTAAAAAAGAACAATTTTAATATTTTCTTTTTAATCGATGGATCTATACTGCGGTTTTAGAACCGTTCAATCGCGCGCGCCCGTGAAGTTCCCTTTTGGATTGGGAAATGTACGTCTGAAATCAGAAAGTAACTTTAAAGTTTTTATTATTAAACGCTTTTAAATTTATTAAATGGAATTAAATTGTAAATTGGGAAAAAATTAGATTCCCTCATTAGGTTCTGATGATGATTTATTAATCGAAACTAGTTGTCATCGTTTACACCAACTAAAAAAGTTTAATAGTAGTAATATTCAAATAATTTCAACTCTAAATTATGGATATTTTTACGATTTTGTATTAAATATTTGTTTGTAAACATATTAGTCATTATTACGAAAGGATGTCGTGACTAAGATATTAATGTATCGAAATAAATTCATTATTCGAATGTTGGTCACCGCGATCGGTCTTAAAATCCAATAACTCTTTCTATTTTTATCAATTAGTTAAAAAATGTAATCGCTTTCGATTTTTTCGTTTTGTTGAGGATCTCGTGCGGTTTTAGAACCGTTCAATCGCGCTCTTGTGAAGTGCCCTTTTGAAATTGAAAATTTACTTCTGTAATCCTAAGGTAACATGCCTGTTATTTATTATCAAACACTTTTAAATTTATTAAATGAAATTGAATTGAAAATTGGAAAAAAAATTTAGTCGCTTTATTTTTAAAACTTTTTAATGCTCTTTGTAATTTTAAATTGATTTATAAATACCATTATAATTTTTTTTAGTTATTTCTTGCAGTAACAATGCGTATTTTTTTTTGTTTTCAATAGTAATTGCAACCAATAAATTATTTTACATTTTGTTCTTTGCGTTAAAGTACAGAGCGTTTAAACTTCTTTATAGACACAAATATTCTTACTTCACAAAATGAATACCTAAATAAAAAATTAGTCATTAAAATTAAAATTCAATTAAAGTTTAATCATCAATGTATGAATTTAGGAAAACTGGGGTATTTGCATGGTGGTCGCTTATTTTCCATTTTATTAAATTAACTATTCTGAAAATATTACATTTTTTTAACTATTTTTGTTTCGTTGGAAAGGTTGTTCGTTCTTCTATATTTCTCTTTTTGTTTGAAGCTATTTTCTCTTTTTGAAAGATCTTCAATACTTTTCTGTTTTTGGTTGAAGTTATTTTCTGTTTCTGTAGGAACTTTTTTTCTCTTTCCCTATTTTTCGTTTAAGATATTTTCTCTCTTTTTGGAGGGACTATTTATTCTATTTCCCTGTTTTTGTTTAAAGTTATTTTCTCCGTTTCTACAACGAATTTTCTGTTTCCCTGTTTTATGTTGAAGTTATTTTCTCTGATTCTGAAACGATTTTCCTATTTCCCCGTTTTTGCGTATTTTCTCTGATTCTGGAAGCAAACCTGTTTCCCTGTTTTTGGTTAAAGTTATTTTCTCTGATTCTGAAACGATTCTTTCCCTGTTTTTGGTTGAAGTTATTTACTCTTACTCTGGAAGAAATTCCTGTTTCCTTGTTTTGGGTAGAAGTTATTTTCTCTGTTTCTGGAAGGAATTTTCTATTTCCTTGTTTTCAGTTGAAGTTATTTACTCTGTTTCTGGAAGGAACCTCCTGTTTTATTTATTATGGTTTTTATATTTAAATATTTTACGGTACGCCACCCTGAATAGAAAATTTACCCTCTTGTTTATGTTTACATTTATGTGTTAGTCACGATTTCGTGAGTGAGTCGTGACTAAAGGATCGTGACTAATAAATACATATATAAATGTATATGAAAATAAATCAATTAGTCGAATTCGGATTTTGGGAGTGAACGATCGAAATTCAATTGCGTGGTTTATTAGTTTAAAATAATTAAACGATTTTAATTTTTTTCGTTTTTTTCATGGATTTTCGATATGGGTTTATACTTAAGAAGTCACAAGGTAAAATAAACGCTTTTTAATTAATTAAATGAAATGAAAAACATTTAGAAAGAACCTTTTAAATGCCTTTCGCAATTGTAATTATTAATCTATAGTTTACTATAATAATTGTTTAAATAAATTAATTGGTAGTTAACGCTAACGAATATAACTATTAATTTTTTCAACAAAATTTTTTTATTTAGTATTTGGATATGCTATTGGTATAATTGCATTTTTAAATTTTTTGATATATTATTTACGGTATCCGTGCTTGATTTTTTATTTATTTACAATAATAATTGGAACCAATAATTTAGTTTACACTTTTTAAGTTCCTTATGTTAATATACAGAGCGTTTAAACCTTTTTAACATTTCTTTATTGATACCTAAAAATAAAATAAGGAAACAAAAACGCGCGGTATATATCAAATCAATTCTATATTTATTTTGCTTAAAAAATGAACACCTTAACAAAAATTATTTTAATAAAATTACGGTTTATTTAAATTTTAAGCAAATTCAGAATAAATAGCGAATAAATAATATTTTATCTTTGTTTCAGAATATTCGGTGGTCATCATCAGGGTAAGAATTTTATCAGCAAAGCTAGGAAAACTGGTATCTATATTTGCATGGTGTTTTTTTGATTTATTTTTTATAAAATTCAACTATTCCGAAAATATTTTTGACTATATTAGATCTAATATAGAGGGTGGTACATAAATATTTTATTCGTAATGTCTTTTTGATAAAATGATTCTGGATAATTTTATTTTTAAATGTTTTGCGTATATCCCGTTTATGAAAAATGAGTGATATACCGTGTGTTCAACAACAGGGTGTCTTCGATTGATTACTATTAAATTTTTACATTTGTAAAAATTTATAATATACAGGGTGTTCCAAAAGTAAATGAACATTTTAAAACAAATTGTATTCCTGTGCATATATTTTATACACAGTTTATGAAAATTGATGATATACAGTGTGTTCGAACAGTAAATGAACATTCAACAGCAGAGTTTCTGCGAAAGAGAAACAAAATTTGAAATTCGAAAGGTAAGTGAACATTTTTAACAATTTTTACATTTTAATCACTGAATGACATAAAAATTGATAAAAATTAGTCTTCCGCATGAGGTCCTGATGATGATTTATTAATCGAAACTAGTTGTCATCTTTTACACCAACTAAAAAAGTTTAAAAGTACTAACATTCAATTAATTTCAACTCTAAATTATAGATATTTGTACGGTTTTTTATGAATTATTTGTTTGTAAACATATTAGTCATTATTACGTAAAGATGTCGTGACTAAGATACTAATGGAACGAAATAAATTCATTATTCGAGTGTTAGCCACCGCGATCGGTCCTAAAATCGAATAATTCTTTTGATTTTTGTCAATTAGTTAAAAAAATGTAATCGCTTTCGATTATTTCGTTTTCGTTGAGGATCTCGTGCGGTTTTAGATCCGTTTAATCGCGCGCGTGTGAAGTGCCCTTTAGGATTTGGAAATTTCCGTCTAAAATCAGAAGGTTAGTTGAAAGTTTTTATTATAAACGATTTTATTTTTATTTTAAAAATTAAGCAAATATTTTTAATTTAGAAACGTAAAAGTGATTTTTCCTTCTAAAATTTTCGTCACAATTACAAATTTTATTATTATAAATACTATTACAATTTATTATTAAATATTCGTTGGGAATTCTAAATAAAGTTTTGTTTATTACATTTAATTATTTTACGTTACGCCACCCTGTATAGAAAATTTACCCTTTTGTTTATGTTTACAATAATGCGTTAGTCACGATTTTGTGAGTCGTGACTAAAGGGTCGTGACTAATAAATTAATAAATGTATATCAAAATAAATCAATTAATTGAAGTCGGATTTTCGGAGTGAATGGTCGAAATTAAATTCGGTGGTTTTTTAGTTTAAAATAATTAAACTATTTTAATTTTTTTCGTTTTGTTCATGGATTTCGTATATGGATTTTTACTTAAGAAGTCACAAGGTAAAATTTTTAAATACTTTTTAATTAATTAAATGAAATGAAAAAAATTTAAAAATAAACTTTTAATTACCTTTCGCAATTGTTATTATTGTTCTATAGTTTATTATAATAGTTTAAATAAAATAATTGATTGTTAACGCTAACGAATATAACTATTAATTTAAAAAAATAATTTTTTTGTTTAGTATTTAGATATACTATGTTTAAATTATTGTATAATTTTTTTTAAAATTACGATTTATTTAAATTTTAAGCAAATTGAGAATAAATAGCGAATAAATAATATTTTCTCTTTTGTTTCAGAATTTTGGGTGGTCATCATCAGGGTAAGAATTTCATCAGGAAAGGTAAGAAAATTGGTATATTTGCATGATGTTTTTTTGATTAATTTTTTTTAAATTCAATTATTCCAAAAATATTTTTGACTATATTAGATCTAATATAGAGGGTGATACATAACTATTTTATTATTTATGTCTTTTTGATAAAATGATTCTGGATAATTTTATTTTTAAATGTTTTGCGTATATCCGGTTTAATAATAATAATCACTGAATGACATACAGTGTGTATATTATTTATTGTAAATTTTAGATTTTGGCACAACGTTTTTGGATGAACTAATTTCCTTTGTTTATGAAGGGAATTTTCCATTTCTTTGTTTTTGGTTGAAGAGATTTTCTTTATTTATGAATGAACTTTTCCATTTCTTTGTTTTTGGTTGAAGAGATTTTCTTTGTTTATGAAGGGACTTTTGCATTTCTTTCTTTTTGGTTGTAGAGATTTTCTTTGTTTATGAAGGGAATTTTCCATTTCTTTGTTTTTGGTTGAAGGGATTTTCTTTGTTTATAAAGGCTTTTGCATTTCTTTGTTTTTGGTTGAAGGGATTTTCTCTGTATATAAAGGCTTTTCCATTTCTTTGTTTGTGGTTGAAGGGATTTTCTTTGTTTATGAAGGGAATTTTCCATTTCTTTGTTTTTGGTTGTAGAGATTTTCGTTGTTTATGAAGGGAATTTTCCATTTCTTTGTTTTTGGTTGAAGAGATTTTCTTTGTTTATGAAGGGACTTTTGCATTTCTTTCTTTTTGGTTGTAGAGATTTTCTTTGTTTATGAAGGGAATTTTCCATTTCTTTGTTTTTGGTTGAAGGGATTTTCTTTGTTTATAAAGGCTTTTGCATTTCTTTGTTTTTGGTTGAAGGGATTTTCTCTGTATATAAAGGCTTTTCCATTTCTTTGTTTGTGGTTGAAGGGATTTTCTTTGTTTATGAAGAGAATTTTCCATTTCTTTGTTTTTGGTTGTAGAGATTTTCGTTGTTTATGAAGGGAATTTTCCATTTCTTTGTTTTTGGTTGAAGAGATTTTCTTTGTTTATGAAGGGACTTTTACAGTTCTTTGTTTTTGGTTGAAGAGATTTTCATTGTTTATGGAGGACTTTTCTTCTATTTTCCTGTCTTTGGTTAGTTATTTTATTTGGCCCTGATCTTCTTTTTCCCTGATTTCCGTTGAACAATAGTGCACCTCTAGCTGGGGTCTCTGCTGAACCTGCATTGATCAGACTTGTGTCCAAAGCAAGCGAATGCGTTAAAGGGGAAGGCAGTCGAATTTGTTCCGGAAACTCGGAAACTGAAGTTTGTAGGTTCGTGATCTCTTTTCTGCTCATTTGTTTCGGTGTGATGTTCAAGTTTATGCCAATTTTCATGTTTCTTTCTGTATTGTGTGGTTTATTTGGTTTTTGTTTCTTTGGAATCGTTGTTGAGGGACTCTCCATTTCTTTGTTATTGGTTGAAGGGATTTTCTTTGTTTATGAAGGGAATTTTCCATTTCTTTGTTTGTGGTTCAAGGGGTTTTATTTGTTTATGAAAGGACTTTTTCATTTCTTTGTTTTTGGTTGAAGAGATTTTCTTTGTTTATGAAGGGAATTTTCCATTTCTTTGTTTTTGGTTAAAGAGATTTTCTTTGTATCTGGGGACTTTTCTTCTATTTACCTAATTTTCCTTGAATGTGTGTTCTATGTTCCCGGTGAGGCTTTTCTACTATTTTCGTTGTTCATTAAGGGGCGCTCCTTCTTTTTCCTTGTTTTCCGTTGAACAATAGTGCACCTCTAGCTGGGGTCTCTGCTGAACCTGCATTGATCAGACTTGTGTCCAAAGCAAGCGAATGCGTTAAAGGGGAAGGCAGTCGAATTTGTTCCGGAAACTCGGAAACTGAAGTTTGTAGGTTCGTGATCTCTTTTCTGCTCATTTGTTTCGGTGTGATGTTCAAGTTTATGCCAATTTTCATGTTTCTTTCTGTATTGTGTGGTTTATTTGATTTTTGTTTCTTTGGAATCGTTGTTGAGGGACTCTCCATTTCTTTGTTTTTGGTTGAAGGGATTTTCTTTGTTTATGAAGGGAATTTTCCATTTCTTTGTTTTTGGTTAAAGAGATTTTCTTTGTATCTGGAGGACTTTTCTTCTATTTACCTAATTTTCCTTGAATGTGTGTTCTATGTTCCCGGTGAGGCTTTTCTACTATTTTTGTTGTTCATTAAGGGGCGCTCCTTCTTTTTCCTTGTTTTCCGTTGAACAATAGTGCACCTCTAGCTGGGGTCTCTGCTGAACCTGCATTGATCAGACTTGTGTCCAAAGCAAGCGAATGCGTTAAAGGGGATGGCAGTCGAATTTGTTCCGGAAACTCGGAAACTGAAGTTTGTAGGTTCGTGATCTCTTTTTTGCTCATTTGTTTCGGTGTAATGTTCAAATTTATGCCAATTTCCATGTTTCTTTCTGTATTGTGTGGTTTATTTGGATTTTGTTTCTTTGGAATCGTTGTTGAGGAACTTTCCATTTCTTTGTTTTTGGTTGAAGGGATTTTCTTTGTTTATGAAGGGAATTTTCCATTTCTTTGTTTGTGGTTCAAGGGGTTTTATTTGTTTATGAAAGGACTTTTTCATTTCTTTGTTTTTGGTTGAAGAGATTTTCTTTGTTTATGAAGGGAATTTTCCATTTCTTTGTTTTTGGTTAAAGAGATTTTCTTTGTATCTGGGGACTTTTCTTCTATTTACCTAATTTTCCTTGAATGTGTGTTCTATGTTCCCGGTGAGGCTTTTCTACTATTTTCGTTGTTCATTAAGGGGCGCTCCTTCTTTTTCCTTGTTTTCCGTTGAACAATAGTGCACCTCTAGCTGGGGTCTCTGCTGAACCTGCATTGATCAGACTTGTGTCCAAAGCAAGCGAATGCGTTAAAGGGGAAGGCAGTCGAATTTGTTCCGGAAACTCGGAAACTGAAGTTTGTAGGTTCGTGATCTCTTTTTTGCTCATTTGTATCGGTGTGATGTTCAAGTTTATGCCAATTTCCATTTTGCTTTCTGTATTGTGTGGTTTGTGTGGTTTATTTGGTTTTTGTTTCTTTGGAATCGTTGTTGAGGGACTCTCCATTTCTTTGTTTTTGGTTGAAGGGATTTTCTTTGTTTATGAAGGGAATTTTCCATTTCTTTGTTTGTGGTTGAAGGGGTTTTATTTGTTTATGAAAGGACTTTTTCATTTCTTTGTTTTTGGTTGAAGAGATTTTCTTTGTTTATGAAGGGAATTTTCCATTTCTTTGTGTTTGGTTAAAGAGATTTTCTTTGTATCTGGAGGACTTTTCTTCTATTTACCTAATTTTCCTTGAATGTGTGTTCTATGTTCCCGGTGAGGCTTTTCTACTATTTTCGTTGTTCATTAAGGGGCGCTCCTTCTTTTTCCTTGTTTTCCGTTGAACAATAGTGCACCTCTAGCTGGGGTCTCTGCTGAACCTGCATTGATCAGACTTGTGTCCAAAGCAAGCGAATGCGTTAAAGGGGAAGGCAGTCGAATTTGTTCCGGAAACTCGGAAACTGAAGTTTGTAGGTTCGTGATCTCTTTTCTGCTCATTTGTTTCGGTGTGATGTTCAAGTTTATGCCAATTTTCATGTTTCTTTCTGTATTGTGTGGTTTATTTGGTTTTTGTTTCTTTGGAATCGTTGTTGAGGGACTCTCCATTTCTTTGTTTTTGGTTGAAGAGATTTTCTTTGTTTATGAAGGGAATTTTCCATTTCTTTGTTTTTGGTTGAAGGGATTTTCTTTGTCTATGAAGGGAATTTTCCATTTCTTTGTTTTTGGTTGAAGGGATTTTCTTTGTTTATGAAAGGACTTTTCCATTTCTTTGTTTTTGGTTGAAGGGATTTTCTTTGTTTATGAAAGGACTTTTCCATTTCTTTGTTTGTGGTTGAAGGGATTTTCTTTGTTTATGAAAGGACTTTTCCATTTCTTTGTTTTTGGTTGAAGGGATTTTCTTTGTTTATGAAGGGACTTTTTCAGTTCTTTGTCTTTGGTTGAAGAGATTTTCTTTGTTTATGGAGACACTTATTCATTTCTTTGCTTTTGGTTGAACTTATTTTCTTTGTTTATGGAGGACTTTTCTTCTATTTTCCTGTCTTTGGTTAGTTATTTTATTTGGACCTGATCTTCTTTTTCCCTGATTTCCGTTGAACAATAGTGCACCTCTAGCTGGGGTCTCTGCTGAACCTGCATTGATCAGACTTGTGTCCAAAGCAAGCGAATGCGTTAAAGGGGAAGGCAGTCGAATTTGTTCCGGAAACTCGGAAACTGAAGTTTGTAGGTTCGTGATCTCTTTTTTGCTCATTTGTTTCGGTGTAATGTTCAAATTTATGCCAATTTCCATGTTTCTTTCTGTATTGTGTGGTTTATTTGGATTTTGTTTCTTTGGAATCGTTGTTGAGGAACTTTCCATTTCTTTGTTTTTGGTTGAAGGGATTTTCTTTGTTTATGAAGGGAATTTTCCATTTCTTTGTTTTTGGTTGAAGGGATTTTCTTTGTTTATGAAAGGACTTTTCCATTTCTTTGTTTTTGGTTGAAGGGATTTTCTTTGTTTATGAAAGGACTTTTCCATTTCTTTGTTTGTGGTTGAAGGGATTTTCTTTGTTTATGAAAGGACTTTTCCATTTCTTTGTTTTTGGTTGAAGGGATTTTCTTTGTTTATGAAGGGACTTTTTCAGTTCTTTGTCTTTGGTTGAAGAGATTTTCTTTGTTTATGGAGACACTTATTCATTTCTTTGCTTTTGGTTGAACTTATTTTCTTTGTTTATGGAGGACTTTTCTTCTATTTTCCTGTCTTTGGTTAGTTATTTTATTTGGACCTGATCTTCTTTTTCCCTGATTTCCGTTGAACAATAGTGCACCTCTAGCTGGGGTCTCTGCTGAACCTGCATTGATCAGACTTGTGTCCAAAGCAAGCGAATGCGTTAAAGGGGAAGGCAGTCGAATTTGTTCCGGAAACTCGGAAACTGAAGTTTGTAGGTTCGTGATCTCTTTTTTGCTCATTTGTTTCGGTGTAATGTTCAAATTTATGCCAATTTCCATGTTTCTTTCTGTATTGTGTGGTTTATTTGGATTTTGTTTCTTTGGAATCGTTGTTGAGGAACTTTCCATTTCTTTGTTTTTGGTTGAAGGGATTTTCTTTGTTTATGAAGGGAATTTTCCATTTCTTTGTTTGTGGTTGAAGGGATTTTCTTTGTTTATGAAAGGACTTTTTCAGTTCTTTGTTTTTGGTTGAAGAGATTTTCTTTGTTTATGGAGGACTTTTCTTCTATTTTCCTGTCTTTGGTTAAATATTTTATTTGGCCCTGATCTTCTTTTTCCCTGATTTCCGTTGAACAATAGTGCACCTCTAGCTGGGGTCTCTGCTGAACCTGCATTGATCAGACTTGTGTCCAAAGCAAGCGAATGCGTTAAAGGGGAAGGCAGTCGAATTTGTTCCGGAAACTCGGAAACTGAAGTTTGTAGGTTCGTGATCTCTTTTTTGCTCATTTGTTTCGGTGTAATGTTCAAATTTATGCCAATTTCCATGTTTCTTTCTGTATTGTGTGGTTTATTTGGATTTTGTTTCTTTGGAATCGTTGTTGAGGAACTTTCCATTTCTTTGTTTTTGGTTGAAGGGATTTTCTTTGTTTATGAAGGGAATTTTCCATTTCTTTGTTTGTGGTTGAAGGGATTTTCTTTGTTTATGAAAGGACTTTTTCAGTTCTTTGTTTTTGGTTGAAGAGATTTTCTTTGTTTATGGAGGACTTTTCTTCTATTTTCCTGTCTTTGGTTAAATATTTTATTTGGCCCTGATCTTCTTTTTCCCTGATTTCCGTTGAACAATAGTGCACCTCTAGCTGGGGTCTCTGCTGAACCTGCATTGATCAGACTTGTGTCCAAAGCAAGCGAATGCGTTAAAGGGGAAGGCAGTCGAATTTGTTCCGGAAACTCGGAAACTGAAGTTTGTAGGTTCGTGATCTCTTTTTTGCTCATTTGTTTCGGTGTGATGTTCAAGTTTATGCCAATTTCCATGTTTCTTTCTGTATTGTGTGGTTTATTTTGTTTTTGTTTCTTTAAAACGGTTGGTCTTTTATTTTTCTGGTTTTCGTTGAAGTTACTGTTTCTCTTATTGAAAGCACTTCTCTATTAAATGAGAAAGAAACACATTGAGAGTCCATCGATTTAAAGAAAAGAAATACAATTAAAGTTCTATAAAACTTTAGCTGTGCCAACTCTTACAGACGGATATGAGATACGGACAATAACAAAGAAAGAAGATAGTAGGATCCCGGCTCAAAAAGTGAAATTTTTAAGTAGAGTTAAAGGATGCATAAGAAGAAACCAAATAAGAAACGACGACATTAGGAAAGAGCTTAATATATACGGGTTAAAAGAAAAGATCAAAGACAACAGATGAAGATGAAGATGATGGAAAAACTTTTCTGTTTACCTGTTATTGGTTGAAGTTCTTTTCTCTGTACTGATTTATTTTTTTCTTATATTTCCCTGTTTTTGTTTGATGTTGTTTTCTTTGTTTATGGAGGCACATCTCTATTTCCCTGTTTTTGGCGAAATTATTTGCTTTCTTTATGGTGGAATTTTTCTTCTATTTTCCTGTTTTTGATTGAAATTATTTTATCTGTTTATGGAAGGATTTTTCTGATATTTTCCTATTTTTAAGCGAAGGTATTTTCTGTCTTTATTATTCATTAATGATAGTTTTCATTACTTGTGAATTTCATTTATTTGGGGCAATATGGGGTTATAGGGCTACAGGCGAACCATCCCCTTAAAAATGGTAACGCGCCAAGGTAATACCTCAGTGGTGGTGTGGAAATTTACCGATAAATATATTATTAGAATTTAGTTGATTCCACTGCTCTGATTAGTGTTAAATATCTCAAAACTTTTTACCACTTATTTCTTGGCTCATTTTTTCGGAAATTGAACGCAAAACATTAATGCGCAGGTAATTTTAAAATAATAGAGCCCATCATTACATTCTATTTCATTGATAAGAAGATATTACACTGCGCATGAAACTAACTTTTTATATTTTCAAAATATTTTTGTACCTATCATTGATTTGTTTTTTTTTAAATTCCAATTGTTTCCATACATAAGAGCTCGGGGTTTTTTGATACCGCCAAATATTTCATTAGAAATTGGGTGAGGAGTAAAAATTGGAAGGATAAACTAAGGAGCTGAAAGGCATTTATACCTTGCAGAAAATAAAGAAATATCCAGAATTTGACTTTATTTTCTTTTCGTTGATAGTGCTTAAAAAGCTGTCAACAATAAGATAAAACAAAAAGAATGTAAAGCAAAATATCCTGTTGGATCTAATTGAATCTGAAGTTTCATCATCGTTGGATAACATTTTTTCTGCTCTGGAGCTAAATCTTATTTTTTAATGGAATTAGTTGGTTTTGTAAAAGTTAGTTTTAAGATTCTGATGCCGACCGAGATTAAGATTGATATCCAACCGAAATTTCATTTTTGAAAAAAAAAATGGATAAGCTGGTTTTACCGAAGAGCTCCTCAGATACTAAAAATGAAGAATTGTTATCCGCTCTGAAATAACTTTAGAGTATTTCGATTCTAAATTGCAAAATTTAAATTTTAACTCCATTTACGAGGTTTATCCAATATAAGTACTTGTAAATGTTAAGAACTTTATAAGAAATGGCATTTAAATATGGAATGTACCACGTATAATAACTTGATACATGAGGTAGTGAAGTTCTGTTGGCCAAATCAAGTCGTCTCCATCAACCGCACATGAATTTTTAAGTATTTGACTGAGTTTCTATGAGAATAAAGCATTCCCCTTCTAAGTTTTTAGGCAGTAGCGCGTGTAGGTGATTGTTTTCTTAAAATTCTAATTTTTCTTTTGTGTAAAATCGGACAATGAAATAATCAAAAGAATTTCAGAACTAACAAAAATAAATGAGCATGTCATTAAAAATTGTGTTACCCCCCTTACAACCCATCATTATTAGACTAAATAAAGATTCTTTTTCAGAATTTGAGTACGAAGATTTCTAAAGTAAAGATATTTTTATTTATTTAAATAACCGTAGAAACTAGTTTTCTAGTATGTAACCCTTACAGGACGAATGTTATTTATAGATTTTTTATTTATTTTTAATAGCGTAACAGAAATAGGTTTCTTTAATTTGGTTTGAAGAACGTGATTTTATTTTATTTGAAAACTTGGAAAAAAAATAATCTAAAAAATAAAACATTTCATTCATTTATAATTATAATACTATGTATAGAGTCTTTCATTTTTATTGACACGAATATCAAATTTATGTAAATACTTAAGCAGCTACGCCAATGGATCTTCATTGGTTCTTGGATTTTTATGAGCTTTTTTTAGAGGTTTTGCAATTTAGAGTAGAAATACTCTAACTGCAGATTTATACCGTTTAATAACTGGCCTATTTATCTGTCATCTCATCTCTTTTGTACCGATCAAGATCGCTTCGAAGCTGAAGGGTTTATTGGATCGGTTCGTGGGTAATAAAAAACAGAAATGCTCAAACGAGATACGCATGTTTTTACAAGAACATGATCGAAAACATTTGGCGTGTTTTAATCACTGAAAATGGCAATTAAATTAAAAAAAAATATTCTACAGGTACAAAAGTTAAATTAGAGTGTTGGTAAAATTTTATGGTGCCCAACGTGGGATTATGTACTTATATTTATTATATAATAATAACAGGAAATGTTTACAAAAAAAAACAAAAAAAAATAGATATAAAACAAATAAAGAATCCAAAATGCAAAGAAATAACAATGGTGATTTTAATAAAGTACTCTTTCTTGGGTTGTCGAATGTTTGAGTTGTTCTTAAACCAGGCCATGGAATATGAAAATTGCATTTCGCAATTAGAGCTTCACATTCTATTTCACCTTTTAATAAATTGTATAACAAAAAGATGGTTCGAAGATTTTCCAACAATCGGTTCAGTTACGTTGGCCTTTAATCTTATGGGACGTCTTAATGTCGGTTTTTAGAAATTCGATTCGCTTTTATTTTAACAGTGTAAAGCGTCGGTCCATTTTTTTCTCTCCCTATTTAGACTTCAAGTTATGCAAAATACACGCTGCAAATTTATCTATGACCTCAGAAAATGTAATTGTATTTCAGTAGCTCTTTTTATCAGTTTCCAGTTATAAATACTTTGAATGTCATATAAAAATGAATAATTACTTGTTAATCTGAATTTTTATTCTTCCTTAATTCATATTTTGAGTTTAACAAGTCAATAAAATCCTATTCATTTGCAACATTTTATAAATAAACTGATTTGTATAATTTTTCTAAGGACTGGGAGACCTAAACGAGACAAGTCATTTTCTTATCAGAAGAAAATATGACGTAACAACTTGTCAATAATCTTGTCAATTTTTAGTAATTTGACAGGCTGCGGACTCCAATCAGGTTTGAGCTTCAAGGTCAGTGAAATTGGAAATTGCTTTTTACATTCAGGAAAGGAGGCTGTTCTCAGTTGTCACTTTTTGATTGTTCCTCTAGTGCACTTTTCCTTCTTTAGTTCAGCAGAAGCTCTAGTTTGAGGTACGTAATAACTATTATTGTTATCTTCTGTAACTTTCAACACCACTAACTTCTTAGTGCATCATCCACGATCTGAGAAATGTAATGGACAATAAATATCTTCGTTAATAAACAGCCTCAATTAACCGACATAATAAAAAATTAATCGCTATTGATAGAAGCGAGGGTAGAAATATTACTTTTAAAAAGACTATAAATAATGTCTATAGTTTAGGTTAACTGCTAATTTAGAAGTTAGTAGTTAAGCTTACCCTAACTGGAGACATGGTTTATTTTAAAAAGTAATATTTCTTTCCTCGCTTCTGTCTATAACAGTTTAAGAAGCGTTATTTTTTATTCAGTTAATTAACTGAGATTGTTATTTAATGAAGATATTTTTTGCTAAAATACTTGTCTCAGATCGCGCTTCATTTTATGATGACGACATTAAGAAGTTATTTGAAAGTTACAGAACGTAACAGTAAAACAGTAATAATGTACCTCAACATAGACCCTCTACTGAACTAAGGAAGGAAAAGTGCACTAGAGGTACAGTCAAAGAGAGGCAAAGTCGACCGCCGACCAGCCCCTCGCACCTCCCTGAGGGCACCAGTTAAACACCCGCCATCTTTTACCGAAGCACTTGCTGTTCTGGTCCAACATCTCGTGTTCAATGTTCACTCCTTCCTGGTTCCCCCGTTTAAGAATCAAGTACAATAATTCCGTCTAGAAAATAAAGAACTGAAATTATTGTGCAAAAACTTAGAGAAAGCGTTACCACAAGCTGAAGAACAAGAAGTTCAAGCAATTAGTAAGATAGCACACTGGTGTACCAAGTTTAGAAAGGTATCAGTGTTATCCACTGTTTGTTAGACTACCAGTGTATCCTCCAAGTGGTGGCCCTTGCCCACCAGAACGTCCTCCTGGCGGTTCACCTTCTAGACCATGCAGTCCATGTCTATCACCTGCTGTTCCTTTGGTGTCTGCTGTGTGTCCACCTCCACCTTGCCCCTCAATGTACCATCCTCAGTATTCTCTTAGAAGAGTATACTTAGTTGCACCAGCGCTTCCTGTTCCATTTTGTGATCTTTGCCAGCCATGTTCACCATGTACTCCTTGTGTTAAATGTGGACCATGCATCCGCCTTTTGATTCCCCACCAGCTGGTCCTTGTCTATATTAAGGAAACGTTAGCATCAGCTGAAGAACAAGATCAGCTTTAGAAATGTTTATGAACGAAGGGACTATAATAATCCAATATTATGTCGGCAAAGTACAACAAGGTTTGTTCGAAAAAGAAGCCAATGAGCAACTAGCCACTCTCAAAAAGAAGTTCGAAAAATTGCATCAAATCCACGGTGAGTTTTTGGACGTTCTTCGGGAGTCAAACGAAGCAATTTTAGAACAAATCGTCGAGAAAAACGAGGAAATAGAAAAAGCAAGTTGAAAACTGAAAGATTATGAAACTAAAGAAACTGTACAATCAAAACCAGAAGTAACAAATTTGTAAACTAGACATTTTGAAGAGAGATTAAAAATTTTAGAAGTACCAGAAGTACAATCGTTGAGAGAGGTTGAATGAGGTAGAGAGAAGGAGTCGAACTAAGAAAATCTTAAGCTGAAGTAACAGAAAAAGCAGACATTCTAGTAGCGGCTGAAGAAAAATCCATTGTAAAATTTTATGTATAATAAAATTTTTGATTTTGTATTTGATATATTATTACCTCTATTTGTAATTTTTAGAATTAATACCTTTTCTTGTATATCTTTTTACAATCCCTTACTTACTCAGAATGGACTATTTTGGTTACTCAAATTGTAAAAAAAACAGATTGCATTGAAACTTCATATAGTTAAATTTAATATCACAATTGCATTAATCTGACAAATCGAATTCTACAGTTTAGTCACGAATATAATCATTTAAATTGTACCCCCATAAAGATACTACGAATTTGGTGCGACCCACGTGTTAGTTTACCCTCGACCTACAGTAAATTAACAGCTGATTTGGGGTGAACGATATGGCGGTCGGCTAAATTCTGCCTTATTCATTTATTCACGTAAATTTGGTCGATGTACTACAGGGTTGAACTCTCTTTACTCTATCTAAATCTGTGCCATTAGGTGACTCTGAACATGAAGGGTACTTCGCTGGTACTGATCTGGCCCAACCTACAACAATTTCCCTGCCTAGATGGGCATGAACATAAGGGTTACTCGTCGGTATTGATCCGGCCGTGTCTGAGTAGGGGCATCTAGAAAATATCTCTGGTAGTTTATAAGAGAGTTCAAGCCTGAGTATATCGTCTGTATATCAAAGTACATAAATCTAAAATTGTAATATTTGGTGGCAGACGGCCTGTTGCCAATTTTATTGGGAGGGACATCTAAGAGGTCCCAGTGAGAAATTCAATTTTTCCATTTCTGTTCTTTTTAAACAATTATTAAATAAATTCTGTAAAATGGTTTCTTGTGGTTGATTTCATTCACAAATTTGGACCAAACTTTGCAAAATGATTTAGGGTTATTTTATAAGGGGGTTCATTATACAACGAGGGGTATATACCTACAAACAAAAGTATAACAAGACGATCACTGCCGGAGGAGAAAGGCCAATAAAATTAGTATAGAAATATCGGGGGAAAAGGAAAGAGAGAGGGGTATAATTATTAAAGTTTCTTTTTCTTTTTCAAATTAACTAGTACCCAGGGGTAGGTAAGTTACAAGGCCAAATATTAAATATTTGCTATTAAAGTATCAGGTTCATCTCTCTTATTAAAACCAATTTTTCATTTTTATTGACACGAATATAAAATTTATGTAGATACTTAAGCAGCTACGCCAATGAGTCTTCATTTCAATTTTATGATTCATCAGATAGACATTCCTTGGTTACATGACACATATTTTTATTAAAAGTGTGAGGTGTTGCCGCGTATAAATCTTCGATTAAATGTTTAAAATGAATTTTTGTGTAAACTAATTTCAAAGTTAGCATTATTTGCGCGGACACCCTACCCTGTTTTTTATAATTGGAAAACCGCTTTCCTATATTTTACAAAAAGACCGTTCGGGATTAAAAGGCATAAATTACAATGAAAATTATCATTTATACTAAAAAGATTTTTTTTAAACTTGAATGAAGAGCAAAATGTTACAGACAAATCTAATATTATTGCAAAATCAAATTGACATTAGGTTTGACGTTCTGATGGTATTTACGTATTTCCAAGGATCAGTTTATTTATTTTCAAGCTGAAATTTGTAGTAATATGTAAATAATTCAGTAGTAAATTTTAAATTATTACTTTAATAGGCTTTTATCCAATAATCCTGTAGATGATTTTCCCACACCTGTCATATTTGATATATTTGGACGCACTTAATACTTCCATATAAATTTTCTCTTTTTATAGAGTCGTATACTATTTTTATAATTTGCTATTTATGTTTACTCTACACAATGACACTGTTTAACTAGTTTATCATAGCAAATACAATTTATTACGTACCAACATTTTATTCATCGTTTTTTATAAACAATCCTCTAGTGTACGTCCAAAATTCCAAAAATAAGTGAAATATTCAAAGAATTGTTAACAACTTAAACACTGAGAGAAAAGGATATCTTAACATTCTAAATACAACTTTTAACAAAGAAATAATTAAATAACTAATTGATGTATTGATATATTGATGACAACCTTTTTATTTAACTCATGTTAAAGCCATTAGTTCTTAGATGGAAGTTTGTCTGTTAAATAAAATTTTAACAAAGATTTTTTTTAATTTGTAGCACAATCTCCTAATTAGTTACTCCATCTTATTTACAAAAAAACTTTCAAATATATATTTGCGAGTAACCACGTAGTTATTTATGTTTTGATTAATTTGCACAGATTATACAAGCTCATTGTCTCAAAAACTGTATTCTCACTTCGAAGGTAATGGCTTTCCTGATAAGACAAACGCCACCCTATCCAACTTGTAACACCTTTTGGACCATTGCCACCCCGTGTTACCAGGGAATACGTACTCGGGTCTATTCAACCCTCGTCAAAATTAAAACCAGGGTAATGACGATGTAAGAACGGTTGCAATATTTGTAAAAATAATTGACAACTCTCATACTCGCAATGCTTTGTTATCAGTATCTAAACATCCCATTACGTATTAAATAGAGTAGATTTATATCAAAGAAGACACAATATTGACAACTATACAGATTCAAAATAAATATTTGATCCCACACACGAATCCATGTGAGCGTAAGAAAATGCGTTATAAATAAGCGAGAATGAATTACAATTTCCCTTCTAATATATTGAAGTGGGCATTCGGAGGTGAGAAAATCGTTCCGGTCAATTCAATAGAACGTACCGGAAGACATAATAAAACGGAGTTCGAGAATCTAACGACTCTGTCATTTTCAGCCAATCATAATCATAATAATTTATTTATTTATTTCTATAATCTGAAAACCTTGAGGAACTACATAGTCATGATTTTTATATATACGAAGATTATTCGAACTGTTATCGAACTGATGTGCAGATAAAAAAATTGAATTGATTATTTGAATTTAGTTTTTTTATCTCTAAGGGAAATTTGAATTTTTTGTCAAATATTTTTAAGGTGAATATTATAAACGGGCTGACCTGTAAGAATGACAGACCTTCCTAAGGATCTTATTTATTTTTACGTGCCCAATCAACATCTTTCTGAACAATCCTCGTATTTTTAAAAATCATGATTGTGGAAATTTTCAAGGTTTTAAAATTATACAAACAATAATTTCAGTATAAGTAAATGATTTGCAAAATTTTTATTATAAGCTAATTGAATGTATATTTTTTTTAACTACATCTAGAGGGTGATATTCAAAGGATATTTGTCCATTGTACATCCACGACTTGCTCTATATTTGTGGATATTTACATATTTTCCACTTTTTTTTGACTCTAGGACATTTTATACTGGGTGGCTCACAAGTTACTAGGATTTTAAAAGTGGATACGTTTTTTGCTAATTAATATTTTTTCTTTCTTTTACGAAACTATCCCTCGCCAGAATCGCAGAACCACCATTCAATTATTTGAACGCAACCATCATATTGAAGATATTTAAGCTTAAGCTAGGTTTTCTTAGGTTAGGTTCAGTTAGGTTTTTAATATAATTCTAGAACCTAACCTAACTAGTCTAAATTCATATTTTAGGAAATACTCTAGGTAAAAGTATCTCAATCTATCACCTTATATTTTAGGGAATGTACTTACTTAGGTTTTACTTTGAAATAAAGTATATTTTACTTTGGTTTATTATTTAACCTCAAATAATTTTGTGCACTCTATAGATATGATATAAAACCCTTTGAAAACACTTTTTTTATTGTTTTGTACTGGTTTTCGCGACCAACTAGCCTGTCAATGTGTATTTATATTAAATCTAAGACATTCATAAACAATGGACCACGCCAGAACTCGAACCTGGGACCTCGGGACCAAATGTTGGTTCTCACCGCACTCGGTTACCGAGGTCGACCACTTAGAAAATAAAATTCAATAAAATGTAGATTCTTTTATAATTATTGTTATTATTATTACGAATTTTTTAACGTGATGGTTGAATGTTATATGTTAATATGTTTCTCCCACATGTTCAATAGTTAACTCAGAAATCTAAAAAAAAATTAAATGAAAAGTATAAAAAATATGGGTCTAGAAAATAAGTTATTTTACCTGAACATTTGGTGGTGTTGATAAAACATACGCAGCAACATTTGCGACGTCACTTGCAACCAAAAATGGCATATTATTAAATGTTTCTTGAACCTCTACTGTCATTTTCGACATATCCATCATTTCTGTTGTGACAGCCCCTGGACTAAGGCTCTAAAAAATGTTTCTTTCATTACATTTGCAAAAAAAGGAATCTGTATATAGAATTTTTACTACAAAAACCGATACATGATTACGCTATAATATTATTTCAAAAACCGTATTAAAGTGAAATTGAAAAGTTGGTCAAACTGATTATGATTTATGTTCCTATTAATCATCTAGAAAGTGTTTATGATAGTATGAAAAGCACATGAAGGGAAAAAGAAAAGAGGATCACAAGGATAAAATAAAGAAAAGCGGTCGAAGAAGATCTGGGAGAGAAGAAAATAATCAATTGGCAAGAAACCGATTACCCTGGACAAAATTAATTAAGTTATAGGCCTAAAAGATCTATGTTAAGCTTATAAAAATATACTAATTTAGTTAGGTTAGAATATCGATTGTGTTGTTAACAACACATTTTTCATGTTAATAATATTATCAATAATAAAATTTTGTTAATTAGTCTTCTTTTAAACTTCTTTTTTAGTACTAAATATTACAAATACGAATTTACAAATCAGTGACTACCTATATATCAAAAGAGGCCAAAATATTTATTTATTTTACACAATCGATATTTTTTACATGATTAAACTACAAATCATAGTGTAATCACAATGTCTATAATTCTGTGCTAAAAGGATATAAAAAGTTTAAACATTTGCAATTGAAATAAACAATATTTTTTTATTGACAAACGTTTAATCTATAACAATGAAACATAACATAACATAACAAGTGATTCTAGTTAATTTACATGTGTATCAATACATTTGTCTACAGACGCAAAACAAATTATTAAAAACATTTTTCGTGCGATCACCGAAAAAAAGAAAAGGGATGAAGGAAACTGCTACTTAGACTAAAACAATACTTTGAACCGTAAGAAGTATTATTAATATTATCTGATAGATTCTACTGGCGTATCTAGGAAATTAGATCGATTTAATGAAGATCCCATTCGGAGTACAATTTACAAAATGTATGCCAAGCAAATATGCAACAAGATTATTTTTGAGATAATTACGCACGAAATATGGATCATGAAGTTCTTAAGACATCCAGCATATTATTCTATTTTTCAAACCTATAATAATATAACAATGGCTATTTTCGGTAGAAAAAAAAGTCTAATTGACAGAATATGACAATTATGAAAGAATCTTACTATATGACGTGGATCGATTTTCATAGTAAAAATTCTTTATATAATGTAAATTACTACTATCATAATTGACTTTACCGTTATTTTAATTTTCGAGCCCATATTGGCCAATTCTAAACGCAAGATCTCAGTTAAGGCAGTAACGGCATGTTTACTGGCCGGATAACGACTTTATGACCTGTCACACTATTGATGTTGATAATATGGCCATCAATGTTATTATCCTTCATCTGCTTGATGGCTTCTCTGGTACAAATGCAAAGTCCTAAGACATTAGTGTCAAGGATATTCTTCATATCTTCTGTGGAACTGTTCCATAGAGTATTGAAGCGAACTACACCGGCGTTGTTGATCAAAATACTTATTGATCCTACATTGGTTTTGATCCATTTGAAGGCGTTGATGATATCTTCTTCTTTGGAAACGTCGCCTTTGTATGAATAGAATTTTCCTTTTTTGGAGGATAGTTTTTTGGCTATTTCTTCGAGGTATTCTTTTCTTCTGGCAAAGCCAACAACCTAAAACCAAAAATTTCAATTGTATGGTCTATTACAAATACTTTGATTTTTTCTCTTCTTCAGAAGAGAATACTAGAATCTAAATGTGTATGCCAATGACAGCATAAGTGGTTAAAAACTTTCCATTTCTACATTCTTAAAACATTTTGCTTAGCTTTAATTCTACAGGGGTGTGTCAGTTGGTCTGTCACCACATCGTATATTACATAAAGATATTGGAACTTCACCAAGATTAAAGGGAATGCCTGATTCAGTCATAGTATATTATAATATGGACACAAACCACAAGCAAACTAAAATGTTTACCCACAAAATCAAAGAAAAGAATCAGAAAAATACACAAACACGTTGTAAACAAAGCTACAATTGCCTCTAACCGCTGCGCTCTATCACTTTGTGCTATGTGACGTCATGCCCAATAGCAGCGTCTTTACGGGAGCTTGGAATTTAAATGTTTTATAGTGGCCGTCTGGGGCAAAATTAATAATTTTTTTGCTGATACATGTTTCCTAACAATGTATACTTATGATTTGTAATAATTTTTTCCTATTTAAATTTTTTGTCAAGTTCTCTATTGTACTGATTCTAAAAGACATCATTAGATTAGAAGAGTCAATATAATAGAAGATAATGGTGGTAATGAATTCAATACAAGGTTTCTTTGTTCACTAACAATTTCTGCTTAAAATCTATTTGTAATTATACTTGAAACTTAATATTTGCACTTACTTTTTTATTAATCTCATTAAACAATTATAATTTGGTAAAACCATACATTCTAAAACCTTTTACCTGTAATTTATTTATAAATTTTAAATATTTTTACGTAATTGCGATCTTCGTCTGCAGTTTACGAGTTTGTTTTCAGGTAAAATTTTTGTCAGAGGAATAAAACGTGACCGCATTATTAACGCCGTTCTAAATAAACTAATTATAGTGAAAACTTACTTTTTTAATGAAAATAATCCAAAATATTCGTGACTAAACTCTTAAATTTTTATGATGAAAATCGCTTTCTGAATTTTCCACATGGGTTAAATAATTTCCAACCCTTGTAAATCCACTTCTATTATCAACATGAAGTTGACGAGTAGCAAGTGACAAAATTAATTTTTCTACGATTGTTAAGAAATATGTTGTTTTTCTTACATTTCATGAAACTACAAATTAAGATTTCGTGGGGAAATTTCTTCCCATGGTATTTAGTCCACGCTATGTACCGGGTGAGTAACTGAGAACGACCGTCGGCCATATTTCAGAATTTGATTTTAGTACAGCTTCGGGAAGAAAAATTTATAGCGAAAGTGACCTCGAGAAAAACCTGGAAATCATTTAGATTGTAGGTCCACCACTAGAGGGCATAATTCAATACCAAAAATTTAAAAAACAAAATTTACCTAACTAAAGGATATTGGAAACACGATCATCATATTCTTCGAAAAAGTTTTAGTCTATTTTTCAAATAAGTCAAATATGCAATACAAACTATTTCAGTGGCAGAAATTGAAATTTTGAACATTTGGGGCGCCACTTATTACGTTCATAGTAGTGATTTGTTGTGGTTTGTTTAATTTGTTAATTACTAGATTATTATTGTTTTTATTTTATATACTATTTGTTTTCGTTGATGGTAATAATTAATACATTTTACAAGAGTATAAATTGCTACATCTCCGGAAAGGAAAAATATGTCGACATGGGATTTATTTATTGATAATTTTGTCTACTTTTTAAAAACATACTCGAAATTATATATCTCTATTTACTATTTAAATAAAAAATACAATATCTTAAAAAAATTGAACAGTACCCTCTAGTATTCACGTTACTGATTAGATTGCTCGGAATTTAGAATTATTTCATAAGTGGAGAAAAACTCATGTCAATTAACCCTAACATTATAACAATCGGTGAAGCAGTACCGCAGTTACAGCCGTTCTTAGTTGCCCACCCGGTACATTTAAGTAGGGAATCAACAAAAATTTAAGATATACAAAATTGCCTCTGTAATAAAAGTCAAAAAATTAATTTTTTATAGATTCGAATATACTTTCTAAAAAAATTCTTAAAATGGAAACAGATCTACTGAAAGTACACCATCAGAAAAAATCAGACACTGTAACTCTAGATTTATTATCGGAAAAAGTACGAAATAGTTTGTAAGAAGTTTAATGGAGTGAAGGAAAAAATCTAAATTTAAATCATATTAATTGGTAGAAAAAGTATAATGTGCAAAAAAAATACTTCTCATTCTTGTAATTGCGGCACTCGCCCTAAGAGGGCCAACTTTCACACTCATTCATAACATTTTACATTAATATTTGCCTATGATTTAATGAAATACCCTCTTCTAATCACGAACCTATACTACAAAAATTCTAGCACGTTTTTATTTATTAAATACATACCTTTAATCCATTTTCAACTAATTTTTCAACAATAGCCTCGCTTTACCCCGTTATATAATCGTATAATAATAATTTTATCTACCACTGCCTGGATAAAAATCTATCTAGCAAATTCATTTGAGTTGGATATTAAACATTATTATATAATGAATCCATTATCTAACTCAGTTGGTTAATGAATAAATGAATGAAATATGCCTTAATAAAATATTGCTGTGGAATAAGATATAAGGCGTTAAAGTTGAATTTTTTTTTTCATTTTTTTCTGATAATGACAGTATATTTATCAATTGTTATCGAAATCGGCACAGAGGCATAACTTTGGACAAGGAATATTATTTTATGTATTATTTCACATTTTGTTGCATGGGGCGCCAAACCTTTTTCGATTGAAATGTTTCGTCGCAATCATTTTAAGAATGAAGAAATGAGGGATATGGTTTGTGTATACGCACAAGAAAATTTGCGGTCATACTGCAGCCAACAGGTATGAATTGTTATATCCAGACAGAAGGTAACCGAATCATAAAACTTTTGCAATCTATTTGGGTTTGGGTGAAACCGGGTCATTTCATAGTAAAAATCTGGATGGTCGTCCGGAACAAATCACACCTAATGAAGCAGATGAAATTTTGGATCGAGTAGATGAAAATCCTGAAGTAAGTTCACGTCAACTGGCAGCAACAACAGGAGTAATTCAGTCGTCTATTATTAGAATTCTGAAAAAAGAAAAATTCCACCCTTATCACTTCACTCCTGTTCAAAATTTGCTTCCAAGAGATCTCCCACGATGGTTACAGTTCTGCCAACGTTTTCTCAACAAGCATAATGATGACCAAAATTTTATTAAGAATATTATGTTCACCGATGAAGAGACTCTTACCAAACGAGGGGTTTTTAATTGGCGGAAGTCATTACTGGGAAGAAAAAAACCCGCATGCTGTTAAATAAATACATTTTCAGCATGAGTTTAAATTGAATATTTGGTGTGACATTATAGGCGACCAACTACTAGACCCATATGTTCTTCCTCTAAATTTAAATAGAGATTCTTATTTATCCTTTCTGCAAAATACTTTTAGTGGTATTTTGGATGATATTCACTAGATGTAAGCAGGAAATTGTGGTTTATGCAGAATGAAGCTCCACCTCATTTCCCATTAGTTGTTCGAAATCATCTAAGTGGTATATTTCCTCAACGATGGATTGGCAGAGGAAGTGGTTTTGAATGGCCACCAAGAAGTCCTGACTATAACCCCCATTTTTCTTTGAATAATGCCCCCAAAGACTTTAGATAGCTTCTCTAAATTAGCTATTAACACCTTCTCATCCGTTTCATTTTTGACTTTCTTTCCCTCACACCATTTTCTAAAACGTCCATAAGTTTGTTCTGATTTTGTTCGTGATTTTTGTGAAATTAGTAACGAAATTACTTTCGTTGTATAAAATTCAATATTTGATGCAATACTTTCAAATTCAGGCTCACTCATATTAACACGTTTTCTAGAAACTAAGAGAAATTAAAATATTTAACGTTGTTTGTAACAAACTATCAGGTTGACATATCAATAAATAACTGCTATTACAGCATCGCTGATTGAATTTTTGGCAGTCGTAAATAAAATGTTGTATTTGTTTCTTGTGATAAGGGTTATCAACATACTTATGCTGTAACCAACTCGGTTTAACACTCTCGTCTTGCAAATTTCTTTATACTATAGTTACAAGCATTTTATTTTTAGTAATTATTACATCATTTTCATCCAGTAAGTAATGTTTAGTTAAATGATGGGTATATTATCAAAATTTTAGAAAAAGTTGTTTATTTAAAATTAAAAAAATTGCAATCACCGAAAATAAACAAATAATTAATTAACAACAAAAAATTAATAGCCAATTTAGTTTTTGTCGAAAAAACATTATTCAGAAGATTTTACATTAATTGATTCAAAGTAATTGGATTCCGAGGTCAAACTCCTAAAGTAATGTACTAATAGTTCCTTTTAAATTATTGGCTTTTATCATGTTTTTTATTAATTTCGGTCATAGCACTTGTGTTTTCTCGATGAATACTGGAGCAACTAATCTAAAATATACAAATCTACAAAAGTGGAAAAACTGATAAATTTTTTATCGTAACGTACTTTTTAAAGCTCATTAATTATTCCATTTTCCCCAACATTCTTGTTGTTCTTTAGATTTTGTATTATTTCGTGTTTTTCTTATCTTGTTGGCTAACATTCCATTTACGTCTTCTGACTCCCATTAATTTTCTTCTTCTAAAACGGTTTCTAAATTATTATTATTACATACAATGAAGAAGTTATCTACAAACAGCTATTAACCATATCAACGACTGGACTAAAAGATGGAAAATCAACCTCAATGAGACAAAATATATCAATGTCAACTTTACGAATAAAAGAATAGATCCTATACCTATCAGATCAAATAATAATTTGATACATAAATACAACTAAATACTTTGGTTTTACCTTGGATGTCAAGTTCTGCAGGAAAACACATGTCAAAAAAAAACGGGAAGAACTCGGACTCAAATACAAAAAAATGTATTGGCTTATTGGAAGAAACTCCACTCTGTCACTACAAAATAAGCTTATGTTCTATAAGCAAATACTTAACCCTGTGTGGTCCTATGGCATCCAAGGGATGTACTAAACAATGAAATCATTCAGAGAGGACTGAGGAACTTCGTAGATACCCCCTGGTACATCAGAAACAGAAACCTTCGTCGGGTCTTGGGAATTATTTACCAGACTACCAAAAAATTTGCTAAGAGTCACTTTCCTCCTTGACGAGACTGGATCAGAAAGAAGGCTCAAGAGGACTAAGCCTTTTGAGTTAGTTTAGTGACAAGTTAAAAGCAGAGCTTGTGAAGAACATACTCCAAGATTAGTGTATTTAAAGTATCAGAACAACCTGAGGAACACAATTGAGTATACCTTAGATCCAGTGGAAACCTTAATTAGTTTAAGTTAGAACCAAATTGTTCATTGGTCAGCATTCACCAGATTGTAATTATAGCTAAATATACCGTATTTTTTAAAAACATTATTGATCAGTACTTTTTCGAACCATCTATTTAACATTCCTGTTGGTTCTCCCGTCATCTTTCCATTCTCATCTTTAGAGTACAGGATTCTAGGTTTGTGTGCCTTATTCCCTTTATAACTTCTTAGTAGAAGTTAATTAATTCGTTATTTGCAAAATATTATTAAAATCTGGTCATGGTTTGTTGTAAAACTTCTCTTATTTTTTTTTCTGTATTCTACAAATACTTTTATCTTTTGTTTCTGAAACGTATTTCTACTGTCTGTAGGTTAGCATTTTCTTCTTGGGATCATTTCTTCGTTTTATTGTATCGTCGCATGCTTCGTCATACCAATCTTTCCTAGGAGATCTTTTTATTTCTTGGACTGCTGACTTAATTGCCTTTTCTATTTCTTTCTTAGCTTGGCATCCATTCCATTGAGATATTTTTCTAACCTTTTTCTGTACTGTTTTCTCAAGTTTTCGTTATTTATCTTTAATCTATCGTCTTTTATATTCTTTTGTATTTTTAGAATAATTTTCTCCAGTTTCGTGAATATAATCTTAGGTTTCAGTAAATTGTGATCATTATTTTTCTGCTCCTTTAAAGCTCCTTACATCTTTCAAACATCATCTTATATATTTAGTTTCTACCAGAATATGGTCAATTTGATTTTCTTTTTTTACCTGATGATCTCTATGTCACTTTGTGTTCCTTTCGCGCTTTGGTTTAAATCTGAGTGTTTACTGCATTGTAGCTACAAATATTTCTTCTTTCCCTATTTTTGAATTAAAATCTCCTACTATAATCTTCGTGTTGCAATGTGGTATCCTATTATTTAATTCATTAGATTCCTCGTAAAATTTTGTATTAATTTCATCATCCTTTTCTTCCATGGAAGCGTAGACTTTATTGATGCTCATTTTTCTGTATTTTACTTTTAATCGAATTTTACATAATCTGTTTAATATTATTTATTACATTATTTTTATATCGTTTATCCAGAAGAAAGCTTGTAACTAATTAACTATTATTTCTATTGCTCACTGGTTATTATTGACCAGATTGTTATTTTACAATAGCAATTTTCAAAAAAACAGGACAAGGGGTCTCACATTAATTACTAAATTATTACTAGCCATTATTACCCATTGAATTTCAATACGAACTTTGTGTCAATCGGAGAATTCGATTAAAATAGTACAACCGGTATATTTATTCAAAATAAATCTTCCAAATTACTGTATATAAGTACAAGGTTAAATGGGTCTTGTGGTAGGTTTTTTACTATTGTTTTATCTTATAGATAAATCGATACATTTTTGGATAAGTATCCTCTTGAAATTTAGTTATTGTTCATTCAGTTGTTAACATATAAATATTAAAAGAAAATGAATCGTTGGGTTGGAAAAGTTGCTATAGTGACAGGAGCCAGTTCTGGAATAGGGTTGGCGATTGTTGAAAAGTTGGTTGACGAAGGACTTGAGGTGAGATAAATATTTTTTATGGAAAAATAAAAAACTACATACCATTCATTGTATAGAAGTTTTATAAAAATAAAAAACACGTTTTTGAAGGTTTACGGTGTGATGATAAAGTTAGGAACCGAGCTTTTAACTCAGTTATGCAGGTCATTTTTATTTTTTTAAATTACCCTATTGACAAGCAAAATTTAAGTTGTAACGTCTTTTAGTTTTTCAACGGCAACTCCCAATTTTTTCTCTGGTTTTTGATAGAGATACTTACCACTTGAATGACGATATAAAAACTTAATAATGTAGCATAACTATTTTATACAATATGTCCCCCTAAGTTGGAATCATATGGAAAACTTTTTTATTATTAATTTTAGGGAAAAAAGTTATTCTTCATAAAAAGTTCTGCATTATCTAAAACCTAGAATACAGTCATCAAATGTCAAATTTTTTCAGTGGTATACGAGGTTTGTCAAAAAATATGAGTTTTACTCAAGAGTAAAGTACCTTTAAATTTGACAATATCGAAAAATGTTACTAAAAAAAGTTGATCAGAATTTAAAATTACGTTTAAATATGCAAGTACATCCATTTAAAATAAAACTTCAGATTATTTTATTTTTTACTAATATTTCTATTTTGAATGAACATTTATCTCTTGTGATTACGAAACACATGATAACCTTTTACTTTTTCGATGGTTTCTAATAATTTTGCAATTAAAACGCGTAATAAGTGCACTACAATTAAATTTGCATTATTGTAGACATACGTTTTAAAAATAATTTCAGTATTTCCTTCCTTTTCTTTTTGGTTTGTTTGTCTCGACATTTTTCATCTTTTTATTATTGTTATTAAGTTAATTAGCCTTTTTCTTTATTATATTCGTTACCGTTTTCTTCGTTGTTTTCCCTTCAGTTTTTTGATGTGCTAACTGTTTCCAGTATTTTGAGGATATTGTTAATCTTTGTCCATTTCGTTATATGGAGACCATTAACTGGCTGTTCTATCTTTTGGTCTACACTTATATCGAAACAATAAAGAAAAATAGATACAGACATTTTTCTACTGTTGCGCTGACATTAAGACATTTGGTTTTAGGTTATTGGCTTTGCCAGAAGAGAAGAACGACTCGAAGCAACAGCCAAAAAGCTATCCTCCAAAAAAGGACAATTCTATGCATACAAAGGGGATGTTTCCAAAGAAGAAGACATCCTCAGTGCCTTCAAATGGACCAAAGAAAACGTAGGACCAGTCAGCGTCCTGGTTAACAATGCTGGTATAGTACGCATGGGTAATATTTGGAACAGTCCCACACAAGACATGAAGGATATCCTCAACGTGAATGTATTGGGAATGTGCATTGCCACCAGAGAGGCCATCAAACAGATGAAAGAGAACAACATCGATGGGCATATTATTAATATTAACAGCGTTGCTGGGCATAAAATTATCAGCAACGCGTTTACCAATATTTATCCACCCAGTAAATATGCTGTGACTGCTCTAACTGAAAGTTTACGTTTGGAGTTAGCCAATATGGGTTCAAAAATCAGAATAACAGTAAGTTCATTAAAACATTTTGGAAACCAGTTATGGATAAAAATTAGAAATGGTGTATCTAAAACTTGAATTGACTTTTCTAACTTAGGAATAATTTTTAAAACTTAATTGAACCCATACAGAAAAAGTAGAACTAATTTTAATTGTTGCTTAACCAAAGAAAACAACTATTATTTTTAACTTTTTAAGCGTATGTTCTTCTTATTTTTTAGAGCCTTAGTCCTGGAGCTGTTAAAACAGAAATTATCGATATGTCGAAAATGACGGAAGAATTTATAGAAACATTCAAAAGTATGCCAATTTTGGCCGCAAGGGATGTCGCAGATGCCGCTGTTTACATATTATCAACCCCACCAAATGTTCAGGTAAATACTCAAAATCAAAATTCCCTGAAAATAGAAATTAATTCTTATTTTTTTAGATATCTGAGTTAACAATCGAACCAGTGGGAGAATTATTCTGATGTATTATAAATTTTTGTTTTGTGTTATACTTCATATTTTCTCGAAACACTCTGTAAACGAATAATAATAAAGCAATTAAAAAAAAAACATTTTTTTGTATTTTACTAACTATATTTAACAATAGGGGCGAATAAACTTAAACTTAAACTTTCCTAAATTTCGCTTTAAAAAGCCTGAATATAACAATTAATTAATTTTAAAAATATCTAGTATTTTTTCTATATTTTTTCTATATTTTTTCTATATTTTTTAAGTGGGAAAATATTTCAAATTTCATAAATTATTAGCTGCTATTTTTTATTATTTATTTTAAAGAATATAAATAGAACTGCTCGTATAATATACGAAAACATTATTTTTCTACTGGAGTCTGCGATATCAAATCGGAGGGATGGAAATTTGTTTTTTTATCTTAATATAATTCTTACTTTTAGTCTTCCTGAATCACACTGTAAAAAAGCCTAAATTAAGTAACTCATTTAAAAACAAAAATTTTTTTTATTATTTAATGGGGACAACTTTATCCATTTATAGGAGGGATTATTCTAATTATTATTGTTGTTAATATTATAATTATTATTAAAATAATAATAGTAATATTAATCACATAATCACCCAGTAAAATATCTCAAATAAAATGAAACGTTTAATGTTAAAAATTTAATATTAAAAAAAAGACTTTCCTGTTTTTTTTTTAATATAAACAACTCCATCGAAATATGGGGGGGGGTATTCTAGTAAAAGTAAATTATTTTCTTTTTTAATTTTAACACAAACTGTAAAAGAACCCAAATAAAATAAATTTATTTCATTTCTTTTTTCTATATTTTCTATTGTGAAAAATTATTTACATAAATTATTAGCTTTTATTTTTAATTACGTATTTTGTCTTAAACTTTTTATTTTCCCCAATTACTCTGTGAAAGAATAAAACAATCGTATAATATATAAAACACTATTTTTTAAGGTGAACCCAAGGAGGGAGGGGGGTTAAGAGATTTATTTTATGAATAAAATATTTTTTTATTTGTTATATTTTTGTTTAAACTTTTGTCTTCTTAAATGACATTGCAAAAAAGCCCTAATTAAGCAGCTCATTTAATATAAAAAAGAACTATATTTCTATATTTTTAAAGGGAAATCTTTATTAAACCATTAGGGGATTATTCTCATATTATTAATAACATAATCACATTTTAAAAGAACTCAAATATAACAAATCCTTTAATATTAAAAAATACATTTTTTTTTACATTTTTTAATGTGAAAAATTTTATGAAACCAAGGGTGGATTATTCTCATGATAATAAATTATTTTATTTTTTAGTTTTAATATAATTTTCTTCTTAAATTTATTATCTTTCAGAACCACAGTGTAAATGACCCAAATAAAACAAATTATTAAATTTTAAAAATATTTTTTTTTCTGTAATTTCGCTCTTTAAAAGAACGTATTATACATTTCATTTACGTATGTCTCTTAAATATTTTATTTTCTCGAATCATTCTGTACAACAACATAAGTAAATCCAATCATACAATATATAAAATACCATTTTTTTTTTTTACAAAGGGACACTTATAGCATACTACCATATTATAAAATTTTGCTAAATATTACCTTTTTATCTCAAGATAACTTTCTTACTATAGATGTTTACATAGACATAGTTACATCTTTAGAAAGCCTAAACTTTCCTTTAAAATCGATAAATAATTAAAAGAAAATATTTGAAAAAAATTCTTAAAAAATTCTACGTTTTACATTTTTAAATTTAAATTTTTCAAATTTTAATTCTTATCTATGACATACTCATTTATTTATAACATCCAACAATAATATTTTGGCTATCTTTATATATTAATATCGAGTTTACATAAATTTCAATAAAAATCTTTAATTAATTTATAGTAAACCATATGACATGATATCAATATTCACTTCATAATATTTTTATTTCATGTTTTAAAGAACAAACCTTATCCTGAATGATTATATCCTATAATTTTAATATTATTTATTCATAATGTACATTCAATTATTTTATAAAAATTCATCATTTTGGTTATCCTTAGTATTGATCATATTTTTTATTAAATTTAAAATAAATCCAATTAATATTAATGATAATTACAATCATTGAAAGTTACATATTATTTTGTTACATCCAATTTTAATGTGCCTTCAAAATTTATTGTAATATTTGGGCTTATTAAACCTTTGACTTTAATTTTTCTCTAAATACTTAACCGTTCTTCATCTACTTTTCTAAAATTCATAGTTTCTACCAATTAAATATTCAAGGTGGTACAAAATCGTCGAGCAATACTTCTAGGGGTGAGAATTGATCTAAAAATTAAGGTAGCTTTTTATATACACTTTTTGGATGCTGCTTTCTACTTTGAAAAAATTTCAAAATGCCAGAGCCACTTCGATTTTGGTCATTTGTCAAACGTTTGTCTGAAAGTTGACACAAAATTAACGACTGCCATGTTTGGTTCTTAAAAGCACAATTTCGATATGGAAGAATTCCTAGAGTATATTAACAAAGTCTTGTTGAAGAAGATCGTTTTTAATATGTCTTCCAATCCTCCTTTTGCCGGCGAAACGATATTGGCACTATTGGGATGCATCCTGACACTCTTTCTCATAACCAAAATCAACAAGAAATTGGAGATACTGAATGGAACAAGTAGAACCGAGCTAGGAAATAAGTGTAACAACCCGCATAATATTTTACATGATAACACCTCAGAAAGGAAAAACCAAAGAGATCCAGAAACGGTCGAAACAGCAGTCCCAGATATCGCAGAGGAAATCAGAACAATCAGATCGAATAACAGAAGGGTGCCATCCGAAAGAAGGTTTTCGGTATGGAAAATTAACAACATCTATAAAATGAACACCTGCGAAATATGACACCGAATTAATATGTTAAACGTATAAAAAAACAAAAAGAATTCGAACAAAATCTTCAGGATCGCTTAGATTTCCATTTATGCCGTCTAAAGAAAAAAGCAGAATCTGCAAAAATCAACTCTGACAGCGACATTAAAAAAGCGTCATAAATTGAATCGGAAAATACCACGGATACAAAATTTACTAGTTAAACAGCAATTTCAAGATACTACGGATTTTAATTGCAGTGATGATTAGGTAGATAAAGTTCAAAAAGTACTAGTGTAATTTTTTCGAGTATAATTACTTTTTCTATGTTATATTATTGTTAGAAATGTTCCTTTAAAATTTGTGATGTAAAACATATTTGTTTATTAAAATATGAAGATTTTGTATTGCTTTTTTTAATGAAGCACAGGAAACTCTATACTTCAGAAATGATACAGGGTGGTCCAAAATTATCGAACAATACTTCTAAGGGTGACAGGCCTTTAAAATTGTATTAAAAAAATTGTCTTTTTTAAATATCTTGAAAATGGCAGAAAAAATATTTCAAATTCTAGACACAGAAGCTTTGCATAAAGATACTTAATTCTACGTTATTTGTCATTTCATCTCTGCTGATTAAGGAGTAGTTTTTGGCAGCAAATACCACTGATTAAGTCTTATTTTTTAATTACGTACCTTTGTAGTTTTTTTTAATTTCTTAATTTTGTATAATTCACTTGTACTTGTAGAACGCCCTATTGCTTGCTTGTGAAATTTGTGTACTTCTTTTTTTGTTATTATTCGTATCTGTCCTGGGTATTTTAAGTCATTCACAGCTTCAACTTATCCGTTTATGTCGTTTCTATCTATGTTAATTCTCACATTTTTCGATTTCCTCCGATTTATCTCTGGTCCTCTTTTTCTGTTTCGTTTTGATTTTCTTTGTAACTCCTTTAAAGTTTTCTATCCCTAACGACAGTAACAAAATCTTCCACATATGCTACAATTTGTACAATATTCACTTCATAATATTTTTATTTCATGTTTTAAAGAACAAACCGTATCCTGAATGATTATATCCTATAATTTTAATATTATTTACTCATAATCTACATTCAATTATTTTATAAAAATTCATCATTTTGGTTATCCTTAGTATACATTTGACATGTCTAGATTTGATCATATTTTTTATTAAATTTAAAATTAAATTCAATTAATATTAATGATAATTAATCCTCCTTTTGCCGGCGAAACGATATTGGCACTATTCGAATGCCTCCTGATATCCTTTCTCATAATCAAAATCAACAAGAAATTGGAGATATTGAATGGAACAAGTGGAACTAAGCTAGGAAGTAAGTGTAACCCGCATAATATTTTTTATGATATAATATTTTATATGATATTCCAGAAAGGAAAAACGAAAGAGATTCACCATTAGTCGAAACAGCAGCACAAATCAGAAGAATCAGATTGAGTAACAAAAGGGTGCCATCCAGAAGGTTTCCGTTATGGACAATTAACAACATTGATAAAATTGAAAGCCTGCGAAATATTACACCCCCTGAGTATGTCAAACAGATTAAAAAACAGAATCGTTTAAATTTCCATGTATGCAGACAGCATACATTTCTGTTTTGTTTCTGTTTCTGCTTTTTCCTTTAGACAAAAGGAAAAAGCAGAAACTGAAAAAACCAACTCTGAAAGCGACTTTGAAAATGCATCAGAAATTGAATAAAAAAATACCATGGATACAACATTTACTAGTAAGATAATGATTTCAAATTTAAAAAATTACTTATTATTTTGCTGTAACAAATTTTTGTTTCTGATATAGTTATTATTGAAAATGTTTCAAGATTTCTGATTCAATAAACATGTTTATTAAAAATATTAATATTTTGTTTTAAATTTCCTCAAAGTACAGGAAACTCATATTTTACATATTATATACAGTGTATCTACGCATGGGGTTCACAAGAGAAAAATATTTTAATTTGTAGTTGTATTGACAAATGTCATTCTTGATAAAAAGCTTTGCTTATTTTAAAAATTCTTAATAGATTCTACATTTTACGTATTTAAATTCAAATTTTTCAAATTTTAGTTCTTATCTATGATAAACTCATTTATTTATAACATCCAACAATAATATTTGATTATCTATACATATTAACATATATATATATATGTATAAATTTAAATAAAAATCTTTAAATCATTTGGATGACATGTTATTTTTTTCAAAATATTTCTTTTCAAACCTTGAATGATCATATCCTATAATTTTAAAATTGTTTATTCATAATTTCATTCAATTATTTTATAAAAATTCATCATTTTGGTTATTCTTAGCATACATTTTACATGTCAGATTTGATCGTATTTCTTTATTAGATTTAAAATATATCTATTTAATATTAATCATAATTACTATCTTTGAATGTTATATATTAATTTGCTACATCCAATTTTAATGTGCATTCAGATTTTACTAACAAGTTCAATATGACTATCAGAAAATATCATTATGATAATTTATAAAAAGTTACTGTAACATTTGTGCATTTAATATGCCTTTGATTTTAGTTACAAAAGTTCTTTAATTATAATTGTATGAACTCTCATTAATCTATTTAATATCGTCACAAAATATAATTTTCGATATTTTTTAATTGGTAAAAATTAATCAATCCAGGAGGCAAAGATTTCTTCCGATATCAATATTTATTTTTATATATTATTGAATAAATAATCCAGTACACTTTAACAGTTTGGTATACAATATGTTACAATAAAAAAAATTGCACACAGTTGACACCTAAGCAAAGCTTGTGTTGTGCCAAAAGTTAATTTTTTTTATTCTGAATGAAACATATGTATAGGAAATTATACATAATTTAATTAATTAAAATTAAAGCTAAATTATACAATTCAAAGTTTGTTACCTTATTTTAGGACAAATCGAAAAACGTTTATAAAAGAAAATCAAAATAGATTATAAAAAATTGCTAAGCAAAAACAAGTAGAGCTATCTAACATTAAAGCGAGTGGAACCAGGAGGGAGATTATTCTTTTATCAATAATTAAATAAAAGATCTCAAATAAAACAAATTCATTAATATTAATAAATGCATATTTCATATTTTTTAAGGAAGACAACCATATCAAACAGGAGACATAGATTTATTTTCATACCAATAATTATTGTTTATCTTCCTGGACAACATTCTAAAAAGCCCAAATTAATTTCTTATGTTTTTTAAGGGGCACAACTATATCCAATCAGGGGGAGAATATCTTGAAATGAATAAGTCTTTTAATATTTAAAACAATCTATTTCTCTAATTTTTCTAAAGGAGGACAACTATAATGTCTAATATTTCTAGGCATCACCATATTGTGTTGACATGCAGCTACGGTCTTCATGTATTCGTCAACAGCCTTTATAAGTTCATCTGGAACAACAGGACCTATCCCTGGAATCAAGTCTACCCAGATTTCTACGTTTTCCTTGACTTGCTAAAAACAATCCTCAAATAAATACAAGATGACAAAATTAAGAGAAAATTATATATAATGCATATATTTATGGATGAGGTATAAAAATATAATAATAAATATCTTCTATGTTATTTTTTAAAATAATTGATCATTTCGATTATTCGTTCGATTAATCTTGAAATCTATTTATGTTAATGTCATGTTCTTTTGTATATTCTAGTTGAAATTTATTCTTATTCTTGAATTTTATTTAATGTTAATTTGTTTCAACCAATTATATAAGAATATTCAATTCGATTAAACTTTATGTTTAATTACTCCTAGATTAGAATTCCATTACATCGAATTCCAGATAACCATACGAAATATTATTTTGGCATATTGCATTCCTAAATTATTTTATTTATTACTGAGATATGATTGTTAAACGTTACAAATTAATTATAACTAGAACTATACTCTGCGCATCAATTGCTGAGAATTTCAGAAGTGCAGTCAAAATGAACAGGCCAAAGGTTGCAATTCTTTTTTAAGGAAGCTCTCCACCTCCTTTGAAATACGAACGCCAATGAGGATCCCTGTTCAATCAGGGAAAGTTTATGAAATTAGTAATTAGGAATAAGAAACTTTATTCCTCAAGGAACTACTTTTAATAAGGATAATAATGCATATGTTTATGGATGAGGCACAAAAACGTATGCAGAATAAAAATATCTTATACATTTTTTTCTAAAGTCAGCTGCTTTCAAAGATATAAATAGTAATTTTACATTTATCCATATATTATTTACCGAAAAGCAACTAAAGCGGGCAACACCGCGACATTTGAATAACTGGGTCAAGTTCAATGCTGATAATAAACAATGGGTTTTTAAACATTCTAAAAATAAGTTTTTATTTTAGTACACCAAGATATTTAGAATGGTCGATTACTGGGGAGGTAGAAGAGTGAAAAATGTATTTTCAATAATTATAACACATTTGAACGATTTCTACCACTAGTAATATTAGGTAATACACTACATGTTTGCAATAATCTTTGGTACATTGATACAAAACATCGGAGATTAGATTAATCAACATGTCGCGATATTCTTGATTTGAATAAAATACCATTTTTCATTGAATTATTGGAACTATTTTACCAAACGATAAACTTAAAACGATTAAACGATCCGAATCGTCAGCAAACTAACACAATGTTATGATTCATCAGGTTACATAACACATATTTTTATTAAAAGTATTGCCACGTATAATACATATTTTGAGTAAATGTTTAAAGTGAATTTTTGTGTTAACTAATGATATTAAAAATAATTTATTAGAAAATATTATATAATAAAGTATAAAATAAACAAAATGAATAAACAGCCAATAAATATTCTGGAAATTAGTGACAATACCATTTTATACAACAATTTTAGTATTACGTGGATATACGTAGAATAAAACAAAAATTACACTTACTATTAAATGAAATTAAAAAAGAATGGAAGAGAAAAAAGAAAATACACCATAATATTTCAAAGATGTTAAGAAGAAAAGAAATATAACACTTTTTAAGATCCTAAGAAGAAAAGATAAAATCTTCCAAGTAAAATACTAATTACCTCTTAGGTATGAAGAATAAGATAAATATTTATTAAAATATAAAAATAAACCAAAAACTAAAATAATAAAAATGTTACTTAATAAAAAAAACAAAAATAAAAAACTTAAAATATGAAAATATAATTAAAGAAATTAAAAATAAGGACCCATGTTGAAAACTAGAAAAAATATAAATATAGAAAAATAAGAGAATTATAGAAATTAATATTAAAATAACATAATAAATAAAAACTAACTTGAAAAAAATGTAGTGCGTATTTTTCAGTTATATAAGAAGCATATAAAAATGTAGCAAAAGTATAGAAAATGAATAAAAAATTAATTACAAAATAAGAAACAAAATCCCATAAATAGGAATTAAAAATTTCAAATAAAAGTAAAACAAAAAGACTTAAATATATATACATAAATTACAAAAACTTAACAAAATACAAGATTACTAACCTCTTCTGGTGGTTCTTCTTCAATTTTCTCTTCGACAACTACTTCTTCTTTTTTTTCCTCTGTTTCTTCTTTCTCTTTAAATTCCTGAATTGCTAGTTGTTGCGAATCTGACAGTGGCATTTCCGCGATTAATTTACATTTATATTTTTCCATTTCTTCATCCATCTCACCAGGAATTTCTTGTAACTCCTAAAAATACAGTACAAACACGAAAAAAAATTATTTTATATAACATCCGAAAAGCGATAAAATAGTTTGTAGATGCGGAAGTCACAACTATAAATAATTTCGTGTCTCGAGCTATACCTTGAGCCTCTCCAAATCTTCTATCAAATTTTCCTCTTCGTCGATATCAAATCCGCGAATTTTTCTCGGTTTTTCTGTAATCGTATCAACTGATTCAACAGCCGCTTTTGGTCTGTCTTCTTCAACTTCAACTTTCTTTTCTTCAACGGGAGCTGGTTCTTCAATCACCTGGCTTACGTGATCTCCTACTACTTCTTCTTCTTCCGTAGCTAAATAAACAAATGTGGAAATTGTAAATGATAAAGTCTCTCTCTATCAATTGTTTTTTCATTATCAAATGTCACCTCAATTGTCATTATTGTGTTACCTTCTGGCGCCACAGCGTACAACTGTTGTTCCGCGGTGAAAAGTTCAATTTCGCCGCCTAAAACAATATCTTCTCCTTGCATACCGTGTCTCAAATAGTCTGGTATTTGGTCGATTCTTAAACATACATTTTAGATGATTTTAACTCTGGGATTAGAACAAAAAACTTACCCTTCACCTTCCTTTTGATCGTCCTCAATGATCTGATCGATATAATAATCCACTGAATAGTGATCGTCTTTGCCCAAACTAGGACAGGAAATGTCTTCTTTACTTCCTTCTCTATCCAACTCAATTTCCATGGATTTCATTGATTCAGATCCTTTGGAGCTAAAAAATAATATGTTACAAGCGTCGACAAGAACACTTATTGACAGGTGACATATAAAAAGGAAATGATGTACCTTTATAAATAATGTAAAAAAGATAAAATATATTTATCTTTTATATTTTTGAAAATATATTTTCTCTGACCAAGGTTGATTTCTTTTAAGCATACGTGACTTCATATTATAAACAATTCAACCAATCATTGTCAAGCAATATGTATAGTATGAATTTTTGATATAATATTCTTTCCTTACAAAAATTATGTCACTCTTTGATAATGCAATTTAACCAAAACCTGGTTAGAGACAGATATTTAAAAATACTGTAGAAATTCAAGATAAATGTAATTTATCTTTATTTTCATTTATTATAGAGAATTTCCACAAAGTAAGGGTTGAAACAATTTAATTTAAGTACCTTTCTTCTTCTTCGAATACATCTGATGTTTTTTCGACCGCCATGTCTTTGTCCGACAGTTTTCTATATAGATTCAAAAGAGAATCACCAAAATGGACGTTTTTTAAGAGTTGAGGTTTCGATGCGTCTATTTTGGCCATAAATGTGTACAAGTCCATAAAAATTTCGTACGGTATCATCGCGGATCCACCTTCAGGTTCTTCTGTTACTATTTCGCATACAAGTTTCATTGTACTGGTTAAATCCTATAACAAATCATTTATTCATTGCCAATTATTGTTGAAATATCGATTTACTTCTGTCAAATGAGCAGCGCACAGTCCAATGAATCTCATCCAGGGAATCGCCTTGGGATCCTGGAACCGGCCTACGCACAGCATTTGCGTGAGGACGCTATAGGATAAGCAGGCCCCCGTCCATCTATCCCAAAGGACCTTGAAGTGTATCGTTCTGTTGCCTGACAACTGGTAAAGTAACGCTTTCAACCAACCGGGAGTTATGCCGAAGTATTCCTTCGGGATTGGATACTCGAGACGTGGTTTAACGGGTGGTGGAATGTTCAAAGACAGGCAGCGAAAATAAGCTGTTGACCATCTAGAATAAATAAATAATGTAATAATGTGAATTTTTATATTAGCCAGTTATTTCGACTTTAGATCGGTGACACTTTTGATATCTATCAATATCGTTCTAAAAGTTTCAAACTAACAGAATTGAATTATTAAAACGTTATTTTTATTGAATTTATTGAGGATATAAAAGATTACTCACTGCAGTAAATCTGTGGGTTGACTTCTAATAGCTGCTTTAGAGTACTGCCTCAGAAGATATGGAAACGATGGGGGTATATTAATTTGTTCAGCACAGTACATAGTTTCCCCCAAACCCGGCATTTTGACTTCGTTTTTTCACAAACTTTCCACAAAAGGCGATAATCAGACAATCAATTCAAGATATGTGTTGTTGACATCTTAAAGTTTAACTTTCAATGATTTTATTTTTGTGTTTGTCTGCGAAGTCTGTTTGTAGTTATGGTGATATTGATTTTGGATTTAAACCAATTATGTTTTAGAAGCAAATAGAGTTGGATTTAATAATATTATACGTTTTACACAGATTTTTTTTATATGTGTTATTTATACTGGTTCCAATTAAAGATATTTACAATAGCATTTTTCAATAGATCTTTATCTTTGTTACTAAGCTACACACTTATTTGTTTTTAGAATGTTGGTAAAATGTAGAGTGTCGTCAGAATTGTCAATTAAAATATTGAAACATTAAACATCAGATATACAGGGGTTCTTAAAAATAATGCATTTTCTTAAATGGTATGTGAAACGTGTCATTTGCAACAAACTATTCTAATAAATTATTTTTTTACATCATTAGTTTACACAAAAATTCACTTTGAAAATTTATACGTGGCAACACCTCAAATTGTTAACAAAAATATGTCATGTAACCAAGAAATATTTGTCTGATGAATCATAAAATTGTGTCAGTTTGCAGACGATTCGCATCGTTTAATCGTTTTCAGTTTATCGTTTGGTAACATACTCGTAGTTTCAATAATTCAATGAAAAATGGTATTTTATTCAAATCAAGAATATCGCGACATGTTGATTAATCTAATCTCCGATGTTTTGTATCAATGTATCAAAGATAATTGCAAACATGTAGTGTATTACCTAATACAACTAGTGGTAGAAATCGTTCAAATGTGTTATAATTATTGAAAATAAATTTCTCACTCATCTACATCCCCAGTAATCGACCATTCTAAATACCTTGGTGTACAAAAATAATAACTTATTTTTAGAACGTTTAAAAACCCATTGTTTATTATCAGCATTGAACTTGACCCAGTTATTCAAGTGTCGCGGTGTTGCCGGCTTTAGTTGCTTTTCGGTAAATAATATATGGATAAATGTAAAAGTCTATTTATTTCCTTGAAAGCAGCTGACTTTAGAAAAAAATGTATAAGATATTTTTATTCTGCATACGTTTTTGTGCCTCATCCATAAACATATGCATTATTATCCTTATTAAAAGTAGTTCCTTGAGGAATAAAGTTTCTTATTCCTAATTACTAATTTCATAAACTTTCCCTGATTGAACAGGGACCCTCATTGGCGTCCGTATTTCAAGGGAGGTGGGGAGCTTCCTTAAAGAAGAATTGCAACCTTTGGCCTGTTCATTTTGACTGCACTTCTGTTCTAGTTATAATTAATTTGTAACGTTTAACAATCATATCTCAGTAATAAATAAAATAATTTAGGAATGCAACATGCGAAAATAATATTTCGTATGGTTATCGGGAATTCGACATAATAGAATTCTAATCTGGGAGTAATTAAACATAAAGTTTAAGTGAATTGAAAATTCTTATATAATTGGTTGAAACAAATTAACATTAAACAAAATTAAGAATAAATTATAACTAGAAAATACAAATGAACATGACATTATCATTATTAGATTTCAAGGTTAATCGAACGAATAATCGAAAAAAACTTAAAATAAAAATTTTTATTAGAAACATGTTATATAATCATTTAATTTTAAGTATGAATAAAGGGTTTGACTAGAAATCAGAAATTAAAATTACTATACAATGAATTCTAACATAATATTATTTGGCTAGTTCATATCAAAAGTACATTAACATTATTTTTTAAATATATTTATTGAATAATTAAGAAAAGTTTAATAATGAATAAACTATACAAAACCACATTATATGCATTTGAAAAAAAAAAGAAGAGTATTTAAAGTTATAATGAGTTAAAATTTACAGATTTTGTAAAAATTTTTCAAAAAATCTAACAAACTGTACAATATTAGTTTTTTTAGAGGGCTGTGAGCCCGACCACTTAAAAATAAACTGCCAAAAATTTACTATTATTCTAATTTTTATATAAATAAAAAGCACGTTTCGTATTTTCTGAATATGTAAAATAGTTTTAATAATAATTCTGGTGGTTTGAAAAATTTATTAAAAGCAAGAACGAAAGAAAACAGAGAAATTTACATTATCACTTGTATCTCATATATAAAACATTAAAATTGGCATAATGAACAAAAAATGAAAAGCAACTGAAACCAAAGAATATAATCTCTTTCTGACAAAATAAATACACAAAGATTTTTAACAAATTCCCAAATAGTTCAGGCATTATCAAAAAATCATTTTCATTTAGATTTTTAAAGAATCGACTCAAATTTAATATTATTTAATTATTGTATTAAGAACAATATTAACTGAAAAAGCCGCTACACTTTCTTTAAGACTTTAAGTTTGACCAAAAATCGTGCCTAAAAGTTTATGACTGTGTGCAAAATGGGTTGTCTAAACTAGAGCGTAGTGAAATCAGGCCGCACAACATACATACAGTTATTTTCCGTTAAATGTTAATCAACCTAAATTCGATTATAAAACATAGATCTACAAAGCATAAATTATAATATTCTAGGATTATATACACTCATCATTTAGTAAGATTAATGAAAAATCTAATGCATAATCATTAACGTAATAAAAGACGGTAGAAAGTAGTGAAAGTAATTAATTAATTAAATGAAACTAATAAATTTATATTTTTCCGCACTTTTTTAGTGTAAAAACAATATTTGCAGCGCCCTCTCTGAGAGGTGCAAAGTATTAAAATAAAATACATAATGCCACTTCACTTTGTCAGTCAACATTGTCATGCTCATTTCGATTGTCGATAAAACAAAATAAGGTTAAAACGAGTGAATAGGGTTTTTTACAGTAAAGAAAGATAATGAAAAATGACGAAGAAAACCCGTTAACCAGCGATAATTACGTCACTGAAATCAAACAAGAAGAATTTATTATTAAGGATGAACAGGAAGATGAATATAATGATGATAATGAGTATAGCAGTTATAGAATTAAACAAGAAGTTAATGAAGAAATCGTGCCAAAATCGTTTAATACTCTAAAGAGTCTTAAAAAGGAACTTGTAATAGTTTCAGGTCAATTAGATGAAGGGCTGCCCCATATCAATAGAAAGTTTCCCTTAGAAAAACAGTCAGTAAGCCATAGTGGAAAAAATTATAAATGCCCAATTTGTGAAAAATCATTTCCATTCAAATCCAACTTAGATGGGCATTTAGTAGTTCATACCGGTGAAAAAAAATATAAATGTTCAATTTGTGAAAAAACATTTTCCCAAAATAGTTATTTAAAAGTGCATGTATTACTTCATACGAAGGAAAAAAAACATAAGTGTTCAGTTTGCGAAAAATCATTCTCTTTCAAATCAGGTTTAAATGCACATTTAGTAGGTCATGCTACTGAAAAAAAATATAAATGCGCAAATTGTGAAAAAACATTTCCCTTGAAATCCAAATTAAATGGGCATTTAGTAGTTCATACCGGTGAAAAAAAATATAAGTGCACAATTTGTGAAAAAAGGTTTTCTTGCAAATCCAATTTAAATAAACATTTAGTATTTCATACCGGCGAAAAAAAATATAAGTGTTCAATTTGTGAAAAAATATTTGCTAGCAAATCCAATTTAAATAAACATGTAGTATCTCACACTGGCGAAAAAAAATATGAGTGTTCAATTTGTGGAAAATCATTTTCACAAAAATGTAATTTAAATGTGCACTTATTAGTGCATACAAGGAAAAAATAAATGTTCAATGTACAGAAATAATTTCTTTTTTCAAAAAAGTGCTAAAAGTCATTTTCTTTAAATATACTTTCAACAGACATTTTATAATGAAAACAGGTGAAAAATTTTTTCAAAATATGGGTCCACTATTGAATGTTACATGTTTCCTAATTCAAAACTAAGGTATTTGTTTTATAAATGAATGCAATCGGTTTTGATAAACTTTAAAAACATTATTGTTGACATTTATCCTTCCCACATTCATATTTACAGGCACGCATCCAAAACCATTAATGGCGTAGGAGCTGCCCTAGTTACTACTAACGAAACTCAAAAATGCAACTTACCCCAATCTTTCTCTGTATATAGTGGTGAACTATTTGCAATTATTCAGGCTATGTTATTTATCGAACATAGACCAGATTTAAAATTTCTAATAATTGATCGCATGAGTTCCTTGAAATCTTTGAATATTATATACAACCTTTGTCCTTGATCACTACTTACTCAATTCAAATAGTGCTACACTTGTTTCAAAGCACTGGCAAAGAGGTAATCTCATTTAAATACAAAAAGTCATCCGCCGGTTTGTGATATGTGCGAAGTGAGTATTATGGTGAGACATATTCTCTTAGTGTCAAAAATATAGTCCAAATCGCCAAAAATACAACCTGCCCACTCGGATGGAAGATATCTTGGACAATAATTTAAATAATATTCTAGACTTGTTTGTCATTACTTAATTTTTATTTGTTGTTTTGTAAGTCCTAAGCGCTAATAACCCCTCGCGGTTGATGCGCTTCTTCCCTTTTGAAATAAAAAAAATAGAAGAAATTGTTAATTGATGGAACTTCTTTTTAAACTTTTAATTGTTGAATAAACCAAAAGTGAATTAACATTCCTGGATATTTTTTTACTACTCTGCTAGCATATTTTTATTCAGCATGATTTATTGACAATCAAAAGCTGAACTTGTCCAAAAAGATAAAGTTGTTTTTATACTTATGTCTCCAAGGCAGTAGAATATCTACAGGAGTTATCAATCCCACTAATAGAAGAAGACTTAACATTGGAACTCCAGAGCTACCAAAAACAAAGATATGTCTAGAAACTCGGCCCAAAAAATGTATCCAAACTGTTCAATTTTCGAATTGGCCTGGTGGACCAAAGAAACAGAACATTGTAAGAAATTATTGAGATGTCAATGTGGGAAATTTAGGGAAAATGTCAAAACTTTAAAGCACATTTGTGTTTTTCTTCAAAAAGTAATTGATTTTATCACAAACGAATACTACCTACCCCTAAAACTGTTTTTTGTTAACAGTTATTACAAATGTATTGGTTTTCTCTTTTTTTTTTTTGAATAATTTTTAATACTGATGTTAACCAAATGGCCAAATCTTCGTTTCTTTATTTTGAATTAAATTCTCCTTTATTCATGATGATTTTTTTAATATATTTTTTACCAGTTTTCCCGTTTATAATGCTTTTATTTTATTTTGAATAATTTTTTATTTAACTTTTTTTACTTATGTGAAAACAAATGCATGGATTGTAAGATTGTTTTTTATTCTTATTAATATTTTTTATTTTTAAATCCTGTAATAACAGGGACACATGTCCAATCTAATATTAGAGTGTCACAAACAAAAACTATTCCTATAACTGTTTTTTGTTTCAATTATGAAAAAAATTACAATTTTCTTATTAGTCTTCATAAAAGTAGACGTCAAAATTCGAATAAATTTCTGTAATAGAGGAGTGAAAGTAAATACTTCCGCATTCAAAGGGATATCAAAAAGCGGTTTAGTATTTATTTCTTTATTATTCTTCCTATACTCTACTTTTCGATTTTGATATGCTTGTAACCATTAAAACATACAAACATTTGCTTTGAAATTGAAAAAAAATCAATAGATTTATTCGACACAATGTGTATAGGTATACGAGAATATTAAGATACAGATATATTATATATCATAAAAGAAATATATTTCTATTTGAAAAACAATTTTTATTTATTGATTCCTATTCACATATCGGGTTATGTAAATGATTAATTATTTATTGATATTTGCATCTATCCAGTAAATTAATTTTAAAATCTGTAAACTAACAATTTTATGTACCAAAAAAATAGCTTATGTGAAATTGTATCTGCCAGTTAAAATCAATTTGAAGATCTAATTGCCAAAATTACCAGAAGATATGTTATAGTAATCACGTTTTATTCATAAAATATCAAAAAGCGTTATTAATTTTATCGACGTTAGTTCCATTTTCAACTTTGGTATGCTGGCAACTACCGATACATATGTAAATGATATATTGCCTATACGATAGGATATAGGATACGGTAAAGATATTGGATATAACTTATATCAAATGCTTTGTATACAATTTAGTTTTCTTGTTTAATCTCATATATTTTATATTAATTCACTCTTTGTTACACTATCACAGATTTCACATCTATATTCTTTTGTAACTTTTTGAATAGTTTTTTAAAAAACAAATTACAATTAGGCAGGTGCTATTGATATTTATACAAAATAAATTATACTGAATACAGTAATATATATGTACAAGATTAAGATAACTGTGTAGATATATAAGAAAACATCTAATTGGAAAATGAAATTTATTTTTGGGTTGCAATAAATGTATCGGATTATATCTTGTTTATATACTTAGGTAATTATTTGTTATTGTGAAATTTATTGCAAGCAATATTGATCATGATGACGTTATGCTTTTAGCAGATATGAAAAATCATACTAAATGATTTTGTTGGCGTTGTTTTCTTTCAAAGATTAGTGTTTATTTAACATCATTAAATACGTATAATAAATTTAACAATGCATCTGTTTGATTTTATCCTTTTCTAATAAATCTAGTTTATTCTGTGCACTTTAGATAAATATTTGTCAGTGTTACAAAGCAAATTTCGAAATATCAACTTTTAAACATAAGCATGTATTAAAACTTCCATCTACACACTTTACAGATCATCCTTTTTAAAATTAAAAGCCCACGAAAATTTAACAAATATACATGGGAATTTTATTTGAATATGTCCTCATTCTCATCCTTCCGAAATGAAATCACTCACAAATTTATGTCTTAACTAATACGAAATTAAGTTCACCTACGCGCCGGGTATTTCCTTCGGAATATCGTAAAATCTAGAAAAAGGACAGAATACATGAGTCATGCGCCTTCTCGAATATTTGATTCAGAACCGAAGCATGCGTTCTATTCCACCGTTTCATTCATATTACGAAATACAAAAAGAGATAGAAAATCAACGGTTAATGCTAATAATGATTGTGTCACACAGTGTTGCTACGTGAATAAATATTCCTAGAAGCGAAGATTTCAGAACTGAATGGATTCCTAAATGACATTTACAAAGTGTCAATTATGACTCATTTCCTGATCTATCTGCCAATTAAGATAATTGACACTTACAGCATTTCCCAGATCTACTCAATACAATTCAAAATATGTTTTCCTTGATTATTAATCAATAAAATAGAGTATGTTGGTTAATATTTGTTTAATTTCTATATATATCTATCAGTTTGCTAATTGCCACTTAGTATGTACCAAGCAAGACCAACTTTAATCTTAGATCTGTCAATTAAGATCAATTTCCAGAGCTATCTGTCAATTATGATAATTGACACTTATAGCCTTTCCCAGATCTACTCAATACAATTCAAAATATGTTTTCCTTGATTATTAATCAATAAAATAGTGTATGTTGGTTTATATTTGTTTAATTTCTATATCTATCTATCAGTTTGCTAATTGCCACTTAGTATCTACCAAGCAAGACTAACTTATATCTATCAATTAAGATCAATTTCCAGCTCTATCTGTCAATTGAAAATAAAATTAAAACAGATAAAAGAACTCAAGAATATGATACAGAAACTGAGGAAGTTGAAACCAACGGCAATGATTAAGAAAATAAACAGTTTATGACCAGTAAAATAATTTATATGTATTCAAGTTGAAAAAGCTTCAGAAAATATACACAAAACTTTCTAGACAACGTACAGTGAAAAACTGTTAAAAAATCATAACCTGAAACATGCAAAAATTTCGAATATTCCATTTGCTACAGGTTACTATAAATTAGCAGAAGAAAAATTATGTGAAAATCAAGATGTGTTTAGAAAAATTTATTATTTCAAAAGTTATTTAGAGATTTCCTTAAACCAGTTGAAGAAATAACATTATACGAAGATAATCAAAGATGTTTAAAATTAATATAATCATAAAAATTAAGAGAAGAACAAAACACATTGATACTAACTAAATATAATTTTGTACAAAATTTAAAGAAGATGAAAACCGTTGGAAGATCAGAAACTGAGAAAATACAGATCAGTAACTGTTTAATATTGAGAAGGGGTATTTAGATTCAATATTAAATACGTATTAAATTAATTGTTTGAAGATATATTATTCTTATCTGAATTTTCACAGTATTTCAAAGCTATTTTTACAACACCTTTTCTCTGACCAAGGTTTCGCTTAAATTGCATTGTCAAAGAGTGATATAAGATTCAAAATGAAGGATTACCAATGTTTGGTCCAATATCACCAATTTTGGCAAATATTTTTATGAACAATTTGGAAAAAAAAATTTGATTCAAATATCTCCAAGAATGTATTGTTTTGGTATAGATATGTTGATGATGTTTTTTTTGGCTTTACAGGTAGTGATAGAAAATTGGATATTTTCTTTAATTTTATTAACAATTTACATCCCTTATAACTCAAATCATCCTGTGTCACAGAAATTAGCAGCTTGTAATTCAGTGTTTTTTCAGTACCATTTTAAAAGGGACATTAATGTAATAAAACCAATTTCTACCTTTAATAATTATCTAATAAATAAGTTGATTAATAAAAAGGAAGGAAATATTGCTATACTATATTTCCGAAACAACCCTAAAAATGACAGATCATACAGAACTATTACATATTTTGGAGATATTTGAAAGAAAATAACAAAAATTATATTTCGTACATCTTCTACAATTTCTTTTAATGTAAGAAATAATGTAGGTTCATTTTTATTAAATGTAAAACCTAAAATTAATAAATTTTCAAAATCGGGTATTTACAAACTAAATTGTCCGGATTGTAACGCCATCTATTTTGGCCAGACATTAAGAAATTTTAACATATGCTACTGTGAGCACTTAAGAGCTTATAGATTAAAACAACCAGATAAGTGACATTACGCAATACACCTGATTGATACTTAACAAAAACCTACACTTAATAAAACAATAGAAACAACAGTGGAGGTACTTCATATAAGTGACAAGAAAGAAGAAATTGATTTTTTGGAGCAACTTGTCCTCGGTATATAGTATTAAACTTGGGAAATTCAATTATTTTAGATTACCTTTTGGACTAGTTACCTATATAATATTAATCAAAAATTTTTTAGGAAAATAAGAATGCTACTTTACATATTGCTTGATAATGATTGGTTGAAATGCTTATGGTATTAAGTTAAATCCGATTGTAAGAAATCTGTCAATCTTCTGTCACTCTGTGATAATGGAATTTAAGCGAAACTTAGCCAGAAAAACGAGATTTAAAAAAAAGCTTTGAAATACTGTTAAATATAATTTATCTTTTTATATTTATTAAATAAACATATTAATTATACATATTACATGTCGTTATTATATGACAACAAATGAACTGTAATTTAATAACTTGTTGATTGTCACAATCATTAAAAATAAAAACCTTATATCAAAAGCTTTTCCAATAACAAAAAGATATCCTGCTGGACAAATCCCACAAAACTCTTCAGTTTTATATAAACTAAATTTATTTTACAACTGTTTTTACTTTGGTTTCTCTTCAGTGCGATAAGTCGTTCCGAAACTACGAATGAACCTGAAATTTGTTTCCAGAGGGCGCTGAGATCGCGCAGTTTTGTACTCCCTACGTTCGGTGATCCTAGTATAGATTCTAGGAAATTCTGAAGATATAAGTGGGGAAATGTGACAACACCGATATAAAATCATTGGTTGTCGGTCGTCAGTGTCCATATCGTATCCCGTTTCCGATTTATACGGCGTCTGTTGTGGATTCAACATCTTCAGAGAAAATTTTTTTGTTTGTGCAAAGTGTAATAGTATATCAATTACCTTAAAAACCCAATCAAAATGGTGTACGAGATCAAAGACAAGGTGAGTTTTTTTCGATATTCATTTTCGAAAATTTCATTTGTTTTCATTGGTTATTTTTGCAAATCCGGTAAATTTTTTCTTCGTTTTAACGAGGTGTGGTATTAAAATATCCGTCACGTTTTCAATTTATCAGAAATGGAGATATTAGTAATTCTCAAGGTTGTGTTAAATAATATATTTAGCTATTAAATGATAACTGAGTTTTTTTATTGATTCATTTATTTATTGAAAAAACCGAATAAAAACCCTTATATACTATATTCAACACTTACCGGTTATTGTTTTTTTTTTATTCGAATCTCATTTATCGGTATTTTGAGGACATAAAATTGGTGATAAGAACAAAAAGCTATTGAATTTAGTCTGAAATTGTTTTGATTTTATTTAACCTTTAAAACCTATCAGTTAATTTAAAAATGTATCAATTACACAACTGATTTATTTTATTAAGGTTTTCTGTAGATAATTAGTTTTGTTTAATTATTTTTATCAAATAAGTTAATTGGTTGTTTTTAAATAATTGTAACTTTGAAGGCAAAAATAAACGATATATTTTAAAAAATTTAGAACAAATAGATTAAATTAATAAGGTTCAGAAATAAAATTAATTATTAATATAATTAATAATTTACAGTTTCACAAATATTTTAATGTTCATTTTTTTCTAATTTATTAACTTCTTTTAATAATTATTTTTGAATCATTTTTGTGTGCTATTTCGACTATTATTTCGTCTATTACCTTTTTAAAAAAGTGGTACAAAATTGAATTTTAAAAATGGACAATTGTTTTTTTTAAATGTCTTCTCTTTTAAAATGTTTTAAAGAGTAGTCCGGCATTTTAAAAAATACAAGAATCACAACGAATTTTAAAAAACTGGAAATTATTTTCCAATAATCTGATTTTTATGAAAACACCTTAAAAAAGTGACGTAATCATAATTTTTTTAAAAAGGCGAAATTATTTCCTAAAAATATTGTCCCTTTTAAATTTTATCAAAAAATTTTCTCAACATTTTAAAAAATTAGGTTAATCACAACAATTTCTTAAATACTGAATTTTGAAAATACGAAATTATTTCTTAAAATATATTTTTTAAAAGGTTTACCGGTAATTTAAAAAAATGCGGTATTGCCAAATCCCTACAAATTTGCACATTAAAAATTTCCCTACTAACAGATCTAAATTTGTTGAAAAAATAATTTATAAATGAGACATTACATTGACGAACTATTTAATATAATTTACAATAATGAAATCTATAACTGTGTTGAGTTTCGTGTGCTTACCTTATTATTCAAATTTATTATTAATGTTAATAACGGCGAATGACGTTATTCCGGAACTGCAGTTTCCTTGAAAAAATCGAGTAAATCAATAAATATTCTGCATAAGATTTATTATCAGTAAAGTAGAGAATCAATAAAATATAAATAGTCCTTTACCGGTAAAATGATTTTTTAAATACGAGTGGGAATATTGTCAAACGAAAAGAGCTGAGTGCGAAAATTATACGAGTAAAAGAATATTCTTCCAACAAGAAAATGTTCTTTTTCCTGTTAGTTTAAATTTTTGTAGGTAAATCGTTTACATGACTGTTTAATAACTTATTATTATTATTTTTAATTTGGGAAAAAATGTTTATGTACTTGTTTTTCATACATTTTTCATTTTTTACCACATGCAATCCTCGACTAATTCTCTGAGGAGTCGCGTGTTTTAGTCCTATGAATGGTTTTTTTTATCGAAATTAGTGATTTATACCTCTTTGATTACAACACGCCATAACAAATATTTTTTAAATGAAGGGGTTGACGCAAGTAGGTCAGATTTATTAGATGAGATATTTAAATATGGATTAAATAATTAAACCCTACATTTTTTGAATTTTACAAAATATGGCACTTAAAACCAAAACTGTATATTGAATCTTCTGGAAATTTATACAATTGCCTACTGGATATTTTAATTTCAAATTAAAGATGGTACGCTCTGTATATACCGTCCATATACACTTACGGAGATCAACAAATCTACAGAAGAAAAAGAAGTTGAAATTGAAATTAAAACAAATAGAAGAACTGTAGAATCTGATACAGAAACTGGGGAAGTTGAAACCAATGGCAATGATTAAGAAAATAAACATTTACGGAGATCAACAAGTCTACAAAAGAAAAATAACTTGAAATTGAAATTAAAATAGACAAAAGAACCCAAGAAACTGAAAAAGTTGAAACCAATTTAGTTTATGTTTATATTGTGCCTGCTTTCTGGAACCGAATCTTATTGTCTAATTTTGAAAACGATTCACATATTTCTGTCACCCTTTTTGTTTGCGTTAAAATACCCGATTTCGTGGGAATATAAACAACAAACAGAATTAAATATAATATAAAGAAATGGTATTATTGTAAGTTTAAATTTCATCTAATAAAATAATAAAGTTCTTGAACTAGTAATTTATTGAACATGTATAAAAGTACAATTACAAATCGAAACAGCAAATTCATATTTCTCTTAGTATTATTTCCAAAATAAGATCATCGATATCTTTTTTTTGGTTTGTACTCCTTATCAGAATAATGACTAAGATGTTTTTAAATGTTTGTTCGATATTAAATTAATTGGTATCGGTTTTCATGTTACTTGTATTTACTTTTTTGTTGAGTAAATAAATTATGAGTTGATGTAAACACTTAATTTTTCGATATTAAAGATGCCGTTTATCATTCGATTGACAATAAAAATGAGTAGCACGATGGAAAAATGTATTTAAAAAAAATGCAACGTTTTCCTTAAAGTGCTAAAGAAGATTATTGAATTAAGAATTTTTTTTATTACATTTCTATTAAAATTTGTTTAATTATGGGGATTCACTTTTAATTTATAAAATGATTATTTAACTATACAATTAAGTAAATCATGTGTTATTTTAAGAGTTATTCCAATCTAATCAGCGTTCCATAAATAATTTTTTGGCACACATTTATCTTCTAGGTCAACTAATGAAAATTTGGGTTGTAAGTATAAAGTTGTTTTGAATTATGGAATTTTTCAAAAACAACCAGTCATTTTTTTACAATGGCAAAGCCTATGTTTCATTATATTTTATTTCAAGAGTATTCGTTTCAGATCCCAACTGTCAAAAATGGTTTAAATCAACTCAATTAGTAGATTTCAAAAATATTTAAAATGTTCAATTCAAAAATTATTCATAGTCATTAAAAAAAAATGAAATTGACAAACAATAACTGCTAATTGCATTTTTCAAAAAACTGTGCTTTTCTTCTAATAATAATATTTTTTTTTGTGAATAAATTTGCACAAAAAAGTTTGAGTAAATTTTTGGAACTAAATCAAAACTCATTTTACTCATTGAAAGAAGAACATGTTTTGATATAATTCCTAGAAAGTCATTAATAATTAACAGTAACAATCACGGAATTTCAAAAAAAAAATAGAATTCTAGTGCTACTTCTTCATTTTTGGTTACATTCTTCATTTCTCAGTTGCTAGTGTTCTTCAGCGCCTCTATTCTGCAAAAAATGGACAACTTGAAGAATTGCGATGTCTATAAAACAAGTAAATAATTTCCTAAAAAATTGAAAACAATTTGGAAAATAAATACAAACCTTTGTTTAACACATTTTTTATTAAAGTTCTCGGCTGTAGTGGAAATTCAATCTACATTTTCGGCAAAAATTTGACTTAAAATGGAATTTCAAAACAAAATTTTGAAAAGTAATTAAATGAAAACTGCTTTTACCTAATGAAAAAAAAAATAAAGATGTTTTGTATCTACTTTTTTTTTGAAAATAGATACTTTTCCCAAAAAAACATTTCAAAACAAAACAATCTATTATAATTCATACAAAGTTTATTTTTTGCAATTAACAGGGAGAAATTAAATAATTTATTATTAATATTATTATTATTATTATTTAAACTAAGAATTCTAGTACCTACTTCTTCTTTCATTCATTTCTAAGTTGCAAGTGTTATTCAGCCCACGTTTTCTGTAAAAATTTGACAGGGTACAGAATAAAAATATCTATTATTAAAGCAACTGAATTTTACAGAACAATAGATAATTTCCTAAATCAAAAGTAAAATTTCGAAATATTTTCTAAAAAATAATGAAATGGAAGCTTCTTTTACCTAATAAAAAAAAATTTCATTTGACAATTAACAGGAAGAAATGGATTTTCAAAAAAAGGGGGACACATTTTTACGATACAAATATATGCCATTTGCCAACCCCTTCCCTATATATAATAAGAAAAAATAAAATAATTAAAGGGCTGTAGGCAAACGATTTTAACAAAAATTCGACAAATCGCCCAATAAAAATTAAAAAAATGTAACTAAACAAAAACTTTACCAAATGAAAAAAATTGATATAATTTCTAGGAAGATAATTTGTTAACAGGAAAAATCCAAAAAAAGTAATTTCAACGGAACTTTCCATGTTTACAAAAACTTTCCACTAAATATATTTGCTTTGGAATTATATCGTAATAAAATCCCAGACAAGATAAAAAATTATATTTTAGTCGATGACTAAATGAATGTCGTGTAGAACTGATCTATGTCAAATATCTCTGAGAATATCAAGGTCAACGTTAAAATAAATATAATATTCATAATTTATATAAAGAATGTCTTACAGATAATTTTGAATAATACTTTTATGGGTAAACAATTAAATTACAAATAGTATGACTAAAAAAATGACTAAAATATTACACAAAATACCATGTAATTTTTAATAATAAGTATGATATTTATTTATTTATTTATAGATGTATTAAGTGCAAGTCATTATATGAATATCAAGTTTATTATTAACTCTATCAGAATAAACAACCATTTATTTAAAAAAATATTTTAATATTTTTTTTCATCAGGCATTAAATTTTGTAAATATAAAAAGATAAATTATACTTATTTGTATTTCCACAGTCTTCCAAATCTTTTTATAATTATATTTTCTCGACCAAAGTTTCACTTAAATACTATTGTCAAAGAGTGATTGATAAATATCTTATAAGCGTAAGTAACTTCATACCAAACATTTCAACCAATCATTATGTACGAACAATATGTACAATATTCTTCTTTTCTTAAAAATTTTTTGGTTATTATATAGGCATTTAGTCCCAAAGGTAACCTAAAATAATTGAACTTCTCAGGTTTAATTGTTTTTTCAATACTATATACTGAAGACATTTTATATATTTCTTGGTTTCATATTTCTCAAAAAAATAAAGTTCTTTTTTCTCACTTAATGAAGTAACAATTATACCAAAAAAAAACTCTAAATCTTTATGAAGTACCTGCACTCTTGTTTCAATTGTGTTAAGTTTATGTTTAGTGACAATGAGGTGTTTTAATCTACAAGATCGTAAGTGTTCACAGTACCTTATGTTAAAATTTCTAAGGGTCTGGCCGAGATAATGGCGTTACAAACCGGACAATTTAGTTTGTAAATAACTGATTTTTTTTAATTAATTAATTTTACGTTTTACATTTAATAAAAATGAACCTTCATTGTATTTGTTGTTTTAAAAGATATTGTAGAAGATGTACGAGATACAATTTTTTTATATTTTGTTTGAAATATCCTCAAAATATGTAATTACTAGCTCTATGTATCATTGAATTATAATTGAATATAGAAGATAATTGTTTATTTACTTTATAATCTGTAAACTCTAAATGTCAACGGTAAATTTTATTTTTGGGTGTAAATTGTTAATAAAATTAAATAAAATGTCAATCGTCTATCACTAGATGTACGACCAGCCAAAACATCATCAACATATCTGACAAAACAACACATCCATGGAGATATTTTGTATTTTTTCGAACAAATTATTATTGAGTTTTAATTCGATTATGAAAAAGTACACATTTCCGCACTTGTTAAGAAAAGAACAACGTACAAAATTAAGTTAGTTCCTGTCAATTTTCCAAGAAACTGGTTCGAGAAAAGACCATATCGAGGAAAAACCATTTAATAATAAATAAAAATATAATGTTTGCGGAACTATTATCGCAAACTGCGAAACCCAAGGTATTTATATTTATATCTTACTACGTAAATTGTGTTTTACCGACCACATGACAGTTGATAAAATGTCTCATTATCGTGAATTTGTAAAACGTTCCCAACTATGGTTTAAAACGAGTGCATTAAAGATAAATATTAGATGTAAATCTACCGAGTATTTATTATGCGGAATTTCCAGTTTTATTATAGATTTTTTTATGACTCATACCGACTAAACAATGTTAAAAATCCTATTAGTAAGTAGTTGACAAGAATCTTAAAAATGATACAAGATGGTCCACTTGCAAAAATAAAGCCTTCAGTTGAATGAATAAATAAAGGGTTGATCAATAAATCAATGGCGCACACATAAATGTAAAATGTTAAATAATAGTTAAAATTATAAAAATTTGAGAAGACATATTCTATAACTTCTAACACAATTTTTAATTAATAGTAATAAAAAAACAGTTCTATTATGATACAAATTCATTAATTCAGCATTAAAACGAATTTTAATGCAAAATGACAATACAATATAAATTTTAATAATCTCATCAACTTAAATCTTTGAAATTTAAAATTTAATCTTTGTTCGGAGATTCGATGTCACGATAAAGATTCCACAATTCATTAATAATTATATTTTTATTTATCATTTGTAATAATTAATTGTACTTGTTGATTTGATAATAGGAAAACAGTGTATTGTTTCCCGAAAATTATAAATCATATCTAAATTTCCGTTACAATATATAATTTGATATTGTAGCACTTGTATGGGTTTAAAAAACTTAATTTAATAAAATCTCTTCACAAAGTAGTCTGAAATTACAAATTAACTATACAAAAACAAAAACGTCGACTTTGACACTTCATTTCTCGTTACTACTCTCACTTTTTATTTATATCCTTTTTACAAGAATATTCTTGACGTTTTCGAATATATTCGGAAAACTGTCAGTAGCTGTGAGAAGTTAGGTTATGTTTCTGGATCTTTTCTGTGGCCTTGTATTGTGCAAACAAAACGGTTCCAATATAATACCATTTATTACCGTAAGAATTATCATTTTATGAAACAGATTAAAACTGCGTTAAACAACAAGTTTATTACAGATTATTGTACTGAGAAAAATATGATATTGGTATGAGTTCTTTTTGAAGAACAAGAGCAGAGGAAGTTTCTTAAGCCACCTGTGCTATATTTTGCACACATAATTAGATTTCTGGAAGCAAATAGTATAAAAAGCATTTTTGAAAGACAAGGTATTGATACGGCCCTTTTACAAACCTGACTTAAGTACACAAGTTTTTGTTTCAAATTAAAAATGCGATTTTGTGTTCTTCTTTTATATATAAATTGACTATAATTTCATTTCATTTGTTTAAAAATCGATTGCTCTAGAGGAATTCGTCGATATACATAAGATAGTTGATATCGTTTCAAATTGTAGTGGTCGGTATGAGTCTAATTTCTATGATAATGACCCACTTTTTCCGTGCATTAATTGAACAATCAAATGTGAGTCATACGAGTGAGGCCCGCTTAACATTTTCTACATTTTCAGTTTAGTTGAATTTAAATTCATGGAGGTCGTTTAAAAATATTAGGATTAATCCATTCAAGATTGATCATCTTGAATGAATGAAAAACCTCGTTTTTAGAAAAAATATCCAAAATTGAGCTTAAATATATATAAAAATGTTCCTGAAATTTTTTTCTTTGGTATTTTTTTTATATATTGAGCTATTGCTGCATTTTTTTGTTGTCATTAAATTTTATGTTTTTTTTTTGGCAATCTTTTTTCATCTTTGTCGTCCAATTTTGTATTTACCTATCCTCATTGATATTTTATACTTTCGGATTTAAATAAAAAATGTAAAGAAAAGCAACGTTTTAAATGATTATTTTTATACTTATAAATACGTTATAAACCTTGGATTATTTGTCATGGTTGGATAATTGACATAACTACACGAATTCCGTACAAGTGCTGATATTTCAAGTAAAACTATGGGAAAAAGAATTCCTGATAAATGTTTTAAAGAACCCTGAAATTAATATCTACACTTTTAAATGTAATATATTACTATTTTTCTATAACTTATTCTGCAAAACCTTCAAATGATTTCTGTACGACTTTTTTTAACACATTTCGTTATAAAACAATGAAATGATAAAGCTGTAAATTTTTATTCGTATTTATAAAACGTACAAACTGTTAATATCAAAAATTGGAATTAATTCAGGTACATTTCAAAAACTTTCTTTTATTTCAATGAAAAAATGTTAAGTCTGTTTGGTACAAAAAATTTGTAAACCCCAGTATACTGAATAATTTCAATTTTAATGAACTATTGTGATCAAATTTTTTGTTTACAAATTTCTATATAATGAAAACTCGTTATTTTTATTTTAGGAATAGGTATTTGTTATCCAAATTAAAAAAAATTATTACAAATTTTTAAATACTCTGTCTTTAATTCAAATGAAAAAACATTTAGTAAAAAATATTGAAAAAAGAATAATTTCAATGTTGGTTAGCTCTTGGGGTTAAAAAAGTTGCTAACAAATTTCGATATAGAATAAACGTGATGAATTAATAAGTTTGTTATTTGCAATTTTCGGGAAGATTTGGTAATCAAATTTCCAAAAAAACAGAAACTGTTATCATTGAACATTTAAAATTCAACCACATATTTTTAAATACTCTCTCTTCAATTGCAATGAAAAAAATAATTACTCTATTTTTAACAATAAAAAAATGTCTATTTGGTACAAAAAATTAAAGTCTTACAACAACCAATAACATTGAAAACCCCAGTATAGTGAGACTTAGATAAAAGAATTGTAAACTAAATAAGTTAGCATGAGAAAGGGGGAGATCAAATGTTTTTTTAAAAATTTCGATAAAAAAATAAATGCGATAAAGTTATAAATTTGTTTTTTTTTGTGATTTTCAGGAAGACTTGGAAGCCAAAATCAAGGAAGCAGGTTCCAACTTGATCGTCCTCGATTTTTCAGCAAAGTGGTGTGGTCCTTGCAAAATGATCAGCCCAAAACTGAACGATATGGCCAAAGCATATCCCAATGTTTTAATCGTCAAGGTAAGAATTATTCGTGAATTTATATAATTAAAAAATAATAGAACTTGGAATTTTCCTAAATCGTGACATGTATCAATATAATAACAATTAAGAAAATAATATCTTTCTTTAATATTGTAGTTTTTCTAATAATTTAAATCTAATTTACAAAATAGTTGCTCTTTGAAAATTTAAAAAACTACATATTTTATTTTAAATAATTTGCGCGTCATTAGATATGATAATATTAAAATGAAATTATTTTCCACTGTTAGTTCCTATTTAATTTCCTTGGACCTTGAATATATTTCTATTGTATTTGTTTACACTTAGTTGTGTTATAAAATGCGAGGAAAAATTGAGTTTTCCTATTCAAATAAATATTATTTGAAATTGTAGTCAAATTCAAATAACAATGCATAAGTTGGTTTCCCATTTATTTTGTATCCCTGATTAAAACATACACATTTTTAGTAAAGTAAGGCATACTTTAACTGAATCCCAACCATTTTTGTTTTTGTTTTGAGTCTTAATCCATTTAAACACCAAAATCTAAAATACTGCACTCAATATGCATCAGGAGATTATTTTAACTAATCTTAACACACGAAGTTAACTATTTGGCTTTTTCTATCGTGATGAATGGTTTGATCAAAATTACTGATCTTTCATGCTTTACTTTTTAACATTTTCACTGTTTCTACGTCGAATATGGTTTTGTTATTTCTAACTGTTCTCAGTACTTTATAAAATAGCTTTTGGTTGCCATGACTATCACGTTCTATCTTCTCCTCCTAATCTTTGTTTCTGCTTTATACCAATTCCTTCACTTCTGTTCTTTTTTTATATTCATTATAGTTTTAATCATTTCTGTTACTTTTCCATTTGTTCTTTTTCAACTTGACTTCTGCTTTTATTTCTTCATTCCACTATGTAAGGTTTTTTGGTTTTATGAATTATTGTTACTTAGTATATTATTTTGGCTATTGTTTCTTTAAATAATGTACATATATTTTCTCAGTTATCGTTACATATGTCATAATTTTCGCTTCTAATACCATTAAATATGATTTTGGAATTTCCTTTTCTCTAGCTTGTATGTTCTTATTGCTGTTTTGTTAATTTTGAGTCATTAGATTATCTGCTTTTATTCTCAATTTTGATAAAACTAGAAAGTGGTCTGTGTATATATATCTACTCTCATATCTGGTACTTTCTTCTTAAAGTCCTTTTTTATTATTAATTAGTCTATTATTAATAATTCTTCCCTACTTCTTATCTTTGTATATTTGTGGATGGATATTTTTTATATTTTTCCATTATTGTTTCTTACTTCCTCACCATTGTTTCTGTTGTTTCTTCATTCCTTTTCCCAACCGTTCCATCCATTCCATCCAAATTATCATTTATTATTAATCTTTCTTTTGTGTTTTCTATGGTTTCGATAATTGCTTTACAATTACAGAACTGTTTTTAAATATCTTTCTCTGACCAAGGTTTCACTTAAATAGCATTATCAAAGAATGACATAAGATTGACAGATTTCTTATAAGCGTAAATAACTTCATATAAACATTTCAAGCAATATGTACAGTAATATTTTTCTTTTCCTAAAAAAATTTTGTTTAATATTATATAGGTATTTAGTCCAAAGGGTCATCTAAAATAATTGAACTTCCTATATAATAGTAACCAAAAGTTTTTTAGGAAAAGAATATTATTGTACATATTGCTTGATAATGATTGGTTGAAATGTTTATGGTATTAAGTCAAGTACACTTATAAGAAATCTGTCACTCTTTGACAATGCTAGATGGGCGAAACCTTTGTTGAGGAAATATAATTTAAAAAGCTTTGTAATACTGTGAAAATTCACGTAAGTATAATTTATCTTTTTATATTTATTATGGATAAGTTCCACAAATTAAGAGTTGAAACAATTCATTTAATTCCAATAAATTAAATGGGATATTATTTCTTGTATATTAATAATATATATTTTTTCTGTGTCGATTATTTTAGTAGATGTTCAATGCTTTTAAATATTTTACGATTATTTTGTCATTAGTATTAATAATAATATAAATAATGTACGAAAATACATTAAGTGATATTTCCACCGATATACGGACGTCACTTTAAAATCGATTGTCTAGGAATGTACGTAAAATTGTTTTCGTGATCTATACACACACTTTTGGCATTGGGCCAAGCCGGTTTATCGACTTTGTCAAGGGCTACATAAAGATTTAGGTCAGCCTTGAGGAAAAACATGGATAAATAAGATATGCCCGGGGCGCAATTTTATTGGAATATTAGGGGAATAAATGTATGGGGAAGTACCAAGGAAAATAAGAAAAATATATGGGAAGAAGAAAAAATTATATTTTTGTAGTTTGTATCTATATGGTTTTTTTACGAGCTTACCGAAAAGTAGCCTTTACTGCATTAATAAAATACTAATTTTTATTATTCTTTAACATCACGTAGAATTCGACTTTATAATGCTATTACGTAATGAAATTAATGTGTGTTCCCATTAATACCAAATTCGTGAGAAAAGTTTCACTGTATTTTTAAACAATAAGAAGAGTTTACTAGTTTCAACTACGTTTAAATTTACTGAATTAATGGAGCACTTTCTTCGAGTTCTTATTAACCAAAAGAAACTGAAATCTTTACCAGACAGTATTTATTATCAAGTAATATTAAGACGACTAGTTTCGACTCTCAAGAGCCATCTTCAGATCTAAAAAAGAGTGAAAACAACAAATGTAAATGATTGAAAGGTAGGTTAGTTTTTCGTGGAGAGTCACTCCCCTTTATTTGTATATATTTCTACAGGTTTAGGTGTGTTATTGGTTTTTCCGTTAAATTTCACCATTTTTGTCTATCCTTTATTTGCTCCTACCATCTTCTTATTTTCATACTCAAAATATCTTCCCTTACTTGATCATCACATCAACTTTTTGCTCTTCCCTTGGGTCTATTTTCACAAAGTCCCCATTCTGTAAATTCGTTTTACCCTCCTTTTTATCTTCCATTTTTTTTACATATTCGTACAATCGTAAGCTTTGCGACTTTATGAATCTTAATATGTCTTCTCCTTCTAGTATTTCTTCTATTTCGTGATTCATAAGTCTTTGGTACTCTCTTTCACTTATTTTCTTAGCTCTATATATACTCCAATTTTTTTCTCAAATTTAACCGTTCTTCATCTACTTTTGTAAAATTCATAGTTTCTACCAATTAAATATTCAAGGTGGTACAAAATCGTCGAGCAATACTTCTAGGGGTGAGAATTGATCTAAAAATTAAGGTAGCTTTTTATATACACTTTTTGGATGCTGCTTTCTACTTTGAAAAAATTTCAAAATGCCAGAGCCACTTCGATTTTGGTCATTTGTCAAACGTTTGTCTGAAAGTTGACACAAAATTAACGACTGCCATGTTTGGTTCTTAAAAGCACAATTTCGATATGGAAGAATTCCTAGAGTATATTAACAAAGTCTTGTTGAAGAAGATCGTTTTTAATATGTCTTCCAATCCTCCTTTTGCCGGCGAAACGATATTGGCACTATTGGGATGCATCCTGACACTCTTTCTCATAACCAAAATCAACAAGAAATTGGAGATACTGAATGGAACAAGTAGAACCGAGCTAGGAAATAAGTGTAACAACCCGCATAATATTTTACATGATAACACCTCAGAAAGGAAAAACCAAAGAGATCCAGAAACGGTCGAAACAGCAGTCCCAGATATCGCAGAGGAAATCAGAACAATCAGATCGAATAACAGAAGGGTGCCATCCGAAAGAAGGTTTTCGGTATGGAAAATTAACAACATCTATAAAATGAACACCTGCGAAATATGACACCGAATTAATATGTTAAACGTATAAAAAAACAAAAAGAATTCGAACAAAATCTTCAGGATCGCTTAGATTTCCATTTATGCCGTCTAAAGAAAAAAGCAGAATCTGCAAAAATCAACTCTGACAGCGACATTAAAAAAGCGTCATAAATTGAATCGGAAAATACCACGGATACAAAATTTACTAGTTAAACAGCAATTTCAAGATACTACGGATTTTAATTGCAGTGATGATTAGGTAGATAAAGTTCAAAAAGTACTAGTGTAATTTTTTCGAGTATAATTACTTTTTCTATGTTATATTATTGTTAGAAATGTTCCTTTAAAATTTGTGATGTAAAACATATTTGTTTATTAAAATATGAAGATTTTGTATTGCTTTTTTTAATGAAGCACAGGAAACTCTATACTTCAGAAATGATACAGGGTGGTCCAAAATTATCGAACAATACTTCTAAGGGTGACAGGCCTTTAAAATTGTATTAAAAAAATTGTCTTTTTTAAATATCTTGAAAATGGCAGAAAAAATATTTCAAATTCTAGACACAGAAGCTTTGCATAAAGATACTTAATTCTACGTTATTTGTCATTTCATCTCTGCTGATTAAGGAGTAGTTTTTGGCAGCAAATACCACTGATTAAGTCTTATTTTTTAATTACGTACCTTTGTAGTTTTTTTTAATTTCTTAATTTTGTATAATTCACTTGTACTTGTAGAACGCCCTATTGCTTGCTTGTGAAATTTGTGTACTTCTTTTTTTGTTATTATTCGTATCTGTCCTGGGTATTTTAAGTCATTCACAGCTTCAACTTATCCGTTTATGTCGTTTCTATCTATGTTAATTCTCACATTTTTCGATTTCCTCCGATTTATCTCTGGTCCTCTTTTTCTGTTTCGTTTTGATTTTCTTTGTAACTCCTTTAAAGTTTTCTATCCCTAACGACAGTAACAAAATCTTCCACATATGCTACAATTTGTACAATTATGTTAGTCATACTTTCTTTATTATTTGATTTAGTGTTAGGTTGAACTGGTGAAATGTATATCAAAATCGTTAATTCGACATGTTGCTACATATGTTGAGTAAAATCCGAGACATTTAATTACTTTTATGAAAACTGGTATCGGCTACTGCAGTTTTAGATATACCTTCGGATTGGTTTTGTTAACTTTTTTATTGTTTTTGTTCCAGATCGACGTTGATGATTGCGAAGACATCGCTATGGAATATAACATCAAGTCCATGCCCACCTTCATCTTCTTGAAAGGAGGAGAACAAGTGGCGAATTTCAGTGGTGCCAATGACGAAAAATTGAAACAAACCATTGAAGAATTCAAATAATTTATACGCAACCGTTACAAATGCCACTATTTTTTTTAAATAACTTAAATTATTCAAATAAATTAAATATTAACTTGATATTGTAACTCTGTTAATCTATTGTAATTGCATATTTAGAAATTTTATTTTGTACAAGTTCAATTTTTGTGAATTTTATTAAGTAGTGCCTAAAGAAAAGCCAGATATAAAGTTGTACACTTGTCATTGTTTATATTTATATATATATATATAGTTATACACGTGAAAATGTGAAATATATTGCACACATTGAACGAATAAAGCTGTTAGAGCTGATTTTTCACTTTCATTTCATGCCAAATTAAAAACCGTTAATTTTCTTGAATTCTCTATTATTTGACAACAAAATCGTTAGAAAAATTAAGAAATAAGACCTTAATATTTATTTTCTATTTAAATTTATTTTAATTATACATAATTAATAAACACTTAATAATAACTTTCATATATTTTTCCCAACTCATCTTCAGGGTGGAATTGTTTCTAAAAAAGAAGAAAAAAATATTATTTTCAAAATATAAAATTGATATTTGTTACCTCAGAGGATCAATATCTCCCGCCAATAGAGCATACGCCAATAGGAACTGCTCAAAATCATGTTTAGACCAACAACTCTGTTTAAAATAATCTATAATTTGCGATAGATCAACAAAAAAATTCTTCATGTCCCTCGATCTGTGCAAAGTTGTTCCTAAAGTTAAAATTGCCCTATTGTATAATTTAAAATTTGTTTCTAAATCTCCGTAACTTTTTTGAAGTAATTTTGGTTTTAAATTGACTAGTAGCAGACTAAAAACGAACATGTCAAAAAGTATTTATCAATATCATTAAGAGCATATACATACTGTTTATATTCTCTTTCTTTGTCTATAAGAACCTTCAAATCCCTTAATTCGAATAAAAACTCTCTATCCATTTCTAAATCATTATATTCTGTCCCTAAAAATAATATTTATGAGCAATCCATATAAAAAAGTATGTTCTACTCACCAGTAACATTGTAAGTCCAATTTTCAATCATCGATTCACAACATATTCTGAAATTATTAAATGACATCTGGTGCACCTTCTTTTTTGAGGTTTCAAACCTCATGCAAGCTGTAAAAGCGATGCAAGCGTATTTTTTCACAAGTTCATCAGGTAAGTAAAAGAGGTTTTTAATATTTTCTGTAGTAGTTCCAGGAAGTTCTTCTACTGCTTTGAAAATCCGTTTTACGTTGTCAAATTGTCTCCTACGGGGTAAATCTTATGAGAAACTGTACATACTTCTACTGTATGTAATAATGAACATCACTTAGCAATATTTTTAAGATCTTTGTCGTAAAAGACTGAAATAATTTATTGTAGTTTAACTCATAACAAAAAAAGACTTCCTCCCTCGCAAACAAGTTTGAAACATTGTGGTATGTATATATTTTCTTTGGCGATTTTTTCATTCCATAATAAATTTTAAAAAGTTTAAAACATGTTAATAAATATTTATATATATATATATATATATATATATATATATATGTATATCTTAAAAAATAAGTCAAATGGTTACATTTAAAGGCGATAGTTAATAAATAAAAAACTCATTTTTTTAAATTTAATTATAATTATTAGTTTAACAATCATTTTTAAGAAGGAAAAACGATGCAGGTGTCACAGTTTTGCAGAAAAACAATAACAATGTTTTTAAAAGAACTTTAATGATTGCAGATTTAAGACACATTTTAAGACCATTTAATAATATTATGTAATTTCTATACTTAAGATAAATGTCTACAAATCATTGACATCATCTACAATATCATTTTGAAAATACTATAGCCTCCATGCTTGACAAAAATAGTGATTGCTTCTTCTTTAGCTGTTTTTGAACAACATATTCGTGTTTTTTTTTCATAAAACATAGATGCCTTCCTTTTTTGCAACTCGAGTTTTTAATTTAATTTATTGAGTTCTTTTTACAACTCAATTTTTCCATTAATTCTATTTTTGCATTCAGATCACCGCAATTGCTACAGGTATCTGACCGCATGTATCCAAAGGAGATACAGTTAATTTGAAAACTTTTATGATAACTGTCGTAAAATATTAGATTATTTGAGTTTTTACTTTTGTATACATGAAGTTTTTTTATATGTAATTCATCTGGGAAATAAATTTTATCACTTTTCTTCAGGGAGTAGTGATATTTTCTGCCTCTTAAAAATTGAATATGTTCGTGAACTTTAGTAGTAGTTTCTTCAGGTAGACCATTAGGCCTATTCTGGTGTTTATCTTGTTTATCTGATAATACTTTCCCAAATGTTGTCAACTGTTCTTAAATTGTCTGTAGTCATCTCAGAGTTATTCCATAAATAGCTGCAACACCTTTGTAAGATAATGGAATTTTAACCATAGCAGCAATACGCTTCACCCTGTCTTTATAAAAAATATTAATAAGAATATTAAGCAGTTTTCTATTTAAATTGTAATTTACTCACCTAAGTAGAAATTATGAAAATCACAGTACTTCCACCCATTGAAATCAAATACAATCACTTTCACTTCATTAGTTGTATTTGTAAAACAGGTAAGTCTTATACAATTACAGTTTTCAACTGTCTTGTAAGCACAATTTCTCAACTGTTTATTTGCGTCAATGACTCATCCAAAATTGTCTTTACTTTGATTTTCCTTTCTCAAGAAAGAACAGCGTTTTCGGTACAATCCATTTTCACTTTTAGCAATTACAAATATACAACCAAACAACACAAAAATCACCACTTGTAGACACAACAAACTAATCTAAAACTAAGTGTCCATTTGGGATAAAATCTATACAGAAAGTCTTGAGGTTCCGTGTCGATTTAACCTGATGTGTGACTTTATGTTAATTTTATTTTTGCGTTATGCCCTAGCTTAAGGAAAAAAAGGAGTGTTAGGTAAGGGAATGGATTGACGAAATGACTTGGGAGTTTGTTCAACACCAATAAATGAGTAGCAGTTGTGAGGATGCACATCATTTTAAAAATTTTATTCAGATATCTGCATTGCAATTTAAAGTGGATTTAAATTTAGTAAAAAGCCAGATTGTCATGTCTTTGTCGCAATTCCTTTATGATTTAAGTTTAACATTCCATAATCCTGTTCCTCATAAAAATTTATCAAATGAAAATTATCTATCCATTCTGGTATCATTTTATCAAATTAAACACAAAAATGGTTTATTTTGAAGAAATCAAATTAAAATATTCGCTTTTTGATAGATGTTTGAACCTGATCTGTTGTTAATAAAGAAGAGGGGTTGACAATTTTAATGTGTTCATATTACATTCCCCTTAAAGAACTCTATGTGGTGGAAATATTAAGTTCCTCATGACACATCCTGTATAAACAAGTAAATAAAAATATTTAGTTTTACCTGCATGATTTCAATGGTTTTCCAGTTTTCTCAGCAACTTCATCTAAATCTTTTCTATTTTTAGAAGACAACTTTTTACCTAAAACCTCTCTAATCACCTCATCATCAAACTCATAATATCTACAAAAGATGTATTAATCTTTTAAAATCATCACACTAAATAAATTTTACTTTTCAATAAGAAATAAGCGCGTTTGTGTGTCAATTTGAAACAAAAATTGCTCCTGAAGTTTACTTGGGTTACTTAATAGTTTTTCTAATAAAGAATAAGTTCTGTAATGGTCCAACACATCACTCGCTATTAATTCTATAGACGCCCCAGTTTCTAGTCCCAAACCTTTATTATTTAAAATTGTTACTGCTTCACTAGCTAAAAAATAATATATCCTTATTTGGAAGTATTATCATAAATAAAAACTCACCAGTTTGCCCGTCCACCCATAACTGATAAATTTCTGGGTCTACTAGAGTGTAATTACTAATAAATACATCTACTTCGCTCATATTTTATTAATACCTAATTAAATCATGGTTTTACTAAAAATATGTCTTTATTTTTAAATATTCTAATGATAATGTCCATTTGACTTTGACATTTACTCTTCTTTTACCTTTAAGAATACTAACCACTTTATCTAGATGAAATAGTTAACAAACTGCCGACAATTATTTATGTTTATTTCCATAAGCAGAAGAGTTGAAACTAAGAAAAACATAGTATTCTATATGTTTCAAATAAAGATAAAAATATTATTTCTACTTCAGAATGAAGAGAAAAATTCCAGGCTATTGTAGTTCTCACTAGAGGTAGAGATCTTAAAATAAAGAAGAAGATCTTTGATATTTAATCATAAAGTATGTTTAAAAATAATTTTTGAATAGGTAAGTTTTCAAATAAATATAAGATAAATAATTTTATGAAATATGGATATTCCTGAAATAAAAAAATTAGCCGAAGATGTGATTAATCGAATAGCAGCCGGTGAAGTAATACAAAGGCCAGCAAATGCTTTAAAAGAACTTATTGAAAACAGGTAAGGTTAACTTAATCAAAAAATTATATTTAAAAGAAAATTATGGATGATTTATTCCAGTATTGATGCTAAAGCAACAAATATTCAAATAACAGTAAAAAACGGGGGACTTAAGTTGTTACAAGTACGTATTAATTTATTTTTATAGGTTAAAAAATTGTTTTTAGTTACCTTAAGCCATAATTTTAAACAATATTTTTTTATATTAACTATTTTTTTATCGACAAAGGATAAATGAAACTAAAGTTCTCAAAATTTAAAAATTAAATTAAAATATAGAATAGTATATATAGTATAGAATATAAACAAATTGTGTTTGAAGGGGTTGTTTGTTTTTCAATTAAAAGAAAGAAGCAGTGAAAGTACTCGTTATTTTTTTAAACTCTAAAAATAATTTTTTTAAAAGTATTTTGTTGGTCTTGTTCTATATATAAATTAGTTATAAAAGTAAGGACAGTATCTCAACAATCAGTTGTCTACAAATTTAGGAGAGACATTGAGAAATATAATTGTTGTTTTTTTTTAATCATTTCCAGAAAATTTATTTTAGTTTGATATTCTTCAGTAGCTAGAGTTCTAGGATTATCAAGAAAACCTCAATTTTTACATAAGTTCGTTGATTGTGTTTTAATAAAATAATTTGCTAAACAATACAGTAATATTGTAAATAAATAATAGTTAACAAATGTTTTTTCTTATTTTCATGTGATTTAATAAAAATAAGGACATAACGTCATAATACAAAATTGAAGAAATATTTTCTTTTAGAAATCCTTTTTCAGGTTTAAAAAATATTTTAAATTTTACAAATGTTACATGATTTTAGAGTCTTCAATTACCCCGATTCGATTGAAATAGATCAAAACAGTGATTGCAGCGTTTTTACCATAAAATCAAAAAATAAATACAGATTTACTAACTAAAATAAGCTTAGAATCAGGCAGAATATTTAAATTAATCAACGTAAACACTACTAATTTTATTCCAAGACAATCTTGAATTGTGTTAAACAACTTGTCTTCATTTCCCTCTGTTGACCTTATTAAATTTATGGCTAATGTAATGTTTTGGTTATATTTTTAAAACTATTTATGCTAGATTCAAGATAATGGAACTGGAATTAGAAAAGAGGAATTTAACATAGTTTGTGAACGATTTACCACTTCAAAACTACGAGCATTTGAAGATTTACATAAAATATCTACGTATGGATTTCGTGGTGAAGCCTTAGCAAGTATTTCTCATATAGCGCATTTAACAATTACATCTAAAACCAAAAATGATTTGTGTGCCTACCAGTAAGTACTAACTTAATAAAATTAGATATTCTACCTTGCGAGATCTTTTTATTCTACTTTTTTCCCTTCAATTAGCATTAGAAAGAGTAAAAACCAAAAAAGTTTTGTTTGGTAGTTTGTTGACTTTGTAATTAAAAATAATAAAGCATTTTTTAAAACGAAATTGTTTAACTAGATAATGGTATTATCCGCTTTCACTGAAGAATGATTTTTTTGCTAAATTTTAGGGCTTCTTATGTGGATAGCAAATTAAAAACTGATCCGAAACCCATGGCAGGAAATGAAGGAACAGTCATAACCGTTGAAGATTTATTTTATAATATGAACGTTAGAAAAAAAGCTTTAAGATCTCCAGCTGAAGAATACCAAAAAATTGCTGATGTTGTTAGTAAATATGCCATCCACAATGCTACTATTGGTAAATATTGATATTTATAGCTAACAAAAATTCTATACTAATTTATTTCTTGTTTAGGTTTTGCACTAAAGAAATTTGGCGAAAACAATGACATCAGGACTCCTCAAAATTCAAACCATGTTGAAAATATTAGAATTATTTATGGGAACACAATAGCAAAGGAACTTATAGAATTTTGTTTAGAAAATCAACAATTTCGATTTAAAGTGAAAGGATACATTTCAAATGTAAACTACAGTCCAAAGAAATTTCAGTTTCTGCTGTTTATTAACCACAGATTAGTGGACTGTCAAAGTAATATCTTAAATACTCTAGCTATTGTATTTTTTCACATCTTAACAAGTTTATCCTGGTTATACCACTTATACAGGGAGGTTTTCCAAAATTAAATAACGCATTTTTTCATATTAAACGAACTTTATATATTTACGATAGTATGTTAGTATTTTTTATTTTCTAAATTATAACATTCATTGTTTATTTAATATTACGTGAGCTAAAGTTTTGGAGCAAGATCGCGATCGGATAACAAATAAACATTTTTATTAGAGTCATCAAAATTAATAAACATTGGGGTCTTCTTACGATTAAATGTATTAGTTATTTAAAGATGTAAGTTGCCCTAATATTTTGTAAGACTTATTTTTATTCGCAGATAAATAAATTGTTGTTGTTTCTCTCAGCCACTTTCATTTCCATTAAATAAGTTACATAATAGGTTAAACCCACCTGAAAATAGTATTTAGATTTGTTCATATATTTATTGAAAGAAAACAACCCAATACGTAACAATATCTTTACAACATCCGAAAGTTTGAATCTTCCTTTTCCTTTTTTTGCCTAAGCTGTTAAATATGAAAAAATATAATGGGACACCAGGTATATTTCTTATATAAAAAATTGTTATTGCAGGTTTGAAAAAATGTATTGATCAGGTTTATGGCACTTATCTGCCGAAAAATTCGCACCCTTTTGTATATTTGAGTTTAGAATTAGATCCAAATAACATTGATATTAATGTCCACCCGACAAAACATGAAGTACATTTTTTGAATGAAGATCAAATCGTTGAATCAATTGCTACTGCCATTGAAGCAAAATTTTTAGGTAGTAACAGTTCTAGAACATTCTTTACACAGGTAAAAATTATTCATTCTAATGTTAAAATAAGTGTCACAATTCATTGCCAAATTAAGAATACAAAACCAATTAGACCTGTAGTTTCCTACATCAATACACCAAATAATAAATTAACAGAAATGCTCAATAAGACTTTAACTAATTACGAAAAAACCATTTAGTTAATTCAAAAACTTAATACTCATAAACTCTTCTTTCATTTATTAATTTTTTTAAAATATGTTAAGTAGTTAATGAAAAATTTTGATTATCAAAATTGTTATTATTTTGAAATTGGTAAGTATTATTAAGAGATAATAAATAAGAAGATTATTGCGCGTAATGACTTTTTCTGTTTAAAAGTTACAGGGTGATTCTATACCCTGTATAATAATATCCTATTTTAGGCAAAATTACCGAAAGTAATTGATATAGAAATACCAGATTTCAAAGATAACAATACGAACAGAAAAAGTATAGTACCCGCTTTTAATATGGTCAGGACTGATGCTAAAGAACAAAAATTGGAAAAATTTTTTGGAGAGCCTGTTAAGAAAAAAGATATAGAGGGAATAAATAATAATAAGTCTAAGGAGATGTTTAATGATTCTACATTTGATGAAGGATTACACAAACACGATGAATCGTTTTTGAATAGAGCTGAAAATTTGGAAATTTTAATAAACATGAATAGAACTGTAGAAAAAATTGATGAACCTCAGTCAAGTAAGATTTTATTTATTTTGTTAAAGTGTTTTTAATATGTTTTTATAGAAATTATGAGGTTTGTATTAATCTTTTTAGACGAAAAGGAGTATGATGAAATAAGTCCGATAAATAATGTCGAAATAAAACCTGCAATCAGTATAAAACACGACGAAAATATTAATGCGATGCGTAATGAACCTCTGAATGCGTCATTTATAAAAAAAGTCACCAGGTAGGTTTTTATACAGGGTGATCAACCCATTCTCTCAAATTTCCTATATCTGAGATAATTCAAAAAAAGAAGATCAAATTCCATAATTTAACATTATTTAAACTATATCAAAGTATCGATTTTTAAACGGAATAGTCCCTATTTGAAATATATACTTATTGAGTTAATTTCAAAGTTGTGCCGTATTTCGGACATCACAAAAAAGTAAATATATGACAATATTCATGTAATATTGTTTTAATTATCTCCAGACAACCGAGATTGAACTTCGGAATATATATTAATAGTTGATAGAATCGTACTTTTGGGGACATTTTTGTAATTTTTGGAGCAGTCCAATAACTTATTTTCCTAGGCAATGTTGCCAAAATCACGAATAATTTATCAAAGTAATGATTTTCTAAACGCAACTCGGTTAATTGAGATTTTTCAATATATCCTGTTTTTAAAACAACTACTACTACAAGTGGTCTCTTAAAATAAAATAAAATGAACTTTCTTCTGCGATTTTCAGGCACGAAACCAAACTATCAAGCGTTTTACAACTACGAAAAGAAATTGAGGAAAATTGCCATCGGGGTTTAAGAGAAAGTTTTGCCCAACACGTTTTCGTTGGCAGTATCAACACGACACAATCTCTCATCCAATACGGTACGAAATTGTTTTTGTGCGAAACGAAAACCATACTCCAAGAGCTGTTCTATCAATTTATTTTATACAATTTTCAAAATTTTGACGCATACACTTTTTCGAACAAAATGTCGATCTTCGAATTGGCGATGATCTGCATGGATCTTCCGGAAACCGGGTGGACGCCTGAAGATGGCGATAAGTCTGACCTGTCGAAACGTATCGCTGAGATTTTGGTTGAGAAGGGTCCGATGATACAGGATTATTTTTCTGTAAATGTGGATGCGCAAGGGAACCTTTCCAGTATTCCAGTTTTATTAGGTAAGTGCAAAAAATAATAATGTGTATTTTTTAATAAAAAACAGTTCAATTATTGCAAAATAGGAAAAAAGGAAACGAAGAAAAATAGGGATGCTAAAAAGAAAGAAGGAATAAATAGTAAAAGAAAAAAATTAAAGCAAAAGCAAAAAAGAGGTTGAATGAAAACAAAGAAGGAATGAATAAATGAAAGAGAGAGAAGGAAAATAGGGAATTCTAATAATGTTTTGCCCTTCTTTCGTGTTTGTTATTATTATTTATATTGTATACAAACTAAGCCAAAAGACGAATACAAAATTTTCCAATTTTTTCTAAATTATGTTGGGAAGGGTGGAATTGTTGTTGTTTCCTTTTACCTGAGAGTGTTGAACCACTTTACCAGGAACTTTTTTTTTTCAAATACCAACGTATTTCGTAATTCGTAAACATTTCGCTAAGATTTTTGAAATAAAAAACTATAAAAAAAATTATTCCATCGCCGTGTTAGGAAACTGTTTGCCCATTTATAAAATTATTTACTGAACAATTACAATCTTTTCAGAAAATTACATGCCCGATCCTACAGCGTTGCCGATGTACGTCGTTCGTTTGGCAACTGAAGTAAACTGGGAAACGGAAAAGGATTGTTTCAAAACATTCGCCCAGGAAACCGCCCGATTTTATGCGACAGTCCCGAAAGAACCCAATCAGAACGGAAAAGACTGGCGGTGGGTGACAGAACACGTCTTGTACCCGGCGGTAAAGGAGTACTTTATTCCCCCAAAGACGTTCCTCGAGAACGGCGCTGTTTTGGAAATTGCAGATTTACATAATTTGTATAAAGTTTTTGAACGTTGTTAATTGTTTGTGTATAATAAAGTGTTAAGTTGGCATTTTTCTTATTTGGAAGTAAATAAAAAAAATATTTCTTGTTAATATAAATTAATCGTTAGGGATACACGTTTGTTAGTATATTTAATATTGCATATCTGGGGTTTACAGAGATTGGATTTATTTATTGATCTTAAAAGTATGATGTTTTATAATTATGTTGCTAAAAAAATGGGTATTAATGTCTCAAGGAAAATCATTCTCTTAAATACATGACCATACCTAAATAACATCAATTAAAAATATTTTTCTTATCATTTAATTTGAATTGGGTTGTTAACTGGTGTGAAGAACATCACTTTAACCTTAATGTTTCGAAGTACAAAGTATTGTCAAGGGCATAAAACATTACTTTTTCAGTGTTCACTTATATCCTTAAATTTTGTGTGCATGTAAATTATTAATACTAATAGAATCTGTATGTAAATTTTGACTCCACTGTTTTCCAATTGGATAATTATAAAACAGTAAATAAATAAATATGGCTCCCTGCTTGCCCTGCTCCTTATTTTATTTTTCGTAATCGGCTCCTAGTTGACTTTCTAACAGAGCTCCCTAAACAATCTTCTTGAAACCTGACCGCAATGTCCTGTTTCTTGTGTTCGGAGATTTCATCACAAAGATGTAGAATTAAGTCTGTGACTTATACTTTTGGACAAAACGGTGTTTTCCAATATCAAACACAGATAAAAATGACTATAAGTTTATTTTTCACTAGTTTCTCACTTAAATACAGTCACACATTGTATTACAATTATTAATTTAGTTTATTGCTCGTTAACATGTTTAAAATCCTTTCAGAAACAAAATATAGCAAGTTATTACGTGATAGATTTTCTTGTTGTTGGTGTGTTATGGATGTTTAAACGAGATGTTTATCGGTTAATAGTTGATGAGAGAATGTCGTAAGATGTATCTACATGTAATAATTGTTAATTATGGAATACTAATAGGATAAAATTAAATTAAAAAAGCTTTTAGATTAACACACATAATTTATTTATTTACTTTCTACATTTCATTGTTTCTTTTTCTTCTTGGTAACAGGGTCACTGTTTTTCCTAAACAAACATAAAACGAAGCAAAGAAGTTTTCTAAGAATAAAGATAAACAAGAAAATTGTGCCAAGAACTACGAGAAGGACGTCCAATAAAATATATTCGTACCAAGACATGTCCAAATAATTGACTCGCAAGTGTTTCGCTCCTTCGTACCTGACGATGTACTCCACCCAATACACTGCTTCGTCCAAAGGCTTTATTTGTCTGTCGTGGAATATTTTCGACCTATATTTTACGTTTTCCGTATATCTAAAAAAAAATTATATTTAATAGTAAATCCTGTGATCAATACCTTTTGACGAGCATCATGAGTCACTCATTAAAAATGTTACCAAAAATCATACAGAATAAAATATAGAAAAAGTGTGAGGAACAACTAGACGAGACAGAATTTGGATTTAGAGCTGGGATGGGTGCTAGAGAGGCTCTTCTTGCTCCAAAAGTGCCGATAGCAAGAGTTACCAACGTTGAAATTTTGAGAAGAATTGGGCAACCAAGAAAGTTACTCACTACGGTCAAAGTACAGAAAATAGCCTACGTGGGCCATATATTGAGAAATCAAAATACACACAATCATACAAGTAAGAATAGAAGGAAAGAAAGGCATGGGAAGAATGAAAACGTCATGGTTGAGGAACATCAGAGAGTGGACAAACATGAACGTTGAGCAATTGTTCCAACAGCAAGAGATAGAGAAGCATTCTTCGCTAGAAGATGGCAAGCAAAGAAGAAGTAAATTTACAGTAGTCGATACATAACTTAAAGTTGCGTCAAAAGAATATGTAGAAAGTGACATAAATACAATAGAAGAAATAAAAATGGTACAATCATGGAATAACAATCAACAAAAGCAAGTGGTTAATAAAGGTTAATCATTTAAAGAAGGCATTATAGTAACAATCGAATTCACAATAAATAATAAAATTAACAAAACGCTGTTTTGATAAAGAGTGCCAAAAAACAGGGAAAATGGCATATACAAAAAGACAGTATATATATTTTTGTCTAAATTAACTTTCTGCATAAATTATGCAGGGCTATTATTCAAGAACATCAAAACAATATTTAATATAAATATTGGACGCTCCCATTGAGAGGGGCCAAGTGTCTTAGGCTGTAACAAACGGTGTCAAGATAAGTGCCTAAATTAAGACAGTGACATGTGGTCCCTACAAGTCTTATTGTAGTAAGAGCCCCTTTTCTTTGACCATTAACTTTGATATTGTTTGCCTTTTGTTTATTGACTATTTTATTTATTGTCGCAATAAATTGTTATCGTTATTGAATTGACCTCTTCTTATTACTTCTTTCCCAGCGCATGGAAATAACTTAATATTTTGTTAATCTCTTACTTTTTATTGGATAAGACTTCTTCAATACCCGAAGTTAATATTTTCTCATTTAGGTTCTTAAATTCCAGTACTAAAGTATATCCATCCACTTCTGCTGTTTTGGCATTTTTCAGTTGATCATCCAAAATCGGAATAGCTAGAGTTGGAATTCAGTGGTAGACCGTTTCGATGGTACTCAAAAATCCTCCATGGGTTATGAAGAGTTTCACATTCGGATGAGCTGAAAATAATATGTATAAATCACAAATATTATATAAGATAAAATAATTTTATAACGAAGAATTTTTCATTAAGAAAGTAACAACTTTAGTATGTCCTTAGGGCAACGTTTCTCAATCTTTCAGTATTCGGGGCCCAATTTTCAATAACAATTTTTATGGCGCCCCCCTACTTTTCGTGTTCATATAATAATAAAATACGACGTATATTATACGTTGAAAATTTTGACCCTAATTTAGAGCCTAGACTCTAGGCGCCCCCACGTAGGGTTATGGCACCCCCAAGGGGAGCGCACTCTATAATTTGAGAAACGCTGCCTTAGGGATATATTGAACTTAAAAGGCACAAAAAATGATGTCTTAGACCTTCGATAAAGTAAATATTAGTATTCTTGTGGATATGTTAATAAATAAATATATATATATATATATATATATATATATATAACATTAACCAAATTTTAGTAGAAAAAGAATGGCAAAAGATCATACTGTATATATTGATTGATAATGAGTGGTTGAAATATTTATGGTATGAAATTAAGTACGTTTATAATAAATCTGTCAATCTATTGTCACTCTTTGATAATGAAATTTAGCGAACCCTAGAACAGAGACAATTAAAAATAACTTTGTAATATTGTGGAAATTCAAGATAAGCATAATTTCTATTTTTTATATACATTTCTAAATATTCACCACTTACCTAGAATATCAGATTGCGGTAACCACTTCTCGATTCTAACATTTGCAGGCTTCCCAGGCATACGGTCTTCCTCGAATTTCCACAGGACCTTCTCCTTTCTCTTGGAAAATGCTTCCATCAAGGCTCTTCTGATATCCAGTGGCAGATCCGCTCCTTTCAGATTCGATCCCATACTGAAATAAATCACCCCTTCTTTTGCGCTGTCCAAATATGCCTGCAGCGATTCTGGCAATTTTTTTGCAGGTTTGACATGGAACCCTCCGATCTCCTTAATGACGGGCACCGTGTTCGCGGCTCTATTCAAACTCGAATGGGAGTTGCTCAAAACTAACGAAACGTTGTACTGGACCTCGCCTAAGTCGATGTCTTTGGAGATATATTTATGGACTAAATCTGTTTGCGTTGTTTTGCTAAACATTTCAATAATTAATGTTGACGTTATTTTAAACAGCGTATTTACCAATCTTTGTTGAAAGTTCATCGCTTTTGTGTATCCCAGTACTACATCAGGATCTATTGAAGGTATACTGGGGTTGCCAACAAAACGGCCCAGCCACGTGTTCATGGGAGCGTTGTTCAATACTACCAAGTGGGCTCCTACATGGGGCGCCAATGCTTTTATAGCTTCGATGGAAAATTGGGGAACTATTAACACGTCGAATTGTTCCTTCGATTTGATCATTTTTTGCATTTTTGTGTTGTTCAATACCATTTCGGTAATGGTGTTACCCATAAGGAAAATCTTGGAGATCATGGCAAATGGATTTGAGAAGAGAGACTTCGTGTTATCCGAACTGAGGTTTGTCATCGGACCAAAAATTTCTGAAAACAAAAAAATATGAATAAATATTTTGTTCTCAGAAAATAAAGGTATACAAGGAGGGGTAGAAATGTAAAATGAAAAGACTGTGGACTGATTCACCATAAAAACAATTAAAGCGCTCAACTACAGTGGTTTGTAACGAAATTTTATCTCAAGTATTAAAAATATGTAATAACTCAAACATTTTTCGAGAAAGAACATTTATTATATCCATAAAGTAGTAAAATATTCAAAATTATTATAAATTACGAGTACAACTTGCGCCTATTTTTTCTTCTTTAAATTACTAAAATTGTTTAATAGAGTATATTCTTTGTTAATATTTTCTTAATTCTTCCATGTTATGTTTTAGTATTTATATATTCAAATATCTTGAATTGCATTTATAATTTATTGCAAATCCCTTGTAAACTCAATTTAACAATAATAATAATACGATTACTATTTAATTTGTATGCAAAATTTGCATAGCTTTAATTTAAAATTAATATTCCAGTCAGTTAGAATTTTAATTTCTGATTTCTAGTCAAAACAGTGCTTCATACTTAAAGTTGTATAATTACATAGCAAGTTTTCAATATAGGTATTTCTCTATCTTTATTCAAACATTTTTTAAAAATCATCATTTCGATTATTCGTTCGATTAACTTTGAAATATTCTAATTAAGTTAATTTCATGTTATTTGGTTGTTTTCTTTAATTAAAATTTATTCTTATTGTTTAATTTTATTTACTATTAACTTGTTTCAACCAACTATATAAGAATTTTTATGTCAAATATTTTTTTTTAATTACTGTCAGATCAGAATTCCAATATTTTGAATTCCCAATAATGATATGAAATTAATTTGACATATTAGCTTTTCAAATTTTTTAATAATAAGAATCCTATTTTTTCATTGCTTTCTGACCAAACATAACAAGTGTTTACAGAAAAATTAAACTTATTTAGATTTAAAGTAAAAAATTATCCGCACGCACTCCACTTCATCTTATTCATTATTATACATATCAGAATTTTTTTTTTATAAATTTGATCACATCAGATCTAAATAAAAATATCTTTATTTTATAAGTTCAATTAGGAGAAATGAACTTTGAGTGTTACTATTCGAAAGTTATCATTTGATTTATAAATAAGAGTATCCGATATATTTATCGTTATCATTTATTTACAAACTGGTGCTTTTACCGATTAATATTTTCTGTGAATGGTTTAAATCATTTATAGCAGTTATATTTGATTTTTTTAAAAGCTGGATTAAACCGCATCTTCTGGGGGGTGAGATATGTAGAATAACTCAACTACTAAACGTAGGCTGGAATGAAACAAATTTGACGGCCGTGGAAGCCTACGAACTTAATTGTCGCCTTTTAAATTGAACTTTTGTACACTATTTTACTTCTTAAAACCACTTAAGGTTTTTTTTTAATTTAGTATTATTGTCGCTCCATAAAAAGATATCAATTTTGTAAATATGCTTAATGCTTAATTAACTGTTACAAAATCTTACGTTTTTGAGGCATTATTAGTTCCTCCATGACAATTTGCTTGTATTTTCCATTTTTGGGGGGATTTTTTTCCTCGAACACCGTCATCATGGTGACATCATGACCAGCCTCGGCCAATCCTTTTAACAGTTCATTTCCAAGAAAATAGTGACTGGGGGCGGCAAAAGGAAACACCCCTAAAATTTTGTACCCGTTAATTTTGTTAGTAACACACAAAATAATTACACTCAAACATAAGACAGAAATGCTCGAAGGCATCGTATACTAAAAAAAATCACAGTAAATACAGAACAAATTTGCACATAATACTTTTGAAAGACAATATTAACATTGATAAAACGATTTATTTATTTCATTGCGATTAGATACCAAAGAGGTTAGTGAAATGAATGCATTGACGCGACTTAAATTCATTTTATTAGACTCTAGCCAAACATTTATTATACAATTTAGTGTGTCTGTATTTCTCTGTATAATATTTCAAGGTAACGTTATATTTGATGTCCATTTAATGAATTTATTAAATAGATGTTAATTGTATCTAACTCGTTTTTAAAGGTAACTTCGAAGATGAAGATTTTTTTCTCTTTTCGCCCACTCGTGCCTCTTGGTCCTTTTAGGGTTTGAAGAAATATTATATTTTTTAAAAATAAGAGCTTATAGACGTTTGGTTTGAGCGGCTTAGATTTCTTTTTTTTTGAGAATTTTTTTGTACAATTTATGAATATTGAATCCAGTACACAAACGTAGGAAAACGTAGGAACAGGTAACAAAATCCGAATCGAATTGGTTTTTATAGGGAGTAGTCATTCGGAATTTCAGTCCAGAAATCTTTAGTGCTTCATTTTTCAAACATCATTTCCATCCAAGAAACAAGTGGTAAAATTATTTTTTTTTCAGTAACGTTCATTCAGAAAAATTTTATAGTGCAATTAAATTACATATAGATATAAAATCAATTAGACCTGTGGTTTCCTATGTCAATACACCGAATAATAAATTAGCAGAAATTTTCTATAAGACTTTAACTAATTATGGTTACTTATCCCAATATTTAGTAAAAAACTCTTTAGAAATGATTCAAAAACTTTCGTACGTTTCAGTAGCAAAAATAGTGTCTTTTCACTGTTAAATCTAGTAACTTTAATGAAAACTTGACAGTTGGCGGCAATTTATTAACCATACTGTATTTTCTGAAGCAGTTGAGAGACAATTAACTCACCTGTCTTTCAGTAGACACACAGCTTCTCAGAAAGCTCTCTGGTGTAGGAGAGCAATTTTATTCTCTAATTTATTGGAAAATGGGAAACTACTTCCAAGAGAAGCACACAAAAAACTAACCAAAGGCCACGGACCGTTTTTTACAATATAACTGATTAATTTCAAATGTCAATTTCTCTCGAAAAATCTTTACAAACTATAAATAGACAACTTGACACTTAATTTTAATATTATTAATTTAAAGTAAAGACCTAACACAAAATAATTCCAAAACACTAAAAAAGTATATATATATCCAATGTCTGGCAAAAGTCAAATATTTTTTAAATTTCTCGAATAACGGATAAAATTAAAACCTCCGGACAAATATATGGCGGCTTTTCTATTCTGAATGTTTCCACCAATTACATATCTTCCGGAAGATCGTATCATTGGATGAGAGATCTGTGGAAATGAACCCTTAATTGTTGAGCTTATGGCGATTGACTGCTTACTAGAAAGAGTTGTGTCCATTGGAAATTGAAGAAGATGCAGTAAGAAACATCACATCTTATTGGTCAATTATACTAATTTTTTGATTGGCGTTAGATTCTCGAACTCCGTTTTACTATGTCTTCCGGTACGTTCTATTGAATTGACCGGAACGATTTTCTCACCTCCGAATGCCCACTTCAATATATTAGAAGGGAAATTGTAAAGCATTCTCGCTTTTTTATAACGCATTTTCTTACCCTCATATGAATTCGCGTGTGGGATCAAATATTTCCTTTTAATCTGTATAGTTGTCAATATTGTGTCTTCTTTGATTTGTACACCCGAGATGGCGCTAGTTCTATCTTACAGACACTTTCATTAATTGAAATGATAAACCCGGAATGAAAAAATTGATTCGTGGGCCCATTAGAGATTGGACCTCCCAGATTATACAAACCCATTGTCTCTGCATGGAACTGTATTCAATATGCGACTTTAATTCTAATCAATTTCATCCGTAATGGGATGTTTAGATACTGATAACAAAGCATTGCGAGTATGAGAGTTGTCAATTATTTTTACAAATATTGCAACCGTTCTTACATCGTCATTACCCTGGTTTTAATTTTGACGAGGGTTGAATAGACCCGAGTACGTATTCCCTGGTAACACGGGGTGGCAATGGTCCAAAAGGTGTTACAAGTTGGATAGGGTGGCGTTTGTCTTATCAGGAACGCCATTACCTTCGAAGTGAGAATGCAGTTTTTGAGACAATGAGCTTGTATAATCTGTAGAATTTAATCAAAACATAAATAACTTCATGGTTTACTTGCAAATATATGCTCAATGCTATCATTGAGCGGTTTTTTGCAAGTAAAATACTGGCACCATCTTGTAATAACTTCCAATAAGGTACTACTATCACCATAAATGCCTCAGTTATGGAATAGAACTAATTTAAAGCAACAAAACCAAGGAGGTTGAACTGAGTCGGCGTTCCACGAAAATGATAGACAATGATTTTTTTATACAGTTTATTTAATCATTGGAGAAATTTTAAAACAATTATCTAAAAAGCTTTAGTAAAATTAACTAATCTAATAAATGCAGCGTTTCGTTTAAAATATCTCCCTAGACTCTGGAAAATTCCAGAAGTCATAATGATATCAAATCCAGGTAAACTTTCCCATGAAACCTCATCACATAGATCTTTTTGTTGCCTGGCATGTCGAAGCTTTTTTGAGAAACTTTATTCAAAGTAACAAATAATAGAAGAAAGAGAGTTAATCCCAAATTATCAGTTTGAGTTTAGAAATAAACATTCAACTATAGATCAAGTACATAAAATCACCAATATAACTGAAAAATCGCTAGAAGATGTTGCACAAACCCACGGTAAGGTCTGGCACGAAGGCCTAAACCACTATGAAGCTAATTCCTCCCCAAACAATATTCAGATATCTTTCAATCATAAATGACCTGACATATATTTTCAGATCAAACAAAAGGAATATTACTCTGTTTTGAGAGAGATTAAAGCTGGAGTACCACAAGGAAGTGTTCTAGGACTAGTCCTATACACATCCGATATTCCTCAATTAGATAATAATAATTTTGCCACCTTCGCTGACGATACTGCTATTTTAGCAGTAGGGAGCAACAATGAAAAAGTTGCCAATAATCTACGCTGGATAAAAAATTGGAAGATCCAACTCAATACACAAAATTTGTCCGCGTCAACTTTACAAATAAAAGGCTAGACCCTAAACGTGTCAAACTAAATTAGGTAACAAACAATACAGCTGAGTATTGGTTGTTGCACTCATGGCACATATTCTTATTTTTGTTAAATATCCGGATATGCCGATGTATTTCATGAAAGCGAAATTGCCCCCTTTAAATGTATGTATTTTTGTTTTTATTTTATTAAATATTGTTAAACACCTCCAAAATTACTATTACAATATTTTTATATGTTATAGTTATAGTATATATATAGTAGTTATAGTAAATATCAAACGAGCATTTTAAATTCTAAAATATAATTTGCTTCGTTATCATATTTCTGTAAAAAGTGAATGAGGATGAAATCTTTTTAATTCTCATGACAGATGTAAGATGTGTTGCCTAAATAGCTGGATGTCATCGCTGTGGATTCCATTGCAAGATAAAAAAAGTGAGGTTCAAACGGATAAACAGTATTTCTTAAAATAAAACAAGATAATGCAGAGTAATGAAGAAAAACCGTTAATTAACGATAATTATCTCACTGAAATCAAACAAGAAGAAATATTTATTAAGAACGAATTTGAAGATGAAAATGAAATATTGTCAACTAATGACTATGAATGCTTTGAATTTAAACAGGAACAGAATGAAGAAATGTTTCCAACATTCTGTAGTACTGAAGATGGTATTAAGAAAGAACTTGTAATAATTTCAAATGATATAGATGAAGGGTTGCCCCATACTAGGAGAAAGTCGCCCATAGAAAGACACTCGGAGACCCCCTGTGGAAAAAATCATAAATGCTCAATTTGTGATAAATCATTTTCATTCAAAAGCCATTTAACTAAACATTTAGTAGTTCATACAGGTGAAAAAACTTATAAGTGCCCAATTTGTAAAAAAACATTTTCCTTTAGAAACTCTTTAACCCAACATTTAGTTATTCATAATGGTGAAAAAGAATATAAGTGCTTGATTTGTGAAAAATCATATTTTCACAAAAATACTTTAACCAGACATTTAGCAGTTCATAGTGGTGAAAAGAAATATAAATGCCCAAGTTGCGAAAAAGCATTTTTCTACAAACATAATTTAAAAGAGCATTTAATTGTTCATTCACAAGATAAAAATTATCAGTGCCCAATGTGTCAAAAATCATATTCACAAAAAATCAGTTTAAATACGCATTTAGTAGTCCACACAGGTGAAAAAAAATATAAGTGCCCAACTTGCGAAAAATCATTTTTTTTTAAAAACTCTTTAACCCAGCATTTAGTGGTTCATAGTGATGAAAAAAAATATAAGTGCTCAATTTGTAATAAATTATTTTCTTTAAAACATAATTTAAACAGGCATTTAGCAATTCATACTGGTGAAAAAAAATAGTCACCAATGTCTGGGAAACCATTTTCTCGAAAAATCATTTAATAAGAGAAACAGACGAACAAAATTTGAAAAATAAATTTAAATAACCATTTAGTTACAGCTGGAAATAACAGGAAAAATATTTTACAAAACAGAAGTTTATTTCAATAAAATTACAAAATGCTAAATAGTTACTTGCAGTATTTTAGATACAAAACAGGTACATAAGTATATTTCAGAGTGTTTGAATATCCAGAAACTTTCTCAAGTACGTAAAATGTATAAAAAATCAGAATAAGACATAGCTACCATATAGAACTAATCGTCATGAAGGCTACAGAAAAAGTGAAGTAATTTTTGTTAATAAGATGTTGAAATGTAATATTAGAGCTTTTAGATAAAATATTATGTATGTAACTCTGGGTGATTTCTTGTACTTTTAAAATAATTACAATTACACTATTTTTGAAAACAGAAACTAATTATAATTACAAAGCATACGTTTAAAAAAAAGGATTTATACTTATTTAATTATAATTACACAAAAACTGGAATTAGCAATTTAAAAATTATAATTAAATACTCCAAATTTGAGTCAAAATATATCAAAAAATACATTTTAATATTTTTAGCAAATAATAAAAAAAAATTCACTAAAGCACCCTGAGAACCACTAATGAGAATGAGTCTAGCTTAGATTAAGTAGTTGAAAATAGAAAAGTGAACTCAATAATAAACAATATGAATTTTAAAATTTTATTGTTAATCTAAACGAAAAAAGTTTATACTAAAGTTTGTATTCCTACTTCTATATTTTTATTCATAATATATTTATACCTATTGTTACTTTACATTTTACAGTGTTTATCCAAACAAGTGTATACAAGAAACATCTTGTGTGATTGTAATTATATTTATAAGAAGTAATTATAATTAAGTAATTTAAATAATTACATCACAATTTCTACATCGATTTTGCTGAATTACTTTGAGAAAAAATAGTACACAATAACAAATTATACAAAAATAAAATGATTGTAATTGCTAATTACCTTTCTACTAAGAATCACTTAACTTTAGAATCAGATTAATCATCTATGATGTCTGGTATAAGGAATAGGATTGAGAGAATTAGAATAAAGAGAAATATTTTTTATTCGTGCTCAAGCAATTATCTCATGTCAGCCAGACGAATAAATGTTATATTTTTTAAATTACAAATTGGGACATTCACACGTACATTCAGGACCTCGGGAACCGAATATCGATTATTCGTTCACTTGACCACCGCAGTCGCCCAAAGAGAAAATTAAAACCTTGGATTTTTTGTACACTTCGCTTAACTTTGAGAATTAAATCAGCAGATGTTCAAAATTGTAGAATCCTATTAGAACTATTAGTATTCGAGTAATTCCTATAAAAGTACTTGTACTCTGTAATCAAGTAGGTACTTCCTTCCTGTACTCTAAAAAGGCATTCAATGCATCCCTATTGTGTTTAAATATAATATATAATTAATTTAATACTTATATAAGTTAAGTTGTAATAAAATTTTTTAAAGAATAGGCAGCTGTTTTTAAATTAATTGATTCAAACCTTACTTTCTGGAATTTATCCATAATAAATATAAAAGACAAATTATACTTATCATGAATTTTCACGGTATTACAAAGCTATTTTTAAATATATTTTCTAACTCGAGTTTCGATAAATTGCATAAATTAAACAACTAGGATTGGTTAAACCCAATTTTGGCCGGTTAAACCTAGGATTACCCTTCATTCTGGATTTAGCTACTTATCTGTTTTTCAAACAGGTTATCTAGATTTGTGGTACATTTGGAAAAGACTTATTTTTATATAATATAAATATAAATTATTATTTTTAATAAGCTGACAAATGTAAAATAATGAAACATTTTCGGGTTATTTTAAATTATTTCAAAAATGCTAGCATATAAGATTAATTGATCCTATAATTGTCCTAAACTACGTTTTAAATATACGAAGGCTTCTGCTTTAATTTCGATATATGGAACCACTATAGTTATCCGCTGTTAGTATACACATACATTACTACTTCCCATATATCCATGTGCTTTTTAAATCTATCGTTAGGTCACGCCACTTTCTAGCTCGTTCTTCAATCTCAACTGGTGCGTTTATATAGTTCGAGTCAAAGTTGTGAAATAGCGAGCCGAAAACGAGATCAACCTGAGAACTGGTAAGTTGATTAGTGAAAGCCAAGGCGATGGCTCACCGAATCCGGCGCCTATATGGATGAACCGGGATCTCCACTCACTCCACGAGTGGTTAACAGGTGGTAGTACAGCCGTAAGCTGCTATGATACAAACCCACGTACGAGGCATTAGTCGAGTTGGAAAGCAAACTGGATCTAGAGAGAACACAAAGGGACAAACACCGCAGACCTGTGAGACAAACAAAGACGATCCAGAGAGAAAAATGCCTGGCATTACCTCTGGGACAAAGACAGGTTTCGTCACCCCGATACTTGGCTCGGAATTGGGGTGATGTCTAGGAATGAAAGAACGACACAGAGTAATTGAGGGAGAGTGAATGGTGAGGACCCGCCTGCAAAGGCTTGGGGGTGGTGGGAACTTCTAGGATGCGTATTAGCAAACCGATGCGTATCCCGGGCGGTTCATGGGCTCACAAGAATGTATGTATGTAGATTGTTATCGCTTCTCGGCCTCTGGCTAAGATCAAAGTGTAGTATCTGTTCTTATCAGCTTAATATCTGATACGCCCCGCATGCGGGGCCAGTATATTAAACTGATTTTTGGAAATTGATGGGGGTTAGGGGCTTGCTCCACCTCCGTCGCGGGTTGGCCCGGCATTGCAGTACAGCCGGGATCGGCCCATTTTTATATAATAAAAATATAATTTATTACACAAAATCAGGTGTACCGAAGTTGTTAGTTTAACAATCCTGCTAGATTGTTTCTTTACAGTCGATGAGATACACATCAGATGTTGAATCTGAAGCAAATTCAGGTTTGGAAATGGATAATGATGATCAATGGAGCATTAAAAAATCAAAAAGCAAACGAACAGTAAAAAACTTGCAAAGTGACAAAAAAACATAATTTCGTCACGCAATAACAAATAGAAACAATCGTTTTAGGAACTGGCTCAGTACTACAGAATTAGGTCTCATTATTAAGCAATCTCAAACTTTTTCAAAAAATGTGTGTTAGATGAAGCAACATTTTGCTCAAGTCAATAGACATAACTATGGAATTTGGTCTAGAGACAATCCCCTTTGGATGCGACAAGGACATCATACTCAGTATCCCGAGAATATAAATATGTGGGTTGAGATGATAAACATAAATAATGTAGTTTGCACCTTTCATCATTGAAGATCTTCCAACTGAATTTTGGTATTTAGATTTATTAAGAAATAATATTGTACCAACTATTGCGAGACTTTATCGTCATCCAAACAATCCATTAATTCCTGTTGGAGGCGGAGGCCTGTGGTATCAGCCTGTACATTTATTATAGAAATATGCGACAGTATTTTAATCAAGTGTTTCCTGGTCGATGGATATCGCGAGTGAGTGCTATTGAATGACCACCTCGTAGACCTGATCTAATGCCTCTTTATTTTTTCGTGCGGAGTTTTCTGAAAAATAAAGCATACGGAGATAGACCTGCAATTTTAAATGAGTTAGAGTTGTGCTTAAGAAACTAATTACTACAAATGACGAAGAAATTTTTACAAAATTCATTGAGGGAATTTGAAGACCGTTTGGGATAGAAAAGGAAAAATTTTGAGCATTTAATCTAGTTTGCAGTTCATTTAATTTTTTGATATCATTCTTGGATCATTAGGATTATTTTAGAAGGGGATGACCCAATTTTATATAAAAGGAATGAACCGTTGAGGAGATACTTAGAGGGGTTCCATACTTTTTGCTTACTCTGAATATCTTGTTGCTTTGAGAAGACACCGTCAGGTAGCGCCACTTTCTATCTAATTCTTCGTTCTCAACGGGTATGTTTATATTGTTCGAGTCGAAGTTAGATTGTTATCGCTTCTCGGCCTCTGGCTAAGATCAAAGTGTAGTATCTGTTCTTATCAGCTTAATATCTGATACGCCCCGCATGCGGGGCCAGTATATTAAACTGATTTTTGGAAATTGATGGGGGTTAGGGGCTTGCTCCACCTCCGTCGCGGGTTGGCCCGGCATTGCAGTACAGCCGGGAACGGCCCATTTTTATATAATAAAAACAAAATTTATTACAAAACATTTTAATGACTGTTTAGACTATTTACTGAAAAACAAGAGTGTAAAATTGAATGAACACATTTCCACAGAATGCTAAATTATTTAATTACATTTTTCTTAGAAAGTAAACGAAATATATTTCTTGTTTTTATTTCTAAAAAAAATACTAAAAAATAATTTGAGAATTGAGTCTCAAAAATTATAATTGCTTAGGCCTTTCAAGGGGTTAATCCAGCCCTGTAGTCAACTATAACTTCATAAATTGTTGGTTGCACTGGTTTACATTTTTTCTCAACTTTCTGAATTGTTTTAAAATTTCTTTCTAAAAAAATTCAGCTGTGGGTTTTTTACTGGCTTTAGAATTGAAATAACATAAATTGGTTATGAGGAGTGGTTTAACAAAATGAAAACATTTAACATTTAACTTTAAAATAGGTTGCTAAAATAATAACCCATTTATTATTTTTTACCTACCGTATGTAGTAGTTTGTCATTATCTTTAATATTTTTTACTGAAACTTAAAATATGATCCTGTCAATGATCTGCATTGGATAAACAATTTCATTTTTGAAACATACTGTATTTCAAAATATTTTTAAAATGTAGTGTTTCATTAGTAACTATTCATAAAGTAAATGGCTAGGGTACAAAATATGAAGGTCAAATTTAAACTACCCGAAAAATATTCCTCCTTATTTTGTTTATGGTGTTTTATTTAAAAATGATTTTTTTTACCCTTTTAATTAAGAACCTTATTTTAAAAGCAAAAATTTAGAATACAATATATCAGCAGACCATTTTTATATAGGAAATAATGAAGAAATTACATAGAAATATGGTAAAACCCTAGAGGACATTGGAATAATGGGCTAAAATCATTTTCAATAAAGTATCTAAGAAACTTATTTATTTTGTGTTTTGCGTTAAATCTTCCTAATGTTTACTGGGTTTCTGCAGCAACATTATGGTGAATTATTAATGAAAGATTCTGTTTAATTATTATTAGGAAAAAGAAAATGAATAAAAATATAGCTCAATGTTTATAGCATTAGGCTCGTAAACCAACAGGTTTTTAAAGGTAGATTCCCATCAAATAAACCTCTAATCTAATTATTTTAACACGTTTAAGCAAATTTAAATTACAACGAAGTTTGTGCTCATTATCATTTTAATCATTCCTTCTTCAATAGTTAAATTGTATTGTCATGAAACTTTTGTGCCATATATAAAAATATATATGTAGGATTTTTAATACAAATCCCGTTGCACGTCATATATCAATTATGAGATCACGACCCTGCAGTGTTGTCGGCTTGTCTAAATTGTCGAGGAATGTAGGAAGTTTCAAAAATAAACACAGTATTATAAAATTAGCGAAAACGAGGTGAAAACACACAACTGGTTGACGGCCGGACGTCAGAAATCGTTGAAATATTTCAATCTAAATACTCGACAACGTCGCATCAAGGCATGCCAATCGCTACAATGTCATTTCTTCATCATAAATACGAGTCTCATGGGCGTAGAAAATTTCAAAATTATTTAATGTAAATTATGGTTTTTTGAGCACTAAACATATAATAATGATTTATAAACTTTATATTATAAAGAATAAGACGTATATAAGCCAATATAAGTGAAATAATTCTAAAATTTACAAAATAATTACGATTACTTTTTCGGTTTTTTAGTACTGTGACTACGTTCATGAGTCCTCGTGAATTTTCGTGATGTTTCGTATGATTTATCTTAGTTAGGGAAATTTTAATTAGTTGGCAGTACTATGACGAAAGAGGTACAGTCACTCCTGACGTGCAACGGTATTTGTACTAAAAATCCTATATACAGGTTGCTACAAATAAATTTATGTTTGTATTAAATAAAAATGGGCCGATTCCGGCTGTACTGCAATGCCGGGCCAACCCGCGACGGAGGTGGAGCAAGCCCCTAACCCCCATCAATTTCCAAAAATCAGTTTAATATACTGGCCCCGCATGCGGGGCGTATCAGATATTAAGCTGATAAGAACAGATACTACACTTTGATCTTAGCCAGAGGCCGAGAAGCGATAACAATCTAACTTAGACTCGAACAATATAAACATACCAGTTGAGAACGAAGAATTAGATAGAAAGTGGCGCTACCTGACGGTGTCTTCTCAGAGCAACAACATATTCAGAATGAGCAAAAAGTATGGAACCTCTGTAAGTATCTCCTCAACGGTTCATTCCTTTTAAATAAATTTGGGTCATCCTCTTCTAAAATAATCCTAATGATCCAAGAATGATATCAAAATATTAAATGAACTGCAAACTAGATAAAATGCTCAAAATTTTGCCCTTTCTATCCCAAACGGTCTTCAAATTCCCGCAATGAATTTTCTAAAAATTCGTTCGTCATTTGTAGTAATAAGTTTCTTATGCGCAACTCTAACTCATTTAAAATTGCAGGTCTACTTCTGTATGCTTTATTTTTCGGAAAACTCCGCACCAAAAAATAGAGAGGCATTAGATCAGGTCTACGAGGTGGTCATTCAATAGCACTCACTCGCGATATCCATCGACCAGGAAACACTTGATTAAAATACTGTCGAATATTTCTATAATAAATGGACAGGCTGATACCACAGGCCTCCGCCTCCAACAGGAATTAATGGATTGTTTGGATAAGGATAAAGCCACGCAATAGCTGCTAAAATATTATTTCTTAATAAATCCAAATACCGAAGTTCAGTTGGAAGACCTTTAATGATGAAAGGTGCAACTACATTATTTATGTTTATCATCTCAACCCACATTTTTATATTCTCGGGATACTGAGTATGACGCACTTGTCGCATCCAACGGGGATTGTTCTAGACCAAATTCCATAGTTATGTCTATTGCCTTAAGCAAAATGTTGCTTCATCTGATAACACAAATTTTTTGAAAAAGTTTGAGGTTGCTTAATAATGAGACTTAATTCTGTAGTACTGAGCCATTCCTAAAACATTGTTTATATTTGTTATTGCGTGACGACATTAGAGTTTTTTGTCACTTTGCAATAGTTTTTTACTGTTCGTTTGATTTTTGATTTTTTAATGCTCCATTGTCATCATCATCATCCATTTCCATACCTGAATTTGCTTCAGATTCAACGTCAGAGGACATTTGATATGTTGTAAGTTCAGCTCAACTTTGCAAAAAAAGCCTGCTGTTAAACTAACAACGTCGGTTCACCTTATTTTGTGTAATAAATTATGTTTTTATTATATAAAAATGGGCCGTTCCCGGCTGTACTGCAATGCCGGGCCAACCCGCGACGGAGGTGGAGCAAGCCCCTAACCCCCATCAATTTCCAAAAATCAGTTTAATATACTGGCCCCGCATGCGGGGCGTATCAGATATTAAGCTGATAAGAACAGATACTACACTTTGATCTTAGCCAGAGGCCGAGAAGCGATAACAACTCAACTTCGACTCGAACTATATAAACGCACCAGTTGAGATTGAAGAACGAGCTAGAAAGTGGCGTGACCTAACGATAGATTTAAAAAGCACATGGATATATGGGAAGTAGTAATGTATGTGTATACTAACAGCGGATAACTATAGTGGTTCCATATATCGAAATTAAAGCAGAAGCCTTCGTATATTTAAAACGTAGTTTAGGACAATTATAGGATCAATTAATCTTATATGCTAGCATAGCAACGTAGTTTAGAAAAAATTAACTTCAAAATATTGATACTGCTTCGTTGTTGTTTCCTCACCCTGTGTAGCACGGATTGAGATTGATAGTTCAAATGGGCCATAAAGTCCATAAATTAGGGCTTTATAGACAAACACTTTATAAACATTGTATATGTTTATATGTATATTATACAATATTACAACTCATAAGAAGATCAATATAAATTATAAACACCTATATTAATTTTAAAAATATATTACAAATCAATCAATGTGGTAATTAAATATTAAGCTTAAATTAAACACAACAAGGGTACATTGAATGCCTCTCTTTCAACTTAAAATTTTGGCCTCCATTCCAGTATTCTCAAATTCACAATGCGCCACTGATATCGTTATTATAACATTTTGTAAATTTTAAGAAAAGTTTGTTGAAACATTCAGTTTTTATAAACGGGAAATGACTCCAAATCTCACTACATTAAATATTTTTATTTGAGGTTACATATATAAAACTGGTTACTAGTTTCGATTACAGAATCATCATCAGGCCAATTTTTCATTTAATTAAAATGGTTTTTATATTTTTTCTTATTTTTTTATCTGTAACTAAATGGTTGTTTGAAGGGGTTTTTACAGAAATAATGTTATTTTTTGGTCTGTTTGTATAGTAAATTTGTATAAATGCCTGTTAGAATTATATTTCGAAAAAATGGGTTTTCAAAATTGGGTACTTGTTTTTTTACCAATATGAATTTTAGTTTTTATTCGCTGTATGAATAAATAAATGCTCTTTTAAATTATGATGATAGACAAATGCTTTTTCGCAAATTGAACATTTATATTTCCTTTCGCCAGTATGAACTACTGAATGCCTGTTTAAATTGTGTTTTAAAGAAAATGATTTATTACAAATTGAGCACTTATATTTTCTTTCATCACTATGAACCACTAAATGCTGGGTTAAACAGTTTTTAAAAGAAAATAATTTTTGACATATTGGGCATTTATATTTTTTTTCGCCAGTATGAACAACTAAATGTGTATCTAAACATATTTTATGAGAAAATGATTTTTCACAAAATGAACACTTATATTTTTTTTCGTCACTATGAACCACTAAATGCTGAGTTAAAGCGTTTCTTAAGGAAAATGATTTTTCACAAATTGAGCACTTATATTTTTTTTCACCTGTATGAACCACTAAATGCGTAGTTAAGCAGCTTTTTTGAGAAAATGATTTTTGACATATTGAGCACCTATAATTTTTATCTTCTGAATGGACAACCAAATGCTCTTTTAAATTATGTTTATAGAAAAATGCTTTTTTGCAACTTGGGCATTGATATTTCTTTTCACCATTATGAACTGTTAAATGTCTGGTTAAAGTATTTTTGTGAAAATATGATTTTTCACAAAGTAAACACTTATATTCTTTTTCACCTGCATGAACTACTAAATGCTTAGTTAAATGGCTTTTAATTGAAAATGTTTTTTCACAAATTGAGCATTTATGATTTTTATCACCTTGACCTGCAGAGTTTCTTTCTAAGGAAAGATTTCTAGTGGTGTGAGGCAACACATCATCTATATCATGTGAAACTATTTCAAGTTCCTTTTTTAAACCATTTACAGCACTATACGATTTTGGAACAATTTCTTCATTCTGTTCTTGTTTCATTTCAAAGCCTTTATAATCATTACCGTGATTAGCCCACAATATTTCATCTTCATTTTCAAATTCATTTTTAATAAATATTTCTTCTTGTTTAATTTCAGTGACATAATTATCGCTAATGAACGGTTTTTCTTCGTTACTCTGCATTTTCTTTTTGTATTTTAAAAAACACTATTTATTCTGTTTAACCTCATTTTTTATATTTCCTAATGTAGTTTTTTGGTTGACAAATGATGACTTAAAGCTATATAGGCAACACATTTTACAACTGTTATAAGAATTTAATGATTTTAAGCGGCAAAGCAAAACTGTAAAGGCCAAGAAAATAACAGATATTTAAGAATTTTTGTCACTGTGATAACTAATTATCTAATTAATGAAGTAATTGAGTTGTTCTTTCACTAAATTTATATTAAACTTGTTTTATATAAAGTTTTATTAAAATATATTAAAAATTAACAAAGCAATGGTCTTGATTTTATCGCTAATAAAAAGTTCCTCTCTTATGTGGCGATAATATGTCTGAAAATAAAAATCTATAACAGTGTAACTATTTCACTAAAGTGACTAGAGCTCATAATGTAAAATTGACAAGTTTTTGGAACTTTTTATAAATGCACAATAATTGATATAATGAATTTATTCCATTTATCTGTTGCACACTGTATATAGCTAGAACTGTTTATCAAACAATAAAATAACTGTTTTTTAAAGGCTTCAAAATATGCCATCAGTTACCAGCTTCTATAAAAATGTACCACTCTTCATAATTTTAAAATATTGCTCAAAGAACGTACCAAAAATAATATTTTATTTTGCCTTTTTTTTTTTGTAATTAATGTCATATGTTTATGTCTTACTATGACATTGCATTTTATTAATCTTAGTTTCTCATTTATTTTGATTAATTTAGTTTTTTGTGTTTACAATATAAACAAATTTGATTTACTTATGAATCTTAGTATGTTAAAATTAAGCGCATAAACCAGTCTAGTGTTTTAAATGCAGATAACCCTTATTAAAACAAAAATACTTTCTATGAAATAAGTACAATATATTTATTACATAATAAAATTATAATAAATACATTTTAGAAGGACCATTTACTGTCAAATAATCATTTTCATTTACAAATTCTTCTTATAAGTCATTTTCGATATCTAAGCAAGATTCATTTCTCTCCTTACCCCTGTCTTTACCTAAATTTATAACATTCTCAATTATGGTGTCCAAATGATGTTGATTTTTCATGAATTCATTTTTTACTTTTTTTTAAATGTTCGCACCTAGTTTTCCAGTTGTAATATTTTCGACATATCGAGCACTTATATTTTCTTCTATGAACTAATAAATGCTCATTTAATTTGAATTTGAACGAAAATGATTTTTCACAAATTGAGCATTTAAACTTATTATAATGATTTTTTTTACCAGGACTCACTGAGTGTCCTTTTAACAAAAACGTTCGGCTGGTGTGATGTAATTCTACATCTATGTGATCTGAAACTAAAATAAGTTCCTTTTTAAAACCGTTTATAGCTTTATCCCATTTTGAAACAATTTCTTCCTTCTGTTCCTGTTTAATTTCAAAGCTCTTTAAGTCATTATCATCATCTTCATTTTCATTCCTAATAATTAACTCTTCTTGTTTGATTTCAGTGACAAATTTATCGCTAATTAACGGCTTTTCTTCGTTACTTTGCGTTACCTTTCTTTATTTTAAAAACAATATTTAATCTGTTTAACCTCACTTTCTCTTCATCCCATAGGGGAGTTAAAAAAGTGATTGATTACATCAACATGGACGTATAAATATTTATATAAGAAAATAATTTAATCCTTTTTAATTTTAACGTTTTACATAATGCTGATTATAACGAAAAAGTTAATGAACATTTTGTTTCTTAGTTTTTATAAAAAATACAAATATTTACGAATTTAAAAGGTTTGTTTCATATTGTACTCTATCTATTCTTTGGTTTTACATTTACATTGTTCTTGCTTGAAATTACAAAAAACCATTTAGTTTTTGTTGCCAACCTAAAAGTCCACTTAAAGATTGGCTGTGAACAAGAAAAGGTAAGTTGCTTGGAAAGTTATTAAATTCAAATGACCCGCACGTTTTTCGCTTATGAGCAACGCAAAATTGTCGAAAACTAAGGAATTTCTATTAGTATTTGTCCACACTTCTAATTAGTATTAAAAGAACTTCTTTAACTAGGCGGAAATAAGACGTTAGTTGTCCGCCTAGAAAAAGAAGAGGAAAAGAATTGTTAGACAGATTCTTTCCTTTATTACTAGTTACCGTTTTAAGTTTTTTGTGCAACGAAACGCCTATAAATTTGTGATTATTTGCGCCCTCTTTGAGCGGTACTTAGTACTAAAACAATTGAAGTACGTCATTCTTCATTATTCGTCAGTCAAATGGTTACATTTCCGTTTTGTGTGGTTTTACCACGTTTTATCTGTCAATATAAAAGAAAACAAGGTTAAAACGAGTAAGTGGTGCTCTTTATAATAAAGAAAAATGATGCAAAATAACGAAGAAAATCAGTTAAACATTGATAATTATATCACTGAAATCAAACAAGAAGAAATATCTATTAAGGATGAAATTGAAGATGAAGTTGAAATGGTCTCAGTTAATGACTATAAGAATTTTGAGATTATACAGGAGGGAAAGGAAGAAACTGAATATGAAATAAAATATAATTTCGAAAATATGAATGCGAATTTAATAGTTCATACTGAGGAAAAACAATATAAGTGTTCAATTTGTGAAAATACATTTTCTCAAAAAAGCAGTTTAAATAGACATTTAACAGTTCACATTGGAGTAAACAAATATAAGTGTCCAGTTTGCGAAAAATCATTTTCTCGAAAAAGCAGTTTAAATATGCATTTAGTAGTTCATACTGATGAAAAAAAATATATGTGCGAAATTTGTAAAAAATTATTTTCGTACAAATCACAATTAAATATTCATTTAGTAGTTCATACTGGTGAAAAAAAATATGAATGCTCAATTTGTGAGAAATCATTTTCTCATAAAAACAATTTAAATGATCATTTAGCAGTTCATACTGGAGAAAAAAAATATATATGTTCAATTTGTGGAAAAACCTTTTCTTGCAAACCCAATTTAAACCGGCATTTTGCAGTTCATTCAGATGCAAAACGATATCAGTGTTCATTTTGCGAAAAATCATTTTCTCGAAAAAATAGTTTAAATGAGCATTTAGTACTTCATACTGGTGAAAAAAAATATAATTGCTCATTTTGTGAAAAATCATTTGCCCGAAAAAATAGTTTAAATGAGCATTTAAGAGGTCATACTGGTGAAAATAAATATAAGTGCACTATTTGTCAAAAATCGTTTATATTTAAATCCAAATTAGATGAGCATTTCATAGTTCATACTAGTGAAAAAAAATATATGTGCTCAATTTGTAAAAAAGCATTTTCCTATAAAAACAGTTTAACTAAGCATTTAGTACTTCATACTGGTGAGAAAAACCACAAATGCACAATTTGTGAAAAAACATTTTCTCAAAAATACTATTTAGATGAGCACTTAGCAATTCATGCTGACGAAAAAAAATATCATTGTTCAATTTGTAAAAAAACATTTACTTTCAAATCAAACTTAAATGTGCATTTAGCCGTTCATAGAGGAGAAAAAAAATATCGGTGTTCAATTTGCGAAAAATTGTTTTCTTTCAAATCCTCTTTAGATGCACATTTAGCCGTTCATAGGGGCGAAAACAAATATAAATGTTCAATTTGTAATAAGACATTTTTTTTAAAACATAATTTAAAAAGGCATTTCCTAGTTCATACTGGTCAAATAAAATATAAATGCTCAATATGTCACAAATCATTTTCTAAAAAAAAAAATTTAAAAACACATTTAAAGGTTCATAGGCGTGAAAAAAAACTATAAGTTTTCAATTAATGAAAAATATTTTTTTTGAATAAATACTCAATACTACATGTGAAAAAAATTGTAGTAATTTTACCTAAAAAAACACTAAACAAAAACAAAATCAGCAAGTTTTACAAAAGTTGTAGTTTGTATAAATAGATTGTATAACAAATTTAAAAATTTTTATAATTGTGTTATCAGGGGTGCACGGCAATGTAGGTAGACCAATGTTTTTGTGAAAGCATTAAAATTTATTATCAGAAAGGCGCTCCGGTATCGGTGCACCCTTGAATATTGATTATATGTTTCCTAATTTAATCCTAAGACATTTGTTTTGTTATATAACTACATGCGGTAAGTTTTAATAAATTTTTCAAATCAATAAGTTTTTAAATTAATTGCTTCAACTCTTACTTTGTGGAAATTACTCATAAATATGAAAAGAAATTATACTTATCTGAATTTCCATAGCGTTTTTATTTTATTTAATTTATTTATTTTCCATTGGGTAACTAAAATTGTATAGGAATAGTCATTGTATATATACTAACCCAAGAATAATCGAAGAAATAGGCAAAAGTAATAATAATTATTAATATATAATAATAAACGGAGCCAAAAAACAATGCCTTATATTTTAAATTTAAAAAGTGTAAACTTGATTTAGGATTTTAAAATGTACAATTTTTATTGGTGTTATGAGAAATTTGTTCCTCAAGTTATAATATTAAAAGCTTATATTATTTAAAATACAAACCAAATGTGCACAATATTTCTGCTCTTGACTACATATTTTACCGGTTTGCTCTTCTCGTGGTTTGGAAATGATATAGTGTGATGTTTAATAAATATTCTCGTTCCTTAACTTCAGAATTTTATTCTATTAGTACAAAACTCTCTTTTGTTGGCACAAAAGCCTTACCTGTTAGTACAATAGTATCATTTTTTGATTTAGCAATCTTATCTTGTGGTAAAAAAATTGCATCTTTATCAGATATTACTCATCCTTTCACAAATATATCGATTACATTGTTTTGTTTTATTTTAAAAAACATATACACACGAAAGATTCCATACATACATACATAGCATTGTCCCTAATTTTCTCATGCCATTAAAATATCAAATTTATTTTGTGTAATTGTTAAATATTTAAAAATATTTTGACATACGTCATTCAAACAAATTACCTTCTAGAGTCTTTAAATTTAAATCTAATCTCTAGTTTGAATAATTAAAAGTAGAATTTATTCAGCGAGTCTCAAATAAAAGACTTCAATAAAAAAAACTGATAAAATTTTATTATAATCTTAATAAATCGAGCCAGGAACTATTCAAAACATTTTCTTTTAAAATTGTTTTCAAGTACTTTGCAAAATAGAAGTGTTGATTTTCTTGCTTTATCACAGCTCTTACTAATTTGACCAAAAAATGTAATCATTTCTTAAACCGCATTTCTCACTAGACTAAAAAAAAAATACTGAATAAAATTTGAAAGTATTTCAGAAGCACAATTAAAAACTTTTTCGATTTTTTTTTTAATTTTTTTTATGATACTTAATTCTTTGAACATTACATTTTAAGCTGCCAAATTTTAATTTTGATATTTGTTCACTAAATTTGAAACATAAACTAGGATGAAAGTATGGCTTTAAGAGGTATTTATCATTTTATTATTAGAATACCATATTTCTGTTAATTTAATTAATTTGGCATTGCAATAACTATGTTAGCAACACAGTTATAATACTTTAAATCATAACCTTTTATTTTACAAACTGAGATACATCTACTCCCTAAATTATTTTATCCTTTTCATAATAATTGCTAAACCTAATGACGCATTTCTTTCATTTCCGACATCTCAGCACTAACTAATAAACTTATTTTGTGTATATACTATTTTAATCATGGTTATGCACATGACTAAAAACTCCCAAAAGAAATAAACAATTCTTTTTAAATTGTAAATTTTATTGAAACAAATCACTGCTTTTGCAAAATTGTTTGAGAAAATAAATTTCTATAAATTGTACACTATATTATTTCAAAACTATAAACTGTTAAATATTTTTTTTACTATTATGTCCTATTAAATGCCTATTCAAACTTGTTTTTTGAGAAAATGATTTTTCGCAAATTGAACATTTATATTTTTTTTCACCTGTATGAACCACTAAATGTGTATTTAAACTGTTCTTTTGAGAAAACGATTTTTCACAAATTGAACACTTATATTTATTTTCACTGGTATGAAGTAATAAATGCCTGGCTAACGTGAATTTATGAAAATATGATTTTTCACAAATTGAGCATTTATAATTTCTTTCACCAGCATGAACCACTAAATGCTGGGTTAAACACTTTTTGAAAGAAAAGGTTTTTTTACAAATTGTACACTTATAATTTTTTTCATCTGTATGAACTGCTAAATGTTTATTTAAATAGTTTTTGACTGAGAATGGTTTTCCACAAATTGAACATTTATAATTTTTTGCATCAGGACTCACAGAGTGTCTTTTTAAGGATAATTTTTTGCTGGTGTGGGGCGAGCGTTCATCAATGTGATCTGAAACTATTTCAAGATCTTTTTTTAAACCATTTATAGTACTAAACGATTTTGGTACAATTTCTTCATTCTGTTCTTGTTTAATTTCAACGCCCTTATAATCATTATTATCATTATTGGACAATATTTCATCTTCATCTTCAAATTCATTTTTAATAAATATTTCTTCTTGTTTAATTTCATAATTGTCGCTAATAAACTGTTTTTCTACCTTACTCTGCATTATTTTTCTGTATTTTAAAAAACTATTCATTTGTTTAACCTCATTTTTTGTATCTTCTAATGTAGTTGACAACACAAATTACAGATTGTTGGTTGACAAATGATGATATAAAGCTACATAGGCAACACATTTATCACTGTTATAAGAATTGAATGATCTTAAGCAACTGTGAGTCAATAAAATAACATATTTAAGAATTTTTCACAGTGATAACTAATTAATGAAGCGATCGAGTTGTCATTGTTTCACTAAATTTATATTAAAAATTAAGAAAGCATGGAAAGTTCCTCTCTTGTTTGGCAATAATATGTTGCTGATGGGTTGTCTGCAACATTTTATCAATATCTATAACAGTGTAAATATCTCACTAAAGTGACTAGAACTCGAGGCAATTTTCAAAATTTTAATATTCGGCCCTCGTGATCGTACCTCTAGTACAACGGAGTTCGAGAAAGTGGGATTAACAGGGGGACACATCATAGCGTTCTCTCTCGGTTATCTGGTCATATATTATTATTATTATTATTTTAAATTCTCGTTGAATGTGTATATAAATTAGTTACTGGAATGTTTTAAATATTTGTATTAAGAACAGTATTAACTGAAAAGGTCATTACACTTTAGTTTAGATTAGTTTGTCTTGAATAAAAATAGTGGTGGCTAAATAGTAAGACATATTTAAATTACTGTAACTTTATTGGACAATGAAGTCTGTAAGTCTAGTCCAATTACCACATAGATTCATCCATTAAATCCCTTCCATGCCTTTTCCTGTTTTGCCTTATTCCTTCAATTCGTTATGTCCTTTTCCTTTAGTTCCGCTCCCACTGTCTCCCTCCAGCTAATTCTAGGCCTTCCCCCTTTTTTTATATGTAGGTACTTCCCATGCTATATTTTTTATTATACTCTAGTATCTCTTCTCTCAATATTTCCAATCCACTGAATTTTTCTGGCTTTGTTACGTTGGCGATGGTCGCATCTCTGAACAATGAGCATATTTCGTCATTTGTTCTATTTATGTATCCTTCCTTTTTATTTTTCTTACGATTCTTGTAATTATTTTCCTTTCCCAGCTTTTTCGAGTTTCTTTTGCGTTCTTATTAAGCAATCAGGTCTCACATACATGAATCGTTGTAAGTCTTATGATAGGTTTATACAAATGAAATTGGTATATAACTTTCTTCTGTCGATTCAAAAGTCTCATCTGTTGGTACAACAATATCGCATGTTGACTTGGATTAGACACTTTTACCACTCTGAATTGCTGAATGTTGAGTTAAATATTTTGGTGAAAATATGATGATTAGACAATATCTTAAAATATTGTTCCAAACATAAAATAATTGGATTAATCGGCAGGTTAATTAATGTTAAGAGTGCTTTCTATAATTTTGGTTTAGATTATTGTAGTTCCAACTTGATGAAATTTTTTTAAAATAAAACCAAGCGAGAACAAATATAAACAAGTTTTACTCAATAGCCTCAAATTTTTCAAAATATATAAACAATAATTAAAAAAATAATTGGTCCAAGTTAAAAAAAGATACATATTTTAATATATGTACACATATTTTATCGTAACACAGAATTTGCTATATTTTTTTCTGCTGTATGAAGCACTAAATGCCTATTTAAATTGTTTTTTTGAGAAAATATTCTTTTACAAATTGAGCACTTATGGTTTTTTTCACCAGTATGAATTACTAAATGCGCATTTAAACCGGATTTGAAAGTAAACGAATTTTTACAAATTGGACACATATAATGTTTATCATTATGAACCGTTAAATGCTTCTTTAAAGAGTTTTGTAGAGAAAATGGTTTTTGACATATTGGGCACTTAAAATATTTTTCACCATGATGAATTGTTAAATGTCTGGTTAAATTATTTTTGTGAAAATATGATCTTTCACAAGTTAAGCACTTATGTTTTTTTTCACCAGTATGGACCACAAAATGCCCATTTAAACTGGATTGGTATGAAAAGGTTTTTTTTACAAATTGAACATTTATAAGTTTTTTCACCTGTATGAGCTGCTAAATGCTTATTTAAATAGTTTTTGGATGAATATGATTTTTCGCAAATTGAGCATTGATTTTTTTCATCATGACTCACTGAGTGTCTTTCTAAGAATGATTCTCTGCTGGTGTGGAGTAAACCTTCATCTATGTGATCTGAAACGATTACAAGGTCATTTTGAAACCGTTGAGCATTGTACGATTTTAGAACAATTCTTTAATTACCTTCCAGTTTAGTTTCAAAGCTACTATAGTCATTATCAACATCATCCTCATCTTTGATTTCATTTTCAATAATTAATTCTTCTTGTTTAATTTCAGTGATACAATTATCGCTGATTAACGGATTTTGCTCCCTATTCCGCATTACCTTTATTTTCAAAAACGCTATTAATTCGTTTAACCTCACTTTCTTCTTCTTTTTTCCTTTTATAGCCTATGTCCAAAAGGACTATTTAATCAGCATATACTGTAAAACTATTTTTTGCTTGAAGCAATATAGGGATCCTTTTATAATAATTATTAAAAACATCGTAATTTAGAAATTTTTGATGTGTGTTGTAATGTAGTCGACAAATGATGACATCAAGTTATATGTACAAATCAGATCTTACAATAGTGATAGGCATTAATTGAGGGACAAATGGTCTAGTTTTCATTTTTCTCCTTATAAAAATATAAATTATTTAAAAGATGATAAATTAATACGATAATCCCAGAAATGTATTAAATTTTATAGTGAAAAAATTTAAAACAAGTAAAAATCAGATACAAATATTGAAGATTTTCCGCTTGTACCGTACTAAAATTTGCATACTGAATTAGGTATGATCATAAAGCATTTCTGAGAATTAATTCTATATTAATTTTCAAATGAAGTATAGAAAGAGTTGAAATGCGTTAGAATCTCTAGTGATTTACTGCGATGAAGCGTTGGAATTTGAAGAAGACGCAATTTTATTAATCAATTATATCACAGAGGTACTCTTTGGTTATATGGTGTGATCTTTAATAATTTTCTAATTGGCTGAAATTGACAGAGTCGTTAGATACTCGAACTCCGCTTTATTATGACTGTATGTACACCCGAGATGGCGCTAGTTCTATCTCGCAGACACTTTCATTAATTGAACTGATAAACCCGGAATGAAAAATTGATTTGTGGGTCCATTAGAGATTGGACCCCACAGATTATAGAAACCCGTTTGTCTCTGCACGGAACTGCATTCAATATGCGACTTTAAATCTAATCTATTTCATCCGTAAGGGGATGTTTAGATACTGATAAGAAAGTATTGAGAGTATGAGCGTTGTCAATTATTTTCATAAATATTGCAACCGTTCTTACATCGTCATTACGCTGGTTTTAATTTTGACGAGGGTTGAATAGACCCGAGTACATATTCCCTGGTAACACGGGGTGGCAATGATCCAAAAGGTGTTATAAGTTGGATAGGGTGGCGTTTGTCTTGTCAGGAACGCCATTACCTTCGAAGTGAGAATGCAGTTTTTGAGACAATGAGCTTGTATAATCCGTGCAAAATTAATCAAAACATAAATAACTACGTGGGCTTACTGGCAAATATAATGCTTGCTATCTTTGAGCGTTTTTTTGCAAATAAGATAGTGTAATTAAGGGGTGCCTTATTTTTCTTTTCTTATATGGACTTAAGTCACGTTGGACTATTTACCTAGTAGACTATGTAAGGGTTAATCTTCAATTTTTCTCACCAAGGTTTCCGTAAAGAAAGTCTGGAAGTACCATTACCACCATCCTTGATGAGGATAAAAGGTATTCTAATTTTTCCACTTCCTATTATTGTAATCATTACAAAACGAAATTTGATGCTTTTAAAAAACCAAATATAATTCTAACTGATTTATTGTCAACGTTTCTAAGATAATCTTTGTAGCTTAAAGCAACATGCAAGGGGTTAGCACAAGCAAGCATAGGACTATAAAGAAATTTAATGTTATATGAGGTATTAGAGCAATACATTAGAATATGTTGCAAACTACCCATCCTACTACATCTACATTCGAGGAAGTCAAGGATTCCAATCCTGAACAGATGTCCTGGTGTCCAACAATGGATTATTCTTATCCGGCATATAGTTGATATTTGCTCTTTTTTTAAAGTTAGACTTGTGGAACCAGAGTACCAAGGTGTTTTCCTTTTACTTTAGACAGCTCCCTCCGTTCTTCATTCCACATTGTAATAATTTTTCTTTCTACTACTTTTATGGTATCTGAATAATCTAGACCTTTTATATCAATTTCTTCTTTCAAAGTTGCTTTTTTAGTTAACATATCGGCTGTTTCATTATCCTTTATACCAACATGGCTGGGGAACCAAGCCAATTTGATTACACAATCTTTATTTTGACATTCTAGAATCCAACTTTTGACTACCATGGTATTATAATTCAATTTTGATGAAATGATCTTTTGATTATTGATTGTAGTATACTAGTCCGAGAAGATAATGGTTTTCTTCCATCCTCGTCCTCTTATTATTTGGATTGCATTTTGATAGCCAGGATTTCAATGTTACAAATATTCATATTATCTTCCACTCTATCCTCGACTTTAAGATTTATTTCAGGGATGTAAATACCATACCCTCCTTTTCCCGATATGATATACAATTTTCCAGATAGATACCGAAACCTGGGTCGATTTGAATATATTGGCTCGTATGGGTTTTACATGTATTTTCATTCCATAACAAGTGATGGAATAACTTTCCGTAATTGTTTTAAACAGTATCGACAGCCATGGATATCAAAACTGCCAAATGGCTGCGTTCCAAACAATGTCGATAACCGTCGAAATAACAAATTTTAAATAAAATTATGAATTTAAAAATCAGTAAATTTTTGGTCGTGGAGTCTGTTACTCGGCTAGAATAACAAAAGAATTTTTTCATTCTAACCTCGTTACAGAATTTACTATTCATATTTAAAAGAAGAAAAAAATAAGATATTCTTGTTTTGATGAAGTTTGTACATTATTAGCCATTATACAATCAGTAAGGGACTTTATACAGGGTTGGGATAAGGTATGGAACCAAGTAAATATCTTTAAAACGAAACGGATGAAATTTATGAAATTTTGCAAGTAAGTGCAATGGGGCAAAATGCAGCTGATGTACATTTTTTTGTTAATAATATACTTCCGGTTTAACCGGAAAAGCCCTCAACTTTTTTAATTTTAATGGGATACCCTGTATATTTTTGCATATTTTGAAAGAACTTGTTATTTCGAATTCGTACATACTGGGTTTAGTGGAAATAATTTGTAAAAATGAGAAATAATTCACTTTTAGTTGTAGAATAAGTAAATTTATTTACTTTAGACTAATGAGAATAATAATTTAAACAAAATTAATTCAAATGTTCTCCGTTCACCTCCTGGCAATATTAACAAATTTTTGAGTCACTCTTTCCAAGACTTCTCCACTTATTGGTTCACTTTCATCAATAATTCTTTGTCTCAATTACTGCAAATATGTTGGTCGTTTAACGTAAACACGTGATTTTATATAACCCCAAAAAAAAATCTAATGGGCTTAGATCCGGAGATGTTGTGTAATAAATTTTGTTTGTATTTAATAAAAGTGGGCCGTTCCCGGCTGTACTGCAATGCCGGGCCAACCCGCGACAGAGGTGGAGCAAGCCCCTAACCCCCATCAATTTCCAAAAATCAGTTTAATATACTGGCCCCGCATGCGGGGCGTATCAGATATTAAGCTGATAAGAACAGATACTACACTTTGATCTTAGCCAGAGGCCGAGAAGCGATAACAATCTAACTTCGACTCGAACAATATAAACATACCCGTTGAGAACGAAGAATTAGATAGAAAGTGGCGCTACCTGACGGTGTCTTCTCAAAGCAACAAGATATTCAGAGTAAGCAAAAAGTATGGAACCCCTCTAAGTATCTCCTCAACGGTTCATTCCTTTTAAATAAAATTGGGTCATCCTCTTCTAAAATAATCCTAATGATCCAAGAATGATATCAAAAAATTAAATGAACTGCAAACTAGATTAAATGCTCAAAATTTTTCCTTTTCTATCCCAAACGGTCTTCAAATTCCCTCAATGAATTTTGTAAAAATTTCTTCGTCATTTGTAGTAATTAGTTTCTTAAGCACAACTCTAACTCATTTAAAATTGCAGGTCTATCTCCGTATGCTTTATTTTTCAGAAAACTCCGCACGAAAAAATAAAGAGGCATTAGATCAGGTCTACGAGGTGGTCATTCAATAGCACTCACTCGCGATATCCATCGACCAGGAAACACTTGATTAAAATACTGTCGCATATTTCTATAATAAATGTACAGGCTGATACCACAGGCCTCCGCCTCCAACAGGAATTAATGGATTGTTTGGATGACGATAAAGTCTCGCAATAGTTGGTACAATATTATTTCTTAATAAATCTAAATACCAAAATTCAGTTGGAAGATCTTCAATGATGAAAGGTGCAAACTACATTATTTATGTTTATCATCTCAACCCACATATTTATATTCTCGGGATACTGAGTATGATGTCCTTGTCGCATCCAAAGGGGATTGTCTCTAGACCAAATTCCATAGTTATGTCTATTGACTTGAGCAAAATGTTGCTTCATCTAACACACATTTTTTGAAAAAGTTTGAGATTGCTTAATAATGAGACCTAATTCTGTAGTACTGAGCCAGTTCCTAAAACGATTGTTTCTATTTGTTATTGCGTGACGAAATTATGTTTTTTTGTCACTTTGCAAGTTTTTTACTGTTCGTTTGCTTTTTGATTTTTTAATGCTCCATTGATCATCATTATCCATTTCCAAACCTGAATTTGCTTCAGATTCAACATCTGATGTGTATCTCATCGACTGTAAAGAAACAATCTAGCAGGATTGTTAAACTAACAACTTCGGTACACCTGATTTTGTGTAATAAATTATATTTTTATTATATAAAAATGGGCCGATCCCGGCTGTACTGCAATGCCGGGCCAACCCGCGACGGAGGTGGAGCAAGCCCCTAACCCCCATCAATTTCCAAAAATCAGTTTAATATACTGGCCCCGCATGCGGGGCGTATCAGATATTAAGCTGATAAGAACAGATACTACACTTTGATCTTAGCCAGAGGCCGAGAAGCGATAACAATCTAACTTCGACTCGAACAATATAAACATACCAGTTGAGAACGAAGAATTAGATAGAAAGTGGCGCTACCTGACGGTGTCTTCTCAGAGCAACAAGATATTCAGAGTGAGTAAAAAGTATGGAACCCCTCTAAGTATCTCCTCAACGGTTCATTCCTTTTAAACAAAATTGGGTCATCCCCTTCTAAAATAATCCCAGGGATCCAAGAATGATATCAAAAAATTAAATGAACTGAAAACTAGATTAAATGTTCTTTATATTACCCTTTCTATCCCAAATGGTCTTCGAATTCCCGCAATGAATTTTGTAAAAATTCGTTCGTCATTTGTAGTAATAAGTTCTGTTATAGGATATTCAATGAAGAAAGGTCCATCTGCATTATTTATGTTTATTATCCCAACCCACACATTTATATTTTCGAGATACTGAGTATGATGCACTCGTCGTATCCAGCGGGAATTGTCTCTAGACCAAATTCTAAAGGTATGTCTATTAATTTAAGTAAAATGTTGTTTCATCTGAGAACACAAATTTGTTGAAAATTTTGATTTTGCTTAATAATGAGATTTAATTCTATAGTAGTGGAGTCAGCTCCTAAAACGATCGTTTCTATTTGTTGTTGCGTTAGGGTGTTACTTTGCAGTAGTTGTTTTTCATCGTTTGTTTGCTTTTTGATTTTTTAATATGCCATTGCCCATCATTATCCATTTCCATACCTGAATTTGCGTCAGATTCACCATTATTATAATTATTTTGTAAAACACTGAATTCGCTAGTTGCATCTTTGTTTTTATTTTGTATTCAATCTTGATGATTGCAGGGCAGAACTGCAATCCGTCATTATCTATAAGAGAAGTTCATTTTTGTTGTTTAGAAATTCGCCAGGTCACCGGATTTCATTGGTTTCCTGGCCTCTATCCAAGGCAGGTTTTTGTTTTTTATATATTTCGGGACCATTCTAGGGGCCACAGTAGTGACCACGCTGTTACACACGGCTCTAGACCCCCACTTTAGGTCTTTTGAATTTCTTGGAGAAAGTAGCACCACATAACGATGGATTTATATAACTAAAGGATATAGGTAACAAATTGGGTTTACTCTTTGCAATTAAAATAATTATTAAAACAGGAATTTAAAAGTGAATTCTAATTTTTGGGTTACAATAATTCATATAATTCCAAATAAAACAGACTATAAAATTTATAATAATATATTGATGTCGAAATAGCCGGTGCAAGATATCTAATAATTAACCCTATATTGGTAATTTCTAAGTAAAATTACATCACTGTGGTCGCGAATTTTCTTGCATCCTCTCTTAATTTGTTTTTTTGGTAAATGCACATTTTGAGCAAATTCTATCAGAAAATCCTTTACTAGATTCCTTCTTAAATCTCTTCGTCCATCTTATTTATTTTATTTATTCCAGCAACATTGAGGGCTCATAAAATATAACCAATGGTCATCTTTCAGTTAAATTCTTTATAGAGCCAAATAAAGTCGAATGGCTGTCTTATTCATTCTTAAATCCTTTCCTTGATTTTCTACATTTCCTTTCTGAGTATATTTATTCCAATAACTTTGAGCACTCCATAAAATATAACTATTGACCATCTTTTAGTTTTTTTTTGTCAAATTGTAATCTCCATATAAATGATCCACGGTGCCTACAGACTTTTTGATATGATTGTAATAGTAAAAGATTTCTACTTTCTCCGATTCGTAAGTTTCTTCATTGGTTTTATCATCATGATAAACCTATGATATCACAAGAACACATTTATATCTTTTTTCAAGAAGAGAAACTAAAGTTTTTATTCATTACAAAACTAAATAAAGTCAAATGAATATCTATCTATTTAGAGATCAAAAATATTTTTAAACTACATTTGGCGGGTTTTCCATATATAACAAACCAATTACCATTTTCATTAGTGGCAACATCGATTCTTTTTTCCTATATTCAAAATATTTGTTAGCTGTTTCTTTTCTAATGTAAATATTTGTATTTACAACTATCATATCTAACATTTTATTATCTCCAAATTTCAACCAATTTTCTAAAAGAGACTGAACACATCATGTGTACTTCGTGACTCTCAGTAAGTTTTTTTTTCTTGTAGGAACATTACTTGGAAAACATTCTCTTATCCATTTAGTCCCATCTTCCCTATATAATATTTAAATTACTGTTGATGTTTTCCGCCTAATCAATTTCATTCAAATAATGCAAATCGTATTTAACTTCTTCAAGATCTTGTTCAGAAGCAGAATCATGATCACTAATGTCAACAAAATTGGGATCATCAATTGAATCAACATCATCTCAAGAGGAATCTTCTGAGTATACTTCTTCATATAATTTTTTTAAGTCAATATCATCAATGGTATTTAAATCGTAAAGAAAATTTTGCTTTTAATGATACTACTTACTTTTTATACGCTCGTGTAAAGATAAACAATAAACAAAGAATTTTACTATTAAACACAATATCGCAAATATAAATTCCAAACATACAAAAAAATCTTTTAAAAATCTAAATAATTGTACTCCTATTCAGGAAGGTCTCAGCATTTGTTAGAAAGATATTATCTTATTTTAGATTACATTTTACTAAGGCCTGCCAGGCCCACGGGTGCAATGTAGGGTTAATAATATACATTGTATTTCTTTCAAATTTAATAAGAACACTGAACATTATAGAAATCAAAACATGCTTCAATAAACAATGAACATTAAATAAAACATGACGAACACTTAATCTAAAAACATGAAATGTTTCTCACCTAATTCTACATTATATTCCAACCTTGTTTACTTTCTCAGAAAGCAAAGCATTAACTAAAAATAAAAATAACTTAAATAAACGAAAAATTTATTTAAAAAAATGATATTACTTTTATTGACCTTCCGTATATTTTTTTCCAATTCCTCCATTTTACTTTGAGCAACAAATAATTTGTGTTTCAGTTGTTCTTGAGTCTCAGAATTAAAAGCCATTTTGTAACCTTCAAATTCTTCTTTAAGGTGACAATGTTTTCGCTTTTCATCTTCAATAAATTGATTTTTGGTAAATATCGCCATCTGAAGGTCCTCCACCTAAAAAATAAAAAATATACAAAAAAATTACAACTTAATTACTAAAAAATATAATTAAAAATTAAATTAAAATAAAATCCTATATGTTAGCTGACCCTCAAAAATAGAGTGGGATAAAAAATACTTAACAAAAAATGTATTCATCAATAAATTAAATAATACAGGCTAGGCAGGGTTTAAAATCTAAATTAATTAAATATGATAGGTTTGTGGCATTTGTATTGTTTTAGTTTCTATTTTCTAGTAATCAAATGTTGCCTTTTGATTTAATTGCATTTTTCTAATTTTAGTTGTTCAATGTTACAATTTGTATTTTTTAAATCTTAATAATTAAATATTTTTTTGGTTTCAATCTGTAATAATTAATTCTTAGTTTTATTTGCATATATATAAAATAAAAGAAAAAAAAATACTAATAAATTAAAAATCTTAGAAAGAAATAAAAAAAGACATTTACTTATTAATTTAAGAAAAATATGAAAAGAATGGAAATGAAAAATCCTATAAAACAAAAAGGTTATTGATTATTAAAAATTAAAAAGCAAGAAATATAATATATATATAATTAAATACTTACTGCTTTAACTTTAGAATCATAATGGTTATTAAAATTCACTAATAATTGATTTGCTTGTACCAAATCTCTAGATAATTCACCAATTGCTGCTTTTTTCTGGGAAATTATGATAGTAGCTTTTTCCATATCATTCCTCAATTCTTCCTAAAAAATTGAACTTTTTTTTGATTTTAGAACTAACAAAAATTGTTTTATTACATTTTTCTTTTGAAGTTCCTTGTTTAAAGTATCCCGTTCATTAAAGGTTTCTGTCAAATGTGCCAATTTTTTTTCTAAATTAATTTTTGAAACCTGTAATATGTTATTTTCTTGTTTCAACTTCTCTATCAAAGAAATCCGTTTATTATTTTCCATACTCAAATTATCTATATTTTGTAACAATTTTGAACTGAAATCATTTTTCACAGCGGCTTGGTCTTTTAAAGTATCAACTTTATTCAAAAGTGAATTCAATTTTTCTGTGATATTTGTTATTTTTCTTAATAAAAAGTATTCGACATCTTGCGATTTCATCATAATTCTTTTTTCAATTTCTTTCAAAACCTGACAAAAGGATTAATATGTGTAATTCTAATAGGGTACTATTATTATTTGAAATCACTTACATCATAAAATTCAGCCTGCAATCTTATTTTATGGAAATTTAAGTGGTTAAATTCTATTTCTTTATCAGATATTGCTTTTTTCATGTTTGTAACCTGTAGCTGAAGTCTTTCATTAGATTCCTTAAAAAATATTTTATTTATTAAATTGAAGCTATTATTTTTTTATATAAATACCTTCATAAAATGCAAATTATTTACTACTTCGTTAAGTATATCTTTTTGATCAGTAGCATGTAGATCTAAAGTTAAATAAATAATTGACTTAATTTTAGATTTGTTGTAAAAAGTCAATGTACACAATCTATCATTTGCTTCGCATTTCAAAAACCTAAAATGAAATTTATTTCAAAATAACAAATATGCCTTACAATTCTGACTCACATTTCTTTCTTTAGTATTTGTTGTAATAATTCTAACAGGTTGCTTTTAAATTCAATGAAATTTATATCCAAATTCTGTTTAAATCTTATTACTTCATAATCTGCCAAATCAATAGCTTCTGTGTAATTGAAAATGTATTGGGAAGTATCTCTAATTTTAATATGCTAAAAACAAAGTCTAAAATAATCAGAACATTATAAAAATCACTATTTCATACCAAAGTTTCATCATTGTTGATTATTATCAAATTCAATTTTCTCTCTTCGGTGCCAGATTCACTTCTTACTTGTAACGTTAAAACTTTATTGTATATGCACGACATTTTCTGTTAAACTAAATAAGTTTTATAAAGTTAAAAGTTTGAAGTAGTAAGTACGTTTAATAGGTTAAGCATTTGTCAATTGTTTTAAAATTGTTGCCAACTTTGAAACACATTTTTACACTAGGACACCGATAGTGGCGCTTACATTTTCTACATATAAACCAAAAAGTTATTTCATTCATTACTAAAAAATTAAAAAAAATATTTGATCAATAAACATTTGGAAGAAATAAAAGATTAGTCATTAAACGTTACAATAAAACATAGTATATTTATTAAATATTAAAAGATCTAATACCCTGCTGTGAGGCAACTCACAGTATAGCTTTGTATGGCCTGTTGCCTACTTTCAATATACTCATACAAAAGAAAAATATTAATTATTAAACTTTAAAAATAAAACAAAACGTATATTTTTAATAAGAATACAAAAAAAGTAAAAATGTACATAATTAATTATTTATTGGAATAAAAATTATTAATGATCATTATTTAAATGAATTTATTGAAAAACAATTAAATGCTACTTAAAAATCACCCCGTATAAAAAACATTTTTAACAAGGATCAACAAAATTATTTCATATAAATACTCTTAAATTATCTTGAATATTTGAGCTCTGTGAATTTATTTTCTTACCGCGTTCAACTGTTTTGATAAACTTTGGGATAAACAGATGACCCGAAATCAGTGGAAGAGGTCATATATGGGGAGGATAACTGGGGTAAGTAATATTATCTATTTATATATTATTTTTAATTATTCTGTTTAGTGTTTTTATTTTTTGGTCCTGAAATTACTTGATTTATTTATGCTAATTTATTTATTTGACTCGCATTTTATTTATTTATCTGTCTTTATTTGATTTCTTCAATTTAGTTATATGATTTTTTATTTATGTGTTTATTTATTTGATCTCTTTGATTTTAATCTATTTGTTTATTTGATATATGATTGACTTATTTATAAAATAAAATTAAGTACCAATTTATTTAATATTACTTTGGCGTATTTTAGAATATTTAAACCTTATCTCACTTAAAGCTAGCTGTGTCCTTTACTTTATTTAAAAACATCTTTGTAATCCTGTGGAAATTCAGATAAGTATAATTTATCTTTTTATATTTACAGTAAAAAAATATTTTTCACATAAGTTTATATTTAAGTCTAAATAAGCAGGAAAAATACCCATTTCACAGATGAATTGTAGACGCAATTATAGAAAAACGTTTGGATTGCATTGAGTGAATGTGGTAGTGCATGGTCGGTCTTAGGACAGAAAAAGGCAATTTTTCCATCTCCTATTCAATATATTGTCCTAATTTCTATGCACCCCTTTATTCTATTTTAATCTTTGCTAATCTCTGTTTGAGAAAGGGGACAGACAAGTGTGCGGATGATTTCGAAAAGGACCCGATGGTGACATGCAGCCGTACGGAATTTGACAGCGGTGTCTAATAAAGTGGATAAAATCTACTAATTAATTTTACACAGATGGTATGTGATACGGTTTCTCACGATAAGCGAATTTAAATCCACTGAGAATATAACTTATGTAACAGAGCCGCCCCTGTAAAGCAAAATCAAATTTAGATCGCTAGTAATTTTTATTTTTCTAGGAATGTTTCAATAAATATACTTAAAGTTATTTCCAAACTTATAAATTCAGTAGTTAAATAACATGCTGGCTTGAATATTAGAAATATTTTAAGTTCATGTTTAAAAGCATAATACTAAAAATATGAGTTGATGTTTCAAATGACGTGCACAGATGAGTTTATGATTGTAATTTGAAAATAATGGGCATAGTTCATGAACCTGAATTACAGTTGAAGGGTTTTGGGTTTTTTCCCTTCGTAGAGAAGGTTGTATTTCAGAATTGTTGCCCAATAATTCTCCGAACTGAGGTACATGGTTAGTTTTGCAAAAGCCAAACTATTTAATAAACCAAAAGTCATAGAAAAATCTGTGAGAACCAAAAAGTAAAGTTCAGTTTAGAAAACTGAACAAATTCGGAGATGAGTTGTAGTTTAACATTTTATTAGAAAAGTACTTTCGTGATAAAGTGTCTTCAGTCTTCTTAAATTTTGTAACCTTTGATTTGCCGGTACATTTCCTAATTAGTAAAAGATCCAATGGTTTATTAAAGAATTCGGCGAGGTATAATAATTATTGAAAGCATTCATTTAATCCGTTGTATTGTGCAGTCACTTGTTCATTTTCATCTAATTTCTATTTGTAATTTTTTCACCATTTCACCAAATAGCAACCACCCACTTGCATTACACTTAGCACCCAGTTCAAAATAATTGATACTTTGCAAGTGAAACTTTAAATATCAGGGAAATTTTCATAAAGTTCGCAACGTGTTGTTGAAAAGTTTAGAGTTCGAGTTAATTTTGAATAAAAGTGTTGTTTTGTAAACTGGAAATGTTACGGTCACTATTATTTTATAAAAGTTGAATTTGTTAATGGAAAATGAAAATAATTTTATTTTATAACACCCTTATCTTGTAATAAAAACTTTAATTTTTGAAAAATTAGGAATGGAAGTTATTTTTTTTTTTAAATTTGTCATCAATAATCTTTTATATACGTCAAATATTCCATTTTTTTGTAAGTGTTGATGTTTGTTTAAAGGAACTCCATATTTTTTTTATAATAATTGCTATTTTTTAAGTGAAACTAAAATTTTAGAGAAATTTTTAAAAGTGCCCAACGCCTTCTTAAGTTGATCTTAATTTTTTTATAAATTTGTAAAAAGATTGTTATGAGCTGCAAAAAAATCATTATTTTTTTGTAACATTTGCAACTTTTCAAATGAAACACAAAATTCTTGAGATATTTTCTTAATGCCTCCAATTTAAAACTAATTCTTCATAAATATGCAAAAAATTTTTTATAAAACGGAAATATTCCGCTCACTTTTCCATAAGAATTGCTTATTTTTTACTGAAAATCACAATTTTTGTATAATAATTTAAACTTTTTTAATTAAATAATATTAAGTTAGAGATGATTTTATATAAATTTGCTGCCAAAAATGTTATTTTAAAACAGTTGCTTATTTTTTAATGAAAATCAAATTTTTAGAGAAGGTTTTCGTAAAGTCCACAACATTTTCTTAAAGATTTAAAGTTGGATTAAGTTTTTACAAATTTGCAAAACATGTTGTTTTATGACGAAAATATTCCGGTCATTATTATTTCATAAGCCTCGTTAATAATTTTACAAAAATCTTATTTTAATGATAATAATTACTACTTCATATGTGAAATAAAAATTTTAAAGTTTTTGTCCTCTTAATAAATTTGTACTTGGAGTTAAATTTTTTTATCAACGCTGTTTTTTAACCCTCAAATATTCCGGTTATTATTTTTTTTAAATTGCTGAATCAGTGATAAAACAACTTTTTTTAGTTAACCTCTGATTTATTCATTGTCAAATTTTACCGAACTTTTCAAAATTTGTGAAAATCAATAACGCTGTTTTTAAAATCTAAAAGTCCCCATTTTTAGTAAATTAATAAAATCGTGCCTGATCAGAACTAAAAATCGAATATTTTTCGTAAAAGAGTCAATAGACATTATGAATCTCATTGTATAAATAATTTGCGTTGTGCCATATCTCATTCCTACAAATATAGAGGTAATATTTTATGCAAGTTCACTGCGTACTTCGTCTCATAATCAATCAAAATCACATTTGTTTTTAGTTTTCATCAATCTTGACGTTACTTAAATCAAGCGGATAATGTAGGAACCCTTGATCAATTTAATATTAATTTAATCAGATTTGAATTAGCTCGAGTCTCTATTAGTTTGCTATAAAGCTAAGATTAATTTTCTAGTTATTTTCATTTTTCATTAACAGACTTTTACTTTTATTTAATAAATTAGCGATTCTTATAAAATCATAGTAACCTAAATATTTGCGATCTGTAAAACATTTTTTTTATACATTTATCAAAAATTAACTACAACTTTAAATTTTTAAAGAAGACGTAAACTTTACGAAAATTTCTATAAAATCTATAATTTCCCTTAGTAAGAAGAATAACAATTAACTCATATTTTAAAATTTTTATTTAGACGTTATGACCTTTACGAAAATTTCTTTAAAATTTAGAATTCCACTTACAAAATAGAAACTATTATAAAAAAATATTGAAGTTTTCATTAAATAATAAGTAAATTTTGTAAAATAATATCGATAGAAAAGTTTTGGTTTAAAAAAATAGCATTGTTGAGATACTTATAAAAAATTAACTCTATCTTTAAATTTTTTCAGAAGTTGTAAGATACCCGAAAACTTCTCTAAAAATTTAAGTTTCATATAAAAATTATCAATTATTTTACAAATAAAAGCGAATTTTAAGAAAAAATGAGCAACTCTTATAAAATACTAGTAACCGCAATATTTAATTTATGAAGAACTAATTTTGAATTGCAGGCAGAAAATATCTCAAGAATTTTGTGTTTCATTTGAAAAGTTGCAATTATTAAAAAAAAAATAGTTATTCTCATTAAAAAATATGCAACTCTTGTAAAATAATATTAACTGGACTGTTTGCCACTTATAAAACAATATTTTTTGCAAATTTATAAAAAATTAACTCCAACTCTACGAAAATTTCTCTAAAATTTTGAATTTCATATAAAAATTATCAATTATTTTACAAATTTAAGCGATTTTTATGATCAAATTAGCAACCTTTATAAAATAATAGTAACCGCAATATTTGTTTCTAAAACAACATTGTCCACAAATTTATAAAAAATTGACACAACCTTTAAACTTTTTAAGAAAAATGTTGTGAACTTTACGAAAATGTAATTTTTCACATATAAAATATTAAATATTATAAAAATAATAGCGATTTTCTTTAAAAAATATCAACATTTATAAGATAATAGTGACCGGAATATTTGCGGCTTATAAAATCATTTTTCTAAAATTTAGTGTTTGATTTAAAATGTATCAAATATTTACAAAACAAATAGTGATCCCGAAAGTTTTGAATTTAAAAATTGAAAAAAACAACTCTATTGACTTATATACATACTTATTAAATTACTATTTTTTATAAAATAAAAGGAAGGCTTTAGGAAAATGTCTCTTGAATTGCTATAAAAATAACAGTAGTTTTTATTAAAAAATTTGCCAGAATCTACCTACAGGGATGGGACTAGAAGGAGATTATGTTGAAAAATAAAAACAAATTTATTCTTCTATGCCACGAATTAATTAACCCATCATAGTACTTAATACTGTGCTAATTCAAGATAACCATAATTTATCTTTTTTATATTTATTCAAAATCTATTTCTCATCATCAGCTCATTAATTTGACTGAACCGTATCAAATTTTATCCATTCCTGTTAATGATGTTTTCTCCAAATCCCTCTATACTTCTGGTTTCCATATCTTTCTCGTTTCCCATTCTGGTACTTGAACCGCCATTAAAATCAAATAATAACAAAAAAAAATACAAAAAAATTCATATATGCAGTATTACAAATTCATCGCTGTAAAAACCCTATACATATCTTTATTGTGTGTATGACACATGGCGAACTTCTCTCTTAAACCGTGACTGTCATTTTCACCCGAAGGCGAGCATTAAGTGCGGTAAACATCATTCATTACTCGATCTCATTGCCCGTGTATTCCAACAACTCTGTATAATTATATCTCAAAGGAATTGTCCCAATCAACCCCAGGGCACGATCGCGTCATCATCATCATCCATGGCGGCCATTCGAGAAACGGCTGATGAGATGCTTAAAACGATATCGACACTTTCGTCCTTGGAAACTGAACTACAGATTCGAAGATAAGGGTTTGTCCACTTCGGTATGTGTTACTAAGATTTGTATTAGTTTCTATTTTTTTTTTATGTACAGTTTGTATTGTTATTGATGTAGTTGTCCATTTCAATTGTTGCCATACTTTTTTTCATAACAGCAGTTTAATTTTAACTTTTTATAGTATTTCTAATTCTAAATTGGAAAACCACAAAAAAAAGATCATAAAGTTTCAAGGAACAAAGAAGATCCAAGAGGCGTAGGTGTTTAATTAATTTGATATTCATGTAATTAAAAAAAAGATAGACTCTATATATTTATTTATAATCCACTTTTAGTTTTTGTTAATAAATGTTTTAATTTTGAGATTATTTTTTTTCCTGGGTTGAATCTTTTTCATAATTATGTTATGTTATTTCCTCAATGAAATTTTCGCAGTCTAGTTTGTACAAAAAATTAAATTATTTTAAACATACTTTTTCATTAAATTAATTGTTTCAACTCATACTAACCATAATAAGTATGAAAAGAAAAATTATACTTATCTTAATTTCCACAATATTCCGAAGCTTTTTAGGTTATATTCGATCGACTTACGTTTCGCTGTTTTGACTTCTTCTTTCTTCTTCTTTTTCTTCTTTATAAGCGTTAAAAATGTCATAAACTCACCCCAACCAATTATTATTAAACAATATTCTTCTCTTCCTTTTTAAGTACACTTGCTACTGCCTGAGAATTTAGAAGGGAAATGACTTACGACTATAGAAACTCAGTCAAATACTTAAAAATGCTCGGGCAGTTGATCAAGACGACTTGATTCTCGTCCAATTAAACTTCACTACCTCAGATATCAAGTGATTGTACGTGGTATACATAATATTTAAATGACCATTTCTTATAAATTTCTTATATTGGATGAACCTTGTAAATGGAGTTGCAATTTAAGTTTTGCAATTATCTACTAATATTCATTAGAAATTAGTTAAATTGTATATATTGCAAGAAGTTTTTGTAATATTTCTCATACATATAGTATACAATTGAAAAATTGTATAGATTCTATGGAATGGTTTACCACTTTGGAACTTTTTTGGAGTGTGCTAGGACATGAAAACTAACCAATTGACAGTTCGTATTTTGAGGTTAAACGGTTTATGCTTAAAAAACTAATACTTACGTAATAAGAAAACAATGAAAAAAAATATTTTCGTTTCTCTTTTATAAAATTTATAAAATTTGATTGACTTTAATAATTTTTTTAGTTTTTCATAATTTTTTTTTGTAATAAATTGTATATGTTTTATTTACATTTTCCTTTTATTTTAAATCAAATTAATGAAAGCTGGGATTTTATAATTTAATAATAGATATTTAATTTGAATTTAGCACCCAACTACATACATACATTATTATTTGAAACCTCCCACAAAAAGATATCAATACAATATATACATATATATGTATATATTTTGGAAAGAACAGAAAATAATTGCAGGTATTTACTTATTAACTTAATAAAAAAATGTACTTATACAGGAATAATTCTCCTTAATTCATTTCCAATTTTTTTTTTCTTGATTATCCTGCGTCTGGTTTAGATGAAGTAGATGAATATTCAATCCAAATATTAGTAATCAAATTATTAACTCGTTAAAATAAATTAAATTTATAGTGAATCTAGACGTGAAATTAATATTTAATTGCTAATTGCCGTATTTCCTTAATGTCTGCAAATAACTTTGTTCCACGAATGTTCATATTTTAATTATTAGATATAAATCCATGAAATTGGCAAATTATAACCATTTTATTTATATTAGAAAAATAAAGATATTATTTGGATAAAATACATTAAAGTGATGAAAAGTAATAATATAAATACAATTAATAAAATGTGTCATGAAATAAATGAAAAAACGGACTATTTGTATGCGGGAGAATAATTAACGCATTCTGGTACTATAAATCGGAAACACTCCTGTTAAAAAAGAGCGGGAATTTTAAAATGTTAAATTTTTTTAATTGTTTACGATTAACTAAACCAAGAGATAAATGCAATTAAAATTGTTTGTGGAAATGTATGGTGGTGTTTATAAATCAGTTTTTTTATTACTCAAAAGTTTTTATAATTTGGCCACACACTTTAACAAGAAAAACGCACTTACAAATTCCATAATATTCTCAAAATTACATTTCAGTTTCTTCTTAGCATTTTGAAGATTGGTTTTCTAATTTCCAAAAACAATTTTGTAAAAATTTTGGTGATGTTTTCTCGCTAAGGTTTGAACATTCACATTATTATTATTATTATTATTATTATTATTATTATTATTATTATTATTATTATTATTATTATCATATGAAATATTTTCTTATATTACTCTAAATTTCATTACAATGTATAATATAAACCGAACGTTTAATAAAAAAATAAAAATACTATTGATTAGAATATTTATAATACAAAATCAAGGCTGTATGTGAAATGTCTGTCAATTTCTTGTATTCTTATCAGACGACGTCAAAGGGTGAAACAATTGTTTTAAGAATATTCAAAAAGTCAGATAAGTACATTTCATTTTTTACATTTATTAAATTTTCAAATTATCAGTAAATATGAACTAGATCAATTACAATGGTAAAATACCAAATTATTACAACACCAAAAATTCAATTTCAGAATGGCTTTACATCACCAGGTACAAGAACTAAATATTTATAAAGCAGTAACGACTACTTTTTACGTTCAGCCCAATAAAACTGAAATCCTCTATTATCCCTTACACATATTACCCCGTAAGCCCTATTCCTGTACGTGATACATTTTTCATATTCCGAATTATCACAATCTGCTTAAACCAAACGATACATATCATAGCAACGAAACTATTACAGCGCCCCCTCTAAATTTGATTAAAACAATCGTTTTTCGACAATAACAGCGAACAAAAAAAAGAGAAATTGAATTGGCAATATGTCGTCAAGCCGTTCCCCGTTTCTTGGGGTGGGTTTATCGAGATCCAGTCAATGATTCATCTGATAAGCGCCAGGCGAGAACGAACGGGATGGGAATGGGGATGGGGATGGGGACGGACATTGTCTACCTCAACGCGTGATGTTTGGTCCCTAAGATCGGAAAGGAGATCATACACTGCAAGCGGTTTTTTGTCTGGAAGATTTTACTCACTACAGGGGCCGGCTTCCATGGAAAATTATAGATTTTCATGTTCTTCGTTATACGAAACCATTCAGTTGATTGTCTTGGAATGTTAATTTGAAGAATTGGTGACAATCTTATTATTTAAACTGATTTTAGAGTAGTTTCAGAAACTGGGATTATCCAGATCAATTTCTTGGCTGTTTAGGTATGTGGTGGCTTTGCTGGATACATGAGATTGGGGGAATCATGCATAAATATCTTCGTCATTTAGAAACCATTCCATCACTTGAGTTATCATTCTGGTTTTCCATTTAATAAAAAATTTTAAATTTGTTCAAATTTAATTAAAAAAAATCATTCTTTAATATTTGATAAAAAAATGCAATTTTCTTTTGATTAAGACACAATGAAAGAAAGGTCGTTTCATTGAAATTTCGTGAAAAAATGTTCACTTTAAAAAAATGTCAAATTTTTATAAAATAAAAACAAATATTTTGATTAAAAATGTATCAAAAAAATTCTATTTTTAAGACAAAAAGATAAAATTTCATAAAAAATGGTAATAAAAAAGTTTATTTTTAAGTAAAATTTAATGATATTAGATCAAGGTTTTGTAATAGTTTTTCCAAAATGACCAAAACTGTAAATTTTTTGAAATGTTCTTTAAAAAATATTATTTTTGATCAACTAATTCAAACAGTAACTAATAAACGGAACACTCCAAGGTTGCTTCCTGAGGCCGCTAATGAAAATTTTTTATTCAATAAAATTTTTCAACAAATTTTCAGAGAAACGTCATTAGCCGAAAAACATAAATTTTATGAAATTCCAAAACGAAACGTTCTAAAACACAAAAAGGTACTTTTTTGTCATTAAAAATATCCATATCCTAATTTTTTTGCCTGTACCTAGAGAAACAGCGATTTATTACAAAAATATATTTTATTTTTTTAACTTCAACGATCTTAGACCCAATATTTTTATTTGAAAAAGTTAATTACTTTTAAATTTTTATTGTTTTGAAACACTTTTTTGTATAACCTGATTTTTGCGCCCACTTGTCCCTGCGTCAAGTTGGCTCTAAATCAAATCTGAAATTGTGCGGAGAAAATAATTGAAAAAATAGTAACAATAAAACTCAAAATAAACACCATAAAATTTTAACACACCACAATGACAACTAGTTTCACCCTTGATAAGCTATCTTCAGATCTTCCAATGACTGCAAATTATTTAAATGTAGTAAACTTTCAAACTTAATGTAAATTGCTACAGTAAATAAATACGAAAAAATTTAAATTAAATGTATTGCTACGTCGTAAACAGTTACAGACAGGAATTCCGTTAAATAGAAAAGCCTTTTAAAGGGTCATAAATATGTTAGAAACATTCCGATCTTTCCAAGAAAACCCAAATGAGCTATTTATTTAATTTGGTTCGAGCGATTTTTTTTTTGAGAATATTAATGAATGGAAAAAGTAATTGCTTCAGCAGATCAGGCGTCATTAAATTTTCTATTGGTGTTCGTGCTTCAAGCGCCACATTCAATTTTCGTGCTTTTTATTGTATTTTAATTACATACGTTTATTTTTAAAAACGAAATTGCAATAATTTAATTAGCGTTTGATAAGATGAAATGAGCTGCTTTAATGAGATTTTACAGGAGAAAATTATTTTTTCCTTTTTTGTGAGACTAAGTGAGCCGAATTTTTTTAATTGTGAGTTATTTATAGTACTTTAATCAGTATTATAGTATACATTTTTATTTGGATTACCCAGTATTGTATAGCGATAAGTTCAATTTTTTTATACCATTAGGCTTGTTGTAGGATTTGTTGTCTAAAAATGTCTTTGGAATCTAGTTTAAAGGGCTGCGTACAAAATATTATATTGAGAAAAATAAGTTTAATTAATTAATAATATATATATATATATATATATATAAAATCTTTCTCTAAGGCACCAATTACATAATACGTAACAGATTTAGCTTACAAAGAAAATATTTTCAAACTACAAAAACCCTGTATTTTGTATCGAAAAGCTCAAATTATTATTTTTTTAAAGTTTTGGGACCAATTTAAAGGATTTTATACAGAAATTACTGTAAAATTTTTAGACAAGTAATGATACTTTAGATCCTACTAATTTAGCCATGAACTCTCATTTTTGCTTGGATCATACTATATAATTGAGATGACAAGATATCGTCACATCATCATCCTTATTATATAAAATATCTTATTTTTTCAACATAAAATCTTATAAAAAAGTAACAGAAAATTTGCAGGATTTGAAACAAGCTACTCCCTTACCCTTTTATGTTTCATATTTTTTTTAAAAAACAACCATTTTACATGGGATCATACTGTATAATTGAGTTAACAATATATTGTCAAATAATTATCCTAATTTAAAAAATTGTCTTATATTTTAACAGAATAATCTCATATATAACAGGAGATACCAATAGTCAAACAGGCGACAAACCCAGTTCAGTACTTGGGTAGGTACCATTTGCAATCAAATAAAATAATTTTAAAATTTATCTAAATACTAGAAAATACACAAAATTTGCAGGATTTTAAAAAGCTACACCTCACTCTTTTATTTTTATTATTTTTGTTAAAAAACTACCATTTTTACAAGAATAATGACACTATAGGACCTAAACTATCTTATTAGTCTTGATTATAAATTTTTGTATAAAATTTTTTTTTCTGGGATCATACTGTATAATTGAGTTAACTATATATTGTTAAATAATCATGGTCATTTTAAAAAATTTCTTATATTTAAACAAAAAAATCTCATATATACCGAGAGATACCAATAGTCACTCAGGCCGCAAACCCAATTCAGTACTTGGGTAGGTACCATTTGCAATCAAATAAAATAATTTTAAAATTTATTTAAATATTAGAAAATACGTAAAATTTGTGGAATTTCAGACAGACTACTCTTCATCCTTTTATTTCTGCTAAAAAACAACCATTTTTACAAGAATTAATTCGCTATAAGACCTAAACTATCTTATTAGTCTTGATTATAAATTTTTTTATAAAAATATGTTTTTTCTGGGATCATACTGTATAATTGAGTTAGCAATATATTGTCAAATAATTATCCTAATTTAAAAAATTGTCTTATATTTTAACAAAAAAATCTCATATATAACGGGAGAGACCAATAGTCACACAGGCGACAAACCCAGTTCAGTACTTGGGTAGGTACCATCTGCAATCAAATAAAATAATTTTAAAATTTATTTAAATACTAGAAAATAGGATTTGAAAAAGCTACCCCTCACTCTTTTAGTTTTAATATTTTTGTTAAAAAACTACCATTTTTACAAGAATAATGTCACTATAGGATCTAAACTGTCTTATTAGTCTCAATTATAATTTTTTTTATAAAAATAGGTTTTTGTTGGGATTATACTGTATAACTTAGTTAACAAGATACCGTCAAATAATCATGTACATTTTAAAAAATATCTTATTTTTTCGACAAAAAATCTCATATATACTGGGAGATACCAATAGTCACACAGGCGACAAACCCGATTCGGTACTTTGGTAGGTACCATCTGCAATCAAACAATTTTAAAATTTATTTAAACACTGGAAATGCAGAAATTTATAGGATTTCAAACCAGCTACCCCCTAACCCTTTTATTGTTAATATTTTTGTTAAAAAACTACCAATTTTACAGGAATAATGTCACATAGGACCTAAACTATCTTATTAGTCCTGATTATGGTTTATTTATAAAAATATCGTTTTCTTGAAATAGTTTTTAACTTTATATTAATTCAAACTTTATCAACAATTTTTTACAATTCATTGTATTAATTACAATCTAATAATACTTCAACCAATTCGTGCGTTACAGCCGAAGAAATCTGCAATTAACAACCTGTTCGATAAACCAACTGCAAACGTCGAAGGGATAGCCCACACCTTTAAAATAAAATAAATTATGAATAAAAGAAGAGTAATAACCAGAAATGCAGACAACCAGTGCAAGTTTTATGCGATTTAGGGACTTTAGACCACGAACAACGTTCTACGCAGCCGCCATGTTGGCTCTACTGTCGATTACCGAGGCGAATTCACACCCTAACACAACCCCGTACTTTTAACCCCATAATTTTTATTTTACGATACAAACTGCTACGAATTACACGAATATAATAGTAACAGAGTAATTAAGGTAATATTTAAGTTTAAATAAAAAGGATTAAGGCTTTTTAAAGGTGGACAAAAGTGCTGAATGTAGTCGATACGTTTCTGTGTTGTAAAACCGGCTTTCTAAAGATTATTGTGAGTTCAGTGGTCTTGGAGATGCTGTATCAAACTAGTTCGAAAGGATACGTCGTGGTGCTGCAAGTTATTCACCGAATTTTATGAAAAACACGCTTTAATTCCAGTAAAATCTGAATTGAATTGGTAAAAAATTGAGTGGTAGGTAACAATCAGGCAAAGGCTCGTTACTTTTCATTGAAAAATTAGCCGAAAAAAAACGTGGAATTGGTTACGGTAGTGATAGGTGTCCAGTCTTATCCTATTTTTTTGACAGTAATACAAAAAGACAATTGTAAAGTAGCTTTCGAATTAAATTTTTGAGTGCATTGAGTGGTTGTGGATTAATTTTAGTGGTTTTCCTTAAAAAATGTGGGAATTATGTGACTTTTTCTAATTAACAGGTAATTAAATCATTTATAATTATCGACATCTAAAACGACACCTATCAACATTCAAATAGATATCTAATCCATTCATTTTCGATCAATTTATTATCGTAGTATCTTTTATATTAAAGAAACCCACGGAATTATTTCGGAATTGCTTGACCTTAAGTTCAAAATGGCTGACACTGGAGGTATTTTATACTGATATATAAAAAAGTTGAGGTGTGCAGGAACGGAATACCGACAGACATTCTACTCATCCGATAAGATGGAGTAATAAATATCGTACAAAATTAGCAGGTTTAATAAATTGACATTCGTTCAAGTACAGTTAAATGGGCGTAACTATTATTGGGTTTGAATTTTATAAAAACTTCTTTCCTTTTTTAAAGGAAAATCGTATATTTTTTTTACGGAGTAACACGATGATCGCTTAAATATTTTTTTAAATCAAGTATATTTATAATCAGCAACTATGTTAGTCTTACCATTAATGTCTTAACCCTTTCTAGAGTATTTCAGGTATATATTTCGTAAATTTTAAATAAAATAAACTGAAATAATAATTTTTGGCTGGAGCCTCAGAAATTTTTCTGATTATCTCAGGGATATATTTTATAATACATACAAGATTCCATGTATATTTCACATACTACAAAACGGCAAATGTTTTTATTGTAATGTGTTATGTCTTGTTACATTTTAAACCAAATAAACTAAAATAATGACTTTTGACATCCCCCATCTGTTAGTGTAAGCCTCAAAAGCCTCTAAAGTACCTCAAGGATACATTTTAAGACCAACATCATATACATATTTTACTAATTTCCAATCAACAATAGTGTTAAGTTTAGTATATAATATTTTGAAGTATTTTAAACAAATCGAACAAAAATACTAATTATTGACATTCCCCATATCCAATTCCAAGTCTCAAAAGTCTCAATATGCTAAAGTACCTCAGAGATATATTTTGAGACCAGCAAATGTAATAATTGTCATATTTTATATCCAGAAACATTTTAAACGAAGCAAATTGAAATAATAACATGCTACATCTTCCATCTGCTAGTCTAAGCTTCAGAAACTTTAGTTTTCCTAGAGTACCTCAAAGATATATTTTGAGACCAGGAAATGTATCAATTGTCGTACTTTATATCTTGAAATATTTTAAACAAAACAAATTGAAATAGTAACTTTCGACATCTTCCATCTGCTAGTCCAAGCTTCAAAGCTCTAGTTTTTCTAGAGTACCTCAGGGATATAGTTTGAGACTAATATTACATACATATTTTGAATATTTGTAATCAGTAAATGTGTTTATTGAAGTATATTGCGTCTTGAAACATTTTAAACAAAACAAGTTGAAATAATAACTTTTGACAGCTTCCGTCTGTTAGTCTAAGCTTCAGAAGCTTTAGTTTTCCTAGAGTACCTCAAGAATATATTTTGAGACCACAAAATGTAATAATTGTCGTATTTTATATCCTGAAACATTTTAAACGAAACAAATTGAAATAATAACTTTCGACATCTTCCATCTGATAGTCCCAGCTTCAGAACCTTTAGTTTTTCCATGGTACCTCAGGGTATATCTTGAGACCAATATTGCATACATATTTCATAGACATAATGTGTTTATTATAGTATAATGTATCTTGAAATATATATATATATATATATATAATAAAACGAGTTGACAAATAAAAACTAGAACACACAAGAATGAAACACCATTTATTATAAAACCTTTTCTTAAAGTATAATAAATATCGATCATAATTACCAGCAGAAACTGCTTTTTTAGCACTCTGAAGTATTTTTAAATGGCCGTATCGAACTCGATAATATTTTTATTACATATGTGAGACAAATTAAATTTCTGTTTGGTTGATTGATTTTTAAATCAGCTTACTTAATAAACTATATTTGAAGAGCATTGTTTAAAAACTGAGCTCCAATGTTTGTTCAGAATTTAAATGAATTTTAAACCGGAAAATTTTATCAGTACATAACATTTTTTTGTATATCTAATTTAATAAAAGTATTGGTAAAATCATCAATGCTATTGATGAATTTACAATTTACTAAAAAAATTGACAGTGTTAATAACAAAACCTTCCGCTTTACAGCTAAAAATAAAACATGCAGATATCTGTCTCACTTTTCTATTGATCTATTCTTTTTTTAAATTTCGCAACAGCATTTTATTTTAAAAAGTAATAGCTGAAACTCTATAACAAATCAAGTGCATAAAATCACGTAGACAATTCATTCTTTCATAAACTTTTACCGATAAACATCTAGTTAAAATATTCCATTGTGAGCCGTTGGCTAGAAAACATTCCGCAAGAGGGTTATTTACAAATCTGTGTCTTGCATAACGCTTGTTTTTTCTAAAAGTACTAATAAAGTTAGCGTTAAATACAATTTTGGTGTAAAAGTAATAAAATAGCAACAAAAGCAACAAACAACTTCTCAATTAGAAGCAAGAAGTAAATCAAATTGAAATTTAAAAAAATAAAGGAATTAATTTATTGCCTTTTTTTAGGAACTTCTATGAAGTGAAAAAGTAAAAATAGAAGTGAAAATTAAAAAACAACAATCGAAACAATACCTTAAAGATAGAAGCAACAAAAACTGTGACGAATACAAAGAACACAGAATAAAAGTTTAAAAATCTGATAAAATAAGGAAAAACAATGCTTTGCTTAGGTCGATAATGCAAATATGGATTTTTTTGCTTTTTTTAGGAACTTCTTATCCATTTGTCTTACTGTAAAAATCAGATCCTGAGTGCTTCTTATTCCTTCGTTAAAAAGTTTACCCAGTGCTTTTTTTTTCAGCTTCTTTCATATGTTGAAATATTTTCGCAGTTATTCCGTCTCGTCTTGGTGCTTTTCCCATTATTATTTTATTAATAGCTTTTCTGACCATTTCTAATATTTTTCTGTGTTATTTATTTTTCTTCAGCTTCCTCTTCTCCTCCTTGATCATCTTTAATTATCTCTTTGAAGTATTATTTCCATCTGTCAATTATGCACTTTTGTTTTGTTATTAAATTTCCCTCTGTATTTTTTATATTTTTCAATTTGGGTTCTTTTGGTTTTCCTAATAGCTTTTAGAAAATATAGATTTTTTTTTCGTTTTAATGATAATTTTTTCTCATCTTTTGACCAAACTATTCCCATGATTGTTATTTTGACTTTTTTATTAACTGTTTGACCTTTGCTTTGCTTCTTTTTAATATTTTTATGGCTTCTATCACTTATTTCTATAATCTCAGTTTCCATTACATCATCTTTACTTTCTTCTTCTATTTCAGTTGTTTCTTCAAAATACTCTTTCCCACTTGTAATTACTGTTTGTTCTTCTTCTATTATTTTACTATTAGAAAAGAACAGAAATAACAACGTACGATCTAGCATTTTACAAAAAAAAACATTTAATAGTATACCCAGGAAAGAAGCGTGGAATAGCCTTAGAAGAAGAAAAATAAACAACAATTAGTACAAAGATGTTATAGAAGTTATAAAAAAAATGCAAATAATATTTTAACACTTTCGGGTAAATATATTTATATTGTAATATATATTTTTATATTATGTTATGATGAAACGATATATTTAATTATAATATAAAATTAAAATTTTAATTTGAAAATACATTATTTTTGTTGAGCGACTAAATTACTAAAATGTAACAAACAGAATTAATTATTGACATATTGACATTAATAACTAATTAAATAATACATTTTTAACAATGATTAATGTTGATAAATTTTATAGTTAATTAATTTTTCAAACTTAAAATTAAAATCATTCTCTGCCCTAAACTATCTCATGGGTGGGTTTGGAAATATTTTTGTTATAACAATATGTATAAATTTGACATAAAAATTATTATAGTTTTATAATATATTTTTATTATATATGTAATTAAACAACACTGTTTTTTGAGTTGAAAACGAAAATAAGTTATTAAATTTAATTGTCTAAAGTTGAACTAAGTAAAAGTGTTACGGATCCCGACTGCAGAAATGTCATTGTCTTCTTTCCCAATCACGTGATTGTTGTTGTAGTCCACTCCCAAAACAAGAAATGCGTGTTTTATTGTCTGAAAAATATTATTAATAAATTAATAAATAATCGGTAAGTGTTTTTCACTTCAAATATTATTGAACTGATAACTTTATTTTGAACACTTTCAGGTTATTAATCACAATTGTTCATATGTAAATTTCCACCAAATTCAATGTCAATTTTTCTTTTTTCTGTTGTTTCGTTTATATGATTTCAAATTTACAGTCATCTAAATTCGTAAAATTGACAATTTTATATAAGCATATTGAAAATTTATCAATAAAATATGATTTTAACACATGCGAATCTTATTAGTTCTTGCTGTTATCAAATATATAACTATTTTCTCTTAAATTATGATATTTGTTTTTAAAGCTAATTATAATAAATCTTAGTTTAAAGTCTCCTCTTAAAGATATAAACATTTTGCTGTATTCTGTTCAAATTTTAATAGTAATAGTTTTAGTCTATTTATTTATTGAAAATTATTTGTTGTCTATTGTTTTAACCAACAATAGAATGAATCTCTGATTTTTTTTGTCTCTTATATGTTTATATTATTATATATTAGCTTTTTTACGAAATAATTCAGGACAAAACAATACAGTGTTCTTTTACATAAAAATGCCATTGTCAACCCGAAGATCTCCATGGCGAGTGGAATTTAAATATCTAATTTGTCGTGTTTTTTCTCTTTGGCTGCTTCTACTAGATACTTCGGCTAGTTTTTATTTTGACTAGGACTTGATTGATTGCATCTAATTCATTGCTACTTGGCTTCAAATTCCTTACATCACAGCTACAACTTTTAACAAATTATTACAAGCATTCTTTAAGCCTACAAAGATTTATCGGTTTGTTATTTTTTTATTTCGGAGAAATTAATTTTTAAATGCACATTTCATTTTTATGTCTTATTAGATACGGTATTCGTTTCAATTTTAAAGCTTTTAATAAATCTTGGTCTTCATAAAATTCTTTAAGGAGTTTGGGGTGGGATAAGCAGGATTAAAAGTATTTTGAATTAGTTTTCCAAAATAATTTTAAATAATTAATTTTATAGATCAATGTTTACATATTGTAGATTGTTGATATCAAAAATGTATCCAGAAATGGGTTTTGAGACTGGAAGAAAAAAAAATAGAAAACTTTGATATTATTTATCAAGAATTTTCTCTTAAATTTATGATAAAGAAATGAAGCAACAGGAAGTTTGAAATGTAAATAATGAGACAAATATATGGACTTTTATAAAAATAATTTTTTGGCAAATTGAAACTATTAAACCGGTTTGAAGCGGCAACAATAGAAATTTCAAACAGTTGGCAGCCTGGACATTTGCTTGTGTTTTATGTATATGTAAGTTTAACATTTCGCGAAAATTGCTAAAAACGGGAAGAAAATAAATATTTGGAAAATAAATCACATCAGTGAAAAAGTTTTGAGCAACGTTGAATAATATTTAAGGCACATACAGCGTTGCCGCTTCACCAACTACTTAACACCGATAACTCTAAGTTAATTATTATTTTAATAGAGAATGATATTTCTAAAACTCTTCTATTTTATATAAAAAAGACGGACAAAGTTTCTTTTTTTGTATTTTCTTAACGAGGAGCTTCCCAATCGCCTCCATTTTGCCACAGAAAATTATAACAATAAATTATTCAAAAAACAAAAAAAATTGTTTAGTGACCCAACTTCCTTAAGAATATTTATTTTACGGTTTGGATTAAGTTTTTGTTGTTTTATTTAATAGGCGCTTAAATAATTCTCCTTTCTTCTTAGATATTTATCTGTAATTGTTTAGGAATACATTGTAATTTAACCGTAAACACCTCTTGTTTGTTTTACTAAAGCCTTTATCTAGCCTTGTTTGCTTTGGCTGACACTCAAGTGAGCGAACAAATAATAAAATCATAATAAAATATTGGATCAAAATTTAAAAAAAATCCAACAATTTACCATTGACTTAAATGTGATAATTTAATGTTAACATTTTTTTCTCATTATTTACAAATCTTTGTTTTTATTTGAAAATAATAAACAATAAATATGAAAGTTTTAGTATAATTTTCTGTTAAAAGAAAATTTATACATGATGGAAAAAAAGTAGTTTATATATACGGAACAATTTTTCGGAGTGAAAATAGGTCCAAACTCTATCCATGTAATAAACCTTCACATCAACGATGACTCACCCTGTAGACGGATTAGACCGTTTGCTTTGTAAATTGCAAATATTTTATAACGCCTTCAAGTTAAATTACATTTTTTCGGCCAAAAAACCATTGATTTTAAAATTGAAATTTGACACCAAACTGCTCATTTCATTTTGAACAAGGTTTACGACGAATTAAAAGCAACATAAAAAATAAATTTTATATTTTACTATCGAATATATAAGTCGGATTAGAGAAATTAAAATATTACGTTTTATATAATTTAAGTCTATGATTTTCGACGTTTTCATTGGTTTTTTAAGATTATCTTTAAGGCGTTAATTGTTTTTGGAATATCGTAAACATCAGTGTTGGAGTGTTAAGAATATGTTAAAATGTTTAAAAAGATATAACAAGTGGTATTTGAATATATGTTTTTGTCAGATTCATTTAAGTTTCTTTAAGAATTAAAAATAACTGTATATTTATATTCTAATAAATTTTGTCAAATATAAAAGTTGCTAACAATATAAACATTTTTTTTCTTTTTTCTTGAATATGGAGTGTATAAGAAAAAAGGTAAATGCCCAAAAATGTAAACTTCTACCTACTTTATGCAAAAATTTATAAAAATTTAAAAAAATCTACTGGGCGCCCCATAGACACGCCCCTCAAAATCACTGCATTAACTATAATACTTCTAAAATTAAAACACCAATAAATTGTCATGTTGTTCTAAAAAAAAGTCTGCATGAGTGTCTCGAAAAAAATGAAATTTTTGTGTCAAAAGTGATTAAATAAAATGAAAATTGTGTCTTATCTTTTCAAAATTAGGACAAACAATCAAAATTTGTTTAATTTTAAAATTAATTAGAGAAATTATAAACAATTTAACTTTTTCCAATGTTTTCCTAGATTGCACATAACCAAAAAAGTGTGATAAATAATTAGAGTCCTATGGTGATTTTAAAACATTATAAAACATAGTGTCACGTTAATACTAACCAGGGAATTAAAACTTTATCTACAAATGTCTGATTGGGACAGTTTATGGACTGGTTTATCAGCTTGGAACTTTTTTGGAGTGTGCTAGGACATGAAAACTCACCAATTGACAGTTCGTATTTTGAGGTTAAACGGTTTGTGCATATAAACTTAACACTTACGTATTAACAAAACAATTTAAAAAATGGTTGTTTATTTTCTTTTATTCATTTTTTTTTATTGACAATTTTTTTAGTTTATTTCATAATTTTTTTTTAATAAATTGTACATGATCTGTTTTCCTTTTATTTTGAATCAAATCAATGAAGTAGCTGGGATTACATAATTTCATAATAGATATTTAGTTTGAATTTTGGCGCTCAACTACTTGCATTAATTTTTATTTGAACTCATCCCAAATAAGAGATCATTACAATATATACGTATCAGGTAATTACAAATAATTCTGAGATTGAGTGAATCCTTGATATACTAAGTTGTAATGATAATCAGATTAAATGAGTTCACAAATGTTTGCTTAGTTTTTAAGAAAACATTGTATCCATTGGGAATGTGATATAATTGCTCATTTTTAATTTTAGAGAGTTTTTTTCAGTTTAAAGTTACCATTAAATAAATAATCGACATGACAAAGTTATGAAACATTATCTTGTAATAGGGACAATCCGTTAGATAATGGAATGCATAAATAAATAAATTAACTATCCACAAGCTTTAAAACTTAAATTACATTCTCTGTAAAATAAAAAGCAGAGGGATTATCTTATTAATTCATTCTGTACTAAAAATTGAAATCTTTAATTTTGTTGAAGCATTAAGAGATTAATTCAAGAGTATGTATGTATTTTGTCAGTACTTTTGTTGTAAAGTCTATTTTGATGTAATGTATCAACATTTTAATATTTGCAACAAAATATATACCATACTAATTACCATTGGTCAAAATGGCAGAAGATTATAGAATAATAAAAATGGTTCACGCCATTTGAAAAAATTTATCGGAAAATAAACATTTATTTATTTATAATTCTAATGAACTACTATAAATTTAGACAGTAAACATGTGTTCCTAGCACCAAATTTTATATCTTTTTAAACATTTTAACACATTCTTCACTTCAACAATATGTTAACGACGTTCCAAAAGCACTTGACGCCTTAATAAAAACCAATGAAAACCCAAGAAAATCATAGATTTAAATTATATATAACGTAATATTTTAATTTCGCTAATCCGACTTAATATATTTTCGATAGTAAAATATAAAATTTATTTTTTACGATGTGTTTTATTTGTCGTAAACTTTGTCCAAAATGAAACGATCGCTTTGGTGTCAAATTTCAATTTTAAAAACAATGTTATTTTGGCAAAAATGTAATTTAAGTTAGGCGTTTTATAATATTTGGAATTCACAAATCACCGGGTCTAATCTGTCTACAGGGTGAGTTAGCATTCGCAGTTTATTATGGCTAAAAAACAATATACAAAGAATATCAAAATCAATTAACAGATGTTAAATTTGATTTTTAAAGGCATATCACTAAAGTGTAAGTTTACGCTTCAAATGACATCACAGATGAGTTTTAGGATTGTAATTGTATAAAAATAGTCGGAGAAACTGAAATGCATTTGGAAAGGTTTTCACGGGATTTTTCCTTCCATAAAAATGGGGTCGCTCAGATTGTTATCCCATCATACAACTCTCTGAACTTAGTAAGTGACTAGTTTTGTAAAAGCTAATTTTCTTTAACAAACCAAAAGTCATAAAGAATCTGTAAATGTTAAAAGTACAGCTAAAAGTTTTGTTCAGAAAACTAGACGAAATCGAGAAACAGTTGCAGTGAAAATATTGACGTATTTATGTTATTGGTAAAAATAAGGCACTTGTCTGTACTAGTTTCATCTTTATTTAAGAAATCCGATATATTTTTTAATTACACGTAGCCAATTATCGTTCAAAAATAATAAAAGTCGATCATGACTAAATCTTTTGGTTTTAGAGATAAATTCACTTTTATATTTTCTATTTTTCCATTACAATCCATAAGTTAAACATAATGTATTTTATTAACTTGACTTGGGTATAGTATTGTAGTAATCGTCGACTCACCCTGTACAATTTACATTTAAAAACTGCTATTTTGATCCAGTAAATCGAGTGTTAATTTTTACCCAAATAGAATTGTGTTTAAAAAAACTGCTAAAATAAAAATCTTAAATGAATGATACATACCGAGTGATTAATTAATATTGCATGTTTTTCTTATTATCTAAATAAAAACTTTGGTCAATTTTAATGAGAATTGGTTATCGAATTATTTTCTCAATTACAACTAAATTTAAATGTTTAGAAAACTCAATTTTCTTGATCAAAATTCTTTTAAAAATGTTTTCTTTTAGAAAATATTACAATTTTTGATAAAACTTACATTTATTTGTCTAATTTTTAATTTTGTTTAATTAATTTGTTTCGGAGTTATTAAGTTCTTCAGTTGTTTTATCTCATTTTCGAAGTTATTTTTTTTATGATCTCTTTCTTTTTAAAAATAGTTTTTTGTATATTTGTTGCCCTACTTTTTTGTTCCCACATTTCATTTCACTTCATTCCATATTTTACGTATTATTGTTGAATTTTTTGTATTATTTCCACAATATTATTTAGTGCCTTTCCATTCTTACTTTTATTATGTTTTTATTTCACCTTATAATTGATTATTGTATTTCTTCTATTTTTGCTGCTTCCACGTCTGTTTCTATTATTCTTATTGACGAAAATAATTAGAAAAAAATCTACACTTCACTGGCAGCCCAGTTTGTCTTTAACCGTCAATTAGGCATAATCTAAGGCTATAAAATGGAAGTTTTAGACGATTAAATGATGGTTTCAACTTACAATATCAGATTTAATATCACCGATAATAGGGGATTTTTGAAAATTTCATAACATTTTATGCGGCCATTTTTTGATTGAGCTATTAGGGTTCGAATGCCGCTTTACGACCAAAACCAATATCTCCTCGTTCTTTATTAAAAAATAGTAATTAGGTGTCGTCAGGCCTTTTGGAATTCTTGTCTTAATCGACCAATAAAACGCTTTTCATTAAGAAGTCTTTAAAGGGGAAAACCACTTAAAATAAAAAATATGGATACCGAGTTCTTAATTGGGACATTCATTGTGATTATCGTAAAAATGGAGTTCCCTGTATACGAACTTGAAATCTATCAAAAAATTGAAATTTACAACCGGATCAGGGCCGCCAACCCAAGTAAACGCTCTCATAAAAGTTCTCCATAGACCAAACAAATTATATATTTTTTTATGAATGACTTCAGTCTCTGGTGTAAGACAAAACGTGTTTCAAATAAAAATGTTCTTAACACACCCCGAGACTGCTTAGACCATAAAAATATTTATGAGCGTGACATATTAATTATACTGGGCGATTTTGAATTTTTTGATTCAAAATGAATAACTACATTTTTAAATATAAAAAGATAAATTATTTTCTCACTATTACAAACTTATTTTAGTTATTTTTAAATATCTTTCTCTGACCAGGTTTCGTTAAATTGCATTTGCATTATCAAAAAAAAAAAAATACAAGTCGATGACCAAGATCGAATTACAAGATTATTTAAAGATGAAATTAAAAACATAATTAATAAAAATAGTAATGGAAAGCCATCAGATATATTTTTGAGTTTTCAGGGCTACAGCCAATCCAAAGTTTGATATATAATACAAATATTAAAATAAATTGTAGATTTATATTTTATTGGAATCTCTGTAATAAAAACCACACTCTAAACCGAGATGCCACAATCAAAAATAAATAAACAATTAGCGCACTGCGCAAAATCCCTACTAAAGAAAAAAAAAACATTGCAGTAAGAGTCTTGCGATGTCCATATTTTACCTCCCCACGTAATAAATACCTACGAAAGTCAACTTTGTGCGTTTCCGGTATTTCTAAATTTACAGCCGGCATTAATGAAAATTACTACAGGGGAGATACGGGCGGCGATATCAACACAACCAGAGTTTACTTCATACTTCTAGAATGTTTGTTGAACGATTAAAACTACTGCAAAGATAAATATTAGGATACATAAAGAACTAATGTTGAACAGACAACAAGACTAGACAGGATTGTACTCGTTAATACGAGAGAATGGAAAGAAAGTTACAAGCAAAAATTTGAATTGACTGGGATCCATCTACTGGGGATTAGTGAATATTGCACGTTTTTTTATTAATAGAGCAACGCTTATGTGGGTTTATTTATTTATAATAATATAATGTACTTATAATTATAATTTCAATCTATTTTACAAATTCAAATATAATTTATTCTTGTGGTAGTGCCTTTATTCTTATTTCACAAATTTTCCTCTACTGCGCCATTTTTTTATACTGTTGTATTGGATTTTTCTCTTTACAGCAACTTGCTTGTTCCACATCATACCTGAAACCACCTACTTTGTTTTTTCCTTGCAACCAACTGTACTTCATATATTTTTCACTCTTTCTTCTCCCATTCTATGAAGATGTCTTAGCTATCTCAGTCGTCTCTCTTCTACCATTCTTAATACCAGTTTCTTCTCTAGTCATTCGAGTATTATATCTTTCTTTACTCTGTCTATTTTTACAACTCTTTAATTTTCCCCAGAAATCTCATTTTCATAACTGTGATTCCAACTTTTATTTCCAATTGTGATAGTCCAAAACTCACTTCCATATATAAGAGAAAGTCTGAGCAGTTTTCATATACGTGGGCTTTTATCTTTCTTGGAACTTGTTTCTTTCCAAAAAATGAGGTCATAAGAGTTTCAAACAGACACTTTCGGGTCAAACAAGAAGACTCTTACTCTGATCTGAGGGAGATTGAAGCTGGAGTACTACAAGGAAGTGTCGTAGGACTAATCCTGGACCTACTGTACACATCCGATATTCCTCAATAAGATAATAATACTATTGCCACCTTCTCTGACGATACTGCTATCTTAGCAGTAGGGAGCAACAATGGAGAAATTGCCAATAATCTACAGCTGTTAACCGTATCAATTACTGGACAAAAAGTTGGAGGATCAAATTCAATGAGACCATCTACCCATGTCAACTTTACCCCATACCCCATACCTATCAGACTAAATAATAATTCGATGCATTATTTAAATACAGATAAATACTTAAGTATTACCTTGGAAAGCACATGTCGAAAAGAAAGAGAAGAACTCGGACTCAACTACAGAAACATGTATTGGTTTATTGGAAGAACTTCCACTCTGGAACTGCATAATAAGCTGATGCTCTATAAGCAAATACTTACGGCTGTGGGGTCATAAGGCATCCAACTCTGGGGATATACTAAATAATGCAATCCAGGCATTATTCAGAGATTCCTGAACAAAGTGCTGAGGAACTCCGTAGATGTCCTCTTGTACGTCAGAAATAGAGGCCTCCATCGGGAATTGGAAATGGAAACTGCTGACATCAAAAAATTTGCTGAGAGTCACGAAGATCAACTTCATCGTCACGTGAATGTTGAGACAATCCATCTCCTTGACAACACTGGATTAGAAAGATGGCTCAAAATGACGAGTTAGTTTAGTGATAAGTTACAAGAAGAGTTTGTGATGTGTACATTTCAAAATTAGTGTATTTAAATACCAAAACAACCTGAGGAACACTAATGAGTATACCTTAGATTAAATTGAAACCCTAGTTAGTTTAAGTTAGAGCCAAATTGCTCATTGGTCAGCATTGACCAGATTGTAATTATAGCTAAATACACTTTACGGAGTATTTCTTAATAATAAAAAAAAATTGTGCTGTCTTTCCATCTTTCTTACTCTATTCATCATTTTCTTAGCTATGTTACCGTGGTCATCTATATATGTGCCTAAGTAGTTATAGCTTTTTAGCGGTTTTATTGTTTTTCCTTTAATTTGATCTGATAGTGTTTTCCTTTGGGCTTTATTATCATGGTCTTGGTTTTTTCGATATTAATTTCCACGTTTATTTTCTTTAACCCAGTCTGGTAGGTTGTCAAAGTTTGTTTGTAGTTTTTTTCCCGAATCTGCTATCAGAATTATGTTATGTACAAACAGTACTTCTTGCATTTCTACAGGGTTCATCTTCCATGAACTTGCATTCAATATTTTACATTTTTTCTTGTTCCTTTTAATTACTTCATCTATAATTATTGAAAAGTTTAAAATAGCACCGAGGCTAGAACACGTCCTTCTTTTAATCATATCTTTGTGCCAAAATCTGAAGATTTTTTCAAGTAGGTTCTTTTTATTTTACCTTTTCTTAAAATAATTTTTGGTTTCCTATTTTGTTCCATTTTTTCGCAAAACTCTTGTTAAGATTTTTGTTTTTCTCTCTTTCTTCTTTCTTCTTCTTTCTTTCAATTCTTTAACTTTTATTCTTTGTTCTTTGTATTCGTAATAGTTTTTATTGCTTCTATTTTTAATGTATTATTTCCATTTCTGTCTTTCCTTTCAACTTATATCTTTACTTTTTCACTCCACCATTTCGATGCTTTATCCATTTTTTGTTTTAGTACATCCGCATATTGAACCGTTTTAAAAAAAATAGCATCTTATAATATTCTGTTAGAGTTTTTTATCCTCCTCATACGATTTCTTTAGATTTGCATTTTCTGTGTAAAGGCTGTATACAATTTCAGTTATCCATGTAAGATAATTAAATAGAAAGGTGTTGATTCTCCTAACAAGAAACTAAACTGTTAGCTGATTTGCTGCTAACATTTTAATAAATTTTCTCTTTATTGCTTCCCCCATAAACTGTACATGTTCTATAACATTACTATTATTTATGAGTATGCAGAACAATATTTATAAAGTTTGTACTCAGAGTAATTTTCTTAAGATTTACGACCAATTCAAAACTAACTTAAATACGTTCCAAGTTTACACCTTGTATATACTATTTTAATTAGTGTTACTTGTTTATTAGGAAGTTGCTGTGCTAAAATTATTTCTAGAAGGAATTATTTCTACAAGGAATAGTTGAAAAAATGGGTAAATTAAATATAACAATAGAACTAAATACTTTGGAAAACATTTTTTAACTTTATTTTCTTGTTCTCTTTCTATTCATATTTTTATTTTATTTTAATTAGCCACATGTTCATGTTCATGATGTTGAGACTTTAAGATGAATTGCAATATTCTACGTCGAATGTGCGTTCTTGTGATGGAATAAATGAATATTAGACATGTATTAATAACGAAAATTGGCACATGTCAGATGTTTATACTCTTAGGACAGTTTTAATTCTGTAGGACGCCCAGTATAGAAATTAACACTGTATATGCTAGCGAAACAAAGAAAACTATTTATTCAGGTGAAGAATATCTTAATTTAAAAATAAAATATAAAAAGCAAGTAAATTAACAAACGTAGAGAAATTGAATGATTAATAATCCTCGCTTAATTCATTAAAAATCAGATTATGATCCAGGGCTTTCTGAAAAGATCTATCGTATGTTAAAAGATTTATGTTACTAGGGTATTTCCTTACTATTGAAATATATTTTTTAGAAAATCAAGATTAATAAAACTTATATGTCATAGAGGCATGTTTGTAACAAGATAGTAACACCATGATCCGAAATTTAATAATAATAATAATTTATAACCTTCCTGACCTAGAAAATTCTTTCCATAATCTTAAAAACCTAATTCAGGCCACTAGTGTTCTTCATTAAGATAACGTAAAATATATTTCAGGACTAAGAATCTTTGGCCCATTTTTCCACAAAAGAACAGATAAACATATGATAACAATTGGGGTCAATGGTCATTAATTCTCTTGATGAAACAATATGGTCGTCTACAGAAAGCCATTAATTAGAGAGAATCGCCCTTAACCAGGCGATATTACGTTCTTGATTATAACCCTTCAAGCTGTCGAAGTGTATTTAACAATGACGAGTGGTCATTAATTTATTCTACAGTCCAGTCTATTTAAGATGGTATAGGTTGGAATTTTTTTGAAATAGCGTAATCATATTTATACATGCAACCCTCCAAAATCCCATCTCTACGTGACCAATCTGCAATCTAGTAGTTAGAGTGAAGGTTGAGGTAGGCAATCTCTTGAAACCGGTCCAAAAGTAATGTAAACGTATAGAATCGGTTTACCTGCAAAGAAACCGGAGGGCAGGACGAAAATTACCGGAAACTATTACCGAGATTATTTACTACTAACTACTATTTGCTGCCTTGCAGAAGCTAATAAAGAATTGCAGCGGCGTTCAATATGTACACAGCCGAAGGAGTGATGATAGAACACCTAAAGTATTTAACGAATTTATTGTCAAATCGGCTATATGAAGAGATAAGTAAGAGACGATAACAAGAAACTAACTATAAGTAAAATAAAAATGCCGGAAAACTGAGACGGACCACAAATAAAAATAATAAAATATTCTTGGATTCATTTGCATTATTTTGAAAGGGTGAATTACAGTCTTTGAGGCTCCCTTCCATTCTATATATTTAGGGGAAAGGGTGTTCGTTTTGGCTTAGGTAAAATGATAACAGACAAAGTAGAGGAAGTACAAATACGATCGATTAGTCAGGGGTTACAGGCAATACCTTTTTCATGTGGAAACACTCTATACTTCATTTGAACATTAAGAGAGAGTAAATTTGTCAATTTCATCAATAATGTACTTTTCGTAATTTTGCTCATGTTTATTGACAATGGTTAGGTATTGTATCATCAAAGGCTATATTTTTAGAACTTAATCATGTTGAGATTTCACCTTTCTTCTATTTACTGGTTGGTACTGGTTTCAAGTAATCTGGAGTAGTAACTTGCATTGTCCAATACAATAACCAAATATTTCGGTATTAATTCAACCATTTTTTCGAAATATTTCTCAAACACGTCTCCATTATTTTTTCGTAATAACGATCTTTTTGGAATTAAATAAAAATAAACCACCCTCAAGAAAACCGTTCATACTGCCTTTATGACAAACAATTATTCTTGCACCTTTACCTGTGGTTTTCTTAATACCAGGAGTAAATCCTTGTGAAAACGCCTCTTGAGATGAATTTATATTTTTATCTTGCCAAACTTTTTCTATACAATGTTCTGCATTAACTCATATTTCGTCTAAATAGCAAATGTTTTTATTTCCTCTACTAATTTGTTTTATTCTTCTAAGGTACTGTCGTCTCCAATATAATATTTCTTTAGAATCAATTAGCATTGATTGTCTGCCTATTTTTTCATGTTTAAAGTGTAATTCATGTAATACTTTCCACAGTTTATCTCGGCTTATTATAATTATACACTATGTATAGAGTGTTTCTTTTATCATTTACATTAATATCAAATTTATATAAATACTTAAGCACCTACGCCTATGGATCTTCTTTGTTTCTTGGATTTCTATGAGATTTTTTTTTGAGGTTTTGCAATTTAGAATAGAAATACTATAACAAAGATCAAGACAACTTTAAAAGCTCCAACTTTCTGGAATCGAAGCTGGTGTGGAACTGTAACGATTCCTTGAATCGCATTTCTGCCAGTAACAAAGTAACCCTATTTTGGATACCAGGTCATAAGGGGTGAAGGGTAACGAGAAATCCGACATTTTTGCGAGAAAAGGAGCGGAATATAAATTAGATCGGAACCATTCTTTATCATTGCCAACATTAGCGCCAAATACATTTATCTTTAAATACCCTTTAAAAGTGTAAAGCTATTCCTTGTTTAGTTTATTCTAAGGCGTTTATATCCAAGTTTCAATATAATTTTCAATGTGTCTTTTATAAATCGAACCTTTCGCTTCCAAGCCTCTCATATGTGGATTAGCTGAGGAAATGAAGCACCAGTCTATCTCATTTGCTAGTAAATCTCGATTTTTTTTTATGCATTCTAGTAGCTCTTTTTGATGTGGACTACAGATAATTAGGAAAAATAAATTATCCTGGAAACTATAGCGTCTAATTAATTTACCGATCGAGAATATTTAGAAACGATTTCGTTCATTATTAAGACCACAAATCCGTTTTGTTCGGAGTAAAATCCAAGGCATGGGGCTACCGCGTACGCGAAATTGACAAAATCATATTTAGACAAAAAACTGATTTTTCATCCCACTCAAACGCATTTTGATCATGCAAAACCCCACCACCAATACGAAATCTCTCACATATACACATGAAATAAATCAAGAGACACCGGGCGGGCATTGATAAACGATCGCATAGATACGCGTATACTCTTTTTGCGACCCATTTGGCACAAGAACTGCTCATAAATCATAAAGATAGGATCGGCGGGAATGTACTAATTAGGGAGTAATTCGAGAGGTACTCTCCCGAAAATAATGTCATCGTCGATGATACAAACAGTCGTGATTTATAATTCCGTTATCCTCTTCAAATTAAGATACCCTCTGTTGATAAGCCGTCGAACCAGCTTAATCGTTAAGTTGTAAATTAAGAGAAACATTGGTTTTAAAATAAGTGGGTTAGTGTAGAAAATGTTTGAATGATACAATAGAAATTATTTTAGTGGTTAAAGCTGTATTAGGATTAATGTGATAAAGAAAGATTAGTCTGTGAGAGAATCAGTAGTACTATTGGTTTTAAGATAAGTGGGTTGGTGCGGGAAATATTTGAATGATACAATAGAAGGCAACAAAATAAAATTTATAATTCTAATCAAATTCACCAGCGAGAGTCGCACGAGATTTTTTAATCAGCAACTGTGTTAAAGTTGCCTTTAATGTAGTTTCTAAAATATCAGTGGTTAAAGCTGTGTTAGGATTAATGTGATAAAGAAAGATTTGTCTTTGAAAGAATCGCCAGTACTATTGGTTTTAAAATAAGTGCGTTAGTGCGGAAAATTTTTGAATGATACAATAGAAATGATCTTTAATAGAAGGTAACAAAATAAAATTTATAATTCGAATCCAATTCACATCGAGAGTCGCACGAGACTCTTTAATCAGCAACTATGTTAGTGTTGCCTTTATTGTAGTTTCTTAAATATCAGTGGTTAAAGCTGTGTTAGGATTAATGTAATAAAGAAAGATTAGTCTGTGAAAGAATCGCCAGTTCTATTGGTTTTAAAATAAGTGGGTTAGTGCGGAAAATGTTTGAATTATACAATAGAAATAATCTTTAATAGAAGGTAACAAAATAAAATTTATAATTCTATTCAAATTCACCAACGAGAGTTGCATGGGACTCTTTAATCAGCAACTCTGTTAATGTTATTGTAGTTTCTGAAATATACAATTTTTTTTTGGAAAAAAAGATAAAAATAAAAAAAATGAAGGAGACAACCAAGGCCAGACGCGGCACAATTTGCAATGTAGAATAATACCAATTCATTGAAACCTGTATACAGTATGTCGTCGATATAGTTTTAATTTTATTTCCCTTCTTCGTGTTTAACTACTACCTATCTTCGCATGCATTATGCATCGATCTCATTTAAATGCATATGTATTCCATTGTACATCGAATCGAAAATAAATAATAACCAGTTATAAATTAATTTGCTACAGACCATGAAAATCATATACATGTGGTGGTCGTTATTAAACGATGATGAGAGTACGGACTGTTTATTTCCTAAGGTAATGAAGGTTTTTTAATGCTTTAAGGTATTTTGATTAAAGGTTTTCGATTTCGTTCGGTAATTTGAATCGCTTGACTTTTACTTTTAAATAAAAAAAATATTAGAAAGAATGCAAGAAGTAGTAGTGAGCTTATTTTGTTATTATTGCAACCGTGGTATTAAAACTAGATAATTTCTTAAACGTACATATCAAGTCGTGTTCTTACAATGGTAACACTCGGTAAGAGAAATAAATAAGAAAATACAAATAGTTCACGTCTTTATTGCAAGACCGAGCCTAATTGGAAAACAAATATCATGACTTTAATGGTTTAATCTAATGGAAGTTGACCTTATATAAATCAGAACCGGGGATTGTTGATCTCACGAGTTTATTATTTTATAATAAGCATTAATATCAATGTTTAAGGCATTATCTTTGCACAAACGACGAATTTATCCGATATACATAATTTTCTATTATACCATCCTGTTAAACGTTCAAACGTCACATATTTTCCAGCGAATACCTCTGGTTGACGTACGAAGTCTTGTGAACTAAACTCAAGCGATAGATGTACCGATAAAATCAGTGGTACATAATTCTTGACGTGCCTTGATTGACGACTTGATTTGTCTCTCGTAACATTTTACCATTCTTGTCTTAAAGACGTAAAGTGTATCTTGACGACGATGACATTCACTGTAAAAGGATCATTATATCGACATGATAACAGAGAATTCTCCGTCCGTCAACATCGAAGATCGGAGAAATGTCAATTTTTGGTGTATATAGATATGAAGGGGTCGGTGTGAAGAAATCAGACATAATTATTATTATGTTATTGTTAATAAGTCACATGTTGTAAAAAAGTGATTATTATTAAACCGTTTTAGACAACAAACAATTTCCAGAACTTGCTCAGTGTTACGGTCGGAAAATAGTTCCAAGAGTAGTGGGCAAAAATACTATATTAGTTTAACATATAAAAGATAAATTATACTTATCTTGAATTTCCACAGTATTAAAAAGCTATTTTTAAATATTTTTCTCTGAGCAGGTTTCGCTTAAATTGCATTAACAAAGAGTGACAGAAGATTGACAGATTTCTTAAAAATTGTATTTAACTTCATATCATAAACATTTCAACCAATCATTATCAAGCAATATATACAGTATCTTGCTATAATATTATTTTCCTAAAAAAATTGGTTAATATTATATAGGATATTTAGTCCAAAAAGTAATTTAAAATTACAATATAATTTTTGATAATCTTATGTATATCACGCTAAATCTTGAATGTTTAAACATGTGTGCAACGTATTTTTTTACCTTTTAATTTAAGCAATTTAACGCTAAATTTTCGTGCAATATTAATGAATCACCTGTATTTCCAAAAGCGATTAATATAGGGCGTGTAACTAATCTACAGGAAGAGTTTAGCGCTAAACTAATGAAAATTTCTAAATGTTTATTTGGTTACTACAATTAGAATATACTTTAAATTATACAGAGCGCTCCCTATTTTTGAATTAGACAAAATGAATAGTTTGGATTGGAGTTTCAGGAATGATTTTGTACGACACTGTGCACGCATATTTGGCCCATCATGCAAAACAATCATAAAGTTGTGCTCGATGACAAATAATTGCTTAGAAACGCTGATATTTAATTGGTTTTCCACTTCACCGGCAGTATTTATGGGAAACATTTTTTTTTGCCGGCGTTTTCCTTTTTCGTAATCGAAGCCGGAGTTGAGAAGCGTGACTTTGACCGTCCTTCCGGGTGTTTTTACGAATAATTTATTGAAATGAATTGTTTATAAAGGCATACTGAAATAAAATTGACTTTGAAAATTGTATACAGGGCGGCTGATTTACGATGGACGGTTTTGTTTAAAATCGTAAAGGAAAACAATAAAATTTTTGTATATTCGGAAATATCGGATTTATTGCAAGATAGCAAATTATTAATTAAATATAGTATTTTTTTAATAATATTTTTAAGCGATAAATGAATTAGTGGATTCACTAAATTAAACGTTATAATTATTATAAACGGGATGTGATATTTATGATAAGCTCTTAAATTAAAAGGGAATAAAACAAAATTAATTATGTTTTTAAGACAAAAACGATTTAAATTCCTTCACTAACTCTAATAAATCTTTTGTATTTTTGCCGATATTATAATAAATATCTAATTTTAATGGGTACTTATCAGGAAGACGCGAGACTCGCGCGATAATTAGATCTGATGTTTAATTAGCGATTTGTATCGTTACAAAAGTTCAAATCCTCTTTAGATAATTATAAAAAAATGCTCTCTAGTAAATTGCCAATACCTTGAAATTCTTCGACATTAAAGTTTTTGCTTTCCAGGATTCTAAACTACGTGTCGGTTGATTGCATATCGTCTTTGTAGTAAATATTGAATTTTTAATCCAGCCACATTATAGTAAGGATTTATATCCTATTGAAAATAATAAATAAATTAATTCGTAATATTCTCTTATGGGACGGTTCAATATAAATTTTGTTAATAAATAAACATGAAGTTAGTTAATGTTGATTTTTTGTTATTGTAATCTGTATTATACTTAATTGATTTGATCAAAAAAAAATTACACAATTTACCAAATAAAAAATTTAGTAAAGAAGCTTAAAAAAATTAAACATCAATAAAAATGTTATCCTAGAGAAAAGCAATTTTAAAAACCTTAAATTATATTATAATTATATAAAAAACCACCATAACCTTGAACTCAAACTGTCAATTAACGAATCTTCGTATTCCAATTCCATAAAATTCGTCCCAATCTAACAATTTGAAAGAATGAAATGAAAGAAATTAGGAAGAGAAGAGGAATAGACAAAGAAAAATGCGAAAAGGATATACAAAGTTTAGAAGAGAAAATAGAAAATAATTTGATAAGTATACGAGTTAAATTAATAGAAACGGAAAAACGACTGAAGGAATGTAAGAAAAATAAAGAAATGGCAGTAACCAGAGGGAAAATATAAGATGAAGTGGTGAGATTGGTTGGAGACGTTAGAAGATTACATATTTGGAAGAACTAATAATGACATTCCAAGGACTAGAAAATATTCCCTATGTGGGCATGCATTATTGCGGAGGCAGTAATAAAAAACAAAAATGAGATAGACCGGCATGCAGTTTACTTGATTTAATTTTCAGTTTTACTAAATGAGTCTTCTCTTATTATATGGAATGTTCCGCAATACGTGGTAAGTTCAATTGACCGTACAAAGCCGTTAACGTCAAATATAATGTATTCTTGAATTAATATAACAAGAGGTGTTATTTCAAGGGATTACTTTCAAGTACAAAATATCCTGCTGTAACTCCTGCGAAATTAGCATTTTTCCACTTATTGCACTACATAATATTTATTTATCTAGTATATAGATTTCACGTGGGATAAACAACAGCCATTTTTGCCAGGTTACCTGTTCAACTATATAAATTTTTGCACATTATACAAGGTGGAAAGAATTACCCTAACCAATAATTTTATTCTGCTTTCTTTTTGTCTGAATCGCAATTGGCCAGACAAAAAATCCCTGCAAAGGAAATTAAACACCATACACTCGCGCTTTCTTTAATGAAACAACAGGCCCTTATTGCCCTTCTAAAATTTAAGTGCACACAGCAACGGACTCAGGAAATTTATTTAATATTATGTGAATGAAAGTTTTGGGCCAAGGTCGCTATTAGATAATAAATAAATATTTGTATAATTTATTTAAAGATGTAAGTTGCCCTTATATATTGTATGAATTGTTTTTATAGATAAATAAGTTGTTATTGTTTTTTCTCAGCCTGTTTAATTTCCAGTAACTAAGTTATGTACAGGGTTAAACTCGCTGAAGATAAAATTTAAATTTGTTCATTTATTTATTGGAGAAAACAACCCGTTACGTAAAAATATGTCACTCTAATCTACAAACTTCCAATTTTGATGGAATTTGACTTTTGGTGCGTTTTATTTTTTTTGCTACTTTTTATATATAGTAAAATTATAAATTGATAACTAAAATATTTTTCTTACTATTTATTCGAGCCAAGAATATGAAAAAAAAAACAATAAAATAGGAACAAAATTTATAAGTAAGACGCATGAAATTAATTTATTGGTTACTAAATCACGCCGAGTTAATTAATAATAAAGATTTTTGTTACTATTAAACGGATAATTTAGGAAATACTAGACAAGCTATAAACTTGATAAAAAATAACACTATTGTAATAGCAATCGCGTAATTAAAGGTTTAATCGGTATGAGGGTTAAATTTTAACTGATTTCAAAAATGTCACTTGCTTCTATCTTAACTTTTAGAGCTAAATCTTTGCTTACCGGGCGCGATGGTCATATTGATTAGCGACGTTAGTACTTTTTATTTATGAAGACGACTTTGAATATAACTGCATTTATGACTTTTTCAGATTATTAACGAACTTTTTGCAAACCTGACAATATCCGTTTGTGTTGTGAAGAATTTATTATGCGGTTACAATTCCGAAAGGGAAGCTTTTTACCGGAGGAAAACCCTGAAAAACCATTTGCTTCTTGTTGAGTCTTCAACAAATGTTCCCGTTATTTCTGTATAAATTACAATCATAAAACTAACGGTTGCTTGTTGTTTGAGGATTCAATTCTACGTTGCCAACATCTGTTTAGCCACTTATAAAAAGTTTAAAACGAAAACTGTAGCTGAGAAACTAGATCTATGAGAAAAGGGAGTAATAAAGAGGATTCTGGGGGAAAGGTAATAGTTTTCGGATGGAAACGAAGGAGAAACAATGAATTCAAAGATAAGCAACTTTGTTAAAACCAAAAGAGAAAGATGGTCAGATCATTCGGAGAGTAGATGCGCAAAATATTAACCAATAGAATAGCATGAAAGACGCTAGAAATAAAAAAGAAGGTCACCAAGGAAGAAATGGAGAGAAGTGGCAGAAGAAGATTTCAGAGAGAGAGGAACATAATAAACTATACACAAATAGCACGAAACCGAATATCGTGGAAATAACTAGTAAAGTTATGGGCTTAATAGAGGTCTATTTAAAGTTTAAAAAAATAGTACTGATCATAAAAATTATGTAACTCAATGCTAAACACATTAAATACAATTAATTTTGTATCGCTTTCCACGATTCGTAGATTGAAGGAGAATGTATGAAGATCCATTGGATGAACAGTCCAACAGTTAAATTTTTTTTTTGTTAAGTTAGGTATCTTATATAAATTGGTTTTATGTATATTGTAGTAACGATTACTTACTAGTTTCATAAATATAACGATATAAAATGTCAATAAATCTACAATAATATTAACGTTTTAATATTTGTTAATAAGTATGGTCAATTAATGTATATTTTCTATTGCAGGTAAACTTCTTTTTAAATCTTTATGGTTTGGATTTTAAGTTTAGGTAAGCCACTATAATTTTTTTAAGTCAATATTCTTATATTATTCAATAAATATGCAAAGCTAAAACACTTTTTTCTAATATTCTTTGTTCTTTCGTTTAGTTGTTTAGTTATTTATTTAGGGAATTTCTTTTGACATTGATAGATGTTAAAATTTCCCATTTTTAAAAATTTTCTCCAAAAACACATTCCAATAATAAAAATAAATATTTTAGAAAAAACTGAAACAAAAAAAATGTGTTGAAAATTTTATATTTTTTTTAATTTTCAGATATAAATTTTCAAAATTTCTGTTTGAAAAATAAAAATCAATATTTTAGAAAACCTAGAATTAAAAAATCTAGTTCTATGTTTGAAATTTGGTAAATGCTAAATTTACTTCTGTATTTTTAAAATATGTGTTCAAAAAGTAAAAAATCGATAATTAAGAAAAGATAGAACAAGAAATTACGATTAGTTTGTTGGAAATTTTCTAAATATCTTTAATTTTTGAAAAAATTAGTAATTTTTATAAAATGAAATAAAAAAATAGTATTTCTGGGCAGGAAATCTTTTAAATTTCATAAATTTTCGGCAACATTTTTTCAAAAATTCTATGTAAAAAATGAAAATAAATATTTTAGAAAACCTGGTACATTCATTAAATTTTCAGTTACATTTTTAAATAAAATAAAGTCAAAAAAGCTAATTTTGTGTTGGAAATTCTTTTGTAAATTACTTAAATTATCAGCTATATTTTTTCAAGCCATATTTAAAAAGTAAAAAATATTTTAGTTTGATGAAAAAAATTTTATGTGGAAATAAAAAATAAATAAAAAATAAAAGCTCGGAATCAAAAAACTGTTTTTGTTTTGAATTTTCTTAAATTTTGTCCTCTATTTTTCAAAAATATCATTTAAAAATGAATAATTTAAGTAAACGGAATGTGCAGTAAATTTCAAAATTATCAAAAATATTTGGATCCATTTTTTCAAAAATCTATGCAAAAATGAAATGATATTTTAGAATATTTAAAACACAAAAAACTATTTCTATGTTGGAAAATTCCTAAATTTTCTCAAAAAATATCCATTATCCAAAGGTTGACATTAACCTTATATTTCCGAAACAACCCAAAGATGACCGATCATATTTTTGAGAAATTAAAAAAAAAATTCAAAAATTATATCGTACAAAATCTTTTACAATATCTTTTAAAGCGAGAAATAATGTGATTGGATTTTTAATAAATGTAAAAACTAAAATTAATAAATTAAAACAATCAGGTATTTACAAACTAAATTGTCGGAATTGTAACACCATCAGTCTTGGCCAGACCCGTAGAAATTTTAACATAAGGTACAGTGAACACGATTTTATAGATTAAAACAACGAAATAAGTCACATTATACAAAACACCTCATTGACACAAACCTACACTTAAAAACACAACAGAAACAACAATGGAGTACTTCATATAAGTGATAAGAAATAAGTACTTGATTTTTTGAAAAAGAATATGAAATAAAGAAATTCCTAAAATGTTCTCAGTATATAATATTGAATGAACAAATAAACCCGGGAATTATTTTAGATTAGCTTTTAGACTATAAATACCTAAATAACAATAACCAAAAAAAAATTTTTAGAAAAGAAGATTATTGTATTTAATGCTCAATGGTGGTTGGCTGAAATATTTGTGATGTGAAGTTGTTTACGCTTGTCAAAATCTCTCAAGTTTGCCTTTTTTTTGAAAATGTCACAGTATCGTGATGAAACCTTGGTCAGACAAATACTTTAAAAAGCTTTGTAATACGGTAGAAATTCAGATAAGTACAATTTATCTTTTCATATTTAATAAAAATAAATGTTGATTGTTTAGAAAAATAAGACGAAATAGTGGAATCCGGACCTGGCGGGCGAATTAACCTCGACCACCGAGCGCTCAGAAACTGAAAAGGTCGCACCGGGAGATGCCTATCGAGGGGTTGCTTTCCTTGCCAGACCGAGGGGCTAAAACCGTAAAGAACGTACCTGTTTCGTTGGACACACTCATCATAATAAATTGAGGACTTCCGGATCGTGGCTAACGCTAATTGCGGCCACATTCTGTATGCATATTGGCCTTATACTCGCGACCGTTTTGAGCTGCTAATAAAGCCATTATGGGAGTGCGTCTTTTATGTTGTGAATGCTTTTTTTCACTTATTTGTATTCCGTATGTTTCAATGTACCGCTGATGTCCTAATTTCCTTGAATTTTCAGCCCCGTATTTTCGAAAAAAATATTTAAAAAATTAAAATCAATAGAAAGGTAAACATTTCTAAGCTGGAAATTTCCTAATTTTCTTAAATTGTGTTTTTTTTCAAAAAATAAAAACCAATACTTCATGATATCTGAAAAAAAATTATATGCATGAAATTATTATGTATATCTTAAATTCCACAAATCAGTACTTTGGAAAATCTGGAAAGATAAAACATTTTTGTGCAGGAAATTACCTAAATTTCTTAAATTTCTCCCCCACTTTTTAAAAAACAATGAGTACTTTGGAAAATCTTGAAGAAGAAAATGTTTTTGTGCTGGAATTTTCCTACATTTTTTAAATTCCACTCCCTTCTATTTAAAAAAATCCACAAAATAATCAGTACTTTGGAAAATTTGGAAGAAGAAAACGATTTTGTGCAGGAAATTTCTTACATTTCTTAAATTCCACACCCCTTTTTTTTAAATTCACAAATTAATCAGTACTTTGGAAAATCGGAAAGAACAAAACGTTTTTGGGCAGGAAATTTCCTATCTTTCTTAAATTTTACAAATAAGTACTTTGGGAAATCTGGAAGAAGAAACCGTTCTATTGCGGCAAATTTTCTAAATTTCTTAAATTCCACACCTCTTTTTTTTTAAATCCACAAAATAATCAGTACTTTGGAAAATCTGGAAGAAGAAAACGTTATTGTACAGGAATTTTCCTACATTTTTAAATTCTACTCCATTTTTTTTTAAATCCATAAAATAATCAGTACTTTGAAAAATTTGGAAGAAGAAAACGATTTTGTGTAGGAAATTTCTTACATTTTTTAAATTCCGCTACTCTTTTTTTTTCAAATTCACAAAATATTCAGTACTTTGGAAAATCTGGAAGAAGAAATAGTTTTGTGCAGGAAATTTCATAAATTTCTTAAATTCCACAAATCAGTAATTTGGAAAATCAGGAAGAAGAAAACGTATTTGTGCAGGAAAACGATTGCAGCGCGATCGGGCAACTCCAACATATCCGACTGTAAATCTAAGAGTTTCTAAATTAAACTGCAATATTTTATATTCCCAAATTAAAACCGGTGCATTTTCATTTATTCCAAAAATCCTATTACATTCGCACAGAGACATTGTTAACAAAGTTTTACGACTTTGTGTCAAGGTAATTCCTATGCTACGCTATGAAACAACCATTAAATATGGGACGTGTTCCCCAGAATCTAATTTCGTGTGTCCTAAATTCCACTATATGATCTTTGTTTCTCTTTACTTATCCTACTTTGTGTATCTTTCACTAAATGCATATTTAGAATTGAAAATTTAATAGAGGGCTTTAATAAGAATGGTGGAAATAACTGGCTTCGTTGGTTATCGAGATTTAAGGTAGAAATAATAAAAAAGAAGGAAAGAAATAAAGACTATGAAAGAAATAGAATAGAAACTCGATTGCTTTCTTTGTTTTTTATTTTATTCACTCTCTAGAAATAATGAAAGAAAAGTAGACAGAAAGGAATACAAGAAAAAATAAATCAAATATTTAATCGAATAAATGTTAAATTGATTGCATAACTATTGGCGTATTGTAAAGATTTCTGTAATAGATTTACGTTTTTATAACTTTGTGGTGGAAATATTTTTCTTTCAAATTCAACCATTTTTGCCAGCTTAAAACAATATAAACCAACAACTAAAAGAAATTCAAATAAAACCGAAATTTTACAGGATACTAAGCGGTATTCTTCTTCTTATTCTCCTAATATGGTCTTGTTGTATAAAACAGTTGGCCAGAACATTTTCATTTGAAGTTTTTTAAGAGCAATAGATTCGTTGATGAATGTGAAAAATAATTATATTTTACTGTTTTACCGTTTGACAGATGCCAAAAACATATTTAACCTTACACTGCAAATAAATTTCAAATATAATCGAACAATATCCCAATTATTAACTATAAATCGAACAAATATGACGACCTGCATTATTTAATAGACATATTTTATTTCTAGATAATTTTAAATAATGTAAATTTGTCAGTGTACATCAAACTGAATAAATATCATATCAATCGCACATGAATGCCGGTCTATTCATTCGGACGTGAATTATAAAACCGTCGATATTAATTTTGCACATTTAACTAAAATATTTTAGAGGAATTTTCAACAAATCCCGTCAACGACTGTTTAATTATTTGAAAATTTTGTTATGCACAAGTGTATAAAAACGAATTGATTTAGAATCACTTAAATTTCAATCAGTATTAAACTACGTCTAAATATATTTAGAAAAAAAATCTTCCTACTCAAAAATTGTTATTTTTTATTTAAAAGCGATAAAAATTTATTAACCACTTACAAAGATAATCTATTTTTCTTGAATCTTGTCTGCTGTTTAAATAAATCAGTATTTAATAGTGTTAAAATATATTTAGAAAAAGTTCCAGTTGATATTTATTTAAAAAGAATTATGTAATTCTCATTAGGGAAATATAAAGTAATCTTCTTTTTTATCCCGTCTACTTAAATCAATCAGTATTTAATAGCCCCTAAAAATATTTAAAATAATTATTTCTATATGGCATTTATTAAAAAATAGTTAAAAATTTGTCATTGGAGAAATACAAGTGCAATTTTCTTTTTTTATTTAAAAGAAGTTGAGAAATTATAATTATGAAAACGGACCGGGACAGTCGTTACGTCACAAAACAGTTGGCTAACCTGAAATTTGTTTCCAAGCATTAATAATTGCCATACACGGATTGTTTGTTGTTGTTTATGCTGCGTTTTAGAGAGTGTTGAAAATTATCTTTTTGTGTTTTGTTTACAAGTCTGTCTTTCACTATAATGATGGCAGTTTGATATCCAGCACATAATCATCTAAAATAAACAACAAAACAATTATTTTAAGTCGGAGAACAATGATTAGGTTATACATACCTTTGAAAAAATATATAAAATGTCTTTTACTTAATAAGATATACAGAAAAAACTTAATCAAATCAATCAAATAAGCAACACAAACCACTAACAAACACGAGGATTAAGGACAGCATGATATCAATTTAAAGGTACTAACTTGTTTGGAAACAGATCAGGTTAGCCAACTGCTATGAGGTGACGTCACACTGTCACGGTCCATTCAAAGATAATCAGTATTTAGTAGCGTCCAAATATATTTAGAAAAAACTTCCAAGTAATATTTATTTAAAAATAGTTAAGAAATTATCAATGTAGATATATAAGTGTAATCTTCTTTTTTTATTTAAAAAGAGGTGATATATTTTCATGGTGGAAATACTGATATTACACAAAAACTGATATAAAACAATTACAAATGAAATAAACTGTTGTTTTAGTTAATGCATTTGTGGTATTTTACTTCAAAAAATATATATTTAATAGTTTAGTAATTTTCATTGGAAAATTACAAATTTAATCATCTTCTTCTTTCTGTAATGTCGCTCTGGCCTTTTACTTCAAACAATCGGTATTTAATATCCCAAATATATTTAAAAGAAAAACTTCCAGTGATATTTATTGGAAAAGAACTAATTCATTTTCATTGTAAAATTACAAATGAAATAACCTTTTGTTTATTTAGTGTAATTGTGGCATTTTAATTCAATAAATAAATATTTAATAGTTTAGTAAATGTCATTGGAAAATTACAAATGTAATAATCTTCTTTTTTCTTTAATGTCGTTGTAATTTTTTTATTGCTAGCAATCAGTCTTTAATAAAGACTAAAGATATTTAAAAAAGAAAACTTCCAGTTGATGTTTATTAAAAAATAGTTGATAAATTATCAGGGGAAAATTACAAATGTAATAATATTGTTTTTTCTTTAATATCGCTACGATCTTTCACTTCAATCAGTTCGATTTCCTTTCCAACCGTATTTCGAAAAAACAACTTTCAATTAATTTCAATTAAGAATTGAGAAATCGGTATCGAGGAAATAAAAAGATAATCTTCTGTTTCCATTAATCTCATTATGGCCTTTTACTTCCTAAAATCGTTAGCTAGTATTTACACCGCCATCTTTGGTAATTCGAAAAATCTCAGTAAAAACCATGTGGTACATAAACAATCAACCGTAAAAAAGTATTTCTTTCACACAGTTCCGATCTTACGGTGATTGTCTCGATAAAATTCGACAGTGTCTGGACATACGACCCCGGGGCTATTCATTAAAGCCACAAAAAGATGTAATTTCCAACAATGACTCTGTCTTTTTACATCCAACGAAAATTGTTTTATTATGTTTGGAAGTTAAGTTCGTATGGGCACCTGCTGTAGATTGACCCATTGTTTTTATTACCCAGTTTTCGGGTCGTCAAAAAAGCAATCTCTTCACGCTATACGGAGTGTCCGGAAATAAAAATTAAAATAACCTTCTGTAGTAAATTTGAAGGAATAACAAGAATAATATTACATGTTTTACTGCATGGCAATCATGGTAGTTTCTGCAAAATTTTAAGCGGTAGCCATAACAAAACTGTAAAAGTAGTAACTTGTTAAATAATTTTACCTAAGGAACTTGTCGGTGATGAAGAAGTCTTCCAGTAACTGCGGCAATCATTCCTTCTGGAAGTTTGCTCGGTGTCCTAGTTGATAAAATTAGGAAAGTTGTGAGAGCCCATAAAACCCTGAAGTTGGCTTTCTTGTAAGCCTCGCGGTTGCGGTGCAGTACATGTGTTTGCTAAATGAAGTTAGCACAACTTCGGGGATTGAAAGAAATATTTTATCACCCAGGAATTAGGAATTTCCAACAATTTATAAATATTTAAAGCGATTAAAGCAAGGCAGGAAACTTAATTTACACCCACATATTTGCAAAACGATTTAATTGATTGGGTTTGTGATTAAATCGATGAGATCAATAGATCCCAATCTACCGGTATCAACCGATTTGCATAATTAAAAATGCTAATTATTTATTGGATTTATGATCAAATCAACGGTTGAATGTTTCCGATATCAAAGAACTGAAAAATTGTAAGATTTATCTCATTGGAAATTAAATCTTTGTTTATAACCGTGTTTTAAATATTCATTACGTATAAAATATATATTCGATGTAGTTTATGATGTCATTTGTATAAATTATATACACTCATAGAGCACTAAAATAAAAGAAACGAAAATTGATATCTCTTGGGTGGGTCCTTGTGTTTTTTATGATATTATAAAACAAACTACTATAAATTATATTTTTGTTATAAAACAAACACTTAATACTATTTTACTAACCTAAAACAATATACCGTACACAGAAAAAAAATATTAAGCACAAACGGGACTTTAAATTAGACTTTATATTGTGATTTTAACGCGAAATTGTCACTGAGATGAAGGTTTAACTGCAAGTTATTGTGTAAATAACCACAACAGTATAATTATTTGCGGAATATTATGTTGGTTGTCGAGTAATGGTAACCCTGGTTTAAAAAAATCACTAAGAATTTAAATAATTATATAAACTCTATTTAGAATAAATTAGCGAAGATATTTCCAAATGTACAGGATGAGAAATTTGGTTAAATAAATATATCAATAACTGTTTTTACCAAAATGTGGTCCTATAAAGCATGTTTATGGTTATATGGTAAATCTCAAAATAAAATTAATTACCTTCGAAACCTATTTCATGGATAATTTGTAGACATAAAAATTATCTTCACCCCAAAGGGTTATCGCTTAAAATAATATATGATTTTTATTATTATTGGTATCAGTTTTCATAGCAGAGTTCTTTATTTATAAAATTTATTAGTATAATAGATATTTCAGACCTAATTTGAAAATCTCAACAAACAATTCTTGACAAGTATTAAAAAACTTATTTAAGAATATGTATGGTTGGTTTAAGTTAAAAATAAAATTACTAACTTATAAAAATGACGTCACTAAAGTACTCGACTATACATTTTTTTTTTAATTTAATGTCGATTATAAATGGCCTGTTGCCAATAACAATAATTTCTATTAAAAAAAATCGAAATTATTTCCTAAAAGTGTGCTTTTTGAAAACAACGTTTGAGAAAAACTTTAAAAAATGAGGTGTTGCCAATCACAAAACTTGTTTCTAAAAGTTAATTTTAAAAAAATGCGAAAGTGATTTCATGAAAACATTTTCTGATAATTTGTAATGACAATTTTAAAAACTGCTTGTTTTTTTTGAAAATTTAAAAAAGTTTAAGGTTAGTTTTAAAAAATAAAATGTTGTCCGTCCTGAAACCGTTTCTCTAAAAATTAGTTTTAAAAAATGCGAAAATATTTTCTAAAAATGTCATTTTTGTAACTAAGTATTTTAAAAGGTCAAAGATATTTAAAAAAAAAAAATTTTTGTTTTTTTAAAACTAATTTTTACATAATTGGGTTTATCACTGGCAACCCCTAATTTTTTAAAAACTTTAAAAAAACCTGTAATTCATTTTTTTAAAATTACCCTAATATTTATTAGAAAGTGTTTTCAAAAATAGTTTTGTGTAATTACTCAGCCTGTAGAATCTCATTTATGTACATTTTATAATTTCGATTATTAAAAAAACTAATAAATTCTACATTTTCGCAGGAGTATGGATTATTGATCTACTCATTTAATAACTTTCTCCTGTTGGCGAAAACACTATAAACAAAAAAATCCGTTTAATCAATTGAATTAAGAGCGTTCCCTTGCTAGGTACTTGGCAAATGATCATAATCCGATGTAATCCTTTCAGAGCTGTTATTAGAAGATCCCAAGATTATCTGAAATGTCTTGCCGACTATAATTATACCTATTTAGAAAGTCCTGTCACTTGGCAATTAAAATATAATTTAATGATACAGAAAAGAAACGATTAAATGAACTACGTTTATTTATAAAGGAAATGCATGTTTTTTCTAACTAAAACTATTCAAAAATCTAATTTGAGTAAAAGTACAGTGTTTCCTTCCTTTGTTATTGTACATTAGCATTCCATTAGTCTAGTTTCTAAGTTGATTCAAGTTCATACGTGCATTAGATCTCAATGTGGGCAGAAAATACAGCTTTTATTTGTATTCACTTCACTGAACACAACAAAACAGATAGATCATGAAAAAACGAGGATTAAAACCAAAAAGTAAACAAAATTGTTCAGTGGATCTTTACCCATGCGTCGTAAATTGGAAAAGTCGTTGCTATTGCACTGATGAATGTATACAAATTAAATACATACAAAAAGACATTAGAGAAGAGAAGAGGGAAGAATCGGAAAGATGAGAGGAAATTAATAACAAGAGAGAAGACTGTTAAAGATAATGTGAACAATATCACTGAAGTACAAGGAAATCCAGATTAAGGAAGAGTTGGAGATTTTAGAATAGAGTATCTGCAACCAGGTAGACAAAATAGAAAAGTAAAAGATGGCGAAGAAGATAGAATATCATAAAATAATAAATAGCTGAAATAGATTCAGAAGATACAAATGAAAGAAGGAGAACCAAGAGAAGATCCTAATTGACAAAGAATCAATCAATATGAACAAGTTAAGACATGTATTATTTTTCCCAAGAAAATTTACTTTACATGATAAAGGACATGAAAAATTAATTGAGAAATGAATTAGGAAAAAAATAGGGTAGAAAAAAAATGGAAGCGAATAGAGAAGATATTAATATTATAACTAAAAAACAATAAGAATGGGGTGAAAATGACTCATGAAGAGGGAAATTGTAGAAGAGAAAATTAACCACAATAAAAATAAATTCAAAACATTTGAATAAGAAACGAGATATAATAGGTTGTTTGTCTGTATTTTTCTGTTTTCCAACTTATTCATTAAAATTCTATTGTAGTTTATTTCTTCTACTTATTATTTAGTGCATGTGGCTCTATAATTTCCTTTCTAAGTTTTCTCTGGATGTTATCGTTTTGCTTTTTTGTTAGATTATTTTTTTTATTATGTTTTTGTTTATTATTAAAGTCGTTTTTATGTGAAAATACATTTCCCTAGCCATTTTTTTTTATCTTAAGTAAGTTGTCTTTAAATGCTTATTAAACTAAATTATTGCATCTCTTCTATTTTGTTAGTATTTCTTTGGATATTATTCATTGTTCTTCAAGTGTCTACTCAGTTTTTCCTTTTTAAATTTGTTTATATTCCTTATTGGTCTTTTTTGTTTTATCTTTTGCATCTTACTCTTAATCTAAACATTAAAAGGAGCCTAAAAATGAGTGTTTTTAGGTAATTCCATAAATGTTGATTTCATCTATTTTAGTTCTTTTTTTCTTGGCTCATTTTTTTAAGATCTTTTTTTCTGTGGCTCCTTTTTTCTTTGGCTTCTCTATTTTTAGTTCTTAAATTTGACTCTTTTTTTGGGTCCTATTTTTTTGACTCATTTTTAGTGCCTTCGATATGAACTAAATAGAGCTAAATATGATTTTTCTCAAGACATTTTTGATAAATTTATGTGACATGATGTCAAGAATGAATTTAGAAATGAATATGGAAACAAAAAAATATTTGGAAATGTGAAAAACGAATTAAGAAATGAGTTTGGAAGTAAGACTGAATTATTGGAAGAAAATGTTGCTACTAAAGAAGATATTAAAGAACTTCAAAGAAATATAGGTTGGGAAAGATTTAGAAAATAAGGAAAAAAAAAAGAATGAAGCCATTATGGAAGATTTCATTATTACTAGTAAAAACATAAAAAAAATGTGGTGAAATATAGAAATTCAAATGTAGAAATGAAGGGAGAAATTGTAGAAGAGAACATTGATCTTAACAAGAAATAAACTTGCTTTAAATTAATAATGATGAAAAATATTATAAAATTCAGGATATTTTATACATAAAATATATAAAAAAATATCACAAGCTAACAGGTTCGAAATTATCTAATTATTATTAATTTTTTAAAGAACTATAACAAAGTGTTTACAAAGTAATGTATTTAGAATAAAGAAAACCATCCAGTATCTTCCTGTTTTCTCATCCAGTAATTTAATTTTCTAATATTTTTCTTCACTGTAAATAATAATAACAAGAGTAAATATAATTTACTAAAATTTATTTGCTTCATTTGAAATCATAATTTAGCCCAACAAAATCAATAAACATCAATTGAATCATTATCAACACGCTTATCCATCTTTGAAAAATGGTTTATTGAAAAGTTGATAATTTAGAGAAATGTTATTTGTTGCGTTTACAATAATAAAAAACATTTAAAGATATTTTCTTTTTGAACACATAAATATTTTAACAATGAGTGAAACAGAACAGAAAAATTTGTATTTTCTGGAAGTTCCATGTTGTTGTCCAGATCAAAAAATTAGGATTTTTGATAATGCCGTAAATGTTTTCATTTGGCACATATTAATGACGCTTGGGTAAAGATCACCTGGTCTAAGCGTACATTCTGTAGCTTTAAATTATGAATTTAAGTGAGCACTTTTATTAATAGATGGCAGCATTCACCCAAACTAAGTTAAAAAAATAATAATAGTAATAATGCTAATAAACATTTTTTTATCCCTCTCACTAAGAATCTTTTACATAACGGAATTCCAGTTAGAACAATCTCGTTGAAGAATCATACCGGAAAGTTCCATCTCGGAACGAAGCTTAAGAGATCCGAAAAGCGAGCAACCTGGACCCGTTATCGGTGCGGAATTTGTCCTGTCACGTTACGCGATACGTGAGCGCCCTCTGATGAAATTATTCAATTAAATAACTCTTCCGAAATTAATTTCACACTTACAGAGACCGCCATATGTCGAACGCACACAAACAACCGAAACTATCCTCATTGTTTCGCCCATTCAATTATAATTAATTACAAACGAGTTTAAAATTAATCTCGTGTGCCGTTTGGTCTGCTATAGTACGGTTCATTTGGTACCCAGAATTGTTTTTTGTACATTAGAGTTATAGTATAGAGGAATGGGACTGTTATTTCTTTATCTAATATAATAAAAATAAGTATAAAGATAGAAGATGTAAGGAATTTTATTGAATTGCAGATTAACGTGATTTCAATACGAATGACTTAGTTTCGCCGTATTTATATACTCTTCTTGGCTTCTCGAATATTTCAGATAACTCAGGAAACAATTATGGTTGTCAGTAGTTCGGTTTTGCTTTTCCTGGGTCTTGTCATGCTTTTCCTGCTTCATGTCGAGCTCTTCTTGGTCTTGTTGTGCTTTCCTGGTTCTTGTCACGCCTGTTCTGGGTTTTGTGCTGCTTGTCTTGGATCTTGTCATCCTTTTCCTGGGTCTTGTTATGCTTCGCAAGGTCTTTTCATGTTTTCCTGGATATCTTTTAGCTTTTTCTGGGTCTTTTCATGCATTTCTTGGGTCCTGTCATGCATTTCCTGGATGTTGTCATGCTTTTCCTGGATCTTGTCATACTTTTGCTGGGTTTTATCATGCTTTTACTGGGTCTTGTCATGCCTATCTTGGTCTTGTCATCGTTTTCCTGGGTCTTGTTGTGCTTTTCTAAGTCTTGTCATGTTTTTCTGTATTTTTATGCTTTTTCTGGGCTTTTTCATGCTTTCCTTGGGTCTTGTCATGCTTTTCCTGGGTCTTGTCACGTTAGTCTTGGGTCTTGTCATCCTTCTCCTGGGTCTTGTTATGCTTTTCCAGGTCATTTAATGTTTTTCTGTATATTTTTATGCTTTTTCTGGGCCTTCTCATTCTTTCCTTGGGTCTTGTCATGCTTTTCCTGGGTCTTGTCACGTTAGTCTTGGGTCTTGTCATCCTTCTCCTGGGTCTTGTTATGCTTTTCCAGGTCATTTAATGTTTTTCTGTATATTTTTATGCTTTTTCTGGGCCTTCTCATTCTTTCCTTGGGTCTTGTCATGCTTTTCCTGGGTCTTGTAATGCTTTTCCAGATCTTGTCATGCTTTTTCTGGATTTTTTATGCTTTTTCCTTCACACAATACATTTGAGAAAAACGCGGGCATTAGGATCTTCAAAAGAAAAATGATTTCAAAAAAAGAAATAGTGAAATGAAAATGGGCAAGTAATATACCTGATCGTTGTGAATTGATGAAAATTATAAAGGAATTTTATGAAGGGATCTACTAAAATAATCTAATAAAAATCGAGGGAGATTAAGATTAATTTAGAAGAAAATCTATCAATTAGCATAAACGAAATAGAGAAAACCTTTCTACAATGGAATGGGTAATCTGGTGGTGATGACCAAATCGTCATAGAACAGCTGAAGCTAAGTTGTTTGCTATTATTGAAATAATTACATTTCCTGTCAAACCAGCGTTTAAAACAATATATTCCAATAGATTTCCAATTTCAGTAAGTAACAAAGGAAAATTTGGAAAATCAATTTTTCGGATCTCCTTGATCTATAAATTATTATTAAAAATAATTATTTAATATTTAACATCTAAATTAAACCTTTACCAACAAGTACAACAAGAAGGATTAAGGAAGAGGTCAGTATGACTCAATATTTGAGAATGGCATATAATGTACCTCCATGATAATAACAAACCAAACAAAACAAAGACTGAAAATATGAGAGAATATTCGAAGGGAAATAAACAGAGCTAGAATGGGAAAGAAGAACAAACGTTGAAATACTCGTATATTAAGTAATTTTGTGAAATGGAAAAGAATGCAATTGCAGGAAAGAAAGAAAAGGCAAAAGGAAAAGATATCGACCGAAATGAATATGAAAGGAAGCAATGGAAGAAGATTTAGAAAAAAACAAATAGGGGATTGTAGGCAAAAAGAAAAGAATCAGCCACTAAATAAAGAAGAAATAAATAAGGAGACACTAAACATAAGTAAAGAACCAAATCAAAACATGGAAATAAAACGGAGAAAATTGTTATATGGTAAAAAAATCAACAAATTTTTAAGACGCTGGTGTAATTAATAACCACTTGGTAACAGCTTAACAATTTCGAGAATTTCTCTCTAAACCACCAGACTATAATAACAAAGTTTAAAATTATTAATCAACGGTTGCTATTAGAGTATTTACAAACCCGCTGTTACATCGCAGGAAGCTTAGCGTGATATTAATTGTTCGATAGTTTATCATCCTTACTTTCGAATTTGGCATGAAACTTCAATATTTGTGTTGCACAACTATTGTTTTTTCTCTAACAAAGTAACAATGAATAACAATTTATCAATTTGTAACTGGCACCTTCATTTGTTCGAAGCGTATGTAAGACATGATGTCAATACAAGTTAGCAGGTGTTTGAATTTAGTCATTGATTGATATTTGTTATGGAATTATTTATTTGAAAGTAGCGAAAATTTATTACAATAAATATAACTAGTATGTGAATATTAGATGTAACTCGAGGATATCAATAATATATAATCTATATTTATGAATATCTGTAGATATTTGAGGGATATCTATTAAATATCGAAATGTGCATTAGTATATCCAAGACTTAATGAAATATGGACATCTTATAGATATTTTTAGGGATATTACAGTATTTTTGAAGCTGAATATGTGGCCTATGTAGTCATGAAATCGGTAGTTCTATTAATAAAATTTTCTTTTCATTAATATACACACACATATGGCAACAAGAACCTACTCTTCTACTTTTATTTCTTCATTGTCGTCTATGATATCAGTTTCTGTTTCATTATCTACACTCTCTCCTTCTATTTCTGTTGTTTGTTCTATATTCAGTGTTTCTTCAAAATACTCTTTACGACGTGTCATTATTGCGTGGTCTTCTCTTATTTTACCACCTTTTGATTTTAGGTAGATGTTTTTATTTATTTTACCTTTTTTTAGCGTTTTTAGTACTCGATAGAATAACTTTTGGTTTTTTATGATACTTGTCCCATTTTTTCGCCAAACTCTACCCAATAATTTTTTTTATCGGTTCTTGAACTTTTATTTTATTCGTCACAGTTTTTGTTGCTTCTATTTTGAAGGTATTGTTTTTATTTTTTTGAAGGCTGGCTTGTACAAATTTCTTCTTCTCCCTATTAATTTCGTAGCAATCTTATAACTAATGCATCACATATATTTTTCCTGATTTTGAACTAGTTTTTTTCATTATTTTCCCTTTGATTCATGTGAGTTTTTCCTTGTTCTTACCAAAGGATGCTCTTGAGGAGACCCATGTCGCTTATGGCACTTAGGTATTAAACTTTTCCGTGCTTGTTTTATCAACTTCAGGGACTTCTTGAGCCCCTTGCCAATGTAATCGTCTCGTATTTATATTAAATAATGTTTTTTAAAGAATGTAAAACAATGTTTACTATTGGAAACGATTACTAAATATAAATCCGTGAACTATTGATAGAGTTAACTTGATATAATAATTCTAATGCCCTTTTCGCATGTGACAATAAATTACTGATCTTGAAACTTGAGGATATTTTTAATGTAGTACGTCAAAAGTAAAATGCTCGTTAACCTTTTGCGTCAACTGTCCTCTGCTCTGTTATGCATATTTTTTGTATTTGTGCTTTTGGTGGTTACTTGCGCTCTTTCAATGTTTTCAAATATTTACCGAAATCCCCCTTTACCACTTTCCAATTTTTTATCATCTAACAAACAAATCCATTTACATTCCAATTAATTTTTACATTTATGCAAATACCAAACTGTCAAGATAAGACGGAATCTAGATATCCGAACAATGAACGTTAATGCTTACCCACCGACCTTTGGGTAATACGTTTATTACGTAATCGTGACAACACTGCACCTAGCTCTTTCCTGCTGAGTTCCATCGGCTTCTAAAAATCGCCTCGATGATGTACATATTTCTTGCTTAACAGTAATGAGTGACCCAAAAAGTCGGCATTGCCGTCATTAGTTGTTACTAGAAATTAGACACGCTTGAATTGGATTTTCTGCACCTGCGGTGGAGGTGTAAGCGTTAATTTGTTTTTAGTTCGGTCAACAGGAATTTCGGCAAGGAACCGTTTTTGAAGATATTGTTACGACATTACGTCCAGAGATTTAGTTAAATATCGCCCTGTATGTAGAACTTATTTTTTATTTACTATTTTCTAAATTATAACATTCACTGTTTATTTAATATTATGTAAGCGAAAGTTTTAGGAGAAGGTGGCGATCGGATAATAAACAAATATTTTTTTAAGTCATTAAAGTTAGTAAACAATGGTTGGCAAAATAAAAAGAGATTGGAAGTCAAATTTGGGTTCTCAGATGATCGAGGAGTTGATAGTGCCTACCGTTGCGATTAAACGTGTTAGTTATTTAAAGACGTAAGTTGCCTTAATATTTTGTAAGACTTGTTTTTAAACATGGCCAAATAAATTGTTATCCTAGATTTTCTTGAAATTTTGTTGAATATCTGTGAAGGAAAAGCTGTATCTTGTGGTTTAAGCCTTCGTATTTGGCTTTATTAAAGGCTCATGCTACATCAAAGAAAATGCTAGTATAGATATTTTTTTCTAGAGGTTTTACAATTATCTTAGTTATTGTATGTACTTGGTAGATAGTTTTTTATTGCGGATTTAAAATCTACTCTATCTAGTTACGAGAGTGATTCTCTGATGTAGGTTTGTGGTGGGAACCGGCACTCTATATTTTATCTAATAAAATTATCTAGCCATAATCGTTCTAACCTTATTTCTATTATTGAGTTCTGGTTAAGTTCATTTTAGTGACTAAAGTTTCGCCGAATGGAATGCAGAGCTCTTTATGTATGTTGTGTTTGTATGTAAACTATGGGAAAGTAGTAATACCACAAAGTATTATGGATTGTACTGTCCGTAGTATCTTTGTGTATCACAGTTTACTCCATCCCTGTAGTTCAATTCCATTTTTCTAAATTGATCTTATTATGATTTTGTAAATAAGTTGTTTATTTTGTCTTCCTATTGATCAATCCATTTGTCTCAATTTTAGGATTATTTGTTGCTTCTTGGATTGGGTGTGCGTCTTCTAGGTTAATTTTTCATCTAAGTATATTCGTGAGTTCTTTATTTCTTCTTTAATTGAGATTGCAACATTATTTATTGCGACTTGATGGCAGAAGTCGTTTATTGGTGAAAGCAATTTGTGCAGATTTGGTGATGTTTATCTTGCTTCTCCACTTCTTTTGCCAGTTTTGCAATAAGTTGAGATGTTGCTGTAATTTCTGGAAAGCTCTATAGGGTTTAAATCTGAAGTCAAAATTGCTATATCGTCGGCAAATATTGCGATTATTGTTGAATCTGAAGTTGGCAGGTCTGCAGTGTACATCAACTTTAGGTACGGACCCATTACGGTGCTTTGTGGAACGCTTGATTCTATAGGGTAACAAGAGGAAAGGATGTTGGATTTAACTTGGAAGTACCTGTCTTCTAGGTATGATTTTTTTATTAAGTAAAGCTGACATGAGAGTTTTTCTTTTAGTTTGTACAATTGACCAGTATGTCACACTTTTTGTCAAAAGCCTGTTGCACATACAGGAAGATAGCTGCATACATTTCTATTTTCTCTAGGGCTATTTTTATTTTGTTGATTAATTTTTGGTATTGTATAGTTAATTGCTCATTCCTGAATCCAAATTAGAAGTAATTTTTAATACTTCTGTTAGATTCGGAAATAGCATAGTCTCATTAGTAGTTAGTAGTACTATTGCCTCTCTAGGGAGATATTTCAGCATTTTCCTTATATTTAAATTATAACAGGGCGTTTTATGCACATTAATGCCTTTGATTTGGTTGAAAATTTTTGTTAGTGAAAAAGTTTTCAGTGGCAGAAGAAGTTGGCATGGAGCATCAAGATAATTTAGGATTTCTGTATCCTGATTGTCTTGTGCTTTTTGAAATTTGATCAATTACCATTTTAGTAGTTTGTAGTGATTTTGTTAAATTATTGGTCATCTGAAAACTGTTTTATTAAATTTTTATTAAATTTGATCTTTTATACTATTAAAAACACATATTTAAGCTATTTTTCATTCATTTAGATTTTTCGAAAGAGTGCGTTTTTCAAAGAAATCAAAATGTTTAGGTATTCGAGTTTTGATAAAAATACACAATATAGTGTGAATGGATTCTGATAGATATCAAAACCATAAATAAAACCCAGCAATTTATTGGTTTATACATGTTATTTATCGACGCGATGTTGCCAATGCTGAAACATTGATTGTATGCCCATTATTCGAAAATAAATAAAACCCACTTATTTATGAATGAGTTATCGATTTTTTGTTCATAATATTCAACTTATTAGTGTTATTGATAAATCAATAATACAATAATGGGAATTCCCTTGGCTTACGAGTTTTATATAATAAATGTATTTTATTTTAATAGTTTACAATTGAAATCAGACATTAGTTTTTATTGATTTTTGTTTAATGGATACTTTTTTCCCACTTTGTCGATTACAGTCTATATAGTTTTCCGTCTGATGTTTCAAAGAAACGTGGTTTAAGTATATAGTTTAATTAGTTTGATTTGAGGGATTTTTTAACGATTTCTTTAAGTGCTAATATCGAAAAATACTCATTTTATGGAAGAATGAAAAGAGTACACTATTTACTCAGAAAACCTTTGTGAAATGTAAAAATAAATCTAAAACTGTTATTTATTCTGTAGCGTCTAAAATTAGGGAGGAAAAGGGGTTCTTCAATCCAGTAGTACGCCACTGGCTGCACTAATTAAAAAGGCATTTTTTGCCAAAAAAGCCCCCTAAGTTCATTAAATTGACTGATAAATTTTATAAAAAAATACAGGGCGATGTAGAAATTATAGCCAATATTCATTTTTGGAATTTAAACTTTAACCCCTCTCTTTATCTCAAAAATGGGAGGCGCTAAGATTTAATTTGAAAATACTCTTCACACTAAGAATATTGGGATGTTTTTTTGGAACACCTTGTATAACTAAAAAAAGGACACTAATCTATCGATTTAAGGGTTAAACTTCAACTGCTTTGAAAAATGTATTTTGCTTCGATCTTAGGTTATAGTACTAATTCTTTTTTTCCGGATTACCAAGCCTCCAAATTTGATGATTCTTTTACTTTGTTATACTTAATAAATTTTTAATCTCGATATACCGGACTAAAATCTGGTTGACTCGGCAGCATTATATTTTCTTGCTATTCGTGGTCTCCTTTTTTGTTTCATATTTTTTCACATCTTCGTTTTTGGCGTCTCCTTGTTTTTATTTCTACTGGTCTCGAGTCCTTTATTTCTCTAATTATCGACTCTAAGATAATGAGGTAAAATATAATACTAAAATAAATAATAGAGAATAATTAAAAAGGAAAATACCAGAAGAAGAAAATGTATGGGGTTTAGAATCGGTAGAAAAACAGGAATAAAAATGGATAGAGAAGAACAACAAGTGGAAAGAACAAGGAAAGTAGAAATAGACCACCGTAAAGTTATGGGATAACAAAAAGACAAATTCAGTAAAATGATTGAACTGATCAAATTAGAACAGATAATGGGAAAGAAGAAATCCAACAAATAACACTTATAATAAATAACATGTACAAGTATAAAGTGATTCAGAACACCAAAGGGAATATTCACAAATGGATTTGTTTACAATGATATTAAGAAAATTAGATGAACCAAGAGAAGGACAAAAAACATAACAGACTCAAAATGCTAAATACATAATTAATTTTTTTTTCTTTCTACGTTCCAGTCTCTTTGCATTTATGTGTCTAATTATATCTTCCCTTTCCATAGAGCTATCTATTTCGCTGTTCCACATTATAAAGTATTCTTTTTGTTCATTTTCTTTGATCCAAAGTGTTTCCTTAATATCTCCCTATTAAATTGTTTTATTCTTTTTGTGGGGTGCAAGTAATTGAATAAGTTACCAGTGGTCCAATTGCTGCTCTGTAGATTCTATTTTTATTTTTTTATCATGTGTGTTTCCATTATTCTTGCGTTTATCATGTATTTTTTGTTATTTTCATTGATTTCCAGACTTCTTCTTTTTGCTTTAGTAACCATCTATTTTTTATTATATTAAGTAAATTCCAAACGAAATTCCGTTACAATATATTGTAATAGTATTTAGGTGTGGGACAATACAACATTCATTATATAGTAATTTTAATTTTACATTTCTAGTCAAACCATTGTTTCTTACTTAAAAAGTTAAATGATTATATAACATGTTTCTAATAAAGGTTTTTCTCTATCTTACATAATATTATTTTTTAAATTGATCATTTCGATTATTCGTTCGATTAACCTTGTAATTTTCTAATCATGTTAATTTGAATTTTCTAGTTAAAATTTATTCTTATTGTTGAATTTCTTTTAGTTACATTGAATTCCCAATAGCCATACGAAATGTTATTTCGGCATATTGAATTTCCAAATTATTTTATGATAAAATCCTATTACAACATCATCTTTCTTTAACTATTTTCATTAAGTTTTTTCTTGCTGATCCTTTGATTATTGGTTCCTATTAGGATGGACTATTAAAATACATCAAAATTATTCCTATTTTACAACTTCTTCTATCATTTTTTAACTAGGAGATAAAATCTGGTTGACTCAATATCACTCTCTATATTTTCCTGCTAATCCGTGATCTTCCAATCCTGCTTCAAATCTTCAATTATTTATTAAAATATTTAAAAACTAGTTTAATCTTTAATTATTTTTTCCTCGATATATCGGGCTAAAATCTGGTTGACTTGGCAGCACATATTTTCGAAAAATCCTTGAAAAATCACTACCAAATGAACTGAATTCACGATTTATCAACGCCGAGTGTTGAAGAAAACAAGACTTATCAAACACCTGACAAAACACGTCACTCTAAGAAACGGAATCTTGCCATGTCATTCATCAGCACCTTGTTGCTTGTTGTTATTGTTGTGCCTTAGTCAGTCGGTCAATTCCGATAGGTAACATCCCCTTTGTTGTCTGCTCAACTCAATTCGACCAAAACTGGAGGATCACAGCTCTAATATCTAAATATGTGATGGTAATTAGAAAAGTTCGTTAGTGAAATACAATTTTTTTGAAGCTGCCGTGCAAACAATACTTAAGATTAATTTACATTTGTATCTCGTAGGCAGTTCAATGAAAACATCGAACTTAAATTATTAGAAACTTTCTTATCTAAATTACAAAAAATACTCAACATCTTAGTTAAAAGATATTAAATAGGCAAATAGCTACCGGGGGCATACAATACTTATTAAGATATTTTAGTTTTTGTGTGTTACGTAGCGAATTCTTTTCTCAAGAAATATATAAACAAATATAAATATTATTTTGAGTAGGAGGGGAGGTTAATCCTGTTCGTAACTTGGTTATTGGAAATTAAAGAGGTTGAAGAAAAAAATAACTATTTATTTATCTAATAAAAACAATTAATACAAAATATCAGGGAAACTTATATCTTTAAATAACTAATATATTTAATTGCAGGGGTAGGCATTATCACGTCTCAAGTTCCCAAACTTCACTTCCCAATTCCTTTTTATTTTTCAATCAAGAAAACCTAAATGCTTAATAATTTTTATGGCTTTAATAAAAATATTTATTTTTATTATTATATTCTGCGCTCGTAACCTTGCCCCATAACCTTCATATATATTAAATAAATAGTTAGTTATAATTTAGAAAATGTTAAATAAAAAATAAGTTCTTAAAGTAGGATAAAAATCCTAAAAACAAAGGAATGTAATATTAAAATAAATTTTTTGTTCAACAGAAGTTGCTTTATGAATTTAACTAATATTAAATACTTTTTTTTTCGAAAGTCAGTCGTTTTCAAAGAAATAATTATTAGTATTTTACATGTATCCAAATATTATTTACCGAAAAGCAACTAAAGCCGGCAACACCGATAACTTAGTCATGTATACACAATGGTTTTTTAATCGTTTTAAAAATAAGTTTTTATTTTAGTACACCAAGATATTTAGAATGGTCGATTACAGGGGATGTGGAAGAGTAAACCATGTATTCTCAGAAATTATTGCACAATCTGAACGATTCCTACCACTACTCTTTTAAATAAAATACCATATTTCACTGATTTGTTGAAACCACTTCACCAAACGATAAACTTAAGACGATTAAATGATCCGAAACATTTGCAAACTAACACAATTTTATGATTCATCAGGTAGATATTTCTTGGTTATATGACACATATTTTTATTAAAAATGTGAGGTGTTGCCATATATAAATTTTCGAGTAAATGTTTAAAGCGAATTTTTGTGTAAAGTAATGATGTTAGAAAAAATTTTTATCAGAATATTTTGTTGCAAATGACACGTCCTACATACCATTATTTTCGCCAATACTTTGTGTATTACTAGAATTATACTCACTTAATAATTCAAAGTAAAATTTGATATTGGTAAAAAAATCTTGAACCCTCGTATCCAATCAAAATGATCCGCTCCGGTTTGGGTGGTACCGAAGAAGATGGCAAAAGTCGGCGGATCTTATCAAAGCTACGATAATTTACAAACAAATGGGTATTTAAGGAAACTATAAAAACTAATTGATGCAATTTGACTACTAATAAACCGATAGAACTGTCGTCCATATATTTTTATTTTAATTGCCTGGTCAAAAACCCGATAAACTAAGTTATTGAATTCTTTATTCGTATCTAGTAACTTTGCGGATAGTTTTGTGGGCAGCATTACGAGCTGACGATATATCATAAATAAAATTATGAAGTAGAGCTCTTTACATAATATGTACATAAATTATAGGATTCAGAAAAACATCCTGAGTATTTCATTTAATGAATTAATTTGGAATTTCTTATTTTATAATAGATATTTAGCTAAAGAGCTATTCCTGGAATCATTGATGCAACGAGGAATAAGGATTGAAAAAACAGGATAATTATAATTAGAATGTAATAGGATTTTATCACTAAGTAATTGGGAAATTCAATATGCCAAAATAATATTTCATGTGGTTATCGGGAATTCAATGTAATGGAATTCTGATCTAGCAGTAATTAAAAGGAAAATTATTTGAAATGAAAATTCTTATGTAATTGGTGGAAACAAATTAACAGTAAACAAAATTCAACATAAAGAATACATTTTAACTAGAAAATACAAAATAACATGACATTAACATAATTAGAAAATTTCAAGGATAATCGAACGAATAATCGAAATGATCAATTTTTTAAAAAACATATTTAATTTTAATAATGAATGAAGAAGGAGCTTTTTTAATCTGTAATTATTTTTTTTGTAAGCAATTATGTATAATAAATTAAAATATAGAAATTTTGTAAAATTTTTCAAAAAGTCAAACAAATTGTAAAATAGTAGATTTTTTAGTGGGCTGGGAGTCCGAAAACCTATAAATAATTTTTTTCAGAAATTGACCGGGATGACGAATTTTGGTTTGCAAAAGTTGAATATTTTTTGATGTAGCTTAAAAATAGCAATTTTGTCAATTATTATTATTAAATATAATATATATAATTGGTTATAATAATTTTTCTTGCATGAATTAACCTTGACAAAAGGGCTTTAAGTTGCTTTCCATTAAATAACAAGTCCTTCCAATCTTGGAAGAAGAGATCCAGGCGATTCTATAGAAGGTGTGGATAATTCCCTTCCAGTTTTTTTCCTGTCTCGGCTTTCTTTTTTACACACAACAGTCTCTATCATTAAGAAATAGTTTATATTTAATAATCAAATAAACTAATTAATTTTGGTATTTTATTTTTTACAGGTACTTTTAAACTTCGTGGCGTACGTTTCTAAAAAGTATGTAATGATATTTTTGTTAAAATTATATTTGGTAGTATGTGAGACATTCTGTAAAACAAGTATTTAGTTTTTCGTTGTGAAATAATTGCAATAATGAAAATCCATAATAAAATTAATTCTTTAAAGGAAATTAAATATTTTACTTGAACCACATGTTTTTAATTAAATAAAAAAATTAAACTTGTAATTAAACAAAAAAAAAATCAATAAACAAATAAATACATGCATAAATCTCTTAGGGTGTGGTCCATGGTATTAAATCAATTTGTTTTACAAAATTTCTTACATCTAATTATGAAAATTGATTCGAAAATTAATAACAAACTAATTTGAAATTTAAATTTCTTCAATTAAATTTAAATTCGACAGAATTGATGTTAAACTGTCAGTGAATAATAATCAGTTCAATAAACTAACTCTCATATATTTGGGAAATTTTAAACCAATTGTCTATTTGGATGATTATAAATGCTAACAAAAATAATAATATAAAGAATTATTTTTTATAATTAAAGTTTTGCCTAATTAGTAACAACCCTTTTCATAAATAAATCACTTACGACCAATTTTGTTTTTTACGTAATGTTGGATGAAAATATTTATCTTCTCTGGAAAATGTGGTTCACTGTATTAAATCAACAGATTTTTTTCATAAAAACACACCTAGATTAGATTTGCAATCAGAAATATTGCGAAACATTAATATTATTTTTTAGATTTTTTTAGTTATTGTACAGGGTGTTGGGACGAGACAAGTATTCGATGAAAGTTTTTTGGGATGGAATTAAATTTGCAATCAGAAATAGGTTTTTGATAGAGCTGAGTTTCTTCAAAAGATCCAAATTAATCAAACTAGAAAAAATATTACTCGTTTACTAGCATATGTCAGTGCGGAGTTGAAATTTGTCACTTTTCACTTATTTAATTTCTCCATTTGCTTCTGTCTTTCGTGTCCTTTTCGGCCTCTTTTCAGTTTAGTTCTCATTTCTTCCAATTCCTATCAATTTTCCATTTCGTTCGTGGTCTATCTTTGGAGGTCTTTTTATATTTCCACACTTTCCATACTATCTTTGTTAGTCTCGTGTTAGGCATTCTGTATATTTGTCCAAATCACCTTAATGCATTTTCTCTTTTTCTTTTTTCTACTGATTTTGCTCCTAATTTTTTTCTTTGGGACATTGTCTTTCATTATAAGTCCTACAATGCTTCTTAATATTTACGTCTCACGAGCTTATATTCTTCTTCTTTGTTATTTCTTTAATTTGCACATTTCTGAGCCATATGTCAATATTGAGGCACAGTGTATTATGTACTCTCACCTTATTGTGTATTTTTAATTCTTTTTTCTTAAATATTTGTTCCGTCATCGAGTAATATACTGCGGTGTTTGATTTTTCTCGTTCTTCTAATTCAATTTCTACCTTTTCATCTTCTGCTGCAATTTTGTCTTGATATTTAGATTGTTTAACTTGTTCAAGCTTCGTGTTGTCTATTTTATTAGGTATTTATGTTTTTCTGTTTTCTTGATACTGCTATTATTTTTGTTTTATTTCAATTGATTTATAATTATCTTTTCTCTATTCCATATATTCAGCTTGTGCTATAGATATTCTATCTTTTTTGCTAGTTGTTCTCTTTATTATTTTTTTTTCATTCTTTAATAATTTCATCTATTACAATGATAAACAGGTAAGAACTTAATGTTTTTCTTTTCAAATCTTTATGATATTATGTTGTTTTGTTTTGTTTTGATACAATTTTTAGTTTTCGCGTATAAATTTTAGATATTATTAATTAATTCATGTTCCATGTATTCAGAAATTACTTGGCCTAGATCACAAATGCACGACAAATAAATTAATATATACGTAAATCCCTGGGAATGGTTCAACGTATACGTATCAAATCAACAGACTTAGTTTACAAAAACACACCTAATTACAAAGACTAGTTTAAATATGTTACCAATAACTAGTAAGTAACTCGAATTTAAATTTCCCGCAATTAAACTGGACATAATTATCACTAAACTGTCCTCAAGTGCTTATTAGCTTATCCTGCATTTAGTAAAATTTAAATTTAATTGTCTATTTATATGGTTTAAAATACTTGGAAACCGAAAATAGGAAAAAGTTATTTTCTCTAATCAAAGCTTTGATCTAACTTGTGATACAATCTTTTAGAGATTCTTTACAACAGTTTCTGTTGTTGTTCTGTTGATGCTGCGAAAAAAGATTTGTCTTCTTCCGAAAAATCAAATTTGTTTTAATCTAGAAACAAAATAGTAGAATCACTTCGCAAAAAAAATTCATACGCAAACACAAATTTTATGTAAACACTTTCACTCATAAATAAATTTGAGTTTATGTTGCACATATATAATAACAATAGTAACAAACTTTTATCTTTAGATTAAAGCAATCAATGATGTTTTAACAAATTTTTTGAAGTGGACTCTATATTGTCTAAAATGGAAGAAAGTGTATTAAAATATATATATATATATATATATATGTATTCGAAAACAAAGCCAATTAATAAATCTTATTCATAATTTGATATTTGCAAAACTCAATTTTAATACAAAATTAATTATCGAACACCCTGAATATTTAATAAAATATGTGTCTGAACTTTACATTTTCTTTTTAACCTGTATTGCGTTTCCTTCGTATTTAAAAATTAATTATTCTTTATTTCCATCGAAATATTATTTTAATAAAATAGATTATAAATTACAATCAAATTAACATTCTAATCATATAAATTAATTAATTTACCCTTTTTAATACAAATTTTGCTTCAAAAACATGATTTACAATAAAATTATAAATTATTAACCTCGATGCTGCACTAAATATCTAAAAAAATTTAATTAAACACAAATCGAGACCATGTGCTAAAAATTAACATGTCATATAAACTTTAATTAGTATTTACAAACAAGTTACTTTTAATTTAATAAAACTGAACGCATGAACTCAATTTATTCTAAAATTTGTTGTAATTTAAGTAAAACTCAATTGTAATAATAATTTGATATATAATTTAAAATGATTTATATATTTATTATATCAAATTTCCTCAAGAGTGATGATGAGAATTCCGTTACAATAGATAAAAAATATTTTTCTTAAATTTGTGTTACTTGTATTTCAAATTCTTTATTGGTCTGTAAAAATATTACTTCTTAGAAAATGTTGATTATTAAAAAGGCACTTTCGAGACAGTTTTTACGGTTTGCCAATAAAATAATTAACAGATGACCAATTTGCAAATCTTGGAATTTACGAATTTTTGACCCATCCTGTTTTTATTACTTTTTTTATGATCAGTTGTAAAAATGAGTCAGGATTTGCAAAAATATGGGTCACTTTTGGGCTGTAAAATCCAAATTTTAGGACAGTAATAAAAAACGGCACATTTTTAAGAATTTCGATTGTAAATTGTTGCAATTTTAATATTTTTTTCTATAATTTATTCGGAAACACTATACATGAAATAAAACGTTGCTGTTTTTATATTAAAATGAACCAAATTCAGAGTCCATAGCAATAGACACGCTATAATCTTTTTTTATTGTAGTTCATCATTAGCCGGGTACTTAAACCAACTTTAATCGTAAAATTGTTAATAATAACTTCTCTAGTTTTTCTCTTTAATAAGCCTCATTGTGTTCAGCAAACCGTTTCGTTTTAGAACTGTATTTACTCATCTTTTACGACGAATTCTTTATGTCTAAACATAATGCCATACTCACAGCCTTTAATCACACCCAAAAAACAATATAGTTTATATTTTTTTGATCTGGCTTTTTCCATTGAAAGTTTAAAACCCATTAAAAGGATCACATGTGTTAGAAAACCTACCTGGAATCTATTTTACCAACAAAGACCACACACCAAATGCGTATCGGTGTAAAAATTTTGATGTTTCGAAAAACATTCATTCCTGGACCGTGAAATTATAATTACGGATCGTATACCACAAAATTTGGTTTTTCATTTACAGTAGAAGGGTCGTACCGTGTAGAGTTTATTAAAGTGATTAGTAAAAAATATTTCTTTAAAGCTTCCTTGAAATAGAAAAAAGAAAGAATAGAGAAGAAGGCGAAAATGTTCAAACCAAGAAAAAAAGAGACACAACAAAAATATAGAGAAAACGTTCAATAAAAACTACACGATTAATGTAAAAGATAATACTGAAACTATATGGAAAATATTGAAGAATAGTATTTTGGAGAGTGTAAAAAACAACAGATAACAAACAACGACGTGGTCACAACAACTAAAACAAACGATAAAAATAAAAAAGAAGCCTGGAGAAATGTTTGAGCAAGGAAACAAATGAGGATTATAAGGATTATAAGAAGCTCTAAAAGATTGTATCACAAGTTAGATCAAAGCTTTGATTAGAGAAAAGAACTTTTTCCTATTTTCGGTTTCCAAATATTTTAAACCATATAAATAGACAATTAAATTTAAATTTTACTAAATGCAGGATAAGCTAATAAGCACTTGAGGACAGTTTAGTGATAATTATGTCCAGTTTAATTGCGGGAAATTTAAATTCGAGTTACTTACTAGTTATTGGTAACATATTTAAACTAGTCTTTGTAATTAGGTGTGTTTTTGTAAACTAAGTCTGTTGATTTGATACGTATACGTTGAACCATTCCCAGGGATTTACGTATATATTAATTTATTTGTCGTGCATTTGTGATCTAGGCCAAGTAATTTCTGAATACATGGAACATGAATTAATTAATAATATCTAAAATTTATACGCGAAAACTAAAAATTGTATCAAAACAAAACAAAACAACATAATGTCATAAAGATTTGAAAAGAAAAACATTAAGTTCTTACCTGTTTATCATTGTAATAGATGAAATTATTAAAGAATGAAAAAAAAAAAAGAATAAAGAGAACAACTAGCAAAAAAGATAGAATACCTATAGCACAAGCTGAATATATGGAATAGAGAAAAGATAATTATAAATCAATTGAAATAAAACAAAAATAATAGCAGTATCAAGAAAACAGAAAAACATAAATACCTAATAAAATAGACAACACGAAGCTTGAACAAGTTAAACAATCTAAATATCAAGACAAAATTGCAGCAGAAGATGAAAAGGTAGAAATTGAATTAGAAGAACGAGAAAAATCAAACACCGCAGTATATTACTCGATGACGGAACAAATATTTAAGAAAAAAGAATTAAAAATACACAATAAGGTGAGAGTACATAATACACTGTGCCTCAATATTGACATATGGCTCAGAAATGTGCAAATTAAAGAAATAACAAAGAAGAAGAATATAAGCTCGTGAGACGTAAATATTAAGAAGCATTGTAGGACTTATAATGAAAGACAATATCCCAAAGAAAAAAATTAGGAGCAAAATCAGTAGAAAAAAGAAAAAGAGAAAATGCATTAAGGTGATTTGGACAAATATACAGAATGCCTAACACGAGACTAACAAAGATAGTATGGAAAGTGTGGAAATATAAAAAGACCTCCAAAGATAGACCACGAACGAAATGGAAAATTGATAGGAATTGGAAGAAATGAGAACTAAACTGAAAAGAGGCCGAAAAGGACACGAAAGACAGAAGCAAATGGAGAAATTAAATAAGTGAAAAGTGACAAATTTCAACTCCGCACTAACACATGGTAGTAAACGAGTAATAACTACAAAAATCTAAAAAATAATATTAATGTTTCGCAATATTTCTAAAATCCATATTTTTAATAAGATTTAAATTTTTTTTGGTTTTAAATATTCTCCAGCCTCTATATATTCTGTAGGTAACTAGAATGGGTAAAGGGATTCATTTACCTGTTGATAATTTCCAGTAAAAATCTTTCACATAATACCTGTCATTAAATAATTATTTTCTAATTTACGATAACTCACCAAATTAGGGTCAATATTTTTCGGCCTTCCTAACGGATATTAGAAAATGAAAAAAAAATTGAACGTTCGTTTCGTGTTGTGGTTAAATTTCTTTCGGTCCATGGCATATCTGCGGTTTTCTATTTTGAAAATATTATTTCCAATGCGGCATATGATTAAATAATAGAATAAGTAATGTTTTGTTATGTATGCGGTGAATATTTTGTTTGGAATAAGTGGGATTTTTTGTTTATATGAAGAATCCCAAAAAATATAAATTTTGTTTTTCTTTCTATCAAAGTTCACAAAAAATTATTATAAACTAGATTTAAAATAATTGTTTCCTTATGATTCAGTGTTAAAAATTATTAAAGTTGCACCAGAGCGCCATGGAACATAATAATAAATTTAACTGTGCAGAGTTTATGTGGTTTATTTCTATTTTTAGAGGTAAATTATAGAGTAAGTATTGTAATAAAATTTTTATTATTTTTATTATTAGTTAATATAATAATAATAAATATTATTATTTTTATTGTTATTATTATTATTATTATCCATTTTTATTGACAGCTTACACGTTTTTGCACATTACATAACTTTTACAATGCGCCAATCAAATTGAAGTAAATTCTTTTACAGTGAAATTATAGATGCACGTAACTAATTATTTACAATAATGGGCATAAAAGCTCATTCATATATTTGTTCACTGAATTTTGTTTCATTTTTATTAAACGAGAACTTTTCATATCTTTCACAATACAAAAATATAAACTTTTTCTTTACACCAACCATCAAAATCCATTTACAGTAGGTAATTTCAAATGTTAATTTGCAGTTTGAAATTTTGCTCTTTTAAACAATTTATGGTAAGTGGTATGATTGTGCTAATATTTGTTATTGTATAACTTCTATTTTAGACCTGATGATGACTATTAATGTCGAAAGTAATTGCCAATATTACTAAAGTGTATATTGTAACGATTTAGAGTTTTGTTTTCTTTACAAAGAAAAAGCATATATTCATGGAATTTCATTTTCACTATTGATAGAATCCATTTATATCTACAACTTATGCATTTTTGCGTTACTTTTATTTTACGCCAATTAAAATGCAGTAAATACTCATTAACATTTAGTTTTAATTTTTGTGCATGGTGTTAACCATCGATAATTTTTGATTTATGAAATTTTTTATGATACGACACTGGTCGGGCCACTATAAGATAATTGTAACCAGGCCATTATTATTAAAACAACGAAAACTCATTGTTTTGAAACATTACCATTAGCGTGTGATTATGACTTCTGTTGGTTTCTTAGTGATGGGTACTTAGAAGAAGGTTCATAATGACAAAATAAATACAGCTTTTTTTTCCTAAAAACTGTAATTTAGGAAGGATAGACAAAATGCTCGTCTTCATCCATCACTTTCACGTAATTTTCGGTCAAAGGTAATTTTCGGTCGTTGTTAATATAATCTGGGATGCATTTACTTCAACTCTTTATCATATCGAATGCATAAATATCAATACGATTATTTTACGTTCTTTAAATGTATTAGTTTACCAGGACTTTATTTCTTTTTCATATCCTTTTCCCTTGTTCTTGCGTTGGATTTTTTTATTCCTGGTCTTTTTGGATATGCTTCTTTATTTACATTTTACCAATGACTAACATTTTTATCAATTATTTTATTAAACGTCTTTTTATTATTTTTCCTGGTTCTTTTGATTTCTCCGCTATTCATTTTTACTAGATGACAGTACAAACTTAGTTGTTACTTTTTGTTATTATTTCCTGTTTAGGTTAATATTATTTCCATTTTAGGTTAGGTTTTTATTGTTTCCTGCTTAGGTTAGGTTATTATTATTTCCTGCTTAGGTTAGGTTATTATTTCCTGGTTAGGTTAATATTATTTCCATTTTAGGTTAGGTTATTATTATTTCCTGCTTAGGTTAGGTTACATCAGGTTAGGTTATTATTTTCTGGTTAGGTTAGATCTGTTAGGTTAGAATAGATTGGGTTATTATTATTTCCGTTTTAGATTAGGTTAAGTTAGGTTAGGTTATTATAATTTCCTGTTTAGGTTAGGTCAGGTTAGTATTATTTTCTGCTTAGGTTAGGTTACGTCAGGTTAGGTTATTATTTCCTGGTTAGGTTAGATTAGATTAGGTTATTATCATTTCCGTTTTAGATTAGGTTAGGTTATTATTATTATTTCCTGTTTAGGTTAATTTTGATATATCCTCATTTCTTACACATTGGGTTTAATTCTCCCGTATATTATCTAGTCTCTATTTTTGATTTTTTAACTGCTCCTTTGTTTATTATATGCTTCCTTATCATAAAAGATTTTTGTCTAATTGTGTGAAGTTTTTTTTTTCTTTACAATTTCTTTCCTTTTCAATTTATTCAAATTCGTTTTTGTAATAATCTCTTCCACATTTTCTCTAGCTTCACTTTTTGATTTTTTAACTACTCCTTTTTTATTATATTCTTTCTTATCATAAAAGATTTTTGATTAATTATTTTATGATTCTTTTTCTTTACAATTTCTTTCCTTTTCAATTTATTCAAATTCCTTATTTGTTTTTTTTAACTTTTTCGACTGATGTACGTATTTATTGCGATTCTGTTGTATTTTATTTCTTCTGTCTATTATCAAGGAAATGCGTTTTTGTAATAATATCTTCCAAACTTCCTCTAGCTTCACTTTTTAATTTTTTAACTACTCCTTTTTTATTATATTCTTTCTTATCATAAAAGATTTTTGATCAATTGTTTTAAGATTCTTTTTCTTACAATTTCTTTCCTTTTCAATTTATTCAAGTTCCTTGTTTGTATTTTTTTTGTCTTTTTCATATTATGTATTTATTGCAACTCTATTTATTTATTATTATCTAGGACATGTGCTCAACATTTTTTTTAGATGTTTATTATATTCTGTTTTGTCATTAAAAATGTTTGAATACACTTTTTTTTATTTTTCACTTGGTTCTTTCTAAAATCTTAACAATTGCATATGTGTTTTCTATTTTTTTGTTAGTATTTTTTTAAAATTATTGTTATTCTTTAAATCCATTCCATTTTTCATTTTCAATTCATTCACATTCCTTGTACGTATTTTCTTTTCTGTATTTTCAATTTTCTTATTGAATATCTATTGTACTGCATTTGTTCTTTTCTTCCAATTATTATTTCTAAACATTAAATTAAGATCTCTGATTTATTCTATCCATTGGTTCATTTATTTCTTGCCTCAATTTATCTATTATCAAATCACATATTACAAAATTTCTCAGGTATCCAACCCCCTGTTTAATTTGTATTTCTAAGAATATCGGCAAACACCCCCGGACAATAGAATGACATTTTTTTATCCGACCCGGTGGCTAATCTACTTCTCAATATCGGATTTTAATCCTCTTTGACGAGATTTTGTCCAATTCCTATACAACACAAAAATACAAAAGTTACCTGCCCTGAATAGGGCCACATTACACCCATGTTTACCGAGCCACGTCCCTTAAAGGACCGAGATCCTGACCAGGAAATGAATGACAAATCACATTGTGCGTGAATAATAGAACGCTAATCTTCAATGGGAAATGTTTGATTTTTTTTGGAAATTCTTCAGTTGGATTTATTTTATTTTCTCCCGGCGTACAAATAAAATTGGATGCATAGAATTTATAGAGCGTTTGTTTTTGATCCAGTCTATGGAAAATTAGTTTTTGATTGATGGGGCATTATTTGCAGTCGAAACTTCGTACGAAGTTGCGAGGATTTATTAAAACTTTGGGAAAAACGAATAAGTCTATGCCGATAAAAAGGTATGGAAACAAATTATCAGTTCGAAAAGAAAATAACATTTTTCCGAAGTTTTACAGCAGGGTTTTGTTTCTTTTTAAATCACAAATTTAATTAAGGGAATAATAGGAGAAAAGCAAAATTATTATATTCATAAAAATCGATATTTTTAAGACATATTTTGTTGTTTTTAGTATATTTTGTAATTGTTTGATTGCACAGGTGGAGGCCACAGGAAAAGATTCAGAAACAATTTTTTCAACATTTTCGAAAACTTTAAGAATATTCTTGGAGAGTATTTCTATTCTAAATGGCAAGGCTTAAATTTTGACTCCATTTACGAGGTTCATCCAATAGTACTTGTTAATGTTACGGACTTTATAAGGAATGGGCATTTAAATATTATGTATACCACGTATAATTACTTGATTTCTGAGGCATTGAAGTTCATTCAGTTGTACAAATCAAGTCGTCGAAATCAACCGCCCGAGCATTTTTAAGTATTTAACTGAGTTTCTATGGTCGTACATCATTCCCCTTCTAAATTCTCAGGCAGTAGCGCGTGTAAGTGATTCTTTCATATTTTTTTACTTTAAAAATATGGCGTTATGGTGTTAAAAATAAAGATTTACACATACAAACGGAACAAATTGATTTAAATATGTTCGTGTGTTTAAAAAAAAGAGAGTGTAAAATTGGACAATGAATTAATTAAAAGATTTTTTAAACTAACAAAAAAGAAGATGAGTATAATGTGTACTACCCCTCTTCCCACCCCCACTTACAACCCATCATTGTTAGACTAAACGAAGATTCTACTACAGAATTTGAGTACGAAGATTTATGAAGTATATTTATATTTAAATAACCGTAAATGTAATATTTACATGAAGAACGTTATTTACAGATTTTTTAATATTGCAATGTAAGTAGTTTTCTCTAATTTGTTTTTAGGAATATATATTTTTTTATTTTTCGATTAAAATTCATCATTTCTACCATCATTCGAGAAAGCAAAAAAGGATAAGAATAGAAAGACACTAACAGTCGTAGAGTACCGAAGTGTCAAAATACAACAACAAAATTGAGATTTTTTGGTAGTTTAGCGAATTTTTTGCTGGTAATAAAGTTGTTAAATCTGCACAAGTATTACTTAATAACTATGTTATTTCTGAGTTTTAATAGTGATTATATTTTTTCGTTAATTGTCACCAAAGTCTGGGAACGCCCATTTGAAAGTCTTGGGACTAATTCGTGGTAACTGCAACCAACGCATTTTTTTATTCGTTAGAAATTCCTGCAAAGTCGCATTTGGAAATAGAAGAATGGCAAAATCTGTGCAAGATACTCCCACACGTACAATAACAATCTCTCTCAAATTACAATGTATACTTCCTTTAATAATTTACCCTATGGTTGTTAATTACAGATACGGGTTCTCTGTATGCAACGGTCCTAAATTGCATTTTAATGAACCATAGCATACATTAAAAAAAAATAAAGATAGAAAGGTAAACTTTAAATTTTTTCGAAATCAGTTGTATGAATATAAACGATATTTTTTTATTTTAAGGTTTCTTTTTGCTATCATATATCTATTTTTATCTTTGCTGCTTTCTTAAACTGATTTTTAATTTTAATAAAAAAAGATTTTGTTATAAAATTTCAGATTTTTTTATGCATTTTTCCCATAATAATTTAAGCTCCTGATGTTTATTTTTTCGTTTTTTTTTTTGGGACTGTAATTATTAATTTAGGATTTTTATGTCCAATTTTTATTTTTTTAGATAATTTTGATCTCTAACTTCGATTTTTGATTCTTTGAACTTCCTATATTAAATTTTTATTATTTTAAATTTCCGAAATGCGTTAAGATTCATTTATGCTTTTGACATTTATTTTTTATGTTTTTTGGTCTTTTATATATATTAATTTGGAATTTTTATGATCGGTTTTCTTTAGAATAATTTTCGTTTTCGGACCTTAGTTATTAATTTTTGAACTTGTCGTTGTTAGGGTTAATTTTTATTTTAGCCTTCCAAAATACGTTGACATTCATATTGCTTTTTTCATTTATTTTTTTTATGCTTGGAATTGGAATTTTTATGTTCAACTTTTATTTTCATAGATAAATTTGGTTCTCTTTTTATTCTTTGAACTTCATAGATTAACTTATATTTTTGACTTCTGACATTTACTTTGTATGTTTTTATTGGACTTTTGGAAATTTTATGCAGATATTTTCTTTCTTTAAAATAATTTTCGTTTCCTAACTCTAGTTTTTGATTCTTTATTCTAATTCTTTATTTTAATTTATTAGTGTCAATATTCATTTTATATTTTAAAATACATTGACATTTATTTAGGGGTTTTTCATTTATTTTTTGGGTGTTTTTAGACTTCGATGTTCAGTTGGGATTTTTATGTCCAGTGTTTTTTTTATTGAGAATATTTTTCATTTTCTTATCTTGGATTTTGATTTTAGGTTCATTTTTATGTTGTTGTAGATTTTAAGATTCTATTGAGATTTTTATGCCCACTTTTTCTTTTTTGATAATAATTTTCGTTATCTGGTCTTCGCTTTTGACTGTATGAATTTTTGTATTAATTTTTTAATATTAACTTTTATTTTAGGCTTCTAAAATAAAAATTTTCTTTCTTGACAATAATTGTTTTTCTGACCAAAGTTTTTGCTTTTTTGAACTTTTTATATTAACTTATTAACTTTTATTATGGACTTGACATTAATAGTAAGTTTTATGAAATTTCAACATTTAGATTTTAGTGTTCCATTTCATTTTGAATTTTATTCAACGTACAAAAACAAACAAAAATTCATTTTTTCATCAAATCAACTTGTTTAGTTACATTTAATCCTTTGATAAATATTTGCTTTAACTTGCTTGAATTTTAATTTGAAACTGACTTAACTCTTCCTTTTTACCCAACGAAAAATAATCATAAACTAATTCAAACTTAAATTACGGCAGTCTTCGCGATTCTCGCAATAATCCTCTTTGACCGCGCCAGTTTCGAGAAATAATTCAGTTTGAGTAGAGAAAAAAAATCGTCGGTTTAATAACGATATTTCGAAATGAAAAACAGCGCCGTAATTAAAAACGCCGGAGGTGATTTGTTTATCTCGGACGAGGATGAAATCATTTCTCGACAAAATTATTATCTACTTGAGTTTACGGTGATTCCCGCGGGGATTTTACAAAGCAGCTACGAATTGGATTCGTTTAGAATTAAAGGCATTATTTTCTAAGAGATAAAGCGATGAGTTATTTTGTGTAATTTTTTTCTGATAAAAATCCCTATTATTGAGTGAAATTTGCATTTCCAAGTGGAAATCCCTTTGTTGTCGCCAATATTTGAGTTTTTTGCGGAAAAACAAATCTGCACTCAAAAATATATAAGAAAAAGTGTATTTAGCATTTACATATAATGTTTTTGACATCTGATGTAAGATATTTTTTACACTTAGCAATATTTTTAATATAAAACCACTCTAAATCTTAATATTCTTTTAAGCGTATTATTCTTTATTTTTCTTCTTCTTCTTTTCCAGCTTTTTCTTAGATTTCGAGGCCTCAGCTACCAGGGCTATTCAACACGACTTCTTCTACTTTTTGTTTTTCTTCTACATTTTTTATTTGGATGCCTCAGATATCACGGCTGTTGGGCCTAACTTTGTGTTCAATTATATTTTTTTGTCGTTATTGAAGTTTGCATTTCCGTCGTGAAATTTAGAATACCGGCACACGATTTACGATTTATTCTGATAGAAACATCGATGAGATTGAAAACATTTGGCGACTGATTGTGATGTATCTTCCGGCTTGCGGTTTCGTGTTACAAAAAAAAAAGTTTTAACTAATTTTAAGCTGTCTAGCTGTGGTTTCTATTTCACAGCGACCGCGATCGGAAGGTGTGACTTTTCTTTGGAACGGTTATGGCCTGGGATTTAGATTCTCCACGAATCTCAGAGGGTGTAATTTTGTTCGAAGACATTTTCTACTTCACAGAATAAATTCTTTATTATCAAAACATATGGTGGTACGTCAAGCAAGCAGGTTGAACAAGTGCAGTGTTGTATAGAAATTAAAATCAAATTTGAATTTTGAGGTTTTATTTTAGCATTTAGGCATGTGGATCACTCTTGAATATTCTATTTCATTTTTGACGTTTTTAATCGAATATTGAGACTGTATTTAATTTTTTAAAATTTTTTATGTTTGTCGTTTATATTTGACCTTGGATGTTTTTATCTGAATTTTAAATTTTCTATTTTACTTTTAATATTTCTATTTGACATTTCTATTTGACGTTTGACATTTATATTTGAATTTTGACGTTTTATATGATTTTTACATTTCACTTTGACGTTTTTATTTGATGTTGGACATTTCGTATTTGACTTTTGACGTTCCTTTTTGATTTTTGTTTATAATTAATTGTGACCTTTTTCTCTTTGATCTAATTTTTCATGATTTCGATGTTTTTATTTGATTTTTTAAGGTTTCTACTTGATTTGGGACGTTTTATTTCGGTTTTGACCTTTCTTTTTGACTTTTGATGGTCCTATTTGAATTTTTACATTTTTTGATTTTTGGAAATTCTATCTTGTCAGATTTATCTAACTTTTTCTATGTCTATTTGACGTTTCCTTTTGACTTTTGAATTAACCATTCAGCCATTTATTTCACTATTAACGTATCTATTTAATTTTGAATATTCTTCTTCTGATTTAATATTTCTATTTTGTTTGACATTTTTATTTGGCTTATCTTTTCATTTTTTAAAATAACTCAATTTTATCAAAAGTTGAATTTCTTGTACGTATTTATTTTATACTCGCAGAAACTGTTGGTGAACATTCTAGTAGCTAATTATAAAAAAATTAAGAAACAATCAAAACTTCATCAAAATTGTTTTAATTTCAAAAGGTTAAATATATTTAATGACGACTAGTTTCGGCTTCTAAAGCCATCTTCAGATCGAAAATTACAATGAAAGGCATTAAATGTATTTAACCTCTTGAAATTAAAACAATGTTTTGGTAACGATATTGAAATTTTGATTGTTTCTAATCCCCTATATCACATTTGAGAAAATCGATAATCTTTATCAACTAAAAAAATTGAATCGACTTAATTTGATTTTTTATTTTCTTATGGAGCTTTTTAATTTTTCGGTATTACATTTTCTTATTAAAATTTAATTAACGTACTTGTTAATATCTAATAACGTTAGAGCTATTTTATAAAATGGGAAATACCAAACAAGAGATATTCGAGCTCATATCTGTGCAAAAGTTCATTGACTCTAGGCCTGGCACAAGAATTTCCATACAGAAGGAAAAGGAAAAACTAGAAAAGCTGAAAAACCCGAAAGGTCGTCGCAACATGCATTTTGAAAGGCTCTCGTATTAATTTTAAATAGTTTTCAGAGCGTGAATTGCAAGAACCGAAAAATATCGCTGCGCCATGCAATACTCAACGACTGCTTCGACAAGAACAAAACGCAAAAAACCAGATAGGGCTGGAAAACAAAGCAGGTGAAAATTGGAGAAACCGATATTTCGGGCATAAGGACCTTCCGTCGTCTTAGCCAAGTCGAGTGGGAGTAATGTCTCATTAGTAGACCAGTCTTTTTGTCACCTAGATACTCAAACTTCAAGTTTTAATCGATGCACAGTCGACGGCTTCAGTTTACTGGGTTTTTTTACCTTTTTTTTCTTTTGTGGCTCCTGCTTTTCATTCCTCGGCGAAATTTAAAAAACGAACGAACTGCTTTAAAAATCACTACTCGATAAAAGAAATAGTCGTCTCTCAAATATTTTTATTCCTGAAATGTAAAATATACAGAATTTATTTTTAAATATTTATATTTAAGACCGGCATACAAACTATTTCTTTCTACCCAAACCAATTCAAAAGTGCTAGACTGATAAATGATCCTAATTCCTGGAAATATCACTGACAGATCAATATTATTAATTAACACTACTTTTTTTGGCTGACGACCTTCAATCCTGATGAATCACAGGCTTTAAGGAAATAATGCTTACTTAGAGGATTAATGCGCTGTGTCAAATGACACGAAACTTTTGTTTGTGTTGGAATTATAAATTATTATTGCGGTGGTATGGTCACCAAAAAAAAAGGTTCAAGACAGATTTTATATTCTGAGTGGGAATAAATTGCCACATTTCTTATTAAATCACCAGTAGTTTCACAAAAAAATAGCATTTTTCAATTTAACAATGTATGCATATATCTCCTTAATTATTGAAACGGTTGAGGAATGAAAATAAATGAAAATAATATAGTGGCATTTTCCCATCACTATTCAACACTTGCTATCGACCAAGAAGCAGTTTCTCCCCTTAAACAATTCTAAAAGGAAGTCAGTGGGTACAAATACAACATATTTGTCTGGTAATAAATCAATTATAGTCCCCGAAGTCACACAAACGTCACTCTGCTCTACCATTTCCTGTCTATTTACTATTTAGGTGTCTTTTAGATGCACCGAAGACGACTATCTGAAGCCAATTTACTCGTTGCCAGTGGCGTGTTATACCAAAAGAAAGCGATGGATCAATTAAAAAACCGGAAAAGATGAAAGATTTGTTTTTGGTTTGAAGTCGGGAAGTGATCAGCTTTGGTGTTATCACTGCCTGTATTGTGCTTTAAGATTTTATATAAAAAAAGTTAAAAATATACATAAAAAATCATAAAATAGAGCGAATTAGTTAAGCAGGAACGACAAACCCCAAAAAAAACAGGAAAAAATAGTTAAAAATGTAGATCTAATGTCATAAAACAATACCAAATACTTAAACAGGAATGGCAAAACATAGAAATAAATCTTTATTTTGAGGTTGGCAAACCTCAGCTTTGGTATTATCATTGCCTTTATTGTAGTTGCAGATTTTCAATAAATAGTTAAAAATTCATCAAATGTAATAAAAGAGAGCCAATTATTTAAATAGGAACGACAAAACCCAAAAATATATCTTTATTTTGAGGTTGGGAAATGATCAGCGTTAATATTATCATTGCCTTTTTTGTAGTTTTAGATTTTTAATAAAAATAGTTAAAAATGTACGTCAAATGTCATAAAAAAGAGCCAATTATTTAATCAAGAACGACAAAATCCAAAAATAAATCTTTATTTTGAGGTTGGGAAATGATCAGCTTTAATATTATCATTGCCTTTTTCTAGTTTCTGATTTTCAATAAAATAAGTTAAAAATGACATCAAACATCATAAAACACAGTCGTTTAGTTAAATAGGAACTACAAAACACAAAAAAATAAAGTTTATTTTGAGGTCGGGAAGTGATCAGTTTTGGTATTACAATTACTTTATATATGTACTTTATCTGTCACCAAAATAACTATTTTTTACTTCATTGGTATCAAAATGAAAATCTTAAGAAAATAAAAACTGCATACCTCTCAGTGGATCTGAATATTGATATACAATTCTAATTAGATTCTAATTATAAATCATTTTCAGTTATGCTATGCCTAAATGCCAACTAGGGATAAATTGCTGGTTCATGTTTTAATATATAAATTAAATTATTATTATTTCACATTGTGAATTGTAAATTCGTTAATAACCGACGATATAATTGGATTACTATATTCAAATACTCACTGTATACCAAGTGGAAAATGCAAAAGCAAATATAGTTGTTTAAAAATCTAATAAAAATAAAACAGTGCAGCTTATAAAATTTCCCTGTATTTATAATTTATGAAAAGTATTTAATCTTAAAGTACTAAAAACATAGTAAAATAGCAATAAACCCATTCAACATCATTGATAATTAGAAATAAAATGTTTTAAAGTTTATTTCTCATCCCTATTGTGTGATAGTGTTTACAGTGTCACATCAAAAAAGTGTAACTTTCGATTTATGGTTTTTTTGCTTTTATTTGTAGAATAAATCAAATGAATGGATTTGATTTAGAACTCTTCCGAACTAAAAATTCTTTAAAAAACCCGACACAATCTACCTTAATAAAGAAAATTTGGAAAACCCTCAATTTTTCTCCAATCTTCAATAATACAAAATTGATCATTTTATAAAGGTATGTGAAAAGTAAAGTATTTTTCTTCCTTGAAATAAAAAAAGCGAGGAATTGTTAAAAAAATTTAAAATTTAATTGCGCCAATTTTGAAATTAATATTTATTAAATCTTTTGAAAGTATAACGTCCCCCTTAGAATGAAAAAGTTACTATAGTTTTTAAAAATAGCAAAAAGGTAACTAATTATAGAACCTTTTCAGAAAAAGTAGTAAACAAGATTATTGATTTTCTAGAAACTAATAAATTACTTTGTCCTAATCAATATTTTTCGAAGCAGTAGATTCCTAAAAATCAAATTAGACATAATCAAAAATACATAATAATGAAACATTCGTTTTGGTTATCTTGAACTTCAACATTTGACACTGTTTGTCACGATATTGCACTTACAAAATTATTTAATTAAGTAAAATTATAATAATATTATTATAAAATATGCGAACTTTATCATATTTTTACGATGATATATATATAGTAAAACATTTTAAATTTCTAGGCAAAAATATTTATAATAATAGTTTCATTTATCATCACAGATTAAGTTAATAAAAATCTATGTTGTTTTCTTTAAATAAATTTTAGTTTATTTTGAAAAACGAAAAGTATTTTTTGAATATCAATACGATTATAGAAAAAATATCTACAGTTCAAGCACTAAAAATACTAGAAGCGGCACATAAAAGATACATCTTTCCAACATTCTCCAAAACGTCAAGAATATTCTGGTAAGGTCTATAATTTTCTGAAACTTTCTAGAAAGCAAGAAATGAATAAAAATGGGAAGAAACTAACAGAGGAAGAGTAGTGAAGTTTAATTTAAGCGAAATAATTTCACTGTTATTCACGTTAATTTGTATATTTTTTTTCAGTTTTCTGAAGTTGTTCCATAATTAAAGTTACAAGTGTTACAATAAGTATTTTATTAAACTAACTGTACCAAAATTTACGATGCTGTTAAATATCTTTCAACGTACATTTCGTTCGAGACATTTTTTAGTAAAAAGATTTTCCATAAATATTATCCTCTAATTACTCTTCTTTTGAATCTCTGTGATTGTTTTTAGAAGTCAATTTAAAATTTTCAAGGGGCGACATCAACTTTAAAAGATTAATTAACTACACTTTTGAAAAAATGTAATTAAGATACTCAACAAATAATATAACTGCGACACCCCACTCGCATTTTTTAACTTCCGAAATAAAAAGGGAAATTTTTACAAAAATAATTTCCTCTTTGAGAATAATTCTTATATTATTCATAGTAAATTGCTTTTTAATTTTATTCAAGATCAAAATTTTGACAGTGCAATGAATTTATGAGTACAACGCGATGTTGCCAGGTTCATGTTTTTTGTTTCATTTAACCGGCAACAATTGCACCCCTTTTTATACAGGGTAAGTCATAAGGAACTTTACATTCTTCTACAATATACAAAGTCCCTCAAAATGTCACGTGACCATTAAAAAGTGTATCTCCCTTTCTTTATTAATATACTGGGTGAATCAAACATCAGATATTTTATTTAACACAAGAACAAAATATTTTAGTAGATGCCTCTTAGAAATGTTATATGTAAAATGTATCTGAAACTTCCTAGAATTGTATGCGCATGTTTCTAACCACACAAGTTAAATTAAAAAAAAAAATTATATCGACACTATGCAGTTTAATCCCGGTTTTTGGTTTACAAAATTTGCGATACAATAAACTTCATCACCCTGTAGATCTTCAATTCCTCCATTTGGTCGGCAACTCTCATTCTCGTTACGTATATTATAGTCGAGCTTTCGTAATATTTCAGGGTTTGACAGTAATTTGCCTAAGCTGACCCGACAACCAATCTTGTCGAACTTTCTCGAATGTAAAGAAGTCATCCATCAACGTTGAAGGGCGATCCAAACAATGAACCCGGCTAATAAATTTCAACACTTCATTAACTATTACTTTAAATACTTAATTACCAAAGCAATCGGGAACTGCGAGCTCCCGACAAATATTAACATCGCCGCGATTATAAAATTACCAATATTGTAAAAACAAATAATTAAAAATTTAATTAACTGTTTCAACCCTTACTTTGTGGAATTTCTCCATAAAACATATAAAAAAGATGAATTATACTTATCTTGAATTGAATTGAATATTCCAAAGCTATTTATAAATATCTTTCTCTGATTAGGTTTGGCTAAATTGCAATATCAAAGAGACAGACTTCTTATAAGCGTAATTGACTTCATACCAAACATTTCAACCAATCATTATCAAGCAATTTGTACAGTATGATTTTTTGCTGTAATATTCTACTTTTCCTAAACAAATTGGATAATATATAGGTATTTAGTCTAAAAGGCAATTTAAAATAATTCAACTTTCCAGTTTTAATTGTCAATTCACTACTATATACTGATACTGTTGGTTCAATTTTTTATTATTAAGTGTAGATTTGTGTTTAGTGTCGATGAGGTGTTTTGCGTAATATGACTTATCTGGTTGTTTTAATCTATGAGATCGAAAGTGTTCACAGTACCTTATGTTAAAATTTCTAAGGGTCTGGCCAAGATAGTTGGCGTTACAATGCGAACAATTTAATACCCGATTTTCTTAATTTATTAATTTAAGGTTTTACGTTTAATAGAAATGACCCTACATTATTTCTTACTTTTAAAGATATTGTAAAAGATGTAATAGTTCTGTATGATTTATAATATTTAGGTTGTTTCGGAAATAAATGGTTAATGGCAACCAAGATAACAGTTTACTTTTTTTGATAGTTATATCTAAGAAATTTATAGACTTGTTCTCTTCAATTTCAACGGTATATTTTATTTTTGGATATAAATTGTTAATAAAATTCAAGAACACATCCAATTGTCTAATTCAAAAATTTTTTATGTACATATAATATACCATAAAAATGATATTTAACATAGAACTCATTTATATTTTATTTTGAAAGTTAATGAAAATCCGACATTAGGAAAAATTAAACTGAATTAATCTTTTAAAGTTGATGTTGCCTCGAAATTTTTAAATTGGCTTCAGAAAACAATCATAGAGATTTACGTGAAGAGTAATTAGACGATAACGTTTATGGAAAATCTGAAAAAATGTTTGAAAGTGAAAAGGTTCTTTTAGCAAAAAAATGCCTCAAACGGAATGAATGTTGAGAGAAAAATATTATTTAATAGGAGAAAGCTGGCAAAGCTAATTAAATGAAACATACGCACTCTTGCCGAGATAAAATAAAATATAACTATTATTATTATTTTTTAATACCACAAAAGAAATGAGTTCCTAATGGAAGTATTTAATATGAAATAATGCAATGTACACTTCAGTGAAAACCAGACCTTTCTATAATGATTCTTATTATAAAAGCTATATGATGTTAAAATGTGGACAAATATAATGAAACACCCGGTATTATAGAAAAATATATCTATAAATCATACAAAAAACTTCAAACCTACCAAAAATATGACATTTTAACAAATCCTGTCAGCATTGATCAAATAACAAAATTGTTTAAAATTAATTCAGTTTAAACCAGTTAAAATACCTTTTAACAAACTTTTAGTTCTAATACCTGCAAACTCAGATTCACATAGTCGCAGTTTCTCGCCAAAAACTCCAAAGTAAAGAACTGTCTCTAGTCGCAGTTGCCCTTCACTTACTCTCACTCAGGGCTCATTAGTAAAATTTAAAAGTAGTGATACGCAGTGATTTATTAAAAAGGTGAAACTTTTTTCATAGTGAGCTGGAAACCGTCATGGTGTAAATATTTGTAGGTAAAGAGAAGATTTTAAGTTCCTTAGGCAGAAATGTTAAGGAGTAAAAGAATAATAATAAACGACCAAATAACCGAGAGAAAGCGTAATAATATGTCCCCTCCATTACTCCCTACTTTCTCGAACTCCGTCTCATGGATCCGTTTGTGGGATTAAATATTTTCTCCGAATCTGTATCAATGTTTTCTTAGTCCTTTTTAATAAAATCAATAAAACTACTCACGTTACCATTTATTTCTTGATTGGCTGGAAATAAGTGTTTTGGAAAAAGATTCACATATATTTATTATAGAATATACAGTCCCGTTTATTCCTTTTTCATTTTACTCCTAATATTTTTATTACTGCAGCATAACGACAAAGTTAAATAAATACAAATGCACTAAAAAAACATGAATTTTATAATAATTCCCGCTATCTGCTGTAATTATCATAATCTGTAGACTCTCTCTCTAAATTTTCATAAATCCCGTTGGAACAGTGGAACGGCCCTGAAGGAAAACACTGCGCTTTGGGCGCAAAAAAGCCAATAATCCCTTTCAATTCATTTTGTTTTCCATATTCATCGTACTGTGCGAATTATTGAATCGGAACGTTAAATTTTTTAATTTTCGATCGGTATTGTGCTTTCCATGCGGTTCTCGATAATACAGTGTCAAATAGAACTACGCTTTTTTCAGCTTTTTGAAAAAAGTTGTTAAATCAATGCGGATTTTTTTGTTTAATTATAAAGTTTAAAGTCGTTTTTATGCAAAAATGACACCAACATTCCGAATTATACGAGTGGTTTTAAACATAATGTTTCAAAATGCTTAAAGTATAAAATAATTAGTTTCTTGTGTGACTCATAAATTTTTTTTTTAAATTGACTCCAGGGAAACGACATTAAATTTATTGTTTATCCATTACATTATGTCCGTTATATATTCCAATAAAATATATGACTTTTACGCCAAATATTTTTCTATTTAATGCCACGTTAATTAATTTTTTGTCAGACGCAATAAAAGATTTGACATTGATATGGAATTCGTCTAAATCGAATAATAATAGAATTCTAAGAAGTATCATCGCAGAAATAAAATTAATTATACTGTGTACGATAAAAATTTGAACGGTTGAAGAATTTTTTTTTATAGGATTTATAAACGGAAATACCGGACAAGCATTGTTATTGTGACAGTCAAAATATAAACCGCATTTTTTAAATTATACAAGTCCATATTTAAAAATTACCGTGTTATTTATATAGTGTATCCCACAGATTTAAGAAATGTTTATCATTATTTCTTTAGCTTTGAATTATTAATGAGTTGTATGGAAGAATGTTGGCCAATTATTGGTCAAATCTAATATAAAAGTTTGATTATAAATAAAAGTTTTTTTAATAGAAATAAAAGAGTCAACACCTCACATTGTGTCTAAAAAAATTTCTCAATTTTTCGTTTATTTCCTATTCAAATACCAATCAAGGTCCCTGCAAAACCAGAAGCATTCCAGAACAAATGCATCTAAGGAGGGGATGGTATAAATTTTATTTGCAAAGGCCAAGGCCACAGTAAAAGACCCGGAAACCTAACTTGACTACTGACAGTTTTCCGAACATTCCCAAAAACGTCAAGAATATTCTGGTAAACGTCTAGAATTTTCGATAAGGCAAGAAAAGGATACAAATAGGAGGAAAGTAGAGAAGTGTCAATGTACGACGTGAGCCAACAAGTATCACTATTACTCATGTTAGTAATATTTTTGGGGTAGTTTTGGGAAGTTTTTCCTGTTAATAAAATTTTAAATTCACACAGTTACAATCTACGATTTGAAAATTTGCTCTGAAACACTGTAGACATTTACATTTTACGCTCCATCTATATTTTATCAAATGAAGTTTTTCTTGTGATGGTATTAGAAAAATTAAAAAATAATTCTGCTTTTCTTTGGAAAAGTAAATCTAAGACTTAAAGTTATTCTTATTATTAAATTTAGAGGCCTCGGCTAGCTGGGCTATTCGGCCTCTATTTTACTTCTTTTTTCAGACAATTATGAATTGTGTTAATTTCCTTTGATTGCAAATTTGAAACGATTTAAGGCGAATTTGTTAAAGTAACAGAATTGACTTTTTAATTATTTCCTGTTAATGTAAAATGAAATGTTTTTAGAAAAACCCATTTTCAAATCGTAGCGTAAATTTTATCTTCAGTAAACTCTTAGGAAGAATCTATTCAGAAAGTAGTAGTTTTTATAATTCAAATTTAATTCAATTTGATATAAATAGACAAAGCTTTGCACATTTCCTTCTGCAAAAGAACTTGCAGGATCAGCTCCGCTGATATCAATTATATATTCACAGAATCTCTAAAGATTTATTACACAATATCTCACTGAATGAAAATTACACCCAGAATGCGCTGACATTGACTTAGGAGAACAGGAAACTTAAACCGAATTGTGTTGAAAAATAAAAACACCGCCTTATCTCATCAACCATTAACGATACACATCAATAAACTCGAGACTATGAGAATCAGCGTTCTTCCTAAAGAACCATATAATATTCCAGACAGTTTTTTTTTGTGTTACTTTTGTCACGGTGTCGCAGGAAATACGGCCTTATGAGATTTTTAGAGAAAAAATTCGCAAAAAGTACACTCCGAGCGAATATTGCTTGATTAATTTTAATTTGAAATTTTAGTACATCATTTCTTCAACCAATTTTTCTTCCTTCTTCATAATTATATATTCATAATTAGTTTACACAAAAGTTTACTTTAAACATTTACTCGAAAATTTATACGTGGCAACACGTAAAGTAGTTTCAATAATTCAGTGAAAAATAGTGTTTTGTTCAAATCAAGAATACCACGACACAAATTAAACGAATCCACGATGTTTTATATCAGTGTCCCAAAGATTGTTGGAAACGTGTAGTGTATTACTTGAAAAAATTAGTGGTAGAAATCGTTCCGATATATAATAATAATTGCCAAGAATATATTTTTCACTCTTCTACATCTCCTGTAATCAACCATTCTAAATATCCAAGTGTACTAAAATGAAAACGTTTAAAAAACATTGTTTATACTTGAGTGAGTTATCGATGTTACCGACTTTAGTTGATTTTCGTTTTGATAGATCTAAAACTTTTACATAGTCCATAAACATGTGCATTATTTTGGCAAATACCTTGTATTTGTGACACTGTTTCTGTTATTTTTGTTATTACAATTATTGTACTATTTGTTAATGTTACTAATTGTATCTATATATCTGTAAATTATTTTTTTAGACTAATTTAAGTTAATAATGATATGGAATGTTTTACTAAACTCATAAATTGATTTTGTGAGGTCATCAGCTGTTAAATGAAGAACTATTAGTTCACCTTGTATACGTTTTGTGAGATGCTTGTGGAGATACCAGCATGAGAACTTGGTTAAATAATAGAAGCTTAGTACATAATTGCAAACAAGAACAAAATCACTCTGTGTGCATGCAGATGTTTGCTACTTTTGCACTGGACTGTTATATTAATTGGAATTTTTAATTAGTTTTTTTATTTTCCCATTATATCATTCATTGTTTATACAATGCGTTCTTGTGATTTTATCTAAATTAATACCAAATAAAAGTTTTATCTGCAAATCAAGAAAATATAAATATGGAGATACGGAAATGCTTATGAAGTTCAAAAATCTAGTAGTAAAAAATGGTTCGTTACATTTAATACACAATAAAAGCCGTATCATTTATATATTTTCACATTTTATGGTCCTCCTAAGCTGGATCCAAGTCAAACATTTATTTTCTTTTAGACTTTTATAGCGAACAAAATTAAATTGAAATATATCGCTCTTTAACAAATGATATATGTCATAACGATATTTTTAATTACTTAAATAAATAAAAAACTTTTGTTCAAATGTAATTATTTCTCTTTCACCATAAATTATTTCGACTTAATAAATTGTATATCATTAATTAACAGTTAGAGTAAGTAATTGAGTTAGAAGTTTTGTAGGAAATAAATGAGACTTGTTTCTGTATTCAAAGAAACTGGTTAGATGATTAATGAACTAATATACACATTTTGGTAAAAAATACTTGTTTTTAAGAATTGGCAAAATTATTTTAGTACTGACCTTACGACCTAAATGTAATTTGTTCATATGCGCTCAGGGTGGTCTTTAAAATCTCACTGTAAATAATTCATTTAAACGCAAATGGAGGTATTGTACTAACTTCAGGTGTTCGAAATTCAAACATAGAGTTTTTTCAGTACCAACGAGTGGGAATGATTTTAAAAGAGAAATTAATATAATAAAAAATAAAAATAATAACAGCTAAAAAATAGGAGACATTTCAAACGAAATTTAAAAAAATGTATCTCGTACAAGATCTTCTACAATATTTTTTAAAGTAAGAAATAATGTAGGTTCATTCTTATTAAATGTATAACATTAAACTAATAAATTTAAAAAACCAGGTATTTACAAACTAAATTGTCCGGATTGTAACGCCATTTATCTTGGTCAGACCCTAAGAAATTTTAACATAAGGTACTGTGAGCTTATAGATTAAAAAAGAAGAATATTACTGTATTTATTGCTTAATAATGATTGGTTGAAATGTTTATAGTATGAAGTTAAGTATGCTCTTAAGAAACCTGCCAATCTTATGTCACTCTTTGAAAATGCAATTTAAGCGAAACCTTGGTCAGAGACACATATTTAAACATAGCTTTCTAATACTGTGATAATTCGACTTTAGTATAATTTATATTTATTATGGATAAATTCCACAAAGTATGGTTTTAAACAATTAATGTAATAATTTTTCTGTTTAAAACTTTTTCGATTTTGAACGTTATTATTTATTTTTGGCTGTGACTGTACGAAAATGTGCAGCTATTTTTAAAAGCTGACTACTTTCAAGAGGGACTTGCACCGATTTTCCGATTTTTTTTTCAGTTCGTCCTTTGCAAGGTCTTTCGTTGCATATGGATATCTATGATGTACGAGGCCAAAGGTTGATGAACTTTACTGACGTTAATTTAAGGGTTAGCCGCTGAAAATATTGCATCGTCTACAGATAAAATTTTAGTTGACAGTGTCTTTGTTAAATCTCTTGTCGTGAAGAATCTACTATTTTTGAATAACCTCATTAGTTTGTTAGTTATTTGATTATAATGGGGTTATTATTAAAAATATTTTTAAAAATATTTATTCATATATATATAAAATTAATTTATACATATTGAAATAGAATAATAACGTAAATTATTTTTTGTACCACACGTTGGGTGGAACTAATTGTAACTGAATAATAAATAATGTGAATTTATAGGTTTTGTGATTAAAACTACTTATTATTATCAATATTAAAATCAGGTAAATAGCTGCACAGTTGTTGTTGTTGCAAACAAAAATAAAAATTTGAGGTTACGTTACAATAAAAATTTACATTTCTCAAGCTTAATTTGCAAAAAAAAATGTATTTTTAAATTTTACAAAATTTGTTGATTATTATAAAAGTCTCTTTCTTTTGTGAATTTTCCTGAGATTTTGTATTTTTGTGAAAATATCGGCTTTTTCTGGATAATATGGATTTCCCACAGAAAACACGAGGTTTTTTTAGGGAAAAAGAACGGGTTTACTAAACGCTAACTGTGGGGAATTTAAATGTTGCATTTATTTATAATTTTATATAAGCTATTTTAATATTCGATTAAATATTGATTTACCATCAAGATAAACTCTACTCAGGGATTTTTTGTGTTTATTTCTGTTTTTGATTTTAATTCAATGTTTTATTTCGAAATCATATTTTTTTAATTTTATTTTAATTATTAAATTTACGGCCAATTTTCATTTCTTATAATGCAAGAAATGAATCCAAAATGGATCAGGAATCAAAATCGAATATTGAATAAGGCAGAAAGAATTGCATGTAATGGATTTATTTTATTTTGTCCACATTATTGAGCAGTTTTTAATAGTTTCTCATATAGTTTAAATTTATCAATTAAAAAAGTTAATTTTGGTATTTTGTTTTTTACAGGTACGTTTAGACTTCGAACGCATATGTATGTAAGTATATTTTTGAAAAACTTTTGTACTAAAACTTACCAAGGCATCTCTATTGGATTTTTATTATTTATATATTAATATTTATTTTATATTATATTAATTCATATTTTCGTGCTTGTGGTTGGTTTATCGACATATCCTCACTTAATTTCTCCCTCCTGCTAGAGAAAATACAATAAAAACAATATTCATATTTTCTGTAAACATATTTTTGCCTCTCCTTTGGTCACCACCTTGAACACTTCATTCTCGCTTAATATTTATGAATGTAGGGTATTATAAAGTAAGAAATGTAAGATTTTTATAACACATTGTCTCTCCCACGCGCGGTGTTCAACTGCCACTTTTTATTCCACCATAAACATTATTTACCCGACCATAAGCAACAAGGTTGTACAAAAAAGGCATTAAGAGAATACTAAGAAGTGAGACATAAATTTATAAAATTTTCAATTCAAAAAGAAACCAATTGTGCAACATATCTGCCTGAATGTAGGAGGAAACTGATTCAAAATACTGGAAAACAATAGAACATTACTTGATGATTTCGTCAATTAAAAACATAAGGAAATCTCTGCATTTCAATCCACTTACCTGATTTCCAGTTATCTTCAGGTATCTCAATACCATTTCTAAAGACAGTAATCCGTAAACCGACACCGAAAAGAAAAATAAAACACTTCCGTAAACAAAACAAAAACCTTTCTTGTTATTCTTGTTGTATGTTTGCTCTCTTCTTATTAGGGAACTTTTCTTATTGGGCTTTGGCGCCGGTGTCCGAAAGAAACGGTGGCGGGAGTCTTGGAAAACCAAACAAATTACAAACATCTATCATCTAAGTGGAAAGGCAAACAGTGTTAGAAAATGGCCTTGTTTTAAACGTCCGCGGGTTTAATCTTCGAATCTGTCCCAGCAGTTTTTGTACGCGCTAGAGATCTGTCTGGTTGAATTAGAATTATTGCTGAATGCTGAGTTAGCCGGTTTTCTTAGCGAGTTTTCGTTTTTAGATGAGCTCCCGGTTCCAAGCGATAGTCCAGAAATTGCTATTACTTTATTGGTAATGTAGTGAAAATAACATTTCGAGATATAATTTTGTAAAGTTCATTTGAAGATATTTCGTTGACCTGCCACTTGCATTTAGGGAACTATTAGTAAATCCCTCGGTAAGTGGTCGATAATCCAAGCAAATTAGTACAGGATTACTGGAGGATTATTTTGAAACTGAATTTTAGTTTATTGATTGTGAAAGTAATTCATTTTGTATTTATTATGTTTTATTTTGTAAACATTTTTTGAAAAATTAAATATCAGCGCTTGAGCATCACTAGTCACTAAATTCCTGACAGACATTCAAGTACGACCCTGTTGCTTTTTACTTTAAAATGAAGAATTTACAAGTTTAACTAATGGTACTCTCCAAGCAGATGGTAAGTCAACGAAATATCTTGAAATCAACTTTACCAAAAAATTGTGTTGTGTTTGGACTTTGCTTCAGCTTTGTTGTTACGGATCCCTTTAATGTAGTTTTCAGTTGTATAACCAGCCTCTTATCATTTCTATACCAAACAATATAAAAAATAATTTTTGATTTCATTGAATCTGATTGGAGTCCCCCAGCTTGTCAATTTCATTTATAGAAAATATAATAAATTGACAAGCTGGGAACCCCATCAGGAGTATTAAGAAGTAGTCACATGATATTTTATTCAAATATGAAAATATTTTGGCTTATGTAAGTCTCTCCGTTACTAAGAACATTTTTGTAAATCAGTTCATTTATAAAATGATTTTATTGACTTTTAAGTTTAACTGAAAATATAAATTTAGAAAGAATAAAATTTTAAATTAATCAGTAAGTAATTTAAATAAGGTTCTCCATTGGGCTCAAATGAGGTATAGTGGATTAACCAAAAAAACTTAAAATCTTTACCACATAATATTTATTATATAAATTGAGACCACTATTTGTGACACTCAAGAGTCATCTTCAAGTCTACAAGGACAAAAAATTTAAATAATACATTAAATTTTTAAGCACAACAATCTATAAACCTAAGTTAAATGAGTAGAAACGGCAAAATTAAATGATTGAAAGTTAAACTAAGCTAACATACAGTATTAGTAAATGAATAATTAAGAACATTTTACAATAATAAAAAATTAAAACTTTTTAGTAGTCAATTTATAGACTTGTGATATTCATAATATATATATATATATATATATATATATATATAACTGGAAATTGCAAAAGTTTTAGTTCATTGTAAAGTTTCCTTCAATTTAAAAATAATACGATACTATTAAAACAAAAAAAATGTACCCTGCGATTTTTTCTAAAAACTAAATCCTCAAAAAGTTTCCATGGGGTAGCACTGTGATTTTTTTAATAATTAAACTTTCACTTTTGTACTAATTTACATCTTAAATTTAGGATTTAATTAATCTATTAACGTGATAAAGTGCGGAATAATGACAAACTGGGCAATGTTATTAATTAATTTCATATTTTTACCGGTTGAGCAACTGCGAAGAGAGAATTCTTTATTTTGGAGCTTGTGGCGATCAATTGCGACTTTGAGTTGAAATAAAGAGAAGGGACGACTGATAATGGCAAAACGGGACCAAATACTCCTAACTACCAAGCCTTAACCTAACCGATCAAAACTACAATTACTACCACAAGGATGTATACTTAGCACATCTTGTTTTTTTTTTATTGACTCCATTTGTATTTAAATTTGTTTTCAGATCTCTATTAATGGAAAAAATGGTTTTCTGTTTGTCAAACATAATTAAATATTTATTCTGTTCCAACACATAATCGATTGAAGTATTTCCACCATTATAATTTTAAATTATGACAAAATCATTTATATTCGTCTTTTGTAAAGATGAGCCCACATAGGCGCAGAAATAAATCATTGAAAAGAATTTTATTGATCCATTTATTATTATTATCATTACCATTAACATTATTATTATTATTATTATTATTATTATTATTATTATTATTATTATTGTTATTATCATTGTTATTATAACTATCATTATTGTCATTATTATCAAATAAAAATTGTGCAAATGTATTAGTGTTACCCTGTTTTATAATTTTTTTAAGGTCGGTTGTCTAATTTTAAATAATTATTGACTTATCTATTCAAGTAAGAAATCATTCCAACTATGAATAAATTATACAGGGTGGTATGTTACTTGTGGCATGTTAAATTATGTGTTAATGTACAAATGAATCACCATTTATTTAAATAGTCATGACGTGTAGTTTTCAATTTCTAATTCTATTAAAGTTTCTTAACAGTTAATTATTTTTTAACATGGAAAATGGGCATTAAAATCTCATTTAAAGTATTCCTAATACAAAAGAAAATTGTAATGAAATGATTAAAAATATAAAATGGTTTCTAGTAAATGAATTTTGTATTTTAATATTTAATTTTAAATTATAATAATAACTATAAATCATTTTACATGCTAGTTTTTGATAGGATTATTGTTACTATTATTCTTAAAGATTTTAAATTGAGGGATTTGTGGGTTTTCAATGTTGATTTCAGTACCGAAAAACTAACCCGCCACTGGTTGCTCGTATAAATGATTAATTGGTATGTAGGTGAGGTGAGTCGCCTGGGAAAGATTATTTCTATAATTACCAAGTTATATTCGATCCTATACTCAATCAATTTCGGATATACAAATGATAAAATAAATATGAAAATGGTAATAACCCGAACCTAAAAGAAATTGCTCACAAAAACATGACTCAATAAGGATTAATTGGGATCCTAAAGAATAAACCGATAATCAGGCAGAACAATTCTAAAACTAAAAGATAAAAAAATATTGCGAAGGAATCAATTTTCTGCTGAATTTTTTTTTATAAAGAATACAAATAAGTATCTAAAGGTAAAATGATCTCTTCAAGAATGAATCAATTTCGATCATTTGAGATATAAAAAGATGCATATAAGAATAAGTTGATTGTTTTAGAATAAATTAATTTCCTGAAAATTACACTAACCACCAGAATATTAAATTAAAATCGTAAGGGATAAAATGATCTTCGGAAAGTTAAAATCAGTATTTGTACTACAAACAAATAGTTTAAGTGACTAAGTTGATCGTCTGAAGAATAAATTGATCTCGTAAAAATAACACCAATTGCCAGAATAATAAATTAAAATTCTAAGGGATAAAATGATCTTCTGAAAGATAAAACCAATATTTAAACCATAAACGGATCTTTGAAAAAGTTAAGTTGATAGTTTGAAGGATAAACTGATATAAAAAGATTTTCTTTGAGATATAAAACTTGTTTAAATGATAAATTTAGACTTTTTTAAAAATGAATTGACAATGTAAAGAATAAATTAATATAAATTATATTTTTGAAACTGATTTCTTGAAGATCAATTGATCTGAAGGAATTAAATTTTAACTGATCTCAATAATAAATTGATCTTCTAAAACGTAAATTGATCCCCTGAGGAGTAAAATTATTTTCTGAAAGTTAAAATATCTCTTGTACGATCTATGGATCCTAAAGAATAAATTGATTTCCTGAAAAATGAACAGACTATTTAAGACTGAGTTGATCCGCTGTAGAATGATTTCATCTACTGATAGTTAAACTAATTTCCTAAAACGTTACTTGGTTTTTAAAAGATAGAAGGATCTTAAAGATAAATCGATTATTAGCCCAATAAGTAGAATTTTTAATGAATTGATTATCTAACTGATAAATTGGTTCTTTAAAACTAATTGCCAAAAAATTGATCTAATTTCAGTATTAATAAATCGATATCTCGAAAGATAAGTTGATTTTTCTAAAAGAAAAAAAAAATGATTTTTTGAAAACTAAACCAATCTTACGAAAAATAGATTAATCTGTTGAAAATTAAAATTATTTTTTAAAGTATATATCAATTATTTGAATGATATACAGGTATTTAAGAATAAAAATGATCAATGATTTTTTTAAATTGAACTATTCTCATGAATAATAAATTGAATTTTAAAAATAATAAATTGATCATTTGAGTGATATGCAGCTATTTAATGAATGAGATTGATAAAATGATTTTCTAAAAACTAAACTAATCTCATCAAAAATAAATTGAAATTAAAATTATTTTTTTAATGTAAATATAATTTATTTGAATGATAATAAAAATGATCAATGATTTTTTTTAAATTGAACTAATCTCATGAATAATAAATAATAAGTGAAACTGATTTTTGTTCAATAATAAATTGATCATTGAAATGATATGTAGATATTAGCCAATGAGATTGTTAAAATGATTTTATGAAAACTGAACGAATTGATTTGTTGAAAGTATTGTTTTTATATAATTAGTGGATAAATGAATCAAATTAATAAAATTCAATCTTCTGGAATGTAAATCTCCTGACTAATAAATTAATCTTCTGCGGGATATAATGATCTACTGGAAATTAAATGTCATTAATTTTTGTCGTTAAAGAATCCTAAAATTTTAGTAGGTATGCCTAAGTAGAGGATAGAAATCATATAAACCAATTTAATTATGGATGCCTAATGAGCATATTAAGAAAATTAAGTTAGACTATAAAATAATACCCCAGCGATGAGAGTCACGAAACGAAATTGATCCGTGCAATCGATAAAGTTCATTCTTGGAACGGAGTTAGTAAAGTACGTTTGAGAGAATTATTTTGTTGAAAATCAGAATAGAAATGAAAAAAAAAACATTCGAATTTTCTGCTAGCAATATCAAGTTTATTTATCATTTAACGCAAATGTTATTAATTATAAAATAAGGTGTTACAAAAATTATAGTTGCTGAATACTTTTTGTGATTGCAAGTCCAGTCTATCGATCAAATTAAAATCAACGATTTTTTACTTGGTAATGCAATTGCTTATGCAAATATTACTGCGGGTAGTAAATGACTGCCGGCGATATTTATTTAATGGTCTTTGATTGGCGGATATTTACATTATACGAGTGAATGCTTAAACATGATATATTTCAATTAATTATGTGGTGTTGCGTTCTTAATTAAAACAACTTCTGTTAAACCCGTTTTCTTTTCAATTAAATGTCAAATGAATATCATCGATGAATGTAATTTTCTAATAATTCGCGTTGATTTTGTATTAGAAGTTGGCTTTTGTATCTCTGAAAATGTCAAATTCCTAAAGGAAATGTTGAAAGTTAGTAACGCCGATCAAATTTATAAAATAGTATTGATTATTTTTGAAGAATTTAAATCGATAAATTTTTTTACACTGGAAAACTAGTTATCCTGATACCACGCCATAAATAAACTAAAATAATTTATTATTAAATGCATACATGGCTTCAAGGAAATATTATTTATATAGCCTCGTGGAACTTAGCCAGGATTAATTGATTTTTGTGAAGATATCGAATAAGGTTGCAATTAAATCGGTTTATCTAGTCGTTAAGATGAGATCTGGTTTTCTCTATATAGTCAAAGCTTTCAGGGAACCATTAACAACATTTTTCCATTTAAAAAATTTTATGTAAATCATTTTGCGCGAAATCGCCGTGAATATTTAACGTGGAAAGAAGATTTTATCCTTTAAATCGGTCAGTTTATCCTTCAACACCATCGGTTGATCCTTCGGGATATAATTTATTACCCGACAGATCAATAGATCCTTCATGAGAATTTTTAAATAATTTTATCTTTTAGGATCAATGTTTCAGAAGATCACTTTATTCCCTAGTAGATTAGCTTATTGTTCAAAAGATTAATTGATCATCGAGATCAATTAACCCCTTAAGGAAATTAATAAAAAATTAATTGACGGGATATCAGTTTATTCTCCAGAAGATTAGTTTAACTACTAAAGAAGTTTGTTTATTCATTAATGATTCACTTAACTTTTAGAAACTAATTGCATGTTTAAAGAAATCAATATTTTGTTAGAAGGTTCATTTAATTTTAAAAATAATTTATTGTTCAAGGGTTTAGTTTATTTGTTAAGCTCCTTATTTTTCAGGAAATAAATCAATCAATTCATTTTTAAAAACACTATTTTATATATCAGAATATCATTTGACCATAAAAGCTTACATTTCGAGGAGTAATTTATCTTCCCGGAAATTCTGAAAAAAGATCAGTTTATCCCTCAGGATTTTACTTTGTTATTCTGGCGACTAGTATAACTTTCAAAAGATCAACTTATCCTTTAAAATATTAATATAAACATTTTAAAGATTTATTTATCATTCAAATAATCGTTTTAACTTTCAGAAGATCATTTTATCCCTTAGAATTTCAATTTCTTTCTCTGGCAGTTAGTGTCATTTCAAGGAGATCAATTTATCCTGCAGATGATCAACTTATCATTTAAAAGATTTGCTTATTGTTCAAATAATGGTTTTATCTTCTAGAAAATTCTTTTATCCTTCAATATTTTAATCTGTTATTGTGGATATTAGTATACATTTAAGGAGATCAATTTATCCTGCAGGCGATCAACTTAATTATTTAAAAGATTTGTTTATCATTTAAATAATCGTTATACGTTTCAGAAAACCATATTGTCACTAAGAATTTCTTATTTTGATGATTGGTGTAACTTTCAGATAATCAATTTATACTTCATACGATCAACTGAATTATGGACAAGATTTCCAGAAAATAATTTTGTGTGTCAAGAATTCATTTTTTATTATTCAGACGATAGGTGAAATTTTCTGAAGATTAATGATCAACTCATTCGTAAAAAGATCCGTTTATATTTTAAATGATCCAAATATTAGAAAATCAGTTTATGCTTAGGGCATTTTGTTCATTTTTGAAGTTTATTTTTTGTGTAATTTCTATTAGGTTCTTTTTCAAATTTTCAGTTTGAAAGTATTTATTTTAAATATTATAGCTAAAGTAACTTACTTACTATTCTACAAAATTAAGACTACAACGATAATAATAATAATAATAAAGACAAAAATTTATCTTATTTATAACCAAATCTTTCAGGTAACAAAAATAATGTAAATGAAAGTTAATGAAGAGTCAACTGTGTTTTTGTTTTGCAAAACTTCAAATCAGTTGAAAGTGCCAGTTTTATTTTTCATCGCATAAATCCTGCGAACGTTCCACATGTTCCACAATCTTTTTGCAAATATTTATACACACCCGCAAGTAAAATATTGGAAAACTTGGCCGTATTCCAGGTGTATGAAAATTTAGAATGTGTTTACAAACACCATGTGACACCAACGGAAGTGTTTTCACGACAAGATGTTGTACAGAATTACGGTTCATAAATTTTAATTTGTTTGGCTACATTTTTTAGAAATTCCAATCACTGGATGCGATTTTCTGTCATGTACCACAAAATAGTACAAACTCTTATTTTTATATATACGAATTCATGGCAAAATAAGGATCAATTGGTACCTAAAGAAAATACTGATATTCAGAATGATAAAATTCCCCTCTTTAAAATAGACAAATATTTAATTTATTAATATTTCAAACGAAATTTCAACAGGAATAAACTAATATTAAGAATATAAATTGTTACTCCGACCATATGAAGGAAAATGATTTTATTCGCATGAATAATAAATTGATATTCTGATAAATAAAATGATCCTGTAAAAGATAAGTCCATAATATCAACGATAAACAGATATTTTTAAAAATTAATTGACTGTTCGAAAGATTTGCTTAAGCTTAAATCAATCTTTTGAAAAATAAACCGATCTCTTAAAATTTTAATTAATCGTTAATAGATAAACAAACTTCTATATTAGTTACATTAATCTCAAATATAAATGAAACCACCACTATCAAATTAATATATGGACAATTTAATTTAATATTTCGATGGTTAGAATTATTTTCTAAAATATAAACAAGAATCAGTTATTCGCCTGAAGGATCATTTCATTTCCTAAAATTTAAATTAATTCCCTGAAAAATAAATTGATCTTCATAAAGATATATCAGTCTTATAAACGATATTTTCAAGACTCAGTTGATTATCTGAAATATTTCTATAAAACGAAATCAATCTTTTACAAAATAAATTGATCTCTTAAATCCTACATAGATAAATAAAACTATTTTCTAAAATATAAAAAAACTCATGACTAATAAATTGATATCCTGATGAATAATATTATTTTCTAAAAAATAAATAAATCTTTTTAATAATCAGTTGATCTCTTAAAGACTCGTTTAATCTCCTAAAATATAAATTGATCTTCTCAAAAATAAAGTGATCTTTATAAAGATAAATCAGTCTTATAAACGATAAATAGATATTTTCAAGAATGAGTTGATTTTCTGAAAGATTTCTTTAAAATAAAATCAATTTTTAACAAATAAATTGATCTCTTAAAAATGATTTTTTTGAAATATAAATGAAACCCATGACTCCTAAAAGTTATGTCAACAAACTCTCTTTTTTTTTAAATCTGTTGATCTGAAAAATAATTTTATCTCCTGAAATTTAAACTAATTTCCAAGAAAATAAATTGATGGTCTGAAAGATAAATTGATCTCATAAACGATAAACAAATATTTTTAAAAATGAGTAGATTGCCCAGAAAATTTGTTTAAAAATAAATAAATCTTCTAAAAAATGAATTGATTTCTTGAAAGTTAAATAATTAATGGATAAAGACATTTCTTTAAGAGTTAAACCTGCTTTCTGAAAGATAAACAACACTTAATAGTAACAAATTAATCTACAGAAATATACATTAATTTCTTGATGACGAAATTGTTTTTGAAAGAAATAATAAAAATGATTTTCTGACCTTTTTTTAAATAATTAAGTTGATCATTTAAAGAATAAATTAATTTCTTAAAAGTTACACTAATCCCTATAATAAGATCCTGAGGGATAAAATGATATTTTAGAAGATAAAAGGATTTTTGAAAGACAAACAAATCTTTAAATTGGTCGTCTGAAGGATAAATTGATCTCCTGAAACCTACAATAATCGTTAGAACAACATATTTAATATATTTATACAGAAATTATAAGGGGTGCAACATATATGAATCGCACTGTAATAAATCACATTCAAAACATTAGTAATTTCATATCAAACAAAGAAACGTTTTTCTAAAAAAAAATAAAAAATATGGAATTAGGTCAGTTTAATAAAGAAATTAGCCGTTTAAGAGCGATTAATAAAAATCAAAAAAGCTCACGGCATGAGATTAGCATCGGAACATCATTTATGTGATTAATGACGACAAAATGCAACATTACATGTATACTTCCTTCAAATAAATCAGTATTAGTCATAACATTAAAAAATATATAATTTTATCTATGTGTGTAAAGGGTACTTATTTTTAATGGAAAATAGCGTCGCCAGAGGGATTCGTACTCGGCTCTACGTGTTTGCACAAATTTGTTGTTTGGCACACTGACTCCCCAAAGGCAACATATGAGCCATCTAGCGGCGGAATGTCGTACTATGATACTATTTGCATCCCTGGAACTTTTGGGTAGCACTTCGTATACAGAAAGGGTTATTTTTTCGTAATAATTCCTATTAAAAATAGTGAGAAGCCAAGCAATTTACAAGTACAGAAGAACGATAATGAACAATAATTTACAATACATTTAATAAATTAATATTATGACTATTTGGCTGATAACCATTATATAATATTAAAATCACTGTTCTTGATTCGGAGAATTTGAAAATTAAAATCGCTTTTTCAGCATCTTTGGTAGATGAAATTGTGAAAGAGACACTCAAATTTGCGCTCTAATTTCGGCTCTAGGAAAAAAATCTATGCACCAGGAACAAAGAACGACGGCATCATCTTTCCCTTTAACGCAAAATTCTGAATATTCCGAAAGCCCTGAAATTAATTACAATGTCAAGATGGCCACCAGAGAAAAAGGGAGTAGAAACAGTTAAAAAAAAAAATGAAACTACTTCTTTTTAGGTGCAGAAGTGCCATGACCTATATCACTTTAATTAAAATTCGTGGGCACATGAAAATTTAAGTATCGTGCCACTATTCCGTTTCCCGTAAAGTTAAAAAAAGAAAAAAAAAACAAAAAAAGTTATAGTACAGTTATTATGAACCACGGGAAGGTTGGAGAGTGGCAGAAAAGTGATAATAGTGGATGAGCAAAAAACTAAACAGAGTAGAAAATAAAGTTCTAGTTGGATGCAGATATCTTAATAATCGACCAAACTAGAAGAATGCACAAAATGTTAAAATACAATAGAAAAGGCTTTTCTAGTAGGAAACGTAACATCAAACTGATTGATTTGATCGCCTGAAGGATAAATTGATCTCGTGAGAGCTAATTAATCACCAGAACAATCTTTTCTGAAAATAAAATGATCATTTAAACAATAAATACATTTTTTAGTTGATGAAGTTGATCATCTGAAGGATAGATTGATCTTAACAAAAGTTATATCAATCACACAAAATGACATATTATCTTCTGGAAAACTTCATTAATAGCCATAACAATAAATTGAAATCTTAAGGACGAAATGATTTTTTTTTAAATAAAACGATCATTTGAACGATAAGTATATCTATTAATTGGTTGATTGTTTAAAGGATAAATTGATCTCAAATATTATATTAATCGCTAAAATGACAAATTGATCTCCTAAAGCTTATAACAATAAATTAAAATCTTTAGGAATAACTGATTGTCTGAAAGATAAAATGATTATTTGAACAATAAATACGTCTTTTAAATAGTTGATTGTCTGCAGAATATATTGATCTCTTCAGAAGTAGTTATATTAATCGCCAAAGTGCCAAATTGATCTCCTAATAGTTTCATTAATCGCTGTTAGAATAAATTGAAATCTTGGGGAATAAACAATTTTAAACGATAAATACATCTAAATGATTAAGTTGATCGTCTTAAAGATAGCTTGATCTCGTTAAAAGTAATATTAATCGCAAAAATAATTAATTGATATCCTGAGGGATAAACTGATCTCCTAAAAAGCAGAACATTTATTTAAACGATAAATAAATATTTTAAATGTTAAGTTGATCTTTTGATGGATAAATTGATTTCCTCAAAAGTTTCCTTGATCGTCAGAATAATAAATTGAAATCCTGAGAGTTAAAATGATCTTCTGAAAGATAAAACTATTATTTGAATGATAAACAAATCCTTTAAATGATAAGTTGATCACCTGAAGAATAAATTGAACTCCTGGAAGATACACTAAACGCCAGAATAGCAAATTAAAATGATCTTCTGAAATAAAAAAATTAGAAGCAACCAGTCTAGTTGGATGCAAAAATATTAATAATTCATCAAAGTAGAAGGACGAAAAAAATATTAATATAAAATAGAAAATACTTTTTTAGCTGGTTGTTGAATTCTTAATTATCGATCAAACAAGAAGAAAATAAATCTTTTAATTGATTAAGTTGATCGCGTGAAGGATAGTTTGATCTCCTAAAAGTTCCGTTACTCAACAAAACAATAAATTGAAATTCTGGGGGATGAACTGATTTTCTGAAAAATAAAATGATTATTTGAACGATTGATCATCTAAAGGATAAATTGATCTCATCAAAACTTTCCTGAGGGTTAAAATGATCTTCTGAAAGATAAAACTATTATTTGAATGATAAACAAATCCTTTAAATGATAAGTTGATCACCTGAAGAATAAATTGAACTCCTGGAAGTTACACTAAATGCCAGAATAACAAATTAAAATCGAGAAGATTGAAATGATCTTCTGAAATAAAGAAGTAGAAAAAATCGTTCTATTTGGACATGGAAATCTTAATAGTCGATCAAACTAGAAAAAAGAAAGAGAAATATTAAAATAAAGTATAAAAAACCTTTCTAGTTGGATGCGAAAATCTTAATGATTATCAAAAATGTTTAAAATTACACTTCTTATCGCTGAAGCGCTTAAGATTATTTTTCTGAAAAGTTATTTTGGATTATTAGGAAAAATCTCAATGATTGTTTATCTCGAATAAATTATTTATTTATTGAATTAAAATTCTCTATTTAAATAATACATTTTATAGAGGGTGTATAAGTAAATTACACAATCAAATGGAATAAATCTATTTACGTTCAAGAGTCGAGTTAAATCATTTTTGTAATTAATTATTGCGAGACAATATGGATAAAATTAATATCAACTCAAATAACAAACCATTTATCAATTTCTAAATTAGGCACAAGTAATTCAGAACTCTTATTTGTTTAAACGATTGAATACAATCTACATAAATTATATTATTATTCTTTGACCTAAAATTTTAAACAATTTTATTTTAAATGTAGATCACAACCTCGTTGTTTGTTATATTGTGATATTTGCACGACTAATTGATGAATAATTTACTATATCAAGAAGACTTTTTTGGATTATCAAAATCGAAATAAATTACAGGCAAGTTGACTGTTAGTACAACGACACGGTTCTTTCGCATCTGTTCGTAATTAATCATCCGCCGAAAGTGTATTAATCACTATTTTTAATTAAGACCAACGAAATTCGTCAAATTCCTGTTCGGATTTTCTGCATTTTAGTGGGGTTTCGTTTTTGTTCTTGTTTTGTAATAAATTTGTCAGGTGTATAATAAACTAATGGAATATAACGATTGTAATTGTGCTTTTCTGCAATAAAAAATATATTTGTTCTCTTTATAGTGTAACGGTTTGTTTGCTTAGAAAAAGGCCACGACCCATAATAATATTGGCTACATGGATATAGAGGACAAGATCTATAAATCTAACTCGTTGTTGACATCTATGACGTTTTCCGAAGATTCTTGAAAACGTCAAGAATGTTTTGGTAAACGTCAGGAATATTCTGGTAAGAGTCTAAAATTTTTTTGAACCTTTGAGAAGGCAAGAAAATATTATAAATAGGAAAAAATGACACTAGGAAATGTCAAACCAGCTGGAAACAAATTACAGTCGTTTGTACACGTCTTAATTTGCCATTTCAGTTTGTTAAACTAATATAAGTAACTAAAACAAATATTTTTATTTTCTCTAAACACCAAATAAAAATATTTCTTTTTCTTTTTATTCTTCTTTATATAATTTCAATTTCTAACTGAATCGAATTAATAAGGGACTTTTAAAGTAATTTAGTAGTCCCGTAAATTTTTTAAGAGCTTTTAAATTATTTTCCTTTCTATAATCTTTAATTATTTTAATTCTGCCTGAATCCATGTTTATACGTTGTTGTACTAATTTATTCAATTCTTTGTTTTATTTGATCTTACAATTTTTACGGAATTAGAGATTTAAAATTTACTTCAAAATTTTATATAAAATCTGTCACCACTCTCATCTTTATTCAATGCTTATTTTTTCATTATTATCACTTCTGCTTTTTATAATAATATTCTCTATTCTCTCTTTCTTCTTTTGAACATTTCATTTGAACATTTATTTTTATTTTCTTCTTTATCTACACTATTTGTTATAGGTTTGTCTACTTGCTGGAAATTTACTGTTATTTCTCTTTCTCTATTATCGTCACTTTTTATGCGCGTAGAATTTCTGTTGTTATTACTATTTTGTTTTACATCGTTGAATATTGTCACTAAATCTATTGTAATTTGTATTTTTAGGATAATTATTGTTAAAATTCCAACTTTCAATCTTTAGTATCGTTTATTTTTGTTTAATACACCAATTGTTTTTATTGTTTTAATTTTCATTTCCTGTTATCTATTATCGTTTCCCATCGCCATTTCCTTTGCTTTGTCTCTTTCTATTTTCTCATACTTGGCTTGAATAATTACTTTTTGTTCCTGTGATTTTATTTTTCTTGTTCTTACTTCAAATCTATTTCCATCTGATGATCGTTCATTTGCTATTATTTTCGTTCCTATTTCTCCTATTATACTATATATTTTCTCCTTTGTTACTACTTATTTTCATTATTCTCATCTCCATGCTTTTTACGATCAGATTTTTCTCCCTTTCAATCTTCTCTATTCTCTGTTTTTGATCTGTTACCTGTTCCTTTAATTTTGTATTTTCTACTTTCTTGACTTTCATTCATTAGTATAAGTATACATCTTATCATTTATCTGCATTATATTTGGATTTATCTATTAGAACATTTCTCTAGCTTTAGGGTTTATTTTTTTAATATCTTCGTCTAGTTTAACGTGACTTTCACTAACATATGTTATGTTTTCTCTCAATTCTCGGATATCTATTTTTCTCTATTTCCAATTTTTCATTCTTGTTCTACATATTGTTTAACAACTCTATTTCAGTATCTATTTTGTTCTTTTGTTGCTCTATCTATTAAAAAAAATTTTTCAATTGTTTTCTTATAAGACTCAATATTTCTACCATGTCTCCATTATTTACATTTTATTTGTTTCCTGCTTCTCTTGTAACTAAATTTATTTGTACTACATTCTCATTATCGTTTTCATTTCTATTTTGATTCTTTGGTTCTACTTTTCAAATGAATTTATTACTATTTTCAAAGTTATGATTTGATACATTACAACTTTCATTGCAGTATCGATTTTGTTATTTTGTTGTTCTATCATTTCTAAAATTTCTTTCTCTAATTGATTTTGCTTTCTAAAAATTTCTTCTTCGAAATTCTCTTGAATGTTTGCTTTTGATGATTTTATCCCTTCTTTTAGTTTTATTTCTAGACTTTTAAATTGTTTTTTATTCTTTTAATGTTTTCTTCTGATGGTTTAATTTGTTCCTGTATTTCTTCTACTGATGCTTTAATTTTCTTTTGCATTTTTTAAATTGTTATTGTAGTAGACTTAACATTTCTATACTTTTTTTTTCATTTTATTCCTTTCATTTTCCTCTTTCTGTTACTGAATTTCCTTGTCCTATATTTTCATTGTCGTCTTCATTTCTATCTTGAATTTTTACTCTAATTGATTTTGTTTTCTAAAAATTTCATTTTTTGGAATTCTTCTGATGGTTTAACTTGTATTATTTAAATAGTTTTTATTTATATTTTTTTTTTCTCTTACTGATTTCAGATATTTCTATTTAATGTTTAAAAACATTTCGTGTTTTACTTAATACGTAAATACGTACATAAAGGCTGCAGTAAGTTATTGACACGTTCAAAATATAGGATTTTATCGGTCTTCAGATATTTCTATTTTCTGACCAGATTTATATCGTTCGAAAGGTAGAAATGGCTTCTTTTTATGCACGTCTATTAGAGGTAGAAGGTCTACGTATTTAGGGTACGTTTTGGCTTTTATGTCACGCTTAACAGCGTGGATAATTCACGGGGTGTCTTGAAGGGACAACAAAAGCGTTTGAAAGAAATTTGTCACCATTTGTGGCACGGTTAAATAGAAAACCGGTCGTGATTTTTGCGATTTTATCTTCTTCGAATTTATTGCCATAAAATTCGATGTACAAGATTAGGAAAACAGGTAAAGTTTGGTTTTAATTGAGACGCAGATACTTTATGTTTTTTTTCTAAAACTCCGTAATTTTTCACTACCTTGTATATTTAAATAGAAAAACAGTAGCATCATTAACTTCTGAAATGTAAGTAAGTCTTATTAACTTTAGGGCGTGATATTGTACCCATTATTCTTATTACCATAAACCAATCCACCCAAAATATACCCCAAATCGAAAGTCTCTCCCTCACACCTCATAAATCTAGCTATTTTTCCCTCCCTACCCATCCCCTGAGTCCCGAAAATAAAACCAAACATTTCATTTCATCTAATCCAGGAACGGTTCGTCAATAATAATAATATTAATAATAAAAATAATATTAATATTAATAATAATAACGACAATAATAATAATTATATGTGGTAACTTTTACTATATTTTTGTACCTACGATTTCTTTACCCATACATTCTTCTTTTCTTAAATCAATCAAAACTCCAATCCGGAATCCAATAACTTTCCCAAACAAAGCCGTACCTAATTTTTTTTATGATCGCGCTACTGATCTCCCTCTGATGATTCATTAATCAGAAATCCAATTCCGAACGTTCTATAGCAATAAAATTCCTAAAAATAAACTGATACTAACATCGCCACCTCCTCCTCCTCTTTCTCCGATGCGACAACTGTTCCTTCACCCATTGTGTTTTTCTTTCAAATATTTCCCGTCCCTCAAAAGCGTAACTAGCCTCATTAGCCCGGCCAGATGTGAGGACTACAAAGAAAACCGTTCCGGAGTCACACACAGGCCCAAAGGGATCGCTACAGGGTGTCCCAAAGTCAAAGTAAAATAAATGGCATAAAACGATATTGAACCATCACTTAGGTCAATGCACCAAAGGATATTATTAAAATGAAATCAATGGCAAGTGAAGAGAAATTGGTTAAAATCAATTTAGCCACTAGTGTTTTGATATCAAATAATTAGTACAGTATGTGGGAAATTAAAATCAAAACAATTACCTACTAATAAAAATTGTACCCTAAGTTACATTTCTTTACCAGTTACGGTATTCCAAGTGGCCCTGTATATTTTTTTTAACACTTACATAAATGTATAAATTAATGTAAAGTCACTATCGTATCAGACTAAATCAAGGCCACTGTCTCAAAAAACGTTGGCTATCGATGTACAGGACAAGAATTACAAAAAAAAAAATAGAATAATCTAACCTAAATTTATTGATTTTTCTCATAAGAAAAAAAAAGAAGAATTTTCTGGAATGTTCGAAAAGTCAAGAAAAATATATAAATACAGGGAAATTGGCGGTGTGAAGTAGTAATGTGTTAAGTTTGATGCAGGTGAATAAGAGTCGCTTGTATTCATGTTAGTTTGTAATTTCGGTTTGTAAAAAGGCAGTTGTGAAGTTTTTCTGTAAATAAAGTTTCAGGAAAACGTTGAAGGAGTTTCAATGTTTGTAGGTCTCTTCGACGATAAATTCAGGATGATCATTTACTTGTTTCTTCACCCTTTTTATTACAGCCATCAACTTTTTTTCTCTTTCACTAACCAAATACGAAACCTATCCACAAATTGTCTTTGCTATCCTCTAGAATTCCTTTTTTCCATTTTTTTTGGTATACTACCAAATATGCGTTAATTTTCCAAACGAAAATTCTTGCCGGTGAAAAGTTTACATTGTGTTTTCTTCACTTTTTTTATCGCGAGCAACATTTTTTTTCTTTCACTACCGACAAATACTTACTCCTAATTTTCCTCTGGAAAATATTTCCTCTCCTTTTCTTTTGGTACCGTACCAAAAATGTCATTAAATGTTTTTCTTCCATTGACTAAATCCGAAACGTATTGACAAATACTCCTTGCTGTGCTCTCAACTTTTATTTTGGTATACCACCAAAAATTTTCCAGATAGATATTCTTCCTGGTAAACACTTGATATAAGGTTTTCTTGTCAATGGTGCTTGGTATTATTTTGTTAAGTAAATATAAATAAACAATGAATATAACGGCTTCAACTCAGAAAAATTATGGCTAGCTCTTCCATATCAATAATCTTCTGGTAATTCCAAACTGTTCTATTTCTTCATTCTCTGCATCTATTGTATTCTGATGTACGTATTTACAATATTGAATACCACTCTTAGAATTTACTTTACCTGTCAAACACATGGATATTAAAGAAACTTAAGGAAATCCAATATTTTTTGCTTAGCTTTAGACCAATACTTGAGGAGATATACTTTTCCAATTTTGGAGAAAACCCATGTTTAACAAATTAAATAGCATATGTCAGCTATGGAAGGACATTTTATCGAGCAATGTAAGTGAGTGTGGAAGACTTGAAAAGGAAAAGAAAGTAGATCCGATATTTTTTCTTTAGTTTCCACCTAATATTTGAGCAGGTATACTTTATAAGAATTGAAGAAAGCCCGTGTAAAGCAGTTCTGAAAAGCAATTCCATCGAACTAGACAAATTAGAGTGGAAGACCTCAATGAAGAAAAATGAAAAGAAAGGAAATTCGCTATTTTTCCCTTAATTTCAGACTAATATTTGTGAAGGTATACTTTCCAAAACTAGGAGAAAGCACATATGAAGCAGCTTGAGAAAAATATTGCATTTAGCTCTACAAATCAGTTTGAAAGATCTAAAGGAATCAAAAGGAAAATAAAGGAATTCCGATATTTTTTTCCTTAGTTTCCAACTAATATTTGAGAAGGTACACTTTTTAAACCTTGGAAAAAGCAGCTACGGAAGAATTTTCCAACATAAATTATTGTGGAAGACCTCATCAACTTCAGACGCTTGCTATTCTTTGAAGCTATTTCTTTTCATCTTTCAATATTTTCTCACTTATTTTGAGTGTCCATTCGTATCAAACTAGTTAACTCCTTGAGCAAAACAGAAGTTTTTATCTACATCATTATTCAGAATAGTCTTCCACATCTTACAACGTCTACTATAGATACAGAAAAATCATTTAATGATCTTTCAAGCTCAAATCATGATCAAAAACCTTTTCTAGCAAACATTTGTAATATGGCATTATGTGTGAAAATAAACGAAAACGACACCCTGTAAGTTACAAACTTATTCGCTCAGATGAAACATAAAAGGAATTATCTACACTAGTTACAGAGCCGGGGACTCATCCTACTGGTAGGTCTGTTCTTATATCAAAGGTGATGGAGACTCGCTTGCAGATATTAAGGCAGGGCAGTTGGTCAACATATCTATTACACAGAGGTAATTGGCGTCAAAGATGTGGACAATGGAATTGTGAAGCATTACGAAGGGCATTACTCACACAAAATTAATAACAAAGGCTTTTATAGATATTTGCAGGGTATTGGAGAGAATTTTGGGAAAATAATTTTTCATATTAATATAATAAAATTGGAAATTTTAACCAAAAAACAAATCCACTAAAAAGTGTATAGCTTCCGAATCACCCTGTAAAAATAACTGGAAATTGTATGTACAATCTTCAACCAGACTCTAATATCTTCCCATACCCTGAATATTTTAATAGTTTAAAATATTGAGGGGACGCAGTGAATCTTTCTAAAGAAATAATCCCTATTCCTTCAACACCCTTCGCATTATTCCTTTAATAGTTGCATATATTACATTTTACTACCCAATGGATCAACAGAACTGCATGGGTACATTTTTTGCCAATTTTTTTACCCTAGTTTTTAAACGATGATTAAGAAACGATTACAGTAACCAGGTGATTGAAGTTAAATGTTCCTGCACACCTGTACGTAACATTGTTATTAGGATATAACCGATCTGTTAAATTTAAATGGTAGGTATTGGTGCGAGGGTATGTATTTAATTGAGATTCTTATCTTTTTATCTTTTTCCTATAATTTTGTTATTTGGTTAATCCTGAAGGATTTTTGAAGTAATTTTGAAATTTGTGAGACAATTAACTACGCTAGTTTAGGAAGAGGTATAATCGATATGAAGGTTAAACGTCAAATAATTTCAAAAATGTATTTTTTTCTGATTAATGAAGTTTCGGTGTTTTACAATTTTTACAATATTTTTCTACCTTAAAGACATTTAAAAGGGTTACAATCCTGGAACAAGAAGGTCTTTATAGAGAAAAACCCCAGAAATTCTGTCCTAATTTCGACAGCGTGGCCCATTATTTCTACCGAAAGTACAATCATAGAACTAATAGTTCGCTTATTATTTGAGAGAACAATTCTACATTCCAGTAATAAAATCATTTTTCTCAGTGAAATTCGAGTATGTGATTTTTTGGATCAAAATTTCATGTGTTCGTTAAGGAAACATATTTGTATTAAAAAAAGATATCCGTGTGAAATTTGATGCAAAAAGAAATTTGTATAAATATAGATGACAAATTATAAAAAATTATATTAAATAATATTAAATAATTAAAATTATAAAAAGATTTATAAATTTTAAATAGGAATATTATCACAACAAAAAGTGGCGCCCAACGTGGGACAAGAAAGAAGTTTTGAGAAATTAGAATATGATATAAAAAAAAAGATTACAGAAGGGGTTGAAGAAAAATTTATAGGAGATGGACAAGTAATAACAAAGGAAATGGAAGATATAGATAAGACAAGTAAAACTGACGAAATAACAAGAAATAGCAAACAAAATAGAAGATAAAAATTAAAATAAAGAAAATAAAGTAGAAATGAATAAGAACGTAGAAGATGAATAAATAAACAGAAGTGAATAAGGAAATGAATGAAATGGGTAAAGTCAAGTATAAAATTGTTAGCTGTACAGAAATGTTAAATAGAGACATTGAGGAGAATTTGGAAGAGCAAACTAAAAAAATACAAAAGGAAGAAAGTTTTGAAACTAAAATATATAGAAAGGTTGAAGAAATTAAGAACACTGAAGTGTATAAAGAAAAATGTGAAAAAAATATACAAGAATTAGAAATGTACTATGACTCGCATACAAGATAATTTAGAAGAAACAACAGAAAAAGTAAAAGGATATCCTAAAACGGTTTTAGAACAATTAAAAGTAAGAGTAAAAGAATTAGAGAAATCTTGGGGTAGTGAAATCATTAAAAGTGAATAATAAAAATAGGAATAAGACATTGAAAAATTTAAATTTAAAAAATTCCCATTTTGATTATTTTAAAATTGAAATTTTTAGAAACATAGGTGTCAAATTCAAAAAGATTTATGAGAGCTAAATAGAAATATTATTAATACTACAACAATGCTAAACAGTCTAGCTTTAGAATACTTTTTATATATTTTCCCGAAAATATTTTTATTTTGAATCATCTTTTGAAATACTGAATTTGGAAATAAGTCCATGTACTTTATTGAAACCTTCTAGATTTTTTTTTCTATAACGTTCTATCAAAATAGTACTGTAATTTCAAGCTTTACATATGCAAAAAACGCACTATAGCACTCGTCAGTAATTGATAGCTTCACAATAAACTATTTTTTCTGATTTACTTCAATATCCCTCAGCGTTGAAGAATTTTATGGAGTTACAATACCGGGATATGAAAGTTTTTATAGAGGAAAACCCCAAAAAACCTTCCACTCTTCGACGACACCGTCCATTTTTTAACATAGATCAAAATAATAAAGCTAATGGTTTGGTTGTTATATGGGGGACGTAAATTCTACGTTCCAGTAATAAAAAAATCTTGTTTCCAAGTGAAATTCAAGCATCTACTAAAGGCTTTAGGATCCGAATATCCTTACTTCAAAAAGAGATTTATATTTTGGGATGCTTTTTGAAGTAATTAATTTGTAAATTTAAGTACTTTCTTGAGATATTCTAGATAAATTTATATAAGGTTACAATCCCGGGATATGAAAGTCTTTGTAGAGGAAAACCCCAAAAAAGCTTTGACTTTTTGCCCCGTTATTTTTACATAAATTAGAATCGTAAATCTGGTGATTTACTTGTTGTTTCATGGTTCTATCCTACGTGCTAGTAATAAAATCTTATTTGTAAGTGAAATTTGAGTATATGTTAATAACTATAGCTTTAGAATTACCCTTTGTATATTTTTCCTAAAGGATCCTTTTTGAATTCCTGAATTTGTAAATTTGGTAAGTACTTTATTAAGAATTTTATCTTATTCTTATAACTTTATTGCTTGATTAACTGTGGTTGCTTTTTTAAAATAATTTTTAAATTTGTTGGAGAAATAGCCACCCTAATTTTGTAGATACTATTTTTTTTAATCTAATAATGCCGATATACATTTGATATTCGCGTTTTATTCATATAAAATAGTGCCTCGTATTTCGATCCTACCTGCAAACGCCATAAATCCCGCGATTGCTTGTTACACAGTTTAAAAAAGAAGAATGTTAGTCGCGAAGTTACGTTATAAATACATCCTCTTGCACCTGTGGCAAGTAAATTTCTGTTATTTTATAGTATTAAAACTGTACCGTACACCTTTATCGATTGGTTAAAATTATATGGCACTGCAATCCGCTTTGTTTTGGATTCAAATTCCGCTTTTTAATCAATAAAAAGTATGGCAATCGACTGCAGCGCTCGAATTGTTTCATATATCATGCGATTTTGTTTGGGTGTGTACGGATATTTGCTTCCCTGTTCCATATTTTAGTAATTTGGATGTCTGGAACGCAAAGATTGTTACCTGTAATCCATATTATTTTCCTTTCCGGTTATTGCACTATTGACTGATTTTATTTTAGGAAAATCAATATTGGTTCGACAACGAAAATGTCATAATTAGATAATAAAAAAAGCTACTGTTGTGTCAAGATTAAGCTTTGAGGAAATTTAATTGAATTGTAAATTATAAATGTAATTCTCATATAAAATTTAAATTAAGTTTATTAATAATGACTGAAAATGAAATTGGGCACTAAATTATATAATATCAAATAAAACTAAAAACAAATTTTATAAACAAATAAGTAATGTATCGCAGGGTTGATTCCTTTTTTTGTTGAATCAACCTTAAAATACATTGATTTGCTAAAATTTTCTTAAATGATGCAGAAAAATTGTAATTTCCCAATTGTCACAAAATAGAAATGTTTGCAGTCTACAGGCACTTTTGTTTCTATTTAAAAGTAAATTAAAACAATTGTCTCTGCTTGCAATTTTACATTAAAAAAAATCGTATATTTATAATTACAATTAAATCATCTTCAATATTAAACTGTCACTTACGAAAACTTGCAGTCTTCATTGCTTCAAAAAAAAAATGCAGTAGGAAATTCAAGCAAAGAATGTTGAAGTGAAAATATTGATTGTTCTCATTCCAAAGTCTTCTTCTTTCTCTTCTTCTCGCATCCTTAATGTCCTAAAAAGGTATTAAATTTCTTTGTTTTACTTTTTCAACCATTGTTTCTAAAAAGCATTTCTTTAGTTACAAATTAAAGTGAAGGAAAACCCTTCACTACATTAGATTCACAAATACCTATTTCAAATTCTTTTGAATATACCAAGAATATACAAAATATCAGTAATGCCCGGCAAAATATTTTAATACCAATGGATTAAACAGGCAAGTAAGTTTAATTGCCTTATAAAGGAAAATAATCCCTTTTTATAAAGTTTTCATCAAACTGACAGCATATTATTATTTTCGTTAAACAGTAAATGTACTCGTAATTCCCAATAATTTTTTTTAAACGACGGTTCAAAAAATTGTTGGTCTGCTCCAGATTAAGTTTGTACACAATTATCGTTAAAGTGGCCCTAGACGATCAATATTATTGACAATCTTGGCCGTCAATGATTGACGCGAGTCAAGATTCAAGATTGTTGGTTGAGTCAATGTTGGAAGAAACCTTGATTTACGAATTAATGCAAGGGGAAGATTGCTATCAATTATGATTGTCAATAAAATTGTCGATCTGATTGATCGTGTAGGGCCGCCTTTACTTAAAATTTGAACGTTTTACAAGATCTGGCAACATAGATTAATAAATTACTCGGGTCCTACAAATTCTTCGCCTGCTTCTAATTTGTGGTATCTTTCCTCCTTTAAGTCACTGCGCATCTCGCGGTTTCAAATATTCTTGACGGTTAGTACATAATACTAATATGTATATAATAAAGGAATGACCTTTTTAAAGCTCCGCCTCTGTGTGCGAGGCGAAATAACCAATTGAACAGTTACAATCCGATCGTATCCAATAATTTATCTTAAATAGAAAATAGTTTTAAATTTGATACTGCAATAAAGTGTACAATTTTAGTTGTCCCATTCGTGCCACAGAACGTCAGAACACCAACGAAGAAATCTAAATTTATTCTGTTGAATTCTTTTAGATTCAGTCATCTGTCGCCCGCTTAAAAAGAGGATACCATTTATTTTTTATGCACAAACAGCGGACATTTGTTTCTAGAAGCTCAAATATAGAAAAACAATGGCAATCGAGATGCGGGAGATAAACAAAATTCAATAGGAGAATATTAAAAAGTTGAAAAAAAGTGAGGCAGTGAAACGAAACTTTTGTAATTATTTGGACTCCCAAAAAAATTGCTAATCACTTATTTAAGTGGTTCGAGAAACGTTGAAAGTTAATAAAATAAATAATTTTTTTTTTGGAAATATTTTATTTGCGCATTAAAATTGGGATTGAATTGAAACTGAAAAAGGCAACTTTTTTTGGAAATATTTAATTGGCGAATTCATTAAAATCGATTAAACTAAACGATTTAAAAAAACGAAATTAGGAGAGTTATTTATGTGCCAATTTTTTGCAAATTGATCAAATAAGATCTGGAAGATTGAAAAAAATGTAAGAATAAATTTCTTGTTATTTTTTGATTAACTAATTAATTCAAATTAGAATTCAGCTGAGAGATGCCAAAAAGGTTATTTCTGAATTTAATCCAATTAAGAATGAAGAACTGAAAATTCATAGAAAAAAATCTAGAATAATATTTTTGTAATTTTTTTATTAATTAAAATTAAATGGAAAGTTATTTATTTGCCATTTTTGGAAGAATTTTTTTATTTGCCAATATAATCAAATTAAGATTGAAGTTGTAATTGCAAAAATTGTTTAAAGATATATTTGCCATTTTTTGAAGAATTTTTGTATTTGCCAATATAATCAAATTAAGATTGAAGTTGTAATTGCAAAAATTGTCATTTTTTTTATTTGCGAACTTAAATTAAGATTGAAATTGGAGATTGACAGTTCCAAAATAATTTTATTACAATTTTTTAAATTAAGAGATTAATTAAAATTTAGTACTGAATCGACAAATTGAAAAAAGTTACAAAGGAAGGGTAGAAACAATCATTGTGAAATAAAAAATATGTATTTACTTTTTATTTTTTTGGTGTAAACTGAAAGTTTTTTGCCAGAAAATATTAATATTTAATTAGATAATATTTTTTTGTTTAAATTTCACTTAATTTTGACCTCTCGCTTACGAGAGCGAAAACAGTATAGAAGCTAATACTCCAAATAACTACTTTTAAGTCAGCGATTACGTAAAAACACAAACAAAAAAACAGGAAGAGTATTAATTTGATTATAGTCGTGTTTGCTTTTATTTTGTATAATCAAATGAAGCCAGGCTACGTACTTTTAACAACGTCTTAAATTGTCAGTTGTTCACTTCAAAGGTATGAAAAGCATCGCAAACAGGATTGATTAACTCCATTCTATTTTTTTTCTTTGGCAACTCTTGATGAATAAATGTATAGAAACCTGCTTAATACGTTTAAAGGTCATTAATCCAAGTTTTTATAAATACTCTATAAGATATACAGAGTGAGTTTTAAGTACCGAACGCCTCGATTATCTCGGAAACGGCTTGCACGATTTTTATATATTTTGGTTTGTGAGGGTTTTCTAATACGGCCGATCTTATGGTGGTATTTACATTGTTGTCAGATCTTCCGATTTTCTGCATATATAATGAACTTTGTTATTTCAAATGCATTACCCTGTATATTTTTTCTTTTTAAAGTCCTTAAAAAATCCAACTATTATTATTGGTGTTTACTGAAAGTCACAATGGATCCTACTTTAAATAAATTTGTAATTAAAAAAAATTGTATGGAAAATGAAAATTGACTTTCTCTTCTTGTGCCTTTTTCAATCGTAATTTAAATTCTTAAATAAAAAAAATACAATAAATTTAATTAATTCTTAATTCAATTATTTAATTCAGTTTTAATTTGATTAAATTCGTAAATAAAAAATAAATAGCTTTTTTCGTGTCTTGAATGTTTTTTCAATCTTCGAGTTCAATTTTAATTAATTCGCAAATAAGAAGGTACAGAAAATTGATGGTAAATTTTTCTGCTTTCTGGAAGATGTTTGTTACGTAACTATATTTTTTATTGAAAACTTACAAAAGCAACGTAGGAAAATACTATTACACACAAAAAATCATAACATATTGAATACCTCAAAGGATTCAAGAAAAAATTCCCACCCTGTATACAGATTTGTTTGTCTAACAACGAGGTCGGCCTTTCAAAGTCCGGTTTTTCATTAGTAAGGGTCCGTTGAAGATAAAAAGGGAATATTTAAGACGGTTAGCCGTCTGATCTTCTTAAACTTGAATAGTTAGAAAGATTAAATGCTGTTGAATAGTTTATGAGATCGATCTCCGCATTCTTTTGTTTATTGGATTAATTAAATTTGGGCAATAAAGCGGTCAATATTTCTCGAATGGACAGCTCTCTTTTTATACAAGGCAAACCAAAAATCCGGTTCTAGCTCTAATCGACCACGGGAACGATCGACGCTTATTTATTTACTCGAACAATATATTAAAAACCAGTAGAAAAGTATCAACAAAATATTATAATACAGTAAAAAATACCTTTCTAGTTAGATGTTAAGTTTTACTATTAGACCAAATTGGAAGGATGAAAGAAATATTCAAATGATACGGAATTCTTAATATTTTAAATTAATATACTCTTATTATTTCTGTCTGCAGATTTCTCAATTTAAAAAATAGCCAACCAAGATAAAAGTACGTCTTGTTCCGTTGTACGTTAGAAATATTTCGAGGGTGTCTATCGACACGCCCCGTCGTTGATGAAAGGGGTAAATTATTATCTATGAAGAGCCGTTTGTATTAATTATATTAATCCATGTTTCCACTTTATGCTAAAAAGCGCAATGGTTATACATAATGTTCTCCCTCTGTTCGATATAACAGCAATTATATACGCAGTGTTCCGGAAACCTGGTTATTTGCATATTGCGTATGTTGCCGTTTTGAAAGATTCTCATGAAATTCTGCACTAATACGACCGAAGCTGTTAGTGAGTTTATGGAAATCATATATAATCGATTTAACAGTCACATAGAATGGGATTCACTTCGCTAATGTTTTGAACTTAAAGAAATTTCTCTTGAAATTCTTCTGCCACCTTCTTTCGACCTCCTCCTGGTTCCGTTTTTTGATTATTCATTTTTTTATTCATATTCTTTATTCTGTTTACTGACATGTTTAAATTTTGCATTATTTTCCTTAACCTCAATTTTCTAAATTGCACAAGATTAGAAAAAACAACTCTTACAATCATGATTTTCTTTCTCTTTAGCTTTTATTTAGCATCAGCATTGCTGTTAGGATTGCCTGTATTTTAGTTATATAAATCAATAACTGCGCATGATTTTCTTTAACTTTTCCTTTAGGTTATCTGAAATATAATTTTACACTACAATACATCAAAATTAGTGTTAGTAATACCTTTATTGTAGTTATATGATGTATGGATTTGATAGAAAGCCTCTTCAAAAATAAATCTATTCTATTCTCTTTTCTGATTATTCGTTTTTTATTCATAACCTTTTTAGTTCTTTATTCTGTTTTTTACATCATCAAATTTTGCATGACGAGTTAAAAACACAACAACTGTGCAAGAAAATAAAAAGTAGAGACTAAGATGTGTGTGTAATGAGAATGAAGAAGAGTACGTCGGTAAAAAGAAATATGGAATGAATAGAAAATAAAAAAATAAAAAGAGGTTGACCAAGGTGAGATGGTTAGATGTAGTCCAAGAAGATCTGAGAGCATTAGGAGTAGCAAAATAAACTTCGTAATGGTGATTTTATATAACTAAGAGAATTATGTTGAATTCTCATGTATTAAAGCCATTGCTTCCTGAAACTATTCAGCGTAGAGATATTACACTCTCCGTATTTGCAGTAGAAATCCTATCAGTACAAATTAAGACTCAGAATTACTGATGTCACATTAACATATGCATTATAATGAGTTAGTTGCAAACATTTCCTTAACCTCAATTTTCTTAATGCATGAGGTTGTACAGAAATAATTCTTAAAATCATACTTTTCTTTCTCTTAGCTTTAAGTTAGCGTTAGCATTGGAGTTGGCATTGCCTGTATTATAGTTACAGAAACTTCTTTTTTACGTTAGCAGAAATATAATTTTATACTATATAGCATCAGCATTTGCGTTAGGATTACCTTTATTATAGTTATATTATTTATGATTAGATAGAAGATCTCTCCAAAAATAAATATATTCTATTCTATGTTTGGTTTCTATGGATATATAAAGGTATTTAAATAATTATTTTAGACAAAAAATTATATTTTTACGTCTGTTTTCGTTGATTAAATACCTAAACAAATAAAGATAGAAGCAAAAATGTACCCATTTATTTAACTAATCATGATTTTCTCCTTAGATTAAATGAAAACATTTCTAATTCTTAAATTATTAACTGCCCATGCTTTTCTCTTGTGCTTGAATTCGAATGAAATAACAATGTTTTATTTTATACGTTAGTTGTTAAAATTTCCTACAACCAATTTTTTTTGAATTGAGCATGTTCTTCTCTCTAGCTAAGATGACAAATGCTTAAATCATGCTTTTCTTTCACTTTTTTAAGTTAGCATCAGCATTGATATTAGGATGACCTGTATTGTAGTTATATATTGTATGGATTAGATAGAAGGCCTCTTCAAAAATAAATATATTCTATTCTCTTTTCTGATTATCTATTCTTTTATTCATATTAATTTTTAGTTCTTCATTCTGTTTTTTTGATCTTCTTAGTTCTTCATTCTGTTTATTGATACATTCAAATTATGCATTCGTTTTTAACAGTTTTATCTATCGATTTCAATTTTAATGTTTCTTTGCTTTGTTATTCCGAATCATTTTAATCATGAGCATGTTTTGCTTGAGGGTTATCAATTTTTATTTCTTCTGCTCTCTCCATTTGTTGTCCTGGTTTGTCCATTTTTATTTTATTTTTTACCACTTCTTATTTCGGCAAATTTCTATGATGTCTTATTTAATTTAGAAATAAGAATGAATTATAATGCAAATAAATCAATCCAAATATAATTTAAATAGCTTAAAATGCAATTATCGGTATTAAATCAATAAATATAGTGCGTATTCTAAATTATAAAACAAATTATTACTACAATTAAGTTTTACATAAACTGGAACAAACTTTAAAAGTAAATTTATAGTCATATATCAAAAATTAGTAACAATTAGTTTATTGTTCCTAATTAGTGTTAACTTTTGGTATATTGACTAATTTTACTAATTGGTGGCTAATTTTACTAATTGGTATTTAATTAAACTTATCATCTAAATATTAATATGAGGTTATTAATTTCAAATTGAAATTATTATTGTAAATGTTGTTTTGGACACAAATTTTATACTAGTATTCGAGTAAATTCGATATTATATAATTTAACGATAATTAATCGCAAATTATAGAAAAACAAGTGAAAATTACAACAAAAGTCATAAGTTTTAATAATTCTCAGTAATTATAAACTACAATTGGAAATATGAAAATATATTTTATAGAAAAATCCTGACAACTTAAAATTAAGTTTAAGAAATGTGAAATCATACAATTAAAAGTCTGTTTCAAAAATTTAGTTTTTTCCTTATAGTATCATTCTAGTTATTTTCACTCTTCCTATTTTGTACTTACCCTGTCCTCTTTTTAAATTTGTTTTTTTGAGGTTGTATTGTAAGATCCATTAATTAATAGTTCCTTCATTTCCCATAAACCTTTTATTTGTCTTTCCTGTTCATTTTTTCAATTTTAATTTGTCTATTCCTTCCAATATTTTTTTTCACTTATTGCATCTCTTTTATTTCATTTTGTTCCTTTTCATTTACATTTTCTTCATTCATCAATTTTTGGTGTTCCATAAATTTTTGTTTATAATTTTCTGGTATATCTAGTTATTTTCTTTCTAAATTTATCTTTTAGTTCAGTGTTACTTTTATATCCATTTTACTACAAACTTCCTATTATTGCTTGTATCCACATTTTTCTGTCTCTTATTTTATAAAACTTATACCAATAGAAAACTTATTTTTTCAACGATTCCAAGAATCAACGTTTCTGAGTGTAGAAAACTCCTCTCGTTTGATTACAAGAAACCTCAGTAAACAATGAGAGAAAAGAAATGTTTGTTTTCGAAAGACCCTCCCTTCCGTCACCAATTTGGTCCGTCCAACCCATGGCCATTAATTCTCCCAGCCATAACAAGAAACACATGGCACCTCGCGCTGGTACCAGCGAATTTATATCCATGTTAAATATTCACTGGTTATCCCGTGTTAGTGAAATTGATATGTTAACGGTCGTGTCACTAATTTTTTCCAAGTGAAATATATTTCTAGCTGTATTATTCCTTATTGGTTTAAAACTTAGCATTCTCCGGATATAAATCAAGAGACTAGGAATAAAATTCGAGAAGAAGAAGATGATGGAAAAGTGATGGTTAATTTTTGGAACAACCGAAATTATTTGAAAAAGGTCAATAATTATATTAAGATATATGAGTAATTTAAACAAAAAACTGGAATGTACGGGAGGTATGTTGGGCAAACGAAAAGACTAATACATTTATAGATTTAGAGAACATTTAGCTCCTTTGAAATTCTTTTAATAGCGCTCTAGATTTGGTCAAAAATGACTGATTTTTCATACTTCACCAAAGTAGAACTAGTATAAATTCATAGATTAAGATGAGTTTTATTCTGATTATGATAATATGGTTAGCGAAACGGGACTCGAGTGTAGTATTTTAAGACGATAAAATGATTTAAGACTCAGATAGTTACTACGACCCAAAGGTTCGAGTCCCCAACGTAGTAAACAATTATTAACCAACCAATAATTCTTAGGAAATCTCATCTGCATAAATTGTAAGTTATTCACTTTTTATTTCGATGTTGGTTTACATTTATGTGCAGTGCCAACACTACAAGCATCTGGCACGGACTTTTTCGAGTCCAAAAAAAGGACGAACAGTGTTGTTTATGCCTTTAGAATAATTATTTTTAGTACGTCATAATTTCAATGAACTGAAGTAGTAAAGAAATAGTGAGATGAACATAAACAAGTTGTTAATTGTCATAAGAACAAACCACTGACAAATTTATCTCGAATAGTCTCAATTTGTATTATATTTAATAAAATGGTTATTTTTAATGTAAAATTAATTAAAACTGGAAAATAAAATAACTGGATGATAAATTATTATGATTGATAGATTAATGACACAACATATTTTTGTGTTTTATTGTTCTTTTTAAAACAATGCATTTCTAATCATTCTCGGTTCTAGTTGTTTATATTTTCAAGGTAATAATGTCTTTTTTAGTCATTTGATATTTACTTTGAAATCACTACGTCATGAACATACGTACTGCTACATTTCATAATTATCAGAGGCGGAGTGAGGAATATAATGTGAAATAATAAATACTTATTTTAAAAGAATTTATTGTTCTTTAATAAGTACACTTCAAAAATAAATCTATTCTATTGTCTCTTCTGATTATTCGTTTTTTTAATCATATTCTTTTTAGTTATTTATTCTGTTTTTTACATCATATCAAATTTTACATTTTGCATGAAGAGTTAAAAACAGAACAATTGTGCAAGAAAATAAAAAGTAGAGACTAAGATGTGTGTGTAATGAGAGTGAGAAAGGGTACATCGGTAAAAACAATTATGGAACGAATAGAAAATAAAAAAATAAAAATAGGTTGACCAAGGTCAGATGGTTAGATGTAGTCCAAGAAGATCTGAGAGCATTAGGAGTAGCAAACCGGAAAGAAGTACCCACAAACAAAAAATATGGAGAGAAATAAACATAAATCAGTAATTGCGCATGCTCTTCTTTAACTTCTAATTTAGATTAACTAAAATATGGTTTTACACAAAAATGTATCAGAATTGTTATTAATATTACCTGTATTGTATTTATCTAATGTATGGATTAAATAAAAGGTATCTTCAAAAATAAATCTATTCTATTCTAAGTTTGATTTCTAAGGTTATATAAATCTATTTTAAAAATTATATTTTTACGTTTAGCATCAGCTTTGGAGTTAAGATTACCTGTATTGTAGTTATATATAGTATTATAATGTTTGCAGTAGATCGAAGGCCAATTTAAAAATAAATCTTTTCTATTCTACGTTGGTTTTTGAGGATAAATAAAGGTATGTTGAAAATTAATTTTGATATTGGAAAATTCGTATTTGACGTTTTTTCGTTGAATAAATTGTAATTGGAGGATGAGATTTTTTAGTAAATTTGTTCTATTTTATCATGGCAATAGATTTAATTATGAATCCTTTTGGTAATGAATGATTTTATTTTTATTGCTATTCACTTTAGAACTTAAATATTATGAGTTACAGTTATTCTATTTTTATTTTAAGTAGTAATAAGCTACTCGATTTTCAGGAATGTAAATTTTAAAACAATCCTTAGTTCAGCCAGTACAATTTTTTCTTAAACTAATATGTTTTTATAAAAAATGTTAGTCCTGAAGAAGGTATTGTATCGAAAGGTATTTTGACTATATGGTTTTAAGGTTTTTGTTAACTATTATTAATATTACTGTAGATGTAATGAAATAATTATTTCTACTAAACACATTTGCATCGATAAGAAACAATAGCGTTCTTCAAGGTTTAGATCATTGTGTAATAATTTCAGGGACCTATTATGGATTTAAGGTAATTGTGGGATAAAGTGATAGTAATTAAACGATAGCATTGTTGCATATCGATAATGAATTTAGTCACAATAAGTCTATCTAAACATCTTAAAATTTACATTTAATAGAGATTTACACAGATAGTTAAAATGCATTTACTTTGATCAGTTATGTTGTTATTTAATTGCTTAAATAAAAAAATTTAAGTTTAAAAATCGTTCTAAAGATAGTATTTTACCAAAACGTACAGTGATTGTATGGTTTTATGACAATATTGATTTTTGTTAAATATTAAAAAATGTGCGACTAATCCAATATTTTAAAGTTTGTACTACATGTACGTTTTACATAAATAACAAGAGAACACCAGTGATTCACATGCATGATTAAATTGTGTACTAAAGTGAAAAACAATAAAAATAAAATCATTCATTACCCAAAGGATTCATAATTAAGCGGGTCGTATTAGTATGATAATAAACAAAAAACATATTTAGTAATCTCATGACTCAATGACTAGGAATTTATTCAACGAAATAAATAGTAAAAGCTTATTTTCTAATAATTAAAATAATTTTCAACTACAATACAGGTAACTCCAAAGCTGATTGCTAACTTAAAGCACAAGTAAAACAAAAGTATGACTTTAAGAATTAATTTCGTCTAACCGAAAGAATTAAGAAAATTTCCTTTTTTCATCTGAACTAAAACACAAGTAAATACACAGCAGTTAACAATTGATTTAGATATTTTTTATTTAACCTAAAGGGAAAATCTTTAGTCAAATAAAATGGTAAATTTTTGCTTCTATTCTTCAATATGCAGTTATTTTTCCAGTGAAAACAAAAAGTAAAAAGATAATCTCCTAATTCTTAATTGATTTTCAAAACCTATTAATTTATTCGCACAAATCAAACTTGAGATATAACAGATTTATTTTGGAAGAGTATTTTATTCTAACCAATATATTATATAACTACAATAAAGGTAATTCTAACACCAATGCATCAGGCATTGAAATGTAAAACAACATTTCAGCTAATTTAAAGTGGAAGTGAAAGAAAAGCACGTGCACTTAATTCTTTTAAAACTTATTATATTATATTATGTCGTAATATAATTTATATTTTATAGTTTGTAAGGGGTCCTGTAATTTAATGAACATGAAAAAAAATCCAATTAAGGTACTTAATAATCATTTAATTGAGTGAAACATTGTTGGTATTGCCTTTAAAGGAAATTATAGTTTTTTTTTTTGGAAAAAATATCAGAAATAAATATAAATATATAAAAAAATCAAACACACAACACTTATAACAAAATAAACTAAAAAAAATCAAACAAATCTACGATTATTCAGTCTATGCAAATGTGATATTCTCTAGAGTATGTTAAATTTCCAATTTATTTATAATTATAAGTTTGTAACACTGAGCAAAAAGAAGTTTTGCCGCTACAATGATTGTCAAAATTACTTGCTAACTTCATGCAACTTGGGATTTAACAATAAATAAGTTAATAATTATAAATTAGAATTGAACAAAAATTGTGTATGAATTTACAAAATAAAATCAATATTAAAGAACTGATTTCCTTACTCGTCTAGGGAATCGTCATTATTGCTTCTTTCGAAAAAATAACTTTATAGAAAAATATATATATCGTAAACATGAATTTAAAAATCTTAAATTCTTATTCTCATTAAACTTTTAAAATGATTTTCTTTAATTTCAATACAATCCAATTTTATGTCTTCTACAAATTTTTAAAATATAGGTTGAAAATAATTTTTATTGATTAGAAATCAATACAAATTTATCTATTAAAAGCGTTTTCTTATATTAAGAATAATATCCCATTAAAATGATAATAATAATCATTCTTTATACACTAGTGTTTAATTTCTTTCATTTTAAAATATTGTATATTATTATTCACACTTGAAATACTGCTATTTAAGTCAAAATATAGGTATTATGGAACCTATAATTTCGTCCAAGTGAACCTATATTATAATATATATTATTTTTATCTAATTTAAAAAAGAAAAAAAGGATACGCAATAAAGTAAATTAGAGGTTAGGAAATTATGACTTCTTTCTTAGAATATTAATCATTTTTTATCTTACTTAAATCCAAGGAAAAATCAAACCTATTTAATAATTTTAATCTTTATAATATATAACTATAATATAGGCAGTTCTAACACCAATGGTGACACATTTTTGTATAAAACTATATTTTTTATATGTTGAAGTTAGAAAACTACTTAAAGACAATTATTAATGTTTGAATCTACAAAACTATATGCTAATTTAGCAATCTGAATGCAACAACTTTAGTCATTGGTAAAATTGTGAAAGATACTTTGAGCTATGGACTATTCCTAAAAATCTACCTAATCATTCTTAGATTGTTGACCCACATGGAGCTTTTATAAGTAAACATACTGTTATTTGAATAGAAAACATTAATTTTTGAAGAGGCCTTATGTTTTAATCCACCCAACAAATAACTACAATACAGGTAATACTAACATCAATGCCGATGCATTGTCATGTTAAAACCATATTTTAGTTAACTAAAACAGAAGTGAAAGAACAGAATGCGAAATTGATGGTTTATTTTTATCTAACTTAAATAGAAAAGCATGCCCAGTAAAGCAAATGAACTTATGAAATTATTGTTCATCTTAATTTAAAGCACAAGAGGAAATCATGCGCAATTAGTAATTTTAGGTATTAAATTTTTCGATTTAACCTAAAGAGAGTTGCAAATCACTAAGTGAATAGTTAAAGCTAGAAATCTAATTAAAGATAATTGTAAATCTTAAGGTTTGAATTTACAAAAGGTATAAACTAATGGTTACCGCTTTAGTAATTTCAAGCATTGCCGTTAGTCAGTAATCAAGTTGGAAAAAGAAACTTTGAGCTATGAGGTATTCCCAAATACCTACTTAACCATTCGTGGAAAAAACTAAATATTCTAATGTTTAATATATTTTCTAAAATAACTTTATGTATCCCGAGAAACCAAACTTAGAATAGAGTAAAATCGATTTTTTTCTGAATTGGTTTCCTATCTAAACCCTACATTATATAACTATAATACAGGTAATACTAACACCAAGGCTAATACATTGTTGTAAGTATATTTTATCTAACTTAAAGGAGAAGCGAAAAAAAATATTTTAACAGAATTATTTTCTTCATAACGTAACGAGAAAAGCAAACACCGTAAAGTAAATTGGGGCTTATGAAATTATTGCTTCTTATGTATATCAAATTTTTTTTCGATATAATCTAAAGAGAGCCGCATATCACTAGGACTATTTAAAGCTATAAATCTAAGGATAATTGTGAGTCTTAGGATTTGGATCTGTAGCAATTTCAATATACTTACGTAGGTTAGTGCTAAAGTTGTGAAAGAAATTCTAAGCTATTAGCTGTTCTTAAAAATCAATTAAACTACTGTTGATCTATGTGGAGATTTTATGAGCGAACATACTGTTATACATTTGCTAAATCCGCACATATTATTGGCTGCAATTTATTGAATTTGCTTGATATCATCTTCATTATCAATTTCGCCCAATAAATATAGAAATATGAGAATCATTAGTATTACATTGATTAGCTTTATCTATCCTAATAATTCCGCTTTTATTATTTTCACTGAGACTCAATCAATCAAGCCTAAAACAAACTAGCCAAACCATCTGAACTCAGACGACAATATATTATAGTTCGACGGTCTAGCTGTTTCGGTCGCGTTTAGATGGCGCTCGCGCCAGTTTCGACGATTATGCTGGAGGAGCAGGTCTTCTTGCTTATTTTAACGGAGTCGGGACTCGCTGTGAAGTTCAGGTAGTTCAGTTGTCAGTTCTACGGGTCGACGAGACGTAGACATAACGGTTGTTTCTTTCGAGTCGCGGTAGGCTTTCACTTGTTTCTTTGACTGACAAATTACAAAACGATTGTTTTAACATTGAGCGGTTGCTTAGATATTCCGATAGTTACTAGTTTTTGTTTATGGAATGATGTTTTGCGCCTTTTGTGTTCTGTGAGTATTTTGTGGTGTGCTTGTGCTTCCGAAGTTCGATATTTGGATTATTTACACAAAAAGCAAAGTTTGGTGCCATTTGGACCTGTTTGGGAGTAAGTAGATTGTTCAAATGTTTTTGTCCATTCTTGAACATTCAGTTATTGTGAACAACCAATTGTAGCTACTAAGGTTTTCTTGAATTAAAACCAGGAATAATTCTTCTCCTCCAATCTTTTATACCTTATTAGGGTGTCGGATCAGAAATATTTAAAAAAAAAACAAATATATACATAATATTAGCCACAGCAAAACTCTTGTTATGATACTCTATACTCTACGAAATTTATTCCTTCTTAGGCTCACACAAGTTTATTGTAGTATTTTAAAAGCATCTTAGCTTTCCACAATTTTTGAACATCTTTCCCTAACTTCTTTTCAATTATTTCCAATATCCTACTACTAGGAAACTAAGTGGTTGTATAATTATTTATTTTCCTTGAAATAAAACATCTGCTATTTTATTGTTTTCCAGTGTTGTTTGTTATTTTTAGATGGATATTAAGGTAATAAATCAACTTAGTGCCGGTTTTTCGCTTGTGATAAGTGATTGTTTGTTGCTGGTGTGACAGACAATTAAAAATAGGGCTTTACCGAAGCATATTTTAAATAATTGGCTAGTTTGGTCTAATGAGGATGTGTAGTAAGTAAGCTTTAAATCTGATTTTAATTCCAAAATATTAGAAACGGTCGATTCAAATTAGTTTAAATAATTTGGAAATAATCAAGAAAATGGTGATGAATGTGTACAAATAAAACGTATCTCAATAATTTTATAGATACATTTAATAAGAGATTCAGTTTTTTCTTTTTGGACGATGCAACTGCAATGATCTTATTATTTCCCGTAAAATTAGAAATTTTATATTTTATAAAATCGATTGTTAGATTAGTGGAAAATGGGCACAAATAATAAATTATTTTCATTTTTGTTACTATAAGTTCCGTCGGAAACGTTATAAAATATTTATATAAACATTTATACGCCCATTAAGAAATTGTACAAACACAATTATAAATTATTTTTGTTTGTTCTATATTTCTTTAGAATTGTTAAATAGTCTTATAAATATTACTTTGTTTTTTATAACAATTAAATGCAGTAGCTTTTATTTATAAATTTCGTGATTGTTTCTATATTTTGCACCCCTTTCATAAAATTATTTCGCTTCTTTCCAAAATGTTGCTACTTTACTGCCGCATTAGCCAAATTAGTTTATTTTTGTTGAACTTAACGATTTTTTAAAAATCTTCTCAAAATTTTATAGCGTACTTTAGAAAGATATTCTGGTATTTTTATCATCCATTTTTTTAGTTACTTAAACCTTAAGTTAATATATTTCTAAAATTCGATATATATAGTTGTGACGAATTTTAGAATTTATTGGTAAATATAATTTTGAAGATTTGTAAGATTTTTGGTCAAATACAACCTCTTTTTGTAGATTTTTGGTTAACCATTTTTTATGTTATTATTGGCTCTTTTTCCCAATTTTTGGTTTTCTTTTTTTGAACATAATCTGGTTTAAGCTGTATTGGACTAATAATAAAACTTCTGTTGTTTTGCAGTTATTCATTACATTTTGATTTCCTAGTGATTTTTAGATCATTTTAAAAGTATTTTCTTCGTGAATTTTAGTTAACTAACCAAGTTTTTATTTGAATCAACGTAGCCTTTTGACAATTCTCAATTATTTTTACAGAGTTTAGCAAATCTCCGTTTGGACGATTTTTAACATTTTTGGAACAATGTAACCCCCTTTTCCGATTTTTTATTCGTTATTAGTTAATCAAACAGAATGATTTTTATGTGTAAATCACAATTCGTTTATTCAATGAGAGCAAAGGTGTATTATATTATTACAAATATAGAATGTCTTATTTAAATCTTTGGAATATCTGTACATATAAAAATGTTATAAACAAATATCCCTTATTTCCAGTTATATCTCAAATAATTCGGATTTGCATTCTGTTATAAATTAAATACACAACTTTGCCACGCACAGAATTACATAAAGGGTAATGATAACATTGTTGCTGATAGGCATACATTTTATAGATTATTTTCTAGAATATCGATTTCTAACTCAAGATTTTTAAAAAAGGTTCTTCTGGATCGAGGTTTTATAAAAGCGGGATTTTTCTAAATATCGACCTTTATTTAAAGATTTTTTAATTCTTACTTCTAAGTGTATATTTTATAAAATCTCGATTTCTAATTGAAGATTTTCTAAAATTGGCTACTTTTTTTTACAGGGTTACTAAAAAGAGGCGGTTTACTTCCAAGCACCTTTTTGACACTCAATTTTTTCAATAAATGCAGATATTAAATACATTTTATAATTACATCTAAAAGAAGAGTAGAAAAATATGAAAAAAATATCTGACATTTTAGGTATTAGATCATTTTAAAAACAGTAACTTTTTCTATATTGTTTCAGCTTACCTAAGTAGATTATTTTTAATCCAACCGTATACGATTAATTGCACTTTATATTGCATCAGTTAGTTTTTAAATTATTAATTGTTTAAATGGGCGTATTTGTAAAAAAATTATAATAATCTAAGTATTTCTCACATGTCTCTAATTCCTACAATTTCATAGAGAAAATAAATTTATCATTGCACATATTTGTATGTTCAGGAATTGGCTAGGGGTGCTAAGTTACACTTATTTTCATACTTATCATTCAGATAATAAAGTTATAACTAGTCTAATGCAATATTTATTGCTGTAATGATAAGATAACGACAGATTCGTTGTTTACTTAGTTGGGTGGTAAAAAATAAAATATAAATAAAATATATTTCCCATAAAATATTATCTTGAACCGTTTATTATGTTTTTTCTCTATTGTAATAGAATTAATAACTGAGATTTTAGTTGTGATTTTGTATTCATAAAATTTAAATTGAGCCTCGAATTTGAAACTAAACAAAAAGCAAATCGTAGAGTGACTTCAAATTACTAAATTAACTTAAAATTGTTTTTCCTAAAAGTATCTTTCTAATTACAAATGATTGATTTAACATCTATTTAGAAGAAACTAATTCAAAATTTAAACTTACCGCAATTAAATTTGATAGTATCCACCAAAGTGTCACTAAATAGTTGAATAGTTGTAAAAAAAATAGTTCTTTTTGCTTTGTATTGTCTGATGATGGATGAAAAGATTTATCTTTCTGCAAATCAAAATTAGTTGTTGTTCCATACAAAAATCAAAAAAACAAAAATACGTTAGTTGATATATTTTAAATTTAAGAAAAATCGATGTATTTCTGTTATAAAACCGAACTTTTTTAATTTAGTAAATATAACTCTCTATTGAAACAATACGAGACGTGCTTTCGTTATATAATTCCGCGGTTTTATAATAAATTCCGCGCAATTCGTATAAGTCTCGTGAACTTTAAAATTCGCCGTAGAAGAAGAATCATTTACGTGGTTAGAATCTTTAAACAATCTACTTTCCCGGCATTTTAAATTCTAGAATTGCAATTTAAATGTAACCCGAGTATAAGGTACAGTTAGTGCAAATATTAAGGCGTTATGTACAAAGCACGGTGGAATCAATTATTTATTTTTTTTGTATGTAATATGGAGATCGTAAGATTATGAAATTTAATTGTGCCGTTTCAGATAAGTTGTACAGTTAGTTTTATTTCCTTAGATAATTGCTTGTGTGGAAGAAACACATTAATATAATTACTAATTACTAATAAGAAAAATATGAAAATGCTGAATGATTACAATTATACGTAAATGTGGGTAATTATTTTAGAGCGACAAAAAATTTTAGCCATTTTTTCCTGTGTTGTTTGTTATTTTAAGATGGATATTAAGATAATAATATTAATAAGTCTATTTCTATTATTCCTCTACATCGAAATTTTGCAAAATACTTTGCATCGCAGAAAACTACAACAAAGGTAATCATAATATTGTTGCCGATGGGATACATTTAATGGATTATCACTCACGGATTCTAATTGAAAATTTTATAAAATATCGATTTCTAACTCAAGGTTTTTCAAAAATGTATACTTCTATATCCAAATTTTGTAAAAGTTAGACTTTTAATTAAATATTTTATAAAATATCAACTTCTACTTCAAGATTTTCTAAAAATGGAAACTTCTAAGTTAGGATTTCATGAAATTGTGGCTTTTGCTGAAAAACTTTCTAAAATTCGATTTCCAAGTCGAGATTTCTCAATAATGTTTACTTCCTAAATTTATATTTTGTAAAATCTAGATTTTTGACTAAAGATTTTTATATCGATATCTATTTCAGGATATATTAAGGTTTAGTACGAATTTGGTAAAATCTTGGATTTTACTAAAAGCTTTCCTAAAATATTTATTTTCAACTCAATTTTTAAAAATGGAAATTTTTCTAAAATACTGACTTCCAAAATTACATTTTTGTAAAAATAGAGATTTTCTAAAATATTGACTTTTACTATATGATCTTTTTAAAATGTTGACTTTTGGACCGAGATTTTTTAAAATATCTACTTCTATTTTAAGATTTTCTAACTTCTACTTCGGGATTTTGTAAAATATCGACTTCTAATTGAATATTTTATAAAATATTACTCTTTACATTAAGATTTATATAATTTTTCACCAAATACTTTACATTGTAGAAAACTACAACAAAGGTAATAATAACATTGTTGCCGATAGTGATGTATATAATTAAATTGTGATATGCTAGTAGTAATTTATTGCTAGCAATAAACTTAACAATTTTATGTTATAAATATATAAAATTACGCCAGAAAAGTAAATAGAGTCGCCAATTTTTTATACTATGAAAATTTTAACGTTAAATTTGTGTGAATAGTTGTAGATAAATTATATTACTTTACTCACAATAATGACAATATTATATTCTCGTTTAATAATATATATTTATTTTCTTCACGAAATCGCCTCTTTAAGTATTTTTATTCTACTTCCGCGTATTTAAAATACTTAGATAATACACTTAAGATTTTAGTGCGGAATCTTTAATAGCTGCTTAATTCTGTTTAATTATTGATAAGAACCGAATGTAGGTACTTATAAATAGAATATTTTTAGGTTACCTTTATAGCTTTTTACTAACGTTTAGTATTTTATATCGCCTAATAAAGATTTTACTACGTTTTATATTTCCGATAAGCTTTAGTTCCAATCAACAGATTTAGTACTTAATTGATACAATTTTTTATTATATTTCATGGTTTTTTATCAAAACGATACTTTGTTATAAGAACTAAACTTTTTTCTGAAGTTTGTCTATTAAAATTAATTATTTTTAGAAAGTAGTTGATTTTTTTGGAAATCATAAAATTTCTAAGGGGTCTGTCGAGATTTATGACTCAGGTATAAAATTAATATTCCTGGTAAAAGTGTGGTTTATTTTGATGTAAATGGGCTTTATTACATTAAATTTTATTTGACTTAGTCTACAATTAGTCGTGGAAGATTAAATTAACCGGTCTATTATAATTTTCATAGTGGTTAAGATTTATAACCAAGAACCGAGATTGTCAAGATTTGAGCCCACCCGCTAGCTTTTTCTTGGAATATTTTTTCATTCATGCATATTTACATCATAAAACTATTTCTATTCATCAATCAAACACTTCGATTTTAATAATTTATAAAAGTAACTAAAACCGAATTTCTCAGTTCTTCTTCGTCTTTATTTTCGCGAACCCCGCCCTCACCCACTGTTTTAGGAAAATTCACACACCTTTAATCTAGTGCAATAACATTAACGTCTGTGATAAGTACAAAGGGTTGAATTAACATATGAAACGAAAGAACACAGGGTGAAGGTAAAAGGATAAAAGTGTTTTAGAGAAATTCGCTGTTTGCAAACTTTTGGCAAAGTGTCCGTAAGGGATACCAGAACTATTTCAATTACACAAAGTATACAAAGGTGTCGGATAAGATCAATACCAACAAAAGTCTGGGAAATTTGAGGTTTGCGAGGTAGTTGGGACTGATCGTTAGTTAAGCCGGGGTTATTTAGGAGATATATAGAAAAGATTTGGTTAAAAGTGCCGATTTCTAAGTCCACATTTTATAAAATCGGAGTTTTGATGTAAGAATTTTCTAAAATATCGTCTTCTATTTCAGGATTTTTAAGATTCCTAGTTTTAATTGTAGATTTTTGTTAAACCTCATCTCTCAGTTGAAGATTTTCTAAAGTGTTGATTTCCAACTCGAGATTTTTAAAAATGCCGATTTCTACACAGAGATTTTCTAAAATTGTCTAAAAATTTTCTAAAGTATTGTTTTCTATTTTAAATTTTTTTTAAAATCCTGCTTCTAGGTATAAGTTTTATAAAATTTTGACTTTTAATGGGGAATAATCCAAAGCATTAAATTCTACTTCTTGATTTTTTTACAAATGGCAACTTCTATGTTGATGTTTTGAAAAATTTCATCTCTTCTTTAAACAATTTCTAAAATATCGATTTCTATTTTAAGATTTTTTAAAATCCTGTTTCTAATACTATCTGATATTTTTAAAAAATGTAACATTTGCTATAAAATTCAAAAGTCAACATTTCCACGCATCCAGTCAAAAAAATGAATTTAAATGTTTTTATATAGAAAATTCCATATCTGCACTGTAAACTTTAAACTCACCTTCGGGGCTCAGCTTTACAGTTTTACAATTAAAGCTTAGTCGAACACCAAAAACCGATTTATCTAATGCTAATTGAAAAAGTTCCACTAAACGAGATGATCTCTTGCATAAGAATAACTTAAATAGATATTAAGAAGGTATTCTCACCCAAATGAAGCGACAGGATAGGCTCAAAAAAATTAAATCGAAAAATCTTCATTTCATATGTGGATGAGTTACTATCCCATCTTTCAAAATATTAACAAAACAGTCCTCTTTAACTATATTGAACCATCTCTTTTGTGGTCGTCTTCTTCTTCTTCTTCTTTCTTTACTAATTTTAATCACTTGTGTGGTATCTGGCTTCGCATATATTTCATTCTTCTCTTTATTCCACCTTTTCCTGAATTAATTTTCTTTCATGTAAGCTCGTCTATAAATCCTTCTTGGGATATTGTTGTTTTATCGTCTTGATCAATTTCTTAATTATCTGGATGATGTTTATCCCAAACAATTTATTTAGTTTGGGACTGGGAAGCAGGTTCTGGATCTTATGAATGTGTTCATGAAAAATTACTATTTCATTTTTCAAAATTTTTCTCCATCGCTTCTTATTTGGTTTCATCCCTCCAGTTCTCGACTTCAAATATCCTTACCTCTTTAATTACATTGATCCATTTCTTTAGTGGTCGTCCGCTTCTTCTTCTTTCTTTACTCAATTTAATCATTTATGTGGTATCTGGCTTCGCATATATTTCATTCTTCTCTTTATTCCACCTTTTCCTGAATTCATTTTCCTTCATCTGAGCTCGTCCATATATCCTTCTTGGGATTTTGTTGTTTTATCGTCTTCATCAATTTCGTAATCTGGATGACGTTTATCCCAAACAATTTGTTGAGTTTGGGACTGGGAAGCAGGTTCTGTCTTTAATGCATGCGACCATGAAAAAGTACTATTTCATTTTTCAAAATTTTTCTCCATCGATTCTTATTTGGTTTCATCCCTCCAGTTTTCGACTTTAAATATCCTTACCTCTTTAACTACATTGATCCATTTCTTTCGTGGTCGTCCTCTTCTTCTTCTTCTTCTTCTTTTTTTACTAACTTTAATCACTTGTGTGTTATCTGGCTTTGCATATATTTAATTTTTCTCTTTGTTCCACCTTTTTCCTTCATCTGAGCTCGTCCATATATCCTTCTTAGGATTTTGTTGTTTTATCGTCTTCATCAATTTCGTAATCTGGATGGAGTTTATCGCCTACAATTTTTTGAGTTTGGGACTGGGAAGCCGGTTCTGTCTCTAATGCATGTGTCCATGAAGATTCGAATCAACTGATAATGCTAAAGGCAGGCGTATTAACCATACGAGATGAAATTTCGAGACAGCGTGTTGTATACATTTAAATGAACGAAATTTGACAACATGCCATTTCGGTACAGTTACATCTAGATAAACCTTAAGAGGATCCATCAGTGAAAGTCTTAATGGACGAATAATGAACGGAAAAAATTAATCCTGCGAGTGGACATTTTAGTCTTTTGGGGTTTTCGGTGAAGCTTAAGAATTATGCATGAGTGATTTTTTGTTTTAACTGTCAGATTAGATTTGTCACGATGAATAATCGAGATATTTTATTTAAGAAGGTATACGGTGTGTCCTAAAAAAATGTATCCTAATTTTATAAAAATGATACATACTTATTGATAGAAACGTTTTTTGTCGATTGTAAATAATGTAATCAAGCATCATTTTAAAAACTCTTGAATTACAAGTCGATATTTCAAAAAAAAAAGTCGACGTTTTAAAAATTATCAACTTGGAAAAAAAAGTTTAGATAATTAAAAAAATATAAATCTGTATCGATATTTTAGAAAATTTCCTATCAGAAGTCGCGGTTTCACAATTCTATAATTAAAATCGGCATTTCTAAAAAACCTTCAAATCGAACTCAATATTTAAAAAAAATCAAAATTAAAAAAAAATCGAATTATAACTCGATAATTTCAAAATCTCAAATTACAAGTCGATATGTTAGAAAATATTGAATTGTAAGTCGACATTTTAAGAAATATGTCGGATTTGAATTCGAAATTTTACAAAACATTTATTTAGAAGTCGCAATTTAAAAAATACTGAACTAGAAGTCGACGCTTTAGAAAATTTAAAGTTACAAGTGAATACTTAAAAAAAAATGAATTACAACCCGATATTCTATAAAAAATGTACAGTTCCTAATCAAGAATTTACAAAATATCGATATTGAGATCAAAATCTAAAAAAAAATTTTACATTCCTGTATTTTTGAAAATGTTTGCTAATATTGGTATACTATTTTTTTTAAATATTTTTTTGATTACTTTATATTTACAATAAATAAATATAATCCTGTATAACCACTCCAATAATATTAATATCAGGACAAATTAATTGTGGCCGCTTTTACGTTTTTAATAATTACTTTTATATATTTTAAAACAATTACTGCGATAAATTATTAACATGCCATTTTATTAGATTAAAGCTGCATTTCGAATTATAGTTACAAACATTAAATATTTACACTTAAATCTGTAATGTCGATGTCACATCGTTGCCACAAATTTTATTAACTCTACTGATCGAAATCTACTCAACCTGATTCCATCACAGTCACAGTTAATTAATCATGTATTAATAATGTTTGTTTGAAATATCGAATTGCAGTAAATGTACCTTTGATTTTAAGGAAGGGAATGGTTGGTATCAGATAACGAGCGTGACGTAATTACGCGATAGGAGTCGAGTGATAGTTTATTTGAAAAGGATTTTAATTCTCTCATTAACTGCTTAGGTAAACTTAAATTTGATTACTTTTGAAGTTAATTGAAGTATACTAATCTAACCTCAATATTGATTTATGAATTGGATTGGATTATTTTTAAGTGATTACATAATTTTAGAAAACTTTTATTTACAAGTCGCTATTTTAAAATATTGATTTATACTCCAGTTTTAAGTTCGATAATTTGTGAAAACTTAATTCTAAACTTACATTTATTGTGAAATATCGACTTATAATTAGAGATTTTTTAAAATATTCACTTCTAGTAATTCAAAATTTTCTAAAGCAGCGACTTCTAATTCAGTATTTTTTTAACTAACGACTTGTAAATAAATATTTTAAAATTTCGATTTTAGTTAGTATTTAGTAAAATATCGACTTGTAATTCAATATTTTCGACTTGTAGTTCGAGATTTTTTTAAATAATCAACTCTTTATTGAAGAGTTTCTAAAGTATTGACTTCTAATTCTAATTTTTTATAGCGACTTCTAAATAAATCTTTTATAAACTTTTGATCTCAGATCGATATTTCTTAAATTCCCAACTTCAAACTTAAGATATTTTGTCGAGTTCAATTCAATATCTTCTAAAATATCGGCTTCTAATATGAGATTTTTGAAATAATTCAATTTTGATGGAAGATTTTTTAAAATAACGGCTTATTTCCATATAAAAACTTTCTAAAATTCCCTCAGTTCTATATTTTTTAAATTATCGACTTTTAATTCGTAGGTATTTTCTAAAATGTTGACTTGCAATTGAAAATTTTCTAAAATGTCGACTTGTATCTCGAGATTTATTAAAATGGCTTAAATGACTTCTAAATAAAGTTTTTGCAAAATTCTAACCTAAATTAGATATTTTATAAATTCTTGACTAGGAATCAAGGTATTTTGTAATATATTGACTTGCAATTCAATATTTTTTAAAATGTGGACTTATAATTCGAGATGTTTTAAATAATCAACTTGCAACTCGATATTTTTTAAAATGGCGACTTTTAAATAAAAAAAAAAATCCTGACCTCCGATATTTTCCAAATTAAAATGTCGACTTGTATTTTAAGATTTTTAAAATCATTAACTAATTAATTCGACATTTTCTACAGTATCGACTTTACAGTATTTTTTAAAATGGCTACTTCTAAATAAAAATTTTGTAAAATGTCGAGATGAAATTTAGGATATTTTTGTTAAAATGTAGAAATGGAGTTTTAATCTAATAAAACGGGATGTCGGCGAAATTATTTTAAAACATATACATAACATTAATTATTAAAACATTATAATTGGTTGTAATTAAATTGTTCGAATATTAATATTATTGTAGAAGTTAGACAGCATTTGGCAAACATGACGTTTCAGGTAAATATAAATTTTTGAACAACATGTTCCTTATCAAATAGAAAAATATTTATTTACGGATATATAAAATTATTTTTTCTGAACCCTGTAGAAATATTGAACAAAGTGTATTTGTCATATTTTCAAACTTGTAACTTCTAGACAGAAACAATTTATTTACTGGTTTCTTTAATTGGAAAATATAATCACGTTTTTTATTAAAAAAACCCATATTCTATTACCAAATAATACTACCCAATAATATCCCCAATTAAACAATTTTTATTTAATTGAAATAAATATTCCTTTACTTAAATAGAAATTTAAATTTGGTGATTTTTAATTTACACAACAAAACCTAAAATGGTTATGCTCAATTTCTATTAAGGTTTAATATTTGTACAATCATCAATTCTTAATAGAATTGTGCAATCATTTTCAATAACAGTTCTTATAATTGATATTAGATTTATTATATAAAAAAAAGAAACACGGGTCGGATTTTAATTTCTAAAAACAATTTTGGAAGAACAACCGCAATATATTTAGTATTTTCTAATGATTTGAGGCCAAACTGAAATATACAGGGTGGAGATATGAGGAAAAGTTATTATAAACAATATGTACGAATATATATATACTTTCGTTTCTAATATACAAAACGTTTTCTTCAATTTTAATATAATTTTTACAGGTTGTTGATATTTTAATGTAATAATAATTTTTGTATTTATATATATATTTAACGATTAATATAACCTGTTGAAAAAATATTTTTATGCTAAAGTATTCAACGAATTCAAACAAATCTTAATTGTAAGCAACTTCTACAAAATAAATTAGCTCTATAATTAACAATAATATTAAAAAAAAAATATCGGAGAACTAAAAAAAAGTCTAAAACAAATTTACTAGTTGAGATGTTAATATTTTATTTTACAACCATTCATTATTTAAAATCGTAAAAAGGGAAATATTATTTGTATGAATAGTATTATTAAAAATGAAATGACTATTAGTTATGTAAACAATATCACATAAAATTCATATCTTGGTGATAAATCTTTTTTTTCATATGAAGGAAAATACATCATTTATTGAAATTTTATTTTATATATAATATTTATTCGTTATATTATCATAATGTAGATATAATCTATAAGTTTAATTAATAAAAATGTTGATCAGACAATGACTAGTTATACATATATGAAAGCACTATAAACTATCTATGCATTGGATTTTTTGGATAATATTCGCCATTTCAGTCCTTGGTTTGCCTTCTCTCTTCAATTTAGAATTCCCAAATTCCTTAAGTCATTCTCTTTAGAATTAGCAGAATCCTTTAGTCGCTTTGTATCTCTTCAAAGTTCATTTCTATTTTCCTTTATTCTGTTTGTCTTCATTTGTACTTCTATCTAAGATCTGCTTCCCAGATTCCTTAGGTCGCTTTCTACCCCCTCTAAGTTCTTTTTGATGTTTTTTTTATATGTTTTCCTACATTTGTACTTTTATCTATGATCTGCTTGGTCATTTTGTTCAAAATTCCCTTAGTTCCATAAGTCATTTTCTCCTTTTAGATTTTCCTTTTTCTTTCAATAGTACTTTTATCTAAGTTTTGCTTGGTCATTCTGTCTACAATTCCCAGATTCCTTAGGTCGCTTTCTACCTCCTCTAACTCCTTTTAGATCTTGCTTTTTTCTTTTTTTTTCATTTTATTTCTATCTAGGATATGCTTGTTCATTTTATTTAGAATTACCAGATATCGCAAATCGTGTTCTATCTATTTTAAATCCTTTTTTCTGTTTCCTTCATTTATACTTCTAAGATGTGATTGTTCACTCTGTTCCCAAACTGCCTTTGGACATGTCCCAACCATATTATTCGTTGGACTTTGACCAGATTTGAACATGCAGGTTCTCCAAACATTTCCGTAGTTTCATCGATTTTTATTTCCTCGAGTATTCTTCGCAGTATTTACATTCTCACTTATCTAGCTCAAGGTTTCAGCTCTATATAAAAATCTTCCTCCTTATCGTTATCTATTTCTGGTCTATTCAGTAATATTTCCAAACAACTTGTTCGCCGGTCCACTGGTCTTCTTCGTTTATAAGTTTTGCTTCTTTATTTTTACTATATATGCGTTTTGGTTTTGATATCCTCTTTTCATTTTTGATTTCTTGATAAAAATTCCTTTGTTATTTTTTTTTATAATTCTCTTTTATTTCTGTTATTTTCCTCTCTAGCTCTATTCTTTTTTCTTCTGTATAATTTTTACCTTTTTTGATTTATCTTGAAAGTCTTTTAGCTTTTTCCTACTATTCCCATTTTTCACGAATGGCTGGTTGTTATTTTTATTTTCTATCACCTCAGATCCTTAATAGCAACCTAATTATTTTCAATGTGTACGCATTTCTTTACTTAACACATCTACAAAAATGTCTCCCTTAAAATATTCCATATTAAAATATTCCGAACAGAAATAGCAATCAAATCGTGTCCTCCAAGGAACAAGGACCCTCTTTGGGTTCGTCCTTTCGCGTCCTGCCGCACGTGTTGTTTTATTCATGTTTGTTTTTTATTAGCGTTCAATGTAAACGAAGCCCCCGTGTTTTTTTAACGAGATATCCCTGTTTTTATGGGCCAACAAGCAAAAACTTTTTTATAAATGGAAATACGTCCGAAATATTTGAAATAAAATAGAAGTTTTTTGGAAAGTTAATAATGTTTATTTTGTGGTATTTTGGTACATGATATTTTTGTTTGTTACAGAATGAAGTAGCGGAGATTTTCGGAAGTCCGCCGAGAAGGGCCGGACTGCCCCAATAACGACCCGTCCGCCATGAGTTTGACGACGAAAATACTTATTTTATTTGCGGCTGTTTCCTCTTACAGGACTTATGCTGAACAAGGTAAGTTCGCTTTCGAAATTTAACTTTATTCAGACCACCCCGTATCATATTTTATTATTTATTGTAATAGGATTTTTTCCTAAAATAATTTGCAAATTCAATATGCCAAAATAATATATTGTGTGGTTATCGGGAATTCAATGTAATGGAATTCTGATCTAGCAGTAATTAAAAATAAAATTTATTTAAAATGAAAATTCTTAAATAATTGGTTGAATCAAATTAACAGTAAACACAATAAGAATACATTTTATCTAGAAAATACAAAATAAAAGGACATTAAAATAATTAGAAAATTTCAAGGTTAATCGAACGAATAATCGAAATAATATTTTTTTTATATATCTGCCGAACTCTATATCAGAAGAGAAAGGAGTTAGTGCTCCAGAATGAACTATTGTTGTGTATAATTTGTATTTTTATTACTAACAAGTAGTGATTTTGTTCCACGTGATTTTAAATAAATTGGCTCTAACTTCGGACCAGTACATACAAGAGACAGGATCGTATTCAAAGAAATTTGTGTTTTTTTTACTGAGATTGAAATGTTTTTCATGTTTTTCCGCCGTTTATAAAATGTCTGAAGACTATTTTCATTAGATATTATTTTGTTAATTATTAAATATGAGTTGTAAAATTAGTTATAAGATTATTTAATCGTAATTTGTTGCAACCAATAATATATTTTCTTGCATGAACTCGCCTTGAGAAAAGCGTCAATAATTGAGTTAAAATTATGATTTTTTTATATTCATAATTTGTTTTATTTTTATTCATTTTGACGCTCTACAATTTAATACATCAATTTATTTTTAAAAAGTAAATGTTTTTTATTGCTCCACATTTAAATACTATTACAATATATAAATATTATGATAGGCTTTATTTATATGAACTTTTGAGTTTTTGGAGTTTTTTGTGTATATTAGGCGCCAAAAGGATTTTATATAGTGACCTTAGTAGAAATGAACATTGGCACTGAAGTGGTACTATATTATCCCCATTTAGAAATGTTGGCGCAATATTATAAGATAAGCAATTTTCAGCGATTATATACCAATATACTAACGATATATCTATTGTTATATTGGCCAAATATTGAACCAATAAATGCCCAATATAGTTATTATACTGGCTTAAACAATTTTTAAATAATCCTTGGTCAAACAATTGTAAGCGCTAACAATTTTTATTCTTGCCAGTATTGCCTATCTTGACACCCAAGCTTTAGACTTTATTGCGCCAGACTACATTTCTACTAGGAGAATATTACATTTTATGTTTTGTTGGAAGATGATAAATAAAACTAAAACAACATTTAAATTGAGTTTATAAAAAATTATTGAAAATGAAACTGGAAATCTAATTAACCTATACTATCTTAACTTAATCTAACCTAATATACCCTAACCTAACATAATCTAACCTAATCTAACCTAATATACCCTAACATAACCTAACCTAATTATATTACATAAAATACATCAAAACACAAATAAAACAATAAAAAAATAAAATTAAATACAAACACATTAACCAATAAAATGAACAAATAAATATATTATCTCAGGGTGGATTCATTTTTAAATTAAATCAACTTTGCAGTGTAATAATTTTCCAATTTTTTTTTAATTAGGTTTAAATAATTACAAAATTAAAGAAGGTTCTCCATTGGGTTCAAATGTGGTATAGACCATTTATTCTACAAAATTACAAAAAGAAGTTAATTCAGTTTATTACCAGACTATTTTAAATTTAAATAATTGTCTATTCTTGCAACTTTAACTTGAAAATAGTTTGCATATAATGTAGAATTAAATTCTATTGATGGCAAATCAGTCTCAAAATTAAATTGTCATTTACGAAAACTTTCACTCTTCTCGGGTTTGTTACTATTTCCTACGCAAGGAAATTTCAAACAGAGATTGTTCAATTCCAGGATATATAAATTGTTGATTGTTTTCACTCCCGGATAAGAAAAAATATAATGAAAACTACCCAAAGTCCTACCACAAATTTTAAAATAATCATAACAATTAGATTAAATGAAAAATTATATGTCTTAAAAAATCATTCACTTAAACAATTTAAGTTGTGTATGGTTTTCTATTTATAATTACGATTACGAACTAAGAACCTAATTAACCTACTCTATCCTAACCTAAACTAACCTAACTGAACCTAACCTAACCTAATCTAAATTAACCTAATTGAATCTAACCTAACCTAACCTAACAGAACCTAAACTAACCTTACCTAATTATATTACATAAAATAAATAAAAAGGACATTTAAATTTCACATTAATATTCGTGGACATAATTGACATTAAATGTCGAAAAGAACTTCAGGCCAATTTGATTAAATGAAAAATAAAATGTCTTAAAAAATACTTCACTTAATCAAATTCAGTGGTGTATGGTTTTCTATTTATAACTACGATTGCTTCTGATCTAAAAAAGGCAAGTTTTTTAAAGAGAACAAACAAAAGGGTTTATTAATTGATTAATTAAATTAAGTCAAAAATAATAACAAATATTACAAACAAAGAAAATTTACCTTTTCTACAGTGTTTAAGGTGCTTTTAAAATATTGTTCTCATATGTTTCTTAGCTCCTTTTCGTTCCCAATGAGCTGTCCATATATTGTAATGATTTTGAAATTGTTATTCTATAATGAAAAGTAATACTTCATCCACCTTTTCCGATATCGTCAGAAACGGCACTTATAGTCTTGTATCTCATTCACTAGCTCAACTTCTCCTTCTTGACATCCGTCAAAAATATTTATTATTCTTCATAAAATAATTAACCATTTATTATTTTTACATATATTTCGAAATTTATATACAAATCTTCTTCAAATCTGACAATTGTATTCTCCGCCGTTGACATTTTTTGAAAAAAATTATATATCTCCCTAGTTACCAATTTTTTTTTGTTTATTGTGAAAGTTAGTTACTTGATCTTTTTTTCGCATAGTTGCTACCATGTCAATATACTATTTTTTACTATCGTTTTTACCTTTTGTACAAGTTTCTAATCTAATTATTGTAGACTGTTCTTCTAGATTAACTAACTTTTGTTCCATGTATTTTTTTGCTTTTATATGGATTTTTTAGTGTTGTATGCTCCAGTTTGTTCTCATCTGTTTTTTTTTTGCAAAAATGTTTGTTTGTGTCTTTCCTCTGTTAGTATTTTCCTCGTATTACTTTTTTGTTTTCTTCTGTTAAGGATATTTTCTGCTGCTCGGTTTTGGTTCTTTCAATTGATTTGTTCTAAACACATCAAATTTGCTGAAAAGGAAACATTGTGCTATTTAAATGAACTCTTCATCAAATTTTACATGGTAATACTGTCTTGTACATCGTGTTTACAGTTAGACCTATAATCACCTTCAGATATTTCAATTCAGTACATTTTTGTAACCACCGTAGGCCGCTTAGAATGAACTCCATGCTGTTCCGAAATCGATTTTAAATTTCCATTTATCATTACCGTGAAACGTAATGTTTCTCTAAACGATATTGTGTTAAGTTTGAACAGTTAGTTCCAATAATAACGATAAAGGTATTATTACAGCATCGTTTAGTATGTAAATCGATTCAATTTCTGTAGAAACTTTTGAAAAAAATAAGGACATCGTCTGATCATTAAGAAAAAAATATTTACTGTTACGAATTTTCACCGGTTGATATTTCAGTCTTACATTTTACTTAATAAAATGGAGTTTATATTGTATTTTGACAACAACTGTCAGCTGTCTTCTTCTTTTTCTTTAGTTTTTACGGGCATAGTCTCTGAGGACTATTTACCCAGTACAAAATTCTTATAACTTAAAATCAAATTACTTTAACAAGGTTCCAATGAAGTAAGTCTGGTTCTTGCATCATCCTTTTCGAAAGAGGTCAATAATATTTGAATCCTTTTAATTATTTTTTTAAATCGACTTAGTAATTCCCACGTGTTTTAATTTTTCTACTTTATCTGAAGGCCTGGCTCACAAATATTTCTCCCATAAATCTACACTCAACTTAAATTAAATTAAAACACAACAAAAGTTTAATGTTTACATCGGACAAAAACCAAATATGAAGTCTGTCAGCTGTCACACTTAGACAACTGACTAAAATCTTCTTTTTCTTCTTCGATTTCGGATTTGGGACTATTCGGAGAGTCTAAAATCAAATCTTCTTTTCCTACTACTCCAAATTTGAGGGCAATTCAGCTTAATATGTAAAATAGTATCTGACCAATGACAGATGGGGTTATCAACCTTTTAGAAAAGTTCCAAGATTTTTTTAACTGTCAACATAGTTCATAATAAGTTATTTCACCATTTTTCTTATTATCTACACAAAGATATTAAATTCAGGTTAAACCAGGCAGTATCTATTTAGTTTCTCATTATAAATTCCATATTTTTATGGCCACTTTTTGTCTAAAAGATAGAAGTTCATTTCGTTTTAAAATATTCCGAGTTGGGCTCCAAATATTCATTGTTTTTTTGATTTATAACCGATTTCATGTATAAACATGTAATTTGGTAAATGGTTGTTTGAATTAAAAGCCGAACCAACATAATGACGACCCAGCAGGGAAGACGTTAAAATATACACAACCGAGAAATATTAATCGGTTAATTTTTCTTTCCTGTTTATTTAATCATGTATACGTGAAAGTTTTAGTACGGTTTTTATTGTTTCATAAACTTTTATCGATTACTAAATCTTACTTTAAAATGACATTTGACAGAACTGTAAATTTAGCAGAATGAATCACGTGACATGCGGCAAATGACTGAAATGTCAACTTATGAAAATAGTGTTTGCTGGATAGAGCAATAGTTACTTGAAGATTATTAGATTTCTATAATTTATTACCTTTTGTTATTGTAGAATTAAAACATTTTACAAGACTTTGACAGATTCAAAGGCTGTATTTTGGACCTACACGATATTTGTCAAGTGACAAAGATGTCAAATTAATAGACATTAATATGATATTAATATGATGATATTATAAGATATTAATAATTAATTTGGAACTAAATTTAAACACTTTAGAATCCAGTTACAGTTATTCAAATAAACGTATTTAGTAGACACAAACCTATTAAAATGAAATGCTTACATGATATTTGACAATTGACAGCTGACAGAGATGTCAAAGTAACCAAACTGCTTTGTTATGAAGTAATATAGAATTTGAAAATTTCCAAATCAAGTGATAGTTATTTAATACATAAAATTCAAGCAAATATCCAAAAATAAAATGCTTACGTGACATTTGACAAGTGACAGGTGAGAGAGATTTCAAATCAATAGAGTTATGATGTTAATAAATAATTTGGAACACAAAATTTAAACATTTTAGAATATTGTTAAAGTTATTCAAATAAATATAGTTAATTGACATAAACCTAATAAAACCAAATGTTTAAATGACATTTTACAAGTGAAAGGTGATAGAAATGCCAAATTAACGAAACTACATTAATACTAAGTAAAGTAGGACAGTAGAATTTGAAAATTTATAAATCTAGTGATATTTATTTAATATAACCTAAATAATTAATGCAAATGTTACAAAATGAAATGCTTACGTGTTATTTGACAATTGACAGATATGTCAATTTATGTAACTATAATATATATAATAATTTGGGACACTAAATTTATGAATCTAGTGATAGTTATCTAAATAAGCATATTCAACTGAGACAAACTTCACAAAATGGAATGCTTACATGACTTTTGACAGTTTTACAGGTAGTAAATGATAGAGCTGTCAAATTAATAGAGCTATAGTGTTAATAAATAATTTGGAATCCTAGTTTTAAAAATTTAGGAATCTAGTTACAGTTATTCAAATAAATGTATTTAATTGACATAAACCTAATAATATGAAATGCTTATGTGACATTTGACAAGTAACAAGGGACAGATATGTCAAATTAATGAAATTAAATTGATACTAAATAACGTAGGACAGTAGAATTTGAAAATTTCTAAATCTAGTCATAGTTATTTAATATAACCTGAATAATTCATGCGAATGTTGTAAAATGAAATGCTTACGTGACATTTGACAAATGACAGATGTGTCAAATTAATGTAACTATAATGTTTTTAAGCAATTTGGGACATTAAATTTATGAATCTAGTGATAGTTATTTAAATAAACATATTCAACTGACACAAAATTCATAAAATGGAATGCTTACATGACTTTTGACAGTTTTACAGGTAGCAAATGACAGAGCTGTCAAATTAATGAAACTATAGTGTTACCTACTAATTTAGAAAGAATTAATTTAAATTACTAGAATGTGAATATTTTTGGATATATTGACAGAGTTATTTAAAAAACAAATTTCATTGAAAGAAACGTGTTACAATGAAATGTTGATATGACATATGACAATTGAGAAATGACAGATATTAAATAGATGACTTCACTAATATTGTGACAGATTTTTTTTATTTATTAGTGACAGATATTTCACTAAATGTATTTAATTGAGATTGGACTAAACCTGAATGTTTGTAGAGACATTTATTTGAAATGATGTATTTTCTTAACATAAAGTAAATTCAAATATTTCATGACAAGTGACATATTTAATGAATTTACAATGTTGTCAAATTATTAAAATAAGTGACTTTTGGAAATTTCTGTCATTTTTTGTTTGATATAAATCATTGTGCGAGATGATTGTTCTAATAGCAAACAAATTTGTTAAAGTTTTAATTTTGTAATCTATATTTATCATCTAAGACTTTAGGATCTACCTAGTTAAAAAATGATAATCATCCTAATTTAAAAAAAATGATCAATTTTGATATCGATCGATTATCCCTTCTAATTTTTCGAAAATTACAGACAGTGGCTCTTGTCCCCACAATTATGATATTAAAAATAAACAGTCAGGTATAAAGGATTTTAATTTTTCGATAAATTAAATTAGAACCTCGTCCCAATTTACCACTGAAGGGCGTACAAATTACGTCAGTGAGACAGCTGTTGAATATGGAATACTGTACTTACTCATTTTTATAATACCGCCAATCATAATTCTTAAAAACAAACATCTGCAGTGCCTGCTGGTGCTATGAAAATGACAAAGTTCCAATAAACGCATTTCAAATTTCAACAAGAGTAATAAATTGCAAATGATTGGTGTTTCTCTAATTCGAGAAAAATAGATAAATTATATGGATCTTTTCCCGTGCGTAATAAATTTTATCGAAAGGTTTATATTGAAATTAAATAGGAAATGACAATTGTTCCATGAATGAAGAAATTTATTAGAAATTAAATATATAAAAGTAAATACATTATTAATCAATAGGGAAAAGATCTATTGAATGAAGTGTATATATTTTTTATTTGATTAAATATTCTGCAGACAGACAAATTTATTATAACTCAGATATTGATTGTTTTTTAGAACTAAAAAGATAAAAATATATGTGATAATAATTATAGTAATAAACGTAAGTATTTCAATTGTTAAGGAAATATTAGCATTATTATTAATAATTGTATTTAAAATTTTGCCTAAAATGTTCTATTCTTGACTTTGTATATTGTAAATTATAAACTATTATTACATTAAAAATCATTTGCAGTACATGGTCGGCATTTTTTATTTAAAAGTCGCCATTTCACATTAAGAATTAAAATTTTATTGCCATAATTTTACATTAAAATGCGCCGTTTTTAATTAAAAATGTCATCATTAATAATAGTAATAATTTTTCATTACAAGACCTTATTATTCATTAAATGTAATAATTTCTATTAAAACTCGTTATTTTAAATCAAAAGTTTTTATTTTTGAAATAAGTTTACAAAAAAAAGTTTCTTATAATTCGTCACATTCTATTAAAAATCTATATTTCATAGTTTTTTTTATAGGTGCTCGAATGGTTCTATTTTTTTGACAATTTCGCATTTTCGATTAAAAGAACTTTTTGGTTTAAAAGTCTATATTTTCTAAGAAAAACCCACACATTTCCCTAAAAAGTTGCAATTTTTGTCGATAGCCGGATATTTTTGAATAAAATAAATCCGCCATTATTACAAGAAAATCCATTATCCTTTGAAAGTTGACTATGTTTATTAAATAATATATATTTTGTATTAAAAGCCACAATTTTTTAAAGACCTTATTATCCATTAAAAGCCACAATTTTTCACAAAAAGCGTTTTTGTATTATGGTTCTCAACGATTAAAAGTCGCCGTTTCCCATTAACAGATATAATTTTCCAATAAGGTCGCCATCTTTTGTTTGTGCAATGATGTAATTTTTCTTTAAAGTTGCAATTGTTGATTAAAGTCGCTAATATCTATCAAAATTCATTTTTTATATTAAAAGTCGTAATTTTCCATTAAAATGTTTTACGCCAAAATAAATTCGTTATCATATTAAATTTTCTTTCTAAAACTTTTCCATTTTCCATTAAATAAACTATTTGTATTAACTTATAAAAAACTCACAACTTTCCCTAAAAACCGCCATTTTTATTGATTCTAGAATCTCTTACGCCACAATAAAGAAGTCATTAAAACTAATTTTCGTTTAAAAGATTTCATAAAAAGCACAAATTTTAAAGTGGTCCTTTCGGGTTAAAAGTCGCCATTTTGTATTACAAGCCATAATTTTCCAATAAGTCATTATTTTCTTGTTAAAACCCTATGTTTTGTGTAAATCGTTATAATTTTTCAATTAAGTCGCAATTCTGTATTTTAAAAGTCGTCATTTTACATTGGGAATTCTAATGTTGTATTAAAAATGAGGATTTTTTATTAAAAAAACCTTTGTCATTGATACTCGGAACTATTACGTCATTATAACATTTAAACCCACTTTCATTTAAAAGTTTTCATAAAAATCGCAATTTATTATTATTTATTTATATTCGAAGTCACTATTTTGAATTAAAAGACCTCGTTTTCCATTTCATAAATTTTCACAAAAAGTTTTATTTATTCTTGAATATTTTATACTTATTATAGTAAAATTAATGTTCTTTAAAAATACTGATTTTCCATTAAATTGACTTTATTTTATTAAAAGAATAAATTTACATTAAAACCCACTATTTTGCACAAAAAGTCGCCATTTTTATTAATACTGGAACCTTTGGCGCCACAATAAATCAGTTATTAAAAGTAAGCCGTTAAAAGTCGTCATTTTGTATTAGAAGTCCACATCTTCTGCTATGAGCCATACTTTTCCAATAAGTCACCATTTTTTGTTAGAACTGGTTGTGTCGCGTAAAATGTTCAGTTTTTCCATTAAAAGTCGCTATTTTTCATAAAAAAGTCGTTATTTTCCAATAAAAGTCGTCAATTTTTATCTAATTCCTTTCTTATTTTTTTTATACTCCAACATTTTACGCCAAAACAAATTCCATATACTCCATTTTCAGAAGTTGCCATTTTTTAATTAAAATTCGTCGTTTTCCATCACAAATAATCATGTTACATTAAAAACCATTTCCAGTTCTAATCGTAACGACTTATTTTGTACTTCTTGGCAGATTCAAAATTGATAATAATACACACAGGAATTATGGAACATAATAACCTACTCCAACAGCGCATTCATGATTGCATTTTAATTTGTTTTTAATAGAACCTTAACAATAATGGAGGATTCGAAAAAGGACTGTGAAGAAACCATTAAAGAATTGTCTTTAATTTAATATCATTATAAACTTTAAGGGTCAATGGACAAAATATTTTTGTTTTAATTTAGCATTACTAAGTTTTTACATGGTATTCTATACGAACTTTACAATCTACTCGTTAACAAAACAACATGAAAACAAAGAGTGATGAATAAATGAGTGAAGATGACTTCAGGGGGAAATTATCCATAGTTACTTAATCAGGTCTTTGGTCAGTTTTTTTGTTGTTGTTTTAGTTTTTGATTGATTAGAAACCTGATGAGTTCATTTTGGTGGTTTTTCATGCAGGTTCAAATCTTATATGGTTTGGTTCGAGCCGTACCATGGAGGATTTGTTATAATACGAAGGAATTTTTTTTTAGAAGTCGTAGCTTTGATCTCAACCAGTATTTTGTATTCAAAGTTGCAATTCTCCATTAAGAGCATAAGTTTCCATCAAATCCTCCTTCATGTTAATTGTCGAACATTATACGCCAAAATAAATCAATTATTTACATATTAAAGTGAATTTCGTGCAAGTCGCCATTTTTTGCTTAAAAGTCAATTTTCAAAGTCGCCTCTTTATTGATACCTCAACATTTTATTCCAGAATGAAGCCAATTTTCATTTAGAAGTCGTCGATTTTATTTCAGAATTATGCTGCCTAACGAAAATTTTATTTAAAAGTTTTCCATTTGTCGTTCAAGGTGCAACTATTTATTATTAAGTGTCCTCATTTTCCATTAAAAGCCATTGTTCATAAAAACACGCTTTTTTATTTATTCTTAAATATTTTAAGCGAAAATAATTTCATTATCATCAAATTAAAATCTATTTTCTAATAAGTTTGCTATTTTCTAATAAAAGTTTGCTATTTTCATTAATTGTAGCCATAATTTTGTATCGATATTATCAGAGTTAATACATTTTAATTTAGAAGTCGCCGATTTTATTTAAGCTGCTATTTTATATTAAAATTCGCCAATTTCCATTAAAAAATTTCGTTTTTGGACAGTTTTTTGTTGTTTCTTCTAGTTTTGGTTGATGAGGTCAATGATGAGTTAATTATGGGGATTTTTCATGCGAATTTAAATCTTTTATGGTCTGGTTCGAGCCGTACCATGGAGGATTTGTTATTGTGTAAAGAAATGGTTGATATATTTGGAAGATCTTGGTTTTACTTGATTTCGCGTAGATTTGGCAACCACTATTGATTCTTCTTTTGCTACAATAATAGTTAAAGAAAAAAAACAAAAATACATACTTTCCAATTTCACGCGTTCCTTATTTTGTTTTTAAATTTCATCTGTCAATTCTGCACTACGGTACCAAATTTCTCAAAAATGCCACGAATCTTTGGCTTCTGATAAGAAAGGACCGCGTTGTTCGGATGAAGACGTCACGAGATAAATTATCAAAATATGTTAAAGAGTTAAGTTCGGTATTGATTGATATCATTAACGTGGTAATTAAATATGGGACGAATGCATTTTTTAGATATAGCCATTTGGCTACCAGACGTACTTCTTCCATGACGAAGATTTTGGATTGGTTAATAAAATATAATAAGTTTTTTTTTACATAATCTGGTTATCAGTAATGCAATACATTTTTTTTAGAAAATATTAGTTTTTCAAAGAAAATTTTAATACAAAAGAGCGACTTTTAATGGAAAATGTCGAATTTTTATAAAAAATGGCGACTTTTAATAATTTAATAACGATTTTAATAAAAAAAAATTGCGAATTTTTAAAGAATATATATTTTAGAGTGATAATAATTTTGGCGTAAAATATATGAAAATCAAATTAAAATAAATTTTCGTTGTGTTTATTTCTCATATATCTAATTTACAAATTTCTAGTAAAAACCGTCATTTTTTATTAAAAGTCCTTAATTTTCTTTAAAAAGTCGCTTTTTAGTGTTGGTCTAACATTTGGCGCGAAATTTTTTTTAAAGTTTGGCATTTTACTTAAAATCGCACTTATATATTATAAGTTGTCATTTTCCATTAAAAGTATAATTTTTTATAAAAAGACGCATTTTGATAATCTGACATTATGCGCCATTATTTGTATATTAACATACTTTTTCCTATACAAGTTTGCAACTTTTCATTTAAGTCGCAACTATATAATAAAAATAACTATTTTATTTTGAAAGATATCATTTTCCATTAAAAAGCATCATGCTCTATAAAAAATAGTTTTTTTTTTTGTTACTGTTTAAGTATTTTGTATCTCAATGTAAAACCCATTTTCATTTAGAAGTCGCCAATTTTATTTCAGCCGCTATTTTCTATGTATAGCCGCAATTTTGCATTAAAAGCATGGTTTTCCACAAAAAAAATCCTTTATTATTAACAGTCGAACATTAAATTTCTTCATTTTTTCTAAAAATCACTATTCCCCATTGAAAATTATCAAAGTATCAAAATACTGAATTTTTCATTTTCTTATTGATAGTCGGAATATTTTACGCCAAAACAAAGCAGTTATTTTTATATTCAAATAAATTTTCTTTTAAAAGTTTCATACTTTTAAATCAAATCATATTTTTCTAATAAGAGGCATCATTTTTTATAAAATATGTTTTTTTAATTTAAATCGTTAATAATCACTTTAAAACTTATTTTCATTTAGAAGTCGCAGATTTCATTTTAGCCGCTATTTTATATTTAAAGTCGTATTTATCGTTAAAACTACAATTTTTCATAAAAAGACGACTTTTTTATTATAATTTCATCATACTCGTATTTTTGTGCAAAAAATAAATTTGCTAATGTCAAATAAAAATCTATTTTTTTGTCTTTTAAAACCGTTATTTATAATTATGAGTTATTATTTTGCATTAAAGCCTTAATTTCTACTTTTTTATTGATAATGGAAGATTTTACGTCAAAATACGATTTGATTTTCACGTTAAGTTTTTTTTTTCATTTAAAAGTTTTCCATTTTTCGTTAAAAGCGCAGCTATGTAACAAAAGTCACGATTTTTCTTAAAAGTCGTAATTTTCTATTAAAAGTCGTCATTGTTCATAAAAACAGGCTTTTTTGGTTTATGCTTAAAAATTTTACATCAAAATAAAAACAATTTTCATTTAAAAGACATCGCTTTTATTTCACCCGCTATTTTCTATTTATAGTTGCAATTTTCCATTAAAAGCACAATTTTCAATAAAAACCTCTTTTTTATTGATAGTCGAACATTAAACTAAAATAAATCAATTATTTACTTACTAAAATGCATTTTCCTTTAAAAGCTTTTCCATTTTTCATTAAAGTCGTTCTTATATATTAAAAGTCCCCATTTTCCCTTAAAATTCACTTTTTAAAGTCGCCTTTTTATTAATACATCAACAGCTTACACCCAAATGAAACCAATTTGCATTTATAAGTCGCTGATTTTATTTCAGTAATCTATTTCTTAAAGAAAATTACATTTTCCATTTTATTCCTACAAAATATACAGGGTGAGTTTTATTAATAAAGGAGCAGCAATATCATTCCACTATATTTTTTATTAAAACACATCCTCTAGATTTAAATTAAACTTAGGTGCTGGAAATATAAACTGTTATTCTTCTTATATTTTCTGAGCAATAAAACGTCTTAATTAAGTTCAATTCTAATGAACCAGATGATACGATAACGATTTATCTAATAGTTAATTGAATTATAAGTAACTATTGACAATGTTGATGTAATTATTAACCAATAAAATATCTTCTAACTCTTCTCGGTAGTTCACAAACCATCTGTTAGTTCTTACTTAATCTGTCGGTTTTTTTTAAAATAAGATCGTTAAATGCAGCGGTTTATTTCCGCAGATTTTAAGATCAATTTAATTTATGTCTTTTGGAAATGTTAGACCGTTTGTTGATTTTTATTTACCTGTTTACTATCAGAGATAATTTTAGTTGAAAACAGAAAATCTCGTTGTATAATTGTACATTTTCTTCGGTTTAAGGGAAAATTTTATGGAAAATTATGATTTTAATGAAAAATGACGACTTTTAATAGGAAATAGGTTTAATTGTGGGGGATTTTTTAAAGGAGGCTACTTATTGTATAAAATGAAAGTTTTTAATGAAAATTGGTGAATTTTAATTAAAAATAGAGACTTAAATAAAAGCGACGACTTCTAAATGAAAATTAATTTAATGTGATAATAGCGATTATATTTTGGGGTAAATTGCTCATCTGTTAATAAAAAAGGGAGATTTTTCATACAAAATTACGGATTATAATTGAAAATTTTGTCTTTTAATGGAAAATTGCAAATTTTAACAGTAAGTCGAGAATTTAATTTATGAAAATAAGAAATTTATTAAAAAATATATTTTAATTTGATAATAATGAATTTATTTTGGTTTAAATGTTTAAGCAAAAATCGTGTTTTTATAAACAACTACTTTTAACGGAAACTGAGGAAAATGAGACTTCAATTACATAGCTGCAATTTTAACAAAAAATGGAAAACTTTAAAACATTTTTTTAAGCAGCTTATTACTGAAATAAAATCGTCGACTTCTAAATTGTAAATATTGGGTTTGAAAAAAAAATATAGTTTTTATTTGAGTTTAACAAATCAATGTTTACATAAAAAAGGCGTCTTTTATAAAAAATTATACTTTTAACGAAAAATACGACTTTGAATATAAACAGTTTCAATGAGAAATAGTGATTTTTAGGAAAAATGAAAAATTTCAATGCGATGTTCAACTATTAATAAACTAATTAAAAGCAGTCTTTATAAAAATTATGGTTTTAATGGGAAATCGCGACTATAAGTAGAAAATAACGGCTGAAATAAAATCGGCGACTTCTAAATGAAAATTGGTTTTATTTTAATGTAATATATTTAATCAATAATATAAAACTTTTTATAGAAAAGTATGCCTTTTAAAGGAAAATGATGATTTTTCAGATAAAATAGTGATTTTTATTACATAGTTGCTTGCGACTATAATGAAAAGTGCATATTTATGTAAAAATAATGAATTTATTTTGGCTTATAATGTATAGAATTATCTTTATATTAAAATGTATGCATTTAATGGAAAATGACGACTTATAAAATGAAAAACTCTCAAAGGAAAGAATCGATTTATTATAAAAATAAAATCGGCGACTTTTGAATGGAAGTAGATTTTATTTTAATATGGAATATTCAACAACGAAAAAACGATTTTTTGTAAAAATAACCACATATCTGTAACTTTAATAAAAATCCATTAAAATAGAAAATATAATTTTCTTTAAATAGCATGTTGATGCTGCTAATTATCAGGGTCGGTCTAATTAAATTTAGCGCCCTTGGCACGAAACGATAATAATGAAATGTCACTTTTATTTTAGGAGTTTTCATTTTAGAGTAAAACGAAATACAAGACATTTTATAATAAATGTATTTAACATTATCATTTACATTTTAAAGTGGAAATTTAACCAAGTTCTTGCGCCATCTACCGTTAACTTGACGGATGGTAGAACGCAGAGAAGTTTTAATTAATTTTAATTAAGATATATTTCTTACTAGATTCGGTACTTTATCAAGGGCCGGTCCTGACAAACCATAAATATTAATGAGTTACGTTATTATGTAGCTACAGATAACAACGTGTTAAATTTTTTTCCTTCTTTGTTTGCTTACCATAGAGCTAAATATTTATCTTAGGCGTAAGTCGTTTTTAATTTGAAATAGAGACATTCTCATCACAATACGCATTCTTAATTTCTTCATTATTACAAAATTATTCGTAGCTAATTTATAATAACACTTCATAAAGAATTCCGTGACGTTTTCAGTTGATTTCTGAGCCGAAATGCGTCGTTTCTTAAGGTACAATGAACACAAATAAATTACATGAAATAACAGTTTATAAAGGACGTTAATGAACAAAAAAAAATGTACACATTAAAATCCATTTTTGTTTAAAAGTTGTCATACCGAATTAAAATAAAAAATAAATGAAGCTGTTGTTTTCATATTCATTTTTTTCTGTTTTACTTTAAAAGATTGTCTTTTTTAAAGTCGCAGATATGTAACTATTAATAGTCCCAATATTCTCTTAAAAATCGTCATTTTCCATTAAAAGGAATTATTTCCTATAAAAACTCGCCTTTTTTGATACTTAAACATTTTACGTCAATATGAAATCTATATTATCACACTAAAATCAATTTTCGATTAGAAGTCGCTGATTTCAATTTAGCCTCCATTTTATATGCGAAGTTTCAGTAAAAGCCCCAATTTTCCATAAAAAAATCTTTAATAGATCATAAATCATAATTTTGCATTAAAATTCCAATCTTTGTTTTTTCATTCAAAGTCATAATTTTCTATAATAAATCATTTTTCATTTAGAAACCGCCGATTTTATTTCAGCCGTTATTTTATATTTAAAGTCGCAACTTTAATTGCTACTCGAAAAACATATTCATTTCCTTTAAAAGTCGTCATTTTTAGTTAAAATCATAATTTGAAGTCATTTTTATCCTTAAAATTCGTATTTTCTATAAAAATTTGCCATTTTTTATTTTAGACCGAAATAAAACGGGTTTTATTGGAAAACGGCGACTTTTAATAAATAATGCAAAGTGTAATAAAAAATTTTTTTATTGAAAGTAAATTTTACTAAGATAATAACTTCGGGGTAAAATAATCGAATATCATATTAAAATCCTTTAATTTTAAAATGAAACTTCTCACTGAAATTTATTATTATCACATTAAAATTCATATTCCTTTAAAAGTCGTCAAAATTTAAAGTCGTTATTTTACATTAAAGTTCGACTTTTTCCAACCTAATAATTATTCATCAAAAATCATAATTTTTCACAAAAAGTCACATCGTAAAAGACAGAATTTTTCATTTTATTTTTTATTGATAGTCGAACTTTTAACGTCATATTGATAGTAAAAAAAAAGAATATCATTTTTCATAAAAAAATAGACCATTTATAAATTTATTATTTTATTTAAATAAATTCATTCATTATTTTTATAAAAAGAAAAATAATTATTGTAGTTTATACAGGGTGTTATTGTGCCACTGGCTTTTCCAATAGTTGGCTGTTTTAAATGTGTTCTTCTCTACCATTATTAAATATTTTGTTGCATTTTTCCACACAAAACAAACTCTGCCAACAACCCTCGTTCCGCAAATGCTTGTAAACCTTGACAAAGTTCTCGGCGAACTCCTGATGCGGTTTTTGAAAATGAATTTCGAAATTGTCTAATGGAACCCCGGTAATTTATTTAAAGTGGTTTCGGGCTGCAATTCAAATCGACCACCTCACAGGATCCAAACTGACTCACATCCTCCCAGCAAACAGGAGGAACTTTAATCCCGCCGCACGTCCCGATCCTTTCACGAAAACCGTAAACTGCTCATATGCATATCTATGAACTGGCGTCGGTTCTTATGATTCGGGAGAAGAACGGAGTTACCGTGTTCCCCCGGGACACGAACTTAAATTGCTTCTTGTTCGAAAAAACAGTTTAACGCTATTCACGGGTTTATAGTGGATTGTTTATTTGTATTGTGAATTTACAAAACTTAAAAGTTTGTTTGTTGAATGAAAACTCACATTCAATCAACGAGTGGTTGATTATGGTGTATCTTTGGTGTACTAGACAAAGACAAATCTCATTAAACAAACTCCGATCGAGAGAAATTAAAGCTGGAGTACCACAAGGAAGTGTCCTAGGACCAGTTATATACCTTTTGTACGCATCCGATATTCCACAATTAGACAATAATAGTATTGCCACCTTCGCTGACGATACTACTATCTTAGTAGTAGGGAGCAACACTGAAGATGTTGCCAATAATCTACAAACAGGTGTTAAAAGATGGAGTATCAAATATTCAAATACAGCTAAATACTTTGGTTTTACCTTGGATGTCAAACTTCACTGGAAAACACATGTCAAAAAAAAACGGGAGGAACTCGGACTCAAATACAGAAAAATGTATTGGCTTATTGGAAGAAACTCCACTCTGTCGCTACAAATAAGCTCATGCTCTATAAGCAAATACTTAAGCCTGTATGGGCCTATGGTATCCAACTTTTCAGAGATTCCAGAACAGTGCTGAGGAACTTCGTAGATACCTTCTGGTACATCAGAAACAGAGACTTCAATCTGGACTTGGAAATGGAAACTGTTGACCAGACCATCAAAAAATTTGCTAAGAGTCACGAAGATCGATTTCATCATCACGTGAATGTTGAGGCTACTCAACTCCTTGACAACATTGGATCAGAAAGAAGGCTCAAGAGGACGAAACCCTTTGAGTTAGTTTAGGTTAAAAGCAGAGCTTCTGAAGTGTACATTCCAAGATTAGTGTATTTAAATACAAAAACAACCTAAGGAACACTATTGAGTATATTTTAGATTAAGTTGAAACCCTAGTTAGTTTAAGTTAGAACCAAAATAAGGAGTATTTCTTAAAAAAAAATTAAAAAAGTTTTAATACCAAGGTAGGTAAATCAAATGAAAGTAAGTCTGGGTAAAGCAGGTATCAACTGCTGTTGATCATTTACAGAACACTGCAAGCTCCAAAGTTAGAAGAATAACTCGATTGTCAAAGAGGTGGAGGAAAACCTCTTAGTATTACTTAGAAAATTGGCAGCTTGTCCACATCTAAGGAGGAAAATCTTTAGTATCGAACAGATGAAATTTGAAGTTCACATGTCACTATATAAATATAATATATGACTAAATATTAATCATTGTCCAAGGACTGGTCTTGAGTTGTCCTACGTAACAAAATCGAGTTGGTAACTTGTCAAACCATTCTTGTATGCCTATTAATAGGATAAATTAATATACCTCTCTAACTACTCCATATATATCGTCTTCAGAACTAAAGTTTGAACAGTTGTTGGGGAGATAGTTAACTCCAAGCAGTTTGTCAATAAACTGACGTAATAATTTGATTATAAGGAACAGAAAACCTGAGCTTGAAAAACAATAAAAAGTTTATATTTTATAAACCATTTAATTAAAAGCCTAAATTTAAAAAATCTGAATCTAGAAGTAGGAATTTTTGAAAAATCTCCTGTTGGAAATCGATATTTTAAAAAATGTTGAATCAGAAGCCATAATTTCATAAAATCCTAACTTAGAAGTTGCCATTTTTAGAAACTCTAAAAGTAGAAGTTTATATTTTATAAACCATTTAATTAAAAGCCTATATTTTAAAAAATATGAATCTAGAAGTAGGAATTTTTGAAAAATCTCCAGTTGGAAATCGATATTTTAAAAAATGTTGAATCAGAAGCCACAATTTAATAAAATCCTAAATTAGAAGTGGCCATTTTTAGAAAATCTGAAAGTAGAAGTTTATATTTTATAAACCATTTAATTAAAAGCCTAAATTTAAAAAATCTGAATCTAGAAGTAGGAATTTTTGAAAAATCTCGGGTTGGAAATCGATATTTAAAAAAAATTTCAATCAGATGCCACAATTTCATAAAATCCTATCATAAAATCAGCATTTTTAGAAAATCTGAAAGTAGAAGTTGATATTTTATAAAATATTTAATTAAAAGCCCAGATTTTCAAAATTTCGATCTAGAAGTAGACATTTTTGAAAAATCTCTAGTTGAAAATCGACATTTTGGAAAGTTTTCAAATAAAAGCAATAAAGAAATGAAACTATCATATCAATAAAAAAGAATCAAACAAATCCAATGGTTCATATTTTTTTCTTTTCTTTTTAAAAAAATAAACACAATTATCCAAAACTAAATTCAAGCTTCTCGTTGCCGTCCAAGGAAATATACTTTCCTTCTCTTAGCTAACTAAATTTCTCAAATTCTTTAACCCTCAGAATATTAGATAATTAAATGATCCAACGGGGTATAATGGGGTTGATTACATGCCTTCGGAGCGGCTTTCTCTTAAATTCTTGATTTTTCTTTAAAGAGAAAACAAGAGTAAACAAGCCCCATTCCTCGGCGAGACCTTTTCAATTCTAATTTTCGAGCTTCATGTTTAAAAGTTATCCAAATATTCCCCATGGAAACGCTAACAGGAAGAATTAAAGCGTTATTATATTTTTGTTTTGATACGACGTCGAGTTTTTTTGCAAAATTCTTTAAAATATTTTGCAGCATAATATCGTAAATTGTTGAACTATTACGCCACCGGATGGAATTTTGTTTGTAGCATTTTATATTTATTTTTCTCTTTGTAAATAAATTGTTTCAACTTTCATTTTATGGAATTTGTCTATATTAAATATAAAAAAGATAAATTAATATTATTTTGAATTTCCACAGTATTACAAAGATATTTTTTTAAATCTTTCTCTGAACAAGTTTCGGTAAATTGCATTTTCAGAGTGAGATAAGATTTCTTAAAAATTTGCAATTTGATTAAAAAATGAAAACCTTTCAAAATTCAGGAAGAAATGAATAGTGATACTTAATTTACATGCAAAAATAAAATTTACCGTTGAAATTAAAAAGAATGAGTACACTTATAAAAATTTGTCAAACTTATGTCACTATTTGAAAATGCAATTTAGCGAAACCTGGTCAGAGAAAAATATCGAAAATTAGCTTTGAAATACTCTGAAAATTCGAGTCTAATTTATCTTTTTGTCGGATTTGTGCGTGTTTATTCTCTTTTTTGTTAATTTTATTGCAACGTTCAATTTTCTCTGTTTAAGTCAATTTAAGTGAAACATTGTCTGTCTTTTTTTGTTTACTAAAATTATTGCTCTTATTTTAATTTTGCGTTTTTATGTCCTTTTTTAACCAATTTTATTCCATTCTCTTTCATTTTAAACTTTATCAATTTCATACTTTGTTTTTTTATTATTCCACCCTCTTTTATATAATTTATCACTTAGTATTTTTACATCTTTTCATTAAAAACAATGTCAATTATCCTCTAATTATTATGATCTATTTGCGTACTCTACTATCGAACGCTCGGAAATCTTAATTAATATTTTAAATTGACATTCAATTATACTGGATTGACAATTATAATCCGTTCTCGTAAATAATTCTGCCCACGTATGCGAGTGCCTTCATGTAACCAGTCAAGTTTTGCATAATTTGTCCGTCATTATTTAAATAAATCGTAAATAGCCGTTAACGTAAATAATAAACCGTCGTAAAATTTAACAACGAGAATATTTAATCAATCGCAATAATTTCGTGGAAGTGAACATGCAGGTGAAATGGATATTATTATTGTTAAAATAAATAAATACATTCATGACGGTTTTTCTATTGGTATATAAAAACAGTTTAATTGTTGGTATGTTCGCTAAACGCATTTTTATGTGACCAAAATCCAAATATATGCAAAAAATGGACGTAAAATTCGACGGAAAAATGGTACATAAAAAATATATGGTAATAAAAAATTGGATACTATAATACAGGAAACAAAAAATAAAGAAAATAATAAATAATAAAGAATAATAAAGAAGGTATAAGAAAACCACAATATGGAAAAGTTTGGAAAAAATAGAGTATGAAAAGAAACAAACACAAAAACAAGAAATCGATCAAATTAAAGAAAAAAAAAACTTGAAACAAAGTTTTTATAAGCCATGGCTTAAAATACAGAAAAATAATGCTTAAAGTAACACACAATAAAGGAACAACAACGAAATATAATAGAGATCAATGACAAAATTATTGATGATAATAATGAGGATGATAAAAATAAATTAATAAAACGAAACTGATCTTAACAAGAATGAACATAAAATCCTGGTAATAAAAAAGAAGGAAAAAAAACATGTGGCATAAAAAATTAAAGAATAAACTCTAGAAAACAAAAAAAAAATGAAAGCCAGAAAACAAAAAAGAAGACATATTCTTATAAAAAAAGCATAATAAAATACACAGGGCATTCAAACAGAATATAAATGAACAGTTATAAAAACATGAAATGAAAAAACAAGGAGAAACATAAAAGTAGAAAATTAAGAATTACAGACAAAACAGAGCTTAAAAAAGAACAAACACATAACCCAGAGCAAGGAAAAAAAGGCAAAATAGCATATAAAAAATATTGCAAAGATAAGGTATAAAAAATGGAAAAAGAGAACATGAAAAATAACACAAAGACGAAAACAATGATAAAATTAGAATATAAAATATCATAAAACTGGTAAAAACTGAGAATAAAAATAAACAAGAAAATATAAAATAAAGAAGTAAAACACAAACTGATCTATATACAAATATTTGTACTAATAATCGATAAAAATAAAATATAACGATAATAAACTTGCAGATCTGGACTTTTAATATGCACACAACAATTTCATGGAAGTAGGTGAAAAAATAATACCATAATTTTATTGTCCTAAGAACCACGTATGATAATGCTTAACATATAACCTGTTCTTATACATACATTCCTTATTTATCTTATTTTATGTACTCAAGTAATTTAAATTTTAATGTATTTACTAAGAGTGTTATTGTTTCTGGTAAATGTCATTATTATGCCCGAAGATAATTATAAAAGCAATTCCAATATGAAAAAAAATGCTTGTTCCGTTAAATTAAATTATATTAATATATTGATGTTTTCTACAGTGCATAAAATAACAGAAACGTAATCAAAGGCGTAATCAAATGGTTGATAGAAAAAAGGAGCATAAACAATCAAATCAACATAAAAAAATAGAAACAAGAAAAAAAAATAACGCTGATCGCTGATAGCAAGAAATATTATTCTTATTATATTTTTTTTTTAATTAATATTACCAAAATCGATAGGTTATATTAATATAAAAATGCTTTTAAAAAATTTCACTATTTACCATATCAATTTTAAAGCAAAAAATTTAAAAAATCGAATTTTACTTCAAAAAAAAAGTTTCGATTTTATATCGGAAATCTTAATTAATCGTGTTTCATACATCTCGACTTTTGAAGTCAATATTTCAATAGATCTCAAATTTAAATCTGAAATGTCGTGTTTTTCCTTAAAATTTAATCTCGACATTTTAAAGAATCTCCGTTTTAAAGTCCAGTTTGAATCTTGATTTTAACTCAAAAACATTAAAAAAATATCAAGATAATGAAGTTGACATTTTGATAAATCTTTATTTTAAAGTCGATATTTTATTTAATCTTACGTAAATATGAGAAAAATGTTTTAATTTAAATCTTGACTTTTACATCGATATTTCAATTCTGACATTAAACAGACATATTTTAATATATTTCGATGTTAAATAAAAAATATCTTTAAAATAAATTGTATTCTACTTCATATTCTAAAACTTTTTAAAGTCGAGATTCATTAAAAAAGTTGATAAATCTTGATTTTAAAAAGAGAAATCTCAAAAAGTCCCAAATCTCGACTTGGATATCGAGATTTCAATTAATTTCTACATTAAAGAGATATTTTAATTAATTTCGATTTTAAATAAAAAATCTTGTATTCTACTTATACTAATTTAGATGTTAAATAAAGAATGTTTTAAAAAAATCTTGTATTGTAATTCAAAATTTTAAACTTTTTGAAGTCGAGATTTTAATGAATCTCTACTTTAAAGCTGAAGTTGATGAATCTTGATTTTAAAAAGAGAAATCTCAAAAAATCCCAAATCTCGACTTTGATATCGAGATTTCAATTAATTTCGACATTAAAGAGACATATTTTAATTAATTTAGATGTTAAATAAAGAATGTTTTAAAAAAATCTTGTATTGTAATTCAAAATCTTAAACTTTTTGAAGTCAAGATTTTGATGAATCTCGACTTTAAAGTCGAAGTTGATGAATCTTGATTATAAAAAGAGAAATATTAACAAATCCCTAATCTCGACTTTGATACCAAGATTTCAATTAATTTCGACATTAAAGAGACATATTTTAATATATTTCGATATTAAATCAAAAATCAAAAAATTGAATAATGGAGATTTTTACATTTCCAGAATATTTATACAATATAAGCTCTTAGATATTTCGTATACGTAAAAAAAGGAATATTTATTGCTTATTATTTATCAAATTCATCAAATATTACAATTAAATATTGTAAAGCAAATACTGTTTAGTTTGGACAAAAAATTCTTAAAAAAACATATATTTCTTTTATATAAAGAAAATATTTAAGTCTGTCTGAGAACTGTAAAAGAAGCTGAAGAATGTTACATCTCTCATTGTTAACCTTACAACACTTAACTTAGGTGATATTTATAAGGTCCTATTAAAAACTAAATGCCTCAAGGGTCAATTTCTGGCCCCTTATATTTAATATTAAACGCTCTAACCTTTCTAATAGTCCTACAATCCCAGGGCATAAGAAATTAATAATCTAACAACGATATATATTCTTCTTTGACAGTTATTACTGCCATAAACATTGTACCACGGGCTCATTATAATAAAAGACTAGATGAGAAGCTTTTTTCACATCTAATCTATAGTAGGTTTTTACTAAGGAAAAAGTTGACCTACCAATTAACGTTAATAGTGAACTCTGAATATAAATTCGATATTTAATTGATATTAAAAATATAAAACTGGTTAGAGGTATTTTTAAGCGAGTTATTAAGAAACTATTTACATAGAAAAATATTTTTTTAAATATACACAACAAAATCATTGTCATTGTCACTTTATCGAAGTGTAATTGTACTTTTTTATTTCAAGAAATTTTGTTTAGATTCACACGCAGTACGGGAATTTGTAACATAAACAAATGGACAAATAATAAGTTTCGGTTCCAGAAGATTAACTAAATTAACGTTTAAGAAATTAAATGTACAGAGTCATGATATGTTAGAATATAAAAAAATTAAAGGCAATTAAGAAGAACATAAAACACATGGGGTTAAAAATAAAAAAGTGTTTTATTTTGACATGTATCTTACTCGTTTATTTTTTTTTTATTTTGTTTGGTTGTTGATTCTAATTTATTTAAAAAGAAAGTAATATCCATTAGACGATTCTTTTTCGACAAATATTGAAAAGTAAATAGTAATTTAGAACACATGTCACATGTTTTATTTCGTAAAGTCTTCCTGTTATTCTAAATTTTTAAAACCATGCCGACGACCGACTTTACTTTGTAATCTTTCCACAATATGTTCCTTTCTATTTATATTCATATTTTATAACCGTAACTAATCATATTTGTCAAAAATTTCTTGATAAATGGCGCTAAGAAAATTAACATATTAACTCCTACTGAATTTGTCAGATATTAATGTTTCTAAATTTTAGTAATTTTGAAATAATTTGTCAATGGCAACGGATTTGAAATTCTTTTTAATATTTAATGCACAGTATATATTTTTCATATAATATTGATACAACTAAAAAAGTATGTCTATGAAAATAGGGAAACTGGTTTTATTGAAAACAAGATATTATAACGTAGGGAGTAGCAAACTAAAAGTTTAATTGCAGATTCAATATGAGCGACTCTGATTCGTTTAACGTCGATTCCCTGTAATTATATTCTTCTTGACTTCTCGAACATTTCAGATAATTCTCCACGTTTAGGAGAATAATCGAGAAACTATGATAATTATTAGCAGTTATGTTAGATTATCCTGCTTTTCTTGAGTCTTGTCCTGCCTTTCTTGGGTCTCTTCATTTAGTAAATAAATAAAGTTATAAAAAACCGACTTATTAAGACAAAATTGAAAGCTAATAATAAAATTGAATTTTTTTGAAACTGCATCGTTCTACAAGAAAAAAATGGAATAAATCATCAACATCAACTTGTCTTAAAAAAATACATCTACACTTGGCATCTAATAAAAAAATCAATATTTTTAGAAATCACATTAGTTTACTAAGTAATTAATTTTGGTATTTTACTTTTTACAGGTACGTTTAAACTTCAAGACATACGTTTTTGAAAAGTATGTAAGTATATTTTTGTCAAAGTGCTACATCCTGTATATTGATTAATAAACGGGATTTTGATGCTTTGTAAAAGAATTATTTAAAGTTATTTAGTGTTTAATTAGAATATTCAAATGAAAAAACTATGAAATTGTCATTAAAAATATTTTTTTAGGAAAAATCGCAAAATAATGTCTTGTCTATAAAAATAAATAAATAATAGAAAACTATATGAATTATCCCTAAAAATCTACAAAAAACAGGATATTTGAAAATCACCGATGTATTAAGAAAAATATCAATAGTTTATGAAAAAAATAACGAATATTTTAGAAACCACATCATTTTTATGCAAAAAAATTAAACAACTTTGAATTTCTTAAAAAATATATTACAATTAAAAAATGGGATATTGGAAAAAACTAATTTATGAAATTTTTAGAAACTATATATTTTCTAAATATAAAAAGGATAAATTATAATCATCTTAAATTTCCACTGTATTTCAATATCTGTATGACCAGGTTTTTTATAAGAGTACTAAACTTCAGATTATAAACCAATCATTATCAGGCAATATGTACAGCATGATTTTTTGCTATAATATTCTTCTTATCCTAAAAAAATTGTTAATATTACACAGGTATTTAGTCCAAACGATAATCTAAAATAATTGAACTTCCCAGGTTTAATTGTTCATTCACTACTATACACTGATACTGTTGGTTCAATTGTTTTATTAAGTGTAGGTTTGTGTTTAGTGCCAATGAGGTATTTTGCGTAATGGTACTTATTTGGTTATTTTAATCTATAGGATCGTAAGTGTTAACTGTACCTTATTTCAAAATTTTTAAGGGTCTGGCTAAGATAGAATTTTTTGTTCCAAATTATCCATAAAAATGTTTTCTAAAATTGGTGATATTGGACTACCCATTGGTAATCCTTCATTTTGAATATAAAATTTATTATCAAAATAAAGTCATTTTGATCGATATATAAAATAAATAGGTTTATAATTGCAATAAATCAAATTTCGTTAAAATTCTTCTTTCTAAGAATTTAGTTATTAATGGTATACATTGGAGAAATGAAAATGGAGAAATTTTTAAAAACATATTACTAACCTCAAATGAAACTAATTTTGTATTTTCATTTAACTTATCTGTACTTAGTTTATGTGTCAAATCTAAACAGCTTTTTACTGAATATTTTGATGTGTAACTGTAATTAATTTAAGTTTTATTAAGAGTTTCTGTTAATTTATTATTCGGTGTATTGACATAAGTAACTACAGGCATAATTGGTTTTGTATCTTTATGTAATTTAATCGAACCATATAATTTTGATGCTCGATGATTTTCTGAAATATATTTACTTTATCATAGTCATTAAAAAGGAAATTCGATTGATTAACTTGTTTCCTAACATTTTCTGAAAATTTTTTGGTTGGATCTCTACTGAGAATTTTTAAGTTAGTTGATTCAATAAATTCGTTTATTTCAGATTTGTAATAATTTGTATTTAAAATGACAGTTTAACTACCTTTGTCTGATTTTGTAACTGTTAAATTATTAATTATAATTTTATTTTTTATAGTTTTTAATGCTAAAGTATCACTATTCATTTCTTTCTTATTCGGTAAATCTAGTATCTTAACTGAATATAGTGCAGACATTGTTACGTTATGCAAAAAAAATGTTGTACGTTTCCCGCTATAGTCGCAAGTACGTATCCTTGAAGTCAAAGAAAACAAAAAGTGAGAACACATTAAACGTGAGCAAACCAAATCGAATTACGAAACAGCTCTTGTTCGAAGTAAAGTGCATAGCTTGATATTTTTTCTTTTGGAAACTTCGCATGGACATACCGGCAGAATTAATTCGCCGTATCTAGGTCGTATGCCACTTGCTGGAAAAGAGCAATCAAGTGAACATACGTTTTTGATAAGTTTGAATAACAGATAGCCTTTAATTATTCAGTAGATAACTTCGATCGGTTAATCGTTAATCATTCGATATAGTTGTCAGTGCACTCGTATATTTTCGATTAAATCGTGCGCTGTGGAATAAATTTCTGTTCCATTTAATTGGGATTATATTTTATAGAATTTATCCAATGATTCGAGATTAACGGGCTTGTCTTAACTATTTGAAATTGCGTTCATTAAATTATCTAGTTTTTTTTAAACATCCACTTTATTTACAATCTCTATTAAATGCAAAGATTGAATAGTTTATTGAAAGGTTGATTTCTAAAAGTTTGTGTCCAATGTTTTTAAATATAAACCATTTAATAAAAAATATCGCGAATTTGATGAATTATGTTCGAAAAAATTCTAGTGAAATTTTTATTCAGTTGTTAACAATGCATTTTCTAAAAAATCTGATTTTTTCGCAAATCTTGTAAAATTCTCGTATCATTGGCAAGACTGTATAGTTCATTTTTTTTTAATTATTTAATATTTTTTAATGTGAAACATATCTATAAGACTCGGAAAATTAGAAAAAACCGACTTATTTAGAGAAAATCAAAGTTTGTGAAAATCAATGGCTTTAGAAAGTACATTTTTTCTGTAAAACATTTAAACGTTTAAAGAAAATCGATGACTCGTGAAAAAAATTTAATATTTTTAAAAACTGTAACTCCTAACAAAACAACAATAATAATAACCATGATGATAATAATACTCATGATGATAATAATACTCATGATGATAATAATAATATTATTAATAATAATAATAATAATAATAATATTATTAATAATAATAATATTAATAATAATAATAATAATAATAATAATAATAATAGTAACAAAACACTAAGTATTTGTTCTTAAAAATCTACATTTAGAAAAAAAGATCTAAAATATTATTTTTGAATAATGCAAAGCTAAAAAAAAAACGAAAAGTTTGGAACTTATTAAGAGAGAATTAACGGTTAATGAAAAAAATATATTGATTAACAGATTATAATATATTCTTCAAAAAAATATCGCAAAAATTCGCAAATCAAATAAATTTTCGTATAGTTAATTTTTTTTAAATTATTTAATATTTTTTAATGTAAAAAATATCTACAAAAATCGGGAAATTAAAAAAAAACAAGTTATTTATAGAAAGTTGAAAATCAAAAACTAAGATTGTCTATAATAAAATTAGGGTCAGAAATTGTGAATCAGTTGCTTCAAAGCTAGAAAATATTGGCGAAAAATTACCAGAAATTTATAAAACTGTCTAAAATTCCGAAATAAAATGCAAATTCATCCAAAAATTTTCAAAATTTTCCGTGATTTTTCACCAAGTAGTAAAAAAGCCACTAAAAGTCTGGAATTGGTATTGTCCAAAACTGCCTAAACAGTTCAAAAACATATTAATTCATTTAAAAAGACATCAATTATTATACAGAATTGTTTAACATGCTTCTAGACCGTCAAAAAATGTACTAAAACGATAAAATTGTCCAAAATTCCCAAAAACTAGTCCAAATATTTCCCTGGTTTTTAAATCTGCACCATTTCATCGATATGAAATTTTAAAAATTGTTCAAAACTCGTAAAATTATTTAAAACGCACTAAACCAGTCAGAACTTCTAAAAATTATTTGAAAGATTGGAATTGATAGTGTACAAAATCCAAAACCATTAAAAAGTATCCATAAATTTTTCAAAATTATCAAAAATTTTTAAACACTTTGGCGGCAATTAATATAAAAGACAAGAAACTATCAAGGATTGTTTATAATAATTTGAAATCTTTGGAACAGTGAAAACTATTCCCCCAATAGTACAAAAGTGTCAATATGAAGGACCAAAATTGTCCATGAAAGTTCAAAATTTTCCAGAAATGAAGAACTATCAAGAATGACCAAAACTTTGCTCAAAAATTGTACAGGATTTGTTTCAAACTGTCAAAAATTTGGCGTGTACAAAAACTCATTCAAAAATTGTCCGAAAGTTTTCAAAACATTTCAAGATATTTTGAATCGATTAAAAATGTTTGTAAATTGCTTTTAAATTATCAAAATTGGTCAAAAGGATCTAAATTGTTCAAAAATGCTTTCAGAGTCTTCAAAATACAATCAAAACTTCCAAAATCTAACTTAATCGTTCCAAAAATTATATAAATCTACTAAACATTTTTTATGAGTGTTGATCGTTTTAGCCCAATTATTCTGAATATTTTTTGAAAAATCCAGACATCATTTTGTTGTGCTGGCAATTTTGGACCTCAAAAATTGTATTTGTTTCAAACTGTCAAAAATTGGAGTATTTTTACAAAAACTGATAAAATTGTCCAAAATTCCCAAACGCCTTTAAATATTAACCAGAAATGATCCCTGATTTTACACAAAGTAGTAAAAAGACAACGAAGCAGTCCAATTTCTTAAAAAACGTCTTCATATCAATATTCATGAATGACTAAAATTGCCCAATCAAGAAAATTTAAAATTCTCAAAAATAATCCAAAATGGTTCTTACATGCTCAGAATAAGCCAAGAATTTTCAACCAATAGGTTAAAAAAACATCAAAATAAACAGTATGTTTATGTAAAATGAAAACGAAGATACATTAACGATAAAGCAAACGATTCACAATAAACAAATTCATCTTCTTTCCTCATTTTCTTATATTGTTAAATCGTCCGCTAGACAGAATGTGGCGCCACAGTGAACTTGCGGAATTTTGGGGGAAAACTGATGCGTTCACCGGCGTTAGCAGACTCGGGTGTCGGTTATCGATTTTGTGAATGCCCCAGGGAGCCGTACGGGGCCGCGCTTCTATGTTTCGGGCCTCTTTTGAAGTACGAAATAGCTACGGACTTGGAGGGATCGAGAGAAAACGCACGTATCTTGTCGGATGGGCTGTCTTTGTCTGTATTCTGTGTCTGTTGCTTTCTTTTCCATACGTTTGCACTGTCTTTATCGCGGGTTCAACCAGGACAGGCGTCAAATATATTCCAATGAGTAGAAACACCGTTTTGCAAGAAAAAAAAATGCACTTTTTTGCATAATGCTTGGATTAGCGAAGGTAATTTGGTAGCAACAAAAGTTCGTTTGGAAGATTATTAGAGTATTACTATTCTAAATTGCAAAACTTCAAAGAAAAGTTCATAAAGATCCATGGGCGTCGTAATAAACCCAATATACTCATATTCTTATTTTATGACATACTCACGTATTTTTGTTAATTCTTAAATTCTTTTAATTACTTCATTGTCCGATTTCACACTATTTTCTTTTTAAAACAATTTGTTGTTTTTAAGTACATAATTATCATTATTTATTTGTGGAATTTTCTTCACTGTTTAGCTACGGTCTCTCAAACACCATATTTTTAAAGAAAAAAAAAATGTAAAAATCACTTACACATGCGCTACTGCCTGAGAACGACTTGATTTGACCAACTTAACTACCTCAGATATCAAAAAAATATACACGGTACATATAATAATTAAACGCCCATTTCTTATAAGTAATTACTAGTACTTATATTGGATGAACCTCGTAAATGGAACTTAATTTAAAATTTTGCAATTTAGAATAGAAATAATCTACCATAAGTCACGTGGGAGTGTGTGAAAAAATTGATCTAGTATTTAATAATACAAGATTATTTATCGATTTTCTTTGAAATCTTCGAAAAATTTTCCATTATGCTCGTTTGAGTCAAAGAAATGCCGGAATCGAGTTTTTGGTGCAATTACCCCAATTAAAATCATCCCTCGATTTATTTTACCGCAAATTCAAAGGGAAAAAATTGTCCCGTCTCGTTTCGACATCGGGAGGTCTCTTTGTCACCAAAGACATGATTTTTTCAAGTAACGGAGATATTTATTGTGTAAAAAGCGATTTCTTTTTAAAAGGTACAAATAGTACCGAAAAGTGACTCAATTAATTCCTTGAGGAGGGGATGAAAAAGGCGAGTTTTGAAAGATTGTTACAGTTTGTAATTTTCTTAAAACCGTGGTGTTTTCATTAAAAATGGTAAAAATACATTGAACTAACAAATATAAAAAAAATAAATTATACTTATCTGATTTTCCACAGTATTACAAAGCTTTTTAAATTATATTTTCTCTAACCAAGGTTTCGCTCATCCAGCATTGTCAAAGAGCGACATAATATTGAATCAAAAATATGTACAAATGATTTAAATATCTCCAGGAATGTATGGTTTGGGTATAGATATACTTTTAATGTCTTACATTAAAAAATATTAAATCATTTATAAAATGTCATTTTTAAAATATGCACTGGTTAATTGCATAAAAATTTCACTAGAATTCCGGATTTAGAAAAATATGAATGCAATTATCTGATATTTTTATATACATATTTTTAATGTGTACATACAAAAACATATTAAATTCTTTAAAAAAATATTATTTATTTCACCAAAATTATGAATTTTGAAAACTACGAATGTCACTCTGTAAAGTTGTTTTTTTCACGATATTTGTTTTTAAATATTTTACATTCAAAAAGATATTAAATAATTAAATAAAAAATAATTTTTTAAATATACAATACACAATCATGTGAAAATCACTAAAATCGCGGTATTTTTATAAAAAAAAATGAATAATATTGAAAAATACAGTGTTGCCAACTGACTGAAAATCTATACAACTTTTTGAGAAATTTACATTCAAAAATGTTACGGTGTTTTGAAAATGATTTTTTTTCATAAACCAATTAGATAGTGCATTTAATAGAGATTGTAAATAAAGTAGAACGTTAAAAAAATTACAATTCCAATTAAGCTGAATAAAAATTTCTTTTGATTTGTCGGTTTTCCTAAATCTATATTTTTTTCAAAATTTTTTTATTTTTTGTGTAAGAATTGTTGATTTTTTCTTAATACTTTCCAGATTTTTTTTAGATATGTAATACTCAAAAATAATAATTTTATAACTTTTTTTTCAAATATGGATGTTTTAAGGAAAAATGGGTAGATAGTCATATCTTATTTTTTTTTTAACGAAAATATTCATGGTTTTTCACTAGCCGTGAATTTTATTTTTTAATATTCTGTTTTTTTTGACTGTTTTATTGTGTTTTAAACAATTTGAAAATCTGCAAAATTTTCGCATTTTTGGATGATTTCAGATAATTTTAATTCTTGAAAGTTTTTTTGTCTTTCATATAATTATCCAATAAAATATAGTAGCAGTTTTTTAAAATTTAGGACATTGACAATTTTAGGCAATTTTGAAAAATATACATAATTTTGATCAATTTAAACAATTTTTGACCAAATAACAACAATTTTCAATAATTTTTGAGCGTTTTAAAGTACCTTGAAATGTTTTAAAAATATTTGGATAATTTTTTAGCAATTTGGTCATTTATGAAGTTTTGACTATTTCTGTGTTTTTTAACACTTTGTGTAAAATCAGGGAAAGTTTTTGACAGTTTGAAACAAATTGTCGATAATTTTTGAACAAAGTTTTGGTTGATAATTTTGAAAAATGTAACACTTTTTTAACGGTTTTGTGTGTACTGCGTTTTAAATAATTTTACTAGTTTTTAACAATTTTGAACAATTCTTAAAATATTTATATGTATGAAAAGAATGAACTAGTTTTTGGGAATTTTGGACAATTTGATCAATTTTTGGAACAATTTTTGACGGGTTAAAAGCAATTTAAAGCATCCTTAACAAGTTTTTTATAATGATTGATGTTTTGTTAAATAATTTAATATCTTTTGAACGGTTTGAGCAATTTTGAACAATATTAAATACAGACTTTTATATATGTGTTAGAAATTTTGAATGTTTTAATGTACTTTTAATAATTTAACCAGTTTTTGACAATTTTTTGAATATTTTTTAACAATTTCGTTCAATTTAGAACAATTGTACAATGTCACAATAATTATTAAAACAAAATAAATTTCCTTTTCCAGCAACAAATTTTATTAACCAGATATACAAAAAACATGATTGATTAATTTACACGATTATCATCAAACATCTATTGGCATCTATTTCAATAAAAGTGATTTTGCTCGGCAATCTCGCTGTAATTTGTAATTAAGCCTTAATTGGTATTTATAATTGACAGAAATTAATGTTGGATTGCCTATTCGGCTATAATTTATATTGACATTATTATTCTTTGATACCGCTCTAATTACTTAATTCTATACATAGGCATCCATTACCTATATTTTTCAATTTAAGGTGTATTGTAAAGAGTCGAATAAAACCGAGAAGGTGATAATTAAAATAAACACAATTGACGGAAAATATATCATTTCTCATAGATTTAATTATAATCAAAAACTTTTCTGCTAATTTTCTGCAAATAGAAGAAGGATGGAATATGAACTCTGACCATTCTCCCATCATATTTACAATTAGTGAAAATATTATTAGAAAAGAAACTAACCCAACGATTACCGATAAACTAACGGACTGGGAAAGTTTTAAAAAAATCCTTGATCAAAAAATAAATATTTCTATTCCTTTGAAAAATATACAGCAGCTGGATGACGAAGTGCAACTGTTTAATGATAATATACAACAAGCTGCGTGGCAAAGTACTCCGGTTATCAATAGAAGGATGACTTGAAACAACTATTCTAAAAAAGTTAGAGACCTTATCAATGAAAAAAGAAAACTAAGAAGAAAGTGGCAACAATCTAGATCTCCACAAGATAAAACTATTCTTAATAACATCACACAAAGGTTTAAAAGAAAAATTCAACAAAATAAAAGTGAGTCAATTAGTAACTATCTAAGAGAGCTAACAGATGGCAACAATACCGATGGAAAGCTACTAAGAGGCTAAAAACACCTATAATGAACATTCCGCCAATTGGAATGGCAAATGGGAAAGGAGTAGTGAACAAAAAGCGATTAGGTTTGCAAACCACATAGAAAAGATATTCCGACCAATTGAAGAACAAAATGAAGAACTGCATCTGGATAATCATCTTCAAGAAAATCAGGAAATAGAACTTACCTCTCCCAAAGAAGTTACTTATTACTTAAAAAAGGTTTAGTTAAATTAACTAATCTAATAAATGCAGCATGCAGGTCAAAATATGTCGCTAGACTCTGGAAAGTTGCGGAAGTCATAGTGATACCAAAACCAGGTAAACCCATCCATGAAGCCTCCTCATATAGACCGATCTTCTTAATGCCACTCATGTCGAAGCTTTTTTAGAAACTTTTGTTCAAAAAAATAAAGACAATAATAGAAGAAAGAGAGTTTATCACTAATTATAAGTTTGAGTTTAGAAATAAACACTCAATCATTGATCTAGTATATAGAATTACCAACGTAGGCCTAAATCACAAAATGAAGCAATTTCTCCCCAGACAATATCATTAAATCATATATTCCAAACAAATACTTTCGCAGCAAACAAGAAGAATCTTACTCTGATCCGAGAAAGATTAAAGTTGGAGTACTACACCTACTGTACACATCCGATATTGCTCAATTAGGCAATAATATGATCCGGGAGGAGAACGGAGTTACCGTGTTCCCCCGGGACACGAACTTAAATTGCCTCTTGTTCGAAAAAACAGTTTAACGCTATTCACGGGTTTATAGTGGATTGTTTATTTGTATTCTGAATTTACAAAACTTCAAAGTTTGTTTGGTGAATGAAAACTCACATTCAATCAAAGAGTGGTTGATTATGGTGTATCTTTGGTGTACTAGACAAAGACAAATCTCATTAAACAAACTCCGATCGAGAGAAATTAAAGCTGGAGTACCACAAGGAAGTGTCCTAGGACCAGTCCTATACCTTCTGTACGCATCCGACATTCCACAATTAGAGAATAATAGTATTGCCACGTTCGCTGACGATACTACTATCTTAGCAGTAGGGAGCAACACCACTGAAGATGTTGCCAATAATCTACAAACAGGTGTTAAAAGATGGAGTATCAAATATTCAAATACAGCTAAATACTTTGGTTTTACCTTGGATGTCAAACTTCATTGGAAAACACATGTCAAAAAGAAAACGGGAAGAACTCGGACTCAAATACAGAAAAATCTATTGGCTTATTGGAAGAAACTCCACTCTGTCACTACAAATAGGCTCATGCTCTATCAGCAAATACTTAAGCCTGTATGGTCCTATGGTATCCAACTTTTCAGGGATTCCAGAACAGTGCTGAGGAACTTCGTAGATGTCCTCTGGTACATCAGAAACAGAGACTTCCATCGGGACTTGGAAATGGAAACTGGACCAGACCATCAAAAAATTTGCTAAGAGTCACGAAGATCAATTTCATCATCACGTGAATGTTGAGGCTACTCAACTCATTGACAATATTGGATCAGAAAGAAGACTCAAGAGGACGAAACTTTTTGATCTAGTTTAGTGAAAAATTAAATGCAGAGCTTGTGAAGTGTACTTTCCAAGAATATTGTATTTAAATACCAAAACAACCTGAGGTCAGCATTGACCAGATTGTAATTATATATAGATAAATAAACCGTAAGGAGTATTTCTTAAAAAAAAATCAATGAAATACTTTTTGTGGTAGAAATTTTCTACGAATAGTTTTAAAAGAAGCTCATTTCTAAAACTCGTCGTCGTATTTTTGTACCAATACAAATGGCTTCACTAATACGAACAAGATACTTTATAAGCTTTCTTCTAACAAGATGAGAAAATATGTCAGACCGAAAATAAATGGCCGGCTGACGTTCTATTTTTATCGTCTATTATTTTTTACAATTAATTAAATCTACACGATTTGTTTTTTCTCAAACTATCTGTCTTTGTTGAAGCGTTGATGAGTCGCCTGTATTTTCCGATAATTGCTTCAGGAAATTATTACAAATCGCCGGTTTGATGAATTGGAGATTAAAATAAACCCGGTGTTGTTTATGTTCAAAATAATTGGATAAAGTATTCTCTGGAAATATCCGTTCTATTTAAAAAATGGGCCTTTAAAAATATTATTTTTGGTAAAACAATAGAATGGAAAAAAATATCGAACAATTTGGTGTTTAATTTTTAGGACACCATGTATAAACTCGAATACATTTTTAAACTAGACATATCAAATTAAAAGATTTAAAAAGGTCATAAAAGTTATGTTTATGAAAAATGAAAATAAAAATTATTGAAAAGATATTAAAGATAAAGAAAACAGGATAAAAATAGATTTATAGTAATTAAATTCTTCTTTTATAGTATTTTTAATACTTAATATGTTGTTTGCTTGTTGACAATCGTTTTTAGCTTTGGAAAAAAATCAGTTTTGGTTCAAAATTGTTAAAAACGTATTTTTCAAAAATATCTGGAATGTTTTAAAATATCAACAATTATTGGAAATATCTGAAAACTTTTCATAAATGTACAGGAATGTTTAGAATTGTTAAAAATGACCTAAATTTTTCACAATGGTTAAGGAAGAAAGTACACAAAATTTTTCGAAATTGTCCAAAAAACATTCGAAATCTTTCCAAAAATTACCGGTGAGTTTTTCTGAAATAGTTAAAACCGTCTAAGAATGAGTGGCATAAAATTGCTCAAACAAAACAAAACAGAATTTTCTATGATTAATTTTACAAAAAACTACTAATATATTTGTGAAAAATTAACCAAAAGCATTCAAAACAGTCCAAATTTTTCAAAACTATATTATATATATTAAAACAGTCCCAACTAAACCATGTAAATGTTTATGAATTTGTCCAAGATTTTTCACAATTTTTCAAGATATTTTGTAGCCGTCAAAAATTATAAAATGCCCAAAAATTTACGGATATTTTCGAATTTTCCTAATATTTTTGTGAAAATTACTTTTAAATGATCAAAATTGGTCAAAAATAATCTAAATTGTTCCAAATTGCCTTAAATTATTAATTAGTTAATTAATATTTTTTGAAAAATCCAAAGACAATGTTGTTGTGTTGGCAATTCCAGCTTATATAATTTTTCTAGCAATTATTTTTGTTTATTTTTATTGATAACTTTTGTCAAATTTTCAACAATTTTACTGGGAAATTAATTTGGTACAATTTTGGAATTCTTATTTATAACTTTAAATAAGACTGTCTAAGTTAAAAAAAAGTATGTGAACAACTCAATTTTTTTAAAACAAAAAAAAAACAGACTGTCAATACGAATTTGATATATATTTTTTTTTACATTCATTAATTATTTCTAGGCTTCGATTCTTTGATTAGGTCCATTTACAACGTAATTATTCATTCTAAGCACGTTGTCGGCTCATTAAAATTTTTAATTACACCTTCAAATGTTTGTTTATATATAATTAAGTGCCCATTAGTTGTGTAAATAAAGTTTAGCGACCTGGTCAGATTTGTCGGTGTGCATGGAAATTAAACATTTAGTTTACAAAAAAAAAACTGTGCATTAAAATGCAAAAGAAACATCTTCGTTAGTTTTGAAACTTACAAACTTTCAAAGTTTGAAGTGTCTCTAAAATTCTGCTTCGGATTTTCTGGTGCACTTCTGAAGCGGTATTAAGTAATATAGGTCAACGTTTTTTTCACTGTATAGACTTTTTGTGCTGCATTGAATTGTATTCGGTCGCCATTTGCATATGTATCAGCATTTATAATATCGTAGAAAAGTTTGAATATTACACTTGACGTTGATGTTGTAAATGTAGGTGGTATTATGTGGCAATATTGAAAAAATACTGCTCTTTCGTCGACAGAAATAATGTTAACCTAGTTTCTTTATTCCTAAAGTGCTGTCACTGGATAGCCACATTAAAAAGTCTCACTTTTATTACTATCTGATTATTAACGAAGTTTTTTTACACTTCTAACATTTTTTGCATTGAAAAATTTTTTGGAAGGTACAATTTCGGGCATGATAGTCTTTACAGAGGAAAACCCCTAAAAACCTCTCCGATTTTCTACCCAGTTTTTAATCATAATTACAACCATATAAATATATGATTTGCTTGTGAGTGGAACGATGAATATCTACGTTCCAGTAAAATTCCCAATAACACTTGATTAAAAATATTTTTTTGTATTTAAAAAGATTAATATTTTGGGACTATTTTTCAAATATTGAATTTGTACATTTTAAAATAAATCTGCGTACTTTATTAAGACATTTCTAAACTAAACTTGTAAATTACTTAAAGTTGTACATAAAACTTTATTTTTGTAATTTAGATGATTTTGGACATTTTTTCAGTTTTAAATAGTCTTTTTCGACAGATTCGTATAATGAGTTTTGACTGTTTTAGCGTATTTTAAATCAATTGAAAGATATTGTACAATTTTGAACAAATTTATTAACCTTCGCTAAATTTTTGATAACCAGTTAATTTTAAAAATGTTTGACAGTTTTTTTTGGTTTTTATATAACATTTTGCGAAAGTTTTCAGTCTTAAAAAAGTTTGCCTGCTTCAGTGTCTTCTGGCTAATTTTTATTAAATCAGGGATGTTTAAATGGTCTTCGGGACTTTACAATTTTTTGAAGCTTTAAAACAAATCTTGACAATTCCTGTACAATATTTACTATAAACAATCTTGTAGCTTTTTTTTCCAAATTTTTGGATCAGTTTTAAAATCCTTGGATGGTTTCAATAATTCCTGGAGAATTTTGTCTTTCATGAACAATTTTTTTCTAGATTTTTTTAACTGGTTTGTCAATTTTGAACAACCTTTTTGTATTTCTAATATTTTATGGCATTGAAAATGTTTTTGGAAGTTACAATTTCGGGCACAATAGTCTTTACAGAGGAAAACCCCAAAAACCTTCTCCGATTTTCCACCCTGTTTTTAATCATAATTACAACCATATAAATATATGGTTTGCTTGTTGGTGCAGCGGTTCCAGTAAAATTCCCAATATCTGTTTAACACTTTTTATCAAAAATATTTTTTTGTATCTAATATATTACGAAAGTGTATTAAGCCAGTTGAGTGCTTTTATTCCTTAAATACATATTTGTAAGTACTCAAAGCAATCATTGGTTTTAAGATAAAAACTTTAGTTTCAACATAAAAAAACTCGGAGTAATTGCTTAGAGATCTGGATAATTTTATTTACAAGAAATAGAGGATCTATGCATGAGAAGCCAAGCGTGAAAGAACATGAATATTTCTAATATTTTCTTATATGAATTATAATATAATACATCCAAGAGTATTTATTAATCAATAGATAAGGTTACACTCAATTAAAACAGTCGTTATTGTGAATATTCAAAAATATAAGAAATTTACAACTTGGAAAATGAAATGCACAAATAAGGAAATATTATTTTCAATTTGAAAATTTTTTAGAAAGTATTGCATAATTTTTTATCATTCAGAAAGTTCTTATTAATTCTGATTGAGGAGGATTTTGAACAATTTTATTGCTGTTGGTAAATGTCCGTCCATATTTGTCAATCCCGAAAATAAATTTGAATAATCCCTAAGTTTTTCAGTATGGTTAAAAAAGAAATTGTACAAGATTTTTGGAAATTTTCCGAAATACTGTCAAAGTGTTTTCAAAAATTACACATCTACACAATCGAACCTATTCTAACCTAACCTAACCTAACCTAACCTAACCTACAGTTTTCCAACAATCTTTGGGAAACTGATACAAAACATCGCGGATTAGATTAATTAATATGTGATTTTTCACTGAATTATTGAAACTACTTTAACAAACCATAAAGTTAAAACGATTAATCGATCCGAATCATCTGTAAACTAACACAATTTTATGAATCATCAGGTTAATATTCCTTGGTTACATTGTTGGCACGTATAAATTTTCGAGTAAAAAGTGAATTTAAAAAAAAAGTATTATAATATTTTATTGCAAATGACACGTTCTACATACCATTTAAAAATATGCATTATTTTCGCAAACAATCTGTGCAAATTCTAAATTTTTTATAAAATAAATATTTTTATATCTTCCGTTTTCAAACGAATTTTCTGAAATTTCCTAGTTTTTCCCTTAATCCGCGATATCCGTGTACACATGAAAAATAACATAGTGCAAATGAATGTGGCCTGTGGCTAAAAGCCAGTCTATAATATGTATTTATTTGAAATATCGAATTGCCGATTATATACTTAATCATTGACTTTAACATACATAAATCAAAACAAACACAGGTGCTACACACCTGAAACACACTGAACTTAACAGTAACATTTATATTATTTTAATTTATAAAATTAATTACATACTACACGGCAATTGTGTCAAATTGTTTGATTTGTTAATGGCCAATTTAGAACAAGAATTCAATGGAAGATTTATATATGTTCTTTGCAGGAAAAAATATAATTTATGAGATTAAATAAGTAAATTATTTGGTTTACATTTAGACACTTTTGAGTGAAAAAAATAACTTTTGTAACGTCATCCATTTTACTAAGAACCGCTCGATAAGACAAAACGCAAAAAATAATTTTTTTCTAGTTTACTTCGATAATTGGACAACAAACTCCCACGAAACCTTTCCGAAACACAAGAATAATGAAAGGCTAATGATAAAATTATAAAATAGCAGTCCATTATTACGATTTCGATAGAGTGAAAAGATAAAACCAAAAGTCTAACTTCTTAATTACCTTTAGACCGCTACCGAAGCAGACCCCTCGTAAAAATTTGAGCCGTATTTCAGATAAAAACCATCTACCTGTGCCCTTGTTCAAACGCATTGTCGTCCATACAATTTTTTGTCGATTCAAAAAAAAATAATAATAAAATAATAGAATAAATTCAAATGAATTTTCAACAGAAAAATGTTATCCACAGAATTTCCTTGTATCTCTAATTTATTAACAATAATGACAACAGCGCAAAGTATCTAAAAACAAAGTTCCACATTGCAGTTAAAAATAGAACAAAAAAATGTTTATCCCGCTTCGATTAATTGTTATTTTATAATTTCACATAAAAGAAGAATTGTTCAAATTGGTTTTGAAATGTTTCCCAAAACTGGTAAAAATGTCAAAAATTTCCAAAATTGTTCCAAATGTTTTCAATATTTCCTGTTTTTTTTTTTTAATCAAATCAAAACAAAAAATATTGGACAATTTTGAAAATTCCAGAACTAATTTTAATACTCCTAAAATTTCCAGTCCCATTTTAATAATTTTGGAATTTTTTAACTAGTTTTAAACCATTTTGAACATTCAGAACATTTTATAAAAATCATGAATAATTTTGAATAGTTTTAAATATATTTTAGAGAATTTTATCCCAAGTATTCCAATATTTTTAATAATTCTAGAAAAATTTGAACAAACTTTTAAACAAAAAAGCTCCACATTGCAGCTAAAAATAAAACAACTACTTCTATTAATTTATCGTTTTATAAGACACCATTTGCATATGTTGAAATGGAATAACCCTTATATGGGCATGATTCCGTTCTTCAAACGTGATTGGTCGAAACTCAAAATTTTCCCAAAGCACAAAGAGTAGGTACATAGATCAAAATTTTCTATTCTGAACCGTCGAAACAGTAACTTCCCAATATTAAAACCAAGGATCTGGAGCAGTTCATCTTATTCAAGAAAATTTCAAAAATCGAAAATATTTATCCAGCTGGTCATTAATCGTTACTTTTACAAGGGAAGTTTTCAGCCCTTGTGGGGTAAGTCCAAATGCTGACTCTTGTTGAAAAGAAGGAACTATTATCAAGGCTAAGAAACCTGAGGAGACGGCTAAAGCTTGATATATTTAGGTTTTGTTAGAAAATTAATTAATGGACATGAATCGTTACATCACAAAAAGGGAATTCTTTTATTAGAAGGTCCCATCTAGGGAAACATCTGGGATAAGATCAAAAGGAGGACCCTAGTTGAAGAACTACAACCATTATCAAGGCTACAAATAGCCTGAGGAATAGCCTACAGCTAAATATCTATATAAAAATATACGGGTTAATTTTGGCTAAAAAATCCACTTTCAAATAAATTTGTACCATTGGATTAATAAATTAATGGTGGAAAATGCTGGTCATTAATCGTTACTTGGGAATGAATCCCAAAAGAAAAAAAAAAGAAGCCTTTTATAAGAAAACGCTATCAAGGGAAACATCCAGCCCTTCTGAACTGCTACTTCAGAATGTATCCAAAAAACAAAAAGAAATCTTGAACAATAAACCTGAAGGACAGACAAAAGATAGATAGCCATATTGAAATGAATGAGTTAGGTTTGATCAGAAAATTCTCATCAAAATAAATCTGTAACCATTGGATTCCTCGATTATCTATTTTTTTATTAAAGAAAAAGCCCAAGAGATATTACTGTCTATAACAGGGACTTAATAAAAACAATATAAAATATTTAATTTTAAACATAGACAAACATAACATAACTAACTACATGATAAAACAACGAATAATTTAACGGACAGAATAATAAATTATATACACACATAACCCATAATCTTTCTACCCTCAGAAGTGTAAGGAGGGTCAGGGAGTTTGTTGTTTCTGTTGTTTCTTCCGTGGTTATACCACTTTTTATTACTGCATCTTTCACATCTTCTATCCACGTTTTTCTTGGTATTATTGTTGACCTCCTTTAGGATGTTTTTCTAGTTTATTATTTGTCTTTTTTTGTACATGTCCGAACTATCTTAGGTGATATTCTTTTACTTTTTGCTCCAGCTCCTACTTTTAATTTTTTTTTGTACATGGTTTCCTGATCGTCTGGAGTTTGGTTGTCCCTTCAATTCTGTTTAAGTATCGCATTTATATTGCTGTCATTTTCTTTTCTTGTAGTTTCGTTAACGTCCATGTTTCTGCTCCAAAATTTAGTATTGGGATGACTACTTTTTGATTCGTACCTCTTAATATTATACTCTTTGTCCTTTCTTTATTTATTCTCATGTTAATTTTTTCTAATATTTTTCTATATACTTCTAATTTCTTTCATCCTTTGCTATGTAATGTTCATAGCAAATTTCACTGACCTACTTTAATCTGCCTCATTTTCGAAAATGAAATGATTAATTAAGTAATGAACAAAAATGCTGGACATAATTACTACTTGAGAATGTAACCAAGAAACAAAAAGAATTTTTTTATAAAAAGTTCCATCTAGGGAATCTTCCCGCCCTTGTGGCAAAAATGCTGACTTCAACCGAAAAGCGGAAACTATTATAAAGGTTAATTTATTTCTTTATCCATTATTCCCTCTTCTGTAATTATTGATACTAAATATTTGAATTCTTGTTCCTGCTCTATGGTTCTTTTAAATGTATCTATGGAAACTTCCTGGTTTTGTGGTCAAACCTAAAATGCTGACACCTAAAGAGAAAATTAAATATACGCGGGTTAAATTTGGTTAGAAAATAAATACGTACCATTCGATTATTATCTTGTCATTCTTTGTACATATCCGAACCATTTTAGCTGCCTTTCTATTTTCTGCTTTAGTGGTTTTACTTTTAAATTTTCTCTCAACTTGGTATTTTCGATTTTATTTAGTTTGATTTTCTTTTTCTTAGGCATCTTATTTCTATTGCTGTCATTTTCTCTCTACATGTTTCTGCTCCAAAAGTTAGTATCGGGATGACATTTTTTTTTAAATTCATTGTGTTATTTGGAATTTCCTTTGTTTTTCCTTCAACCATAATTGTTTCTTTATTTCTCTAACCATTTTTTCGTTTTCTATGGAAACCTCCTTCCTTTGTAGTTGAGCATAAAAGACTGACTCCTGCTGAAGAACCAGGAACCATTGGAATTAGTTAGAAATAAATCGGTTGCATTCGATTTTTCATTTATTATTCCGATGTGTTCGGTACGCCCATGTGACGTCCGAACCATCGTTGACCGGACAATTCCAAGCCCATAGTCTTATCTTAAATATTTCATTTGTCAAAAGCCGAGTTTAACATGTAAAGTCAATATAACCTAACATCGCTACCTTTATGACATCTTCACCATCCTCTATCGGAAAGAACGACAATAAAATATCACTATAGATCGAGTTTGGTTCTTCAAACACAGGTCCGGCATCGAAGGACCACCCGCCGTAATCGCTGGAATTTACTGGTGTGATAAATTCCAGAGTAAACGAGCACAAGCCGCAGGTTTTGAGGTTATTTACGAAGTAGTTAATATTTGTGTCGATCGTTCGAAATAAACTATAATTTAGATAAAGTTATTTGTTTTTTGATTTGGAATAAGGAGCCTTGAGGTTTAACCTTCTTGTTGGGATTATCGGAAATAATTTAATATAGATTATGCGATGAAAGAGAGGACACTTGAGCTTTTATTTATGGAAGTCCCTGTTGATAAATCAAAGATTCACCTAATCCTGTTATGGGGAGAGTATGAGCTAGAAGCTTATAAGGATGAAACGTTGATATATTTAAAAAATTATTCATATCGGATACGGGATAAGAACAGGGGGATTTTCCCTGTAGCAGCCTTCATCAATGGGTATTAAGAAGTCTGATCAGATTTTGCAGGGTTGTGAGGGTGTTATTGAAGCGGTTTATTATAGAAATGAGTTTTCGATGTGAGTTAAGGAATTTTCTCTTCTTCCACACTCGATTTTGCCGATTTTTTTATATTGTTAAAGCCAGTCCTGTACGTGAAATAATAGTTTTTATGTCTTTTAAAACTGGATCTACACAACACACATAAATATGTAAATTACCTGTTAATTTTCAGTAGAGCTTGTACGAGATATTATATGGTATAAAGATAATGCGTTATTGAAATTATATTCCTTTTGTTCTTTTGTGCAAAATAAGCGCCTTGAAAATCACTGAAGAGATGCAATTCCATTATAATTTACTCGTACAAGCCAGACTGGATTTTATTACAAATAATAATATAACGCGGAATAAATGATTTTTATAAAAATATCACCCTGTACGAATTTCTAACAATTTTATGCCTACCGTTGGGTCTGTAGCAAATTAAAAAACATATATTCACAAAATATACACGAGTATAAACAGTTTTCTTTGACACTTATTCAAAAAACTGCACTTTACGGCGTGCACTTACCGTGAAAACAAAAAACAACTGTAACATTACAAAATACAAGATACCATCTTATAAAAAATAATTTATGAGGCATATTAAAAGGTAAATCTTTTAAGATATTTATCTGAACAAGCCAGTGTTAAATAATTTCAAGTATTTCCTTCATATGCCAGCTATTTTAAATACGTCTATATATTTATATATATTGTCGCAGAATTAATAATTTAGGTTTTATATTTTCGAATTAGAATTTAAATCAGTAGTAAAAATTTCTAACATAAATTAAAAAAAAATAAAATAAAACAACAAATCATAAATAAATAATAAAATAAATCACAAATTGAGTTGTTTAGAGCATTAAATCAATTTAAAATTGTTTTAGCCAAATACTTATTTCTAATTACAAAAGACCACAATTCATAAAATTTAATACCAACAAAATAGTTAAATTAAAGTTAAATTGGCCACAATCAAATTTATAGAATCGTTCACTAAACTATTAGTAAATGTTTTATAGCTCAGTAAATTATAATTCATACAAGAAATATTCAAAAAGTGGTAAAAGAGTTAAACAAAATATGCCCTAGCAAAATAATTTAAAATGTTAAATAATATTAGCTAATACATATTTTAAAATTTTTGATATTAGCTCAATGTTGTTAAAAAAGAGCGTAAAATGTGTTAAAAATCGCTGAAAAGGGCCAGAAATTGACAAAAATATATGGAACCGGCGTAAAAATATCTTAAAAAAAATTGTTTATGGGGCCTACGATTCTTTAAAAAATGGTTTAAAATGAATATTAAATTCTAATGAACATCAATATTGAAAATTTATTTAAAGAACTTTAAAAGTGGGCACTCAAATTAAAATAAAACAATATATATATATATATAACTTTGAAACCAAAACAATCAATCAAAAATAAGTAAATGAACAACTAAATAAATAAATAATCTCATCGTGAATTGTTCAGAGTATTACATTAACTTAAAAGAAACAAACAGAATAATTATTTCTAATTACAAAAAACTGATTCAAGAATTTAAAACGATTTCTAAATTTACATTTGCCGCAATTAAATTTGACAGAACAGTCTAATTACAATTTTTAAAAGTGGACGATTCACTTACGATAATTTTTTTTTATTACGTGATGCTGGATGGAGAGATTTATTTTCTCTGAATCCACAATTGTTTTTCCAAACAAGAATCGAAGAAACAATTCACCAAAACAAAATACAAAAGTTCTAAAACACTTTCACTTTTTGATGAAAATTCGAGGTTATGTTACACTTAACAATAACAAATCTTTTTAACATTTATTCAATCTAAGAAGGTAAGGTTTTTAGCAATAAACGATGTGACTGTTCGATGTTTAAAATGGAAGAAAGAGTCACAATTCTGAAATCTTTCATAAATCACAAACATTTGAAAACTATAATTTCTTTTTTTATATTCTTAAAGTTAATTTTTTTATAAAACATGTTTTCACATTAAATAATTATATCATGAAAATTCTTATACTTTATTCTTTTTTAACATGAAAATTAGAGAATTATACTTAGGAGACATTTAAAAAAATGTATTAAACACAAGTATCTATTGACGCATTATTTAAAAAAAAAATTTAATCCACCCTTAATGTTGAAGATATTTGAAGTACTTTTTATTGATCATATTTTATCGTTTATCGTAACGACGCGACGTTTCGTACAAAACTCTCATTTTCAAATCATCAAATATCATTTTCATGTCAAAAAATTATAATTTAATTTAATATAAATACCTCAAAATCCGTCAAAAACTTTCGCAAAATTCAAAAGGAATTTTTGGTCCTTGCTGTATACTGGCACATAGTTTTTCATAAGATTGCGCACGTAATTTTCAAAATTTGTCAGTCGATTTGCATTTTATGGTGAATTTGACGACTGGGTTCTTTCACTGAAACTGTAGATGGGATCTCCGATAAAATTGTATAATTTTCTGCAACCGCTTACTTATAATCCCAAATTTTATTATTTAATTATACCCTACGAGTAATTTGCATGTTTTAGACGATTTGTTTTCGACAAAATGGCGTCTGCATCTCTAAAACACGTTTTCAGTAAAATATAATTGTTCAATGGATATTCATGACATCCAAGGGATATTCAAAGATATTCAGACATCCATTAGATATCCATTGATGAATATAATGTGGTGGATATTATGTGGATGTGTAGTGGATATTTGTTAAATTTTTTGGACCAGGGAAAGTCATTTATTGTCACATAATGAGAATATTTGTTAGAAAATACTTAAAAATAATAGGAAAATAAAACATCATATTCCAACAATTGTCACCACATCAGTAATATCTCTAATACGTCTCAAAAATATCAGATCATAACAAACAACCAGTACAAATTTAATGAATATCCATTCCACATCCATAAATATCTATAAGTTACATATCCAATGGATATATGTGTTTTGTATGATGATGTTTGTTGAAATTAAATTCAAAGCTGTTCTTTATTTGCTTATGCCATCAAAATAGTGAATATACATACAAATTTTATAGAGTGACATAAAGCTTCCACATATCCAAAAAATAACATCTATTATAAAAGAGAATCCATCCCCCAACAAATGGTTCAGAAAATATTGACTTGTAGGGACAATAATGCAGACGGTGGTCGCTAGTGCCAGCAAAACCAGAGGCGTAGAACAAAATCATTACCAACAGAAAGTAAATAAGTAATAACAAAAAGAAGTATGATAGTAGAGAAAGCCATAAAATTAAATTAAATGATCCTGAAACAAGACCAACAAAAGAAAAAAGTTGACAGTTGGAAACAGATTTCATACAAGAACAAAGTTTGAATGAAAAGGAAAGATGGTTTAAAGCAAAGCATAAAACAATGTAACAATAGAATCTAAAAGAATTTTAAATGAATGAGATGGTGATAGCTTTACAGAAATCAATTATAGATTATCTTGGAACAAAAAAAAAGAAAAATAGTTGAAGAGATTAATTTATATGCAAAACCGGAATGACAAGAGAACTAGAAATATATAAAATATATAAACATAATAAAATAATGAAAACTGCATATATTTTAGATGAAGATATTGGTGATCTCTTTACAGAAATTAACAAAATTTCGATAATCCTGCAACTAATCCAAACAACGACGAAGGAGAGAGTCGAAAGTTGAAGAAAAGATCTCATATAAGAACAAAACTAGAATAAAAAGAGAAGATGCAATAATGAAAACTAGAATAATTTTGGACAAATATATTAGTAATAAATCTCTACTGAAATCAAATTTAGATCATGGAACAAAAAAAAAACAAAAAAAGAAGAAGATTGAAAAGTAGAAAATCTACAGATCTAATATAAGGTCAAATCTATGAATAAATTAATTAGCAAAGAGAAGAAACCCAAAAGCAAAATAAAAAATAGATTTTAAATGAAAACATTGAAGGTGGCTTTAGAGAAATCACAAAGATGATTTTAGATAATCATGGAACAAGTAGTTGAAACTAGAATATTGAATCTAATATAAGAAGAAAGCTAAGTATTTGGAAATAAATTAACACGCAAACCTGGAATTACAAAAAAAAGCTAGAAGCAACATTCAGAAATTATCAAAATAGATATAGATGATCCTTGAACAAATTCAACAAAAGAAGAATAAGATAAGTATAAAAACAAAGCTGGAATGAAAAGAAAAGAAACTCTGGAACAAAATACAAAACAGATTATAAAAGTTTTAGATGATGACAGTTGTGATAGTTTTACAGAAATTACTTATACATTATCTTGGACTAAGAACAGAAAAAGAAGAAGAGGAGCCAAAAATGGGAGAACGAATCTAATAACAAATTAAAACAACGTAAAGAGAAGAGATCTTGAAGAAAAATACAAAACAATGTTTTAATGGAAATTAGCAAAAATTTTGTTGGTGATGGTTTTACAGAAATCAACAAGACAATTGTAGATATCCTGGAACAACAGAAAAGAATAAGAATCGAAAGTAGAAGGGTTGACCTAATATAAACACAAAACTAAGTATCTGGGGATAAATTCACATACAAATCTGGAACTACAAAATAAAAAAACTAGAAATTTTAGATGAAGATATTAGTGATGGCTTTAACCAAATCAATTTTAGATGATCCTGAAGCAAATCTACAAAAGAGCAACAGAAAGTGAATGAATACCATATAATAAGGTTAGAATCAAAAGTGAAGAGAGTTTCAAGCAAAATACAATAGAAAGTAATAATAGTAATTAGAAGAATTTTGGATAAAGACGTTGGTAAGAGTTTTACAGAAATAGACAAGATAATCGATGAACAAAAAGAAGATTAGTCGAAAGTAGAATTTGGGATCTAATACAATAACAAAGTTAAGCATCTGGAAATAATTAACAAATAAAGCTAGAATGACAGAAGGAAAATGCTATAAAACAAAACTGTATTATAATGAAAATTAGATATTGGTCATCCCTTATAGGAATCAAGAAGATAGATTTAGACAATCCTGTAGCAAGTCCATCAACAAGAGTCGAAAGTTGAAGAACGGATTTCATATAAGAATAAAACTGAAATAAAAAGAGGAAATATCTTAAAGCAAAATACAAAACATAGAAACCAAAAAAAAAATATAACATCATGACGGCTTTACAGAAATCAGTTTTTGTTGATCCGGGACCTAAAACAACAAAAAAAGAAGAGGAACCAAAAGTTGGAGAACAAATCTTATATGATAATACAAAATTGATGAAACTGGTGATAACTTAGTATTTTCCACACATTCATTATCTTTTGGTTCTGTAGTTTTCCTGTTACAAAATCGTTGGGCTACGTCTATGGTCACAATTCCTGAAATTTTGCCATCAAGAGCCGCGCGAAGGGGGTCGGCAAACAAAAAGAGTGCAAAATATTTCGCAATGTGTTTCTACAAGAGTGCTCCACCGGGGGTGCAGGACATTTATATGGATGTCGGAAAAATGACGTTTTATGCGGTTTTGTTGATATTGATATTAGCTCTTGAAAAAAGAAATAGAAATATTTCGAAGTCATCACGGGGGAAAATACCAGAAAGTGCGTATACAGGGCGAGAAATTTTTAAACAGATATTGATAACTGGTAAAGAGACATAAAATTAAATACAATGTTAAGTGTCGTCTTTCTGGAACCGAAGGTCATTATCTTTTTTTGAAACCAATTCACATTTTCCAATCAAATTACTCATTATGCATACTCTATTTTTAGTCTGAGACCCTCTTTAAAGAATTTTTACTGTTGGTTCTTTAAAATTTGATTGGCAGATGGACTGAGCAGTCATGCGTTTAATAATAATAAAATATTATCTAACCCATTACATTTATGAATTCCCAAAGGCAGCTGCTGCTTTTCAAAATTAAACGCAAACAGAGAAATATCTTTTATAGCCCAAGGCCACCAATTTTGAGGGTGCGCTTCACGAAATGGAATGAGCCCTTTTCTAGAATCTTGGGTTTTAATGATCATCGAATTTTCTTAATATTTAAACGTCTTATTAAAATTAATTGCGGAGGTAGTGATGGTTTTTGTTGATTTTTTTTTAAGTTGGAAAACCTGGCTCTATTTTTTCCAATTTTTGTTTGATAAAGTAACTTGTTTCAGATCGCTGGTCTGTTGATAATTTCTTAGCAATGGGAAGTTAATTATATGGCTCTGTTTCACACTTGCTGATTAAGCAACTAAATAGTCAAAAAAAATTGCTATAAATTTACGTGGCGGTAGAACAAAAAATTAGAGATATAATTAATTTTCACTCTCATTTGCACTTAAAACGCTTCTTAGTTGTAGACAATAATTTTTTGTAACGTTGTTGCTATTTTATTAATTTCATTACTGATAACTTGTATTCATTACAACTTATTGCTTCTCTAAAGTCTTGACTGTAACTTTATTAGCGAGATGTTTCTTGCTTGAAGGTTGAGGATAGAATGAATTACGTTTTAAAAAAAAGATAACTTAATGGAGTGAGATAGTGATAGTTATTTTTATTTTGAATAAAATATGTATTTTTATGTAGAAAATGTACAAAAAATTGTAGTTTCCTTTAAAATTAATTTTTCTGGAGTTGATAAATTTAGGGATGAATGTTCACTAATTTCTAGACAATGCCGTCGACATATTTAAGACCACTAAATTATGTCTCCTTACATAAACACTTCAAGGAATGCAAAGAAATATGATATGAGAGTTGATACGGTTTTAATTTACTCCCGAATGCCTGCCTATCACATGGAGATAATTTTAGAACCATTATATACCGAATGTCCCAAAGAATATATTTCACACATTAATTACTTTTTTACGAAATAATAACATTTTATCACGTCGTAAAAAGTATATAACTTATTTTTTTCCGGAAATTCAGTAAACCAGGCATGAAAGCCACTTAATTACAGCCATATTGTCTGAAGAGAGGTGAGAACAAAAAGGGAAAACGCAATACGTAACAATTTCCCTGCGAAAAGGGCGTTGGCTATACAGCGTCGCGACGCTTCCGCTATCTTTCGCGGCGTCCACATACAATCTTATTCAATGGAAATATTTTATTTCAGAAAAATGATAAATATTTTCGTATCTCCATTAACGCCTTCTATTCTGCCATTTTTTCCAACTTTGGTATGATTGGTATGATTGTATTCATGTGTTTAATTATACAGAGTGTCCGCGAGAATAATGCACATATTATGTATGAGGTAAAAAAACGTATGCGGTCGGTCTTTTTCAAAGAAATAAATATTAGTATTTTATATCTACCCAAATATTATTTACCGAAAAGCAACTAAAGCCGGCAACACCGATTATTCAGTCAGATATAGACAATGGTTTTTTAAACCTGTATATTTAGAATGGTCGATTATAGGGGATGAAGAAGAGTGAAAAATGTATTTTCGACGATCTGAACGATTTCTACGTCTACTTTTTTTAGGTAATACACTATATTTTTCCAACAATTTTTGTCACACTGGTACAAAACATCGCGGATTAGATTAATTAACATGTCGTGATATTCTTGATTTTAATCGCCATTTTTCACTGAATTATTGAAACTGCTTCATCAAACGATTAATTTAAAACGATTAAATGATCCGAATCACCTACAAACTAACACAATGTTATGATTCATCAGGTAGAAAGAGGAAAAATCGCTAAATAATAACTGATTTTAGTTAAAAAGTAATTCAAATTCGCTGATGTTGGCAAGTATAATTTATTAAAAATGTATATAAACTTGATTAAAAATTGATAGAAATTAATAAAAATATCTAAAACATGGTAAAAATTGATTAGCTGGAAAATCGTTAAAAATGCTCATTACATTAATTGAAAATACTCATTAAATTAATAGAAAATCTATAAAATAGCTTAGAACAATAATTAAAATAAAACGTTATATGAAACCTTTTTACATCCACTCTTGCCTTTGTGCTTTAGGTTTGTTGAAAAAACAAATTTTTTAAATCACAATTGTCTTCCTCTTTGAGTTAGACGAAAAAATTTCTAAATCTTCTTTCCATTTTTTTTAATATTCTGTAAACTCGCATATACCAAGATCCATATAATGATTCTATTTAAATTTTAAATATATTTTTGTTTATATTCCTCACATATCTTGTGGTGTTTAAAATTGAGTTATATCAAAAGTAAATTCAAAGAATCTTCTTTGTTTACCGATTACTATTCTTGAAGCGTCATCTTGCACTTGCCCAAACCCGTTTTTTGGTCGAAGTTGATGGCCTGAGCAGTCGAAGACCGCTCTTAAATTCGATACACAGGACGTTTTAAAATGAATGCCGTGCACAATAAAAGGTGATAAGTGATTTAGAATGCGAAATTATCTCTGGGGCGTAATATTTTTAGCACGATTGAGAGAATTGAGTTATTCGAGATGCCCTTAAGAATTATTTTTACATAATGTGTATTAATTTATTTCGGATGTGATTGGGTACCGTTATAATAAAAATATAATGTATGTGTAATGTAGACACTTATTTTAGCAACACTCAATATATAAAATTTACCAAATAACATTATGTAAGTCTCGGAGTGACTAATTTGTCTTCTTTTCAACAAAATACACTATTAATAAATCTCTTAAGGGGGAAGATATAAAATTCTTAAGGGGGGAGATGTAATGTACCCACATATTTTAGCAACACTTAATATACACATTTTACCGAATAACATTATATAAGTCTCGAGTGAGTAACTTATCTTGTTTTCAACGTAATTCATAAATAACTATTAGTTCATTATTAATATAATTCTTAAGGGGAAAGATGTAAAATTTTTATGGGGGAAGATGCTATGTAGCTACATATTTTAACAGTATTCAATGTATAAATTTTACCGAATAACATGTAAGTCTCGAGCGACTAACATATCTTGTTTTCAAGAAAATACATAAAAAATCATACTCATTATTAATAAAATTCTTAATGGGGAAGACGTAATGTATCTACATATTTTAGTAACACTCAATATATATAATTCAACAAATAACATTATGTAAGATTTAGATAATTTGTTATGTTTTGAGCTTTTTTCAGCGATTATTATTATTTTTTCAAAAAATCTAAAGCACAAAGGTAACAGTGTATGTAAAAGAGGTTTAACAAAACTATTTTTTCAATATGTTTTATCTAACATTAGTTATTAGTTAACATTTTTTAACCCATTTTTTTCAGTTACTTTTTACCATTTTTGAGTTATTTTGTAAGAGCATATTTTATTGTTTGGCTCTTTTACTATTTTTTGTATATGAGTGACTAATTTACTTTTTTGTCGACGAAATTCGTAAATAGACCTAAATCTTGTTCGTTTCTAACTACCCATCATAAGTGGATAATTATTAAGAAAGGCATCATTTAAGAAAACATAAAATTCATAATCTTAACGATTGTAGATAATTTCTTAAAACAGATAAAAATGAGTTTGTTTCAGCATAACGGACAAAAATTTAAGACATTCTATTTCAAAAATCCGAAGAGATTGGTCGAGATCGGTCAACTCCCTAAAACATAATTTATATGTCTAATTACTTCTATATCTGACTAAATAATAATTTCCTGAAAGCAGCATATTCAGTTACATTAAATACAGAATAAATCGTTTTGTCTCTTTTCTCCTACTAAATCTGTTTCATATAAACAAGGGCACCATATGTATTTAATTGATCTCTATTTTTAACTAGAACCGGTTCTGGTAGATCGCTAAAGGCTCTAATTTAACCGTGGCAGTACCAAACAATAACCCGCTGATCACAAAACGATGAAAAATCAGCGTACGCAACAAAGTAGCAGCAATTAGGAAACAATTAAATGTTAACCTACCGATTGGAATTTATGGTATACCTAGAGCTGAACGGTATCATCTTTCAAAATCGATTAATAAATTTCTGCAGGAAGTATTGCATGGAAATAACATAGAAACCAATGGCGTACATTGATTTGGATTATTAAGTACTGGATCCAATAAATTTATAATGAAAACCGTTCTTCTTCTACTTCAGTTTCGATATGGAGGCCCTTACCTTCCAAGGCTATTCGGCCTAATAGATATTAGTGAACATTTATTAATCATAGAACAATAATAGAAACATAAGAAATTTACGTCTTGCCAGTTGGTGAACCTGTCTGTCACTAACTTAGTTCTGATAGTTGACAAATGACAGCAAATAACAACTGCTCATAATTCATTATTTTGTACTGTTTTAGCTAAAAAGGTAAACTTTGAAGTTTAACTGTGCTTTGCTGTAAGAATTTTTTCTGTCTAACCAATAGCAGTATTTTTTTATTAAAAAAGGCTTATGAATAAAATGGTAGGTACGCCGCTGTGAAAACAAAGCCTAAAGTAACGATAACTAACACAAGTCATGCCACTACTTATAATTAGTTTTTTTTTCTAAAACTATTGCATGTTAGAGATCTGGATGATTTTGCTAGAGGCGATCGGTGGAAATAAATATCTATTTCTATGTAATTTTCGCGTTTGAGATAATCTTGATAAGGCTAAGTTCTAGTTCAGGAATATTGATAATATGTAGAAACAGAAGTTGTAATGTTTAAACTATATTTTAACTGGTTTCACTTTCTCATGGACGTGGCCGATGACTAATAAAAAGAAGAGTTGACAGGTGGTTAGCTTGAATTAAATTGACTAGGTTAGGTTGTATTTGTTTAATAATATAGTTTTATTTTAAAATCATTTATTATAAGAAAAGAGAAGCCTCATTTTACAGAAAATAATCGTATAACTATTTCTTCATTTTAACGGGCTGCCATTTCTCATGGAAACGGCCGATTTTTATTAAAAAAGAAGAGTTAACAGTTGCCAAGTTTCAGTTAGTTTTCTAATGAAATTGTTTATTATGGAAACTACATAGAGAACCTTTATTTTAAGAAATTAATTATTTAAGTATTTGTTAACATTTAATTTAGTAAGTAAGTAAATATGAAAGAAAAAGAATTTTGTTGATTAGTTTATCTTTTTGAAATAAAATAATTGTATTCCTTTGTTTTAAAATTTTTATTATACAATCTTCAATTCATAAATATTATATTCAACTGTTACAAGGAAGTAGCTTCTAATTGTACAGAAAATGATAATAAACCAATTTGTTCACTTACATTTACAACTTCAGCAATCTCGTCTTTATTCCATTCAAAATTACAATCAGTAAATAGATACTTCAAGTATAAAATGCTGTAATATTTAAGCCGTTATTAAAAATAAATAAGAACGTCTCTCGGCGCTCGCAAACTACTCTATTTAATATTTATTTACTTCATAATTTTCCTCACTGAAAAGTTTGATAATCCATTCGTTGAAGAGCTTCATTAATCTTGAAAAAACGTTCGACACTACTAATGATCCTAGTTTAGCTATATTCATTTTGATGTGCATTTATTCCACTAGTGCGCATAATTACAGAAATAAAATATTTTCAATTAAGGAAGAAATTAACCAGAAATAAAGTTAACATTTTTATGTAAAAATGTATAACAGTAAAAATTATTTATAATGTAGTTAAACCACTAGATACATCTAATAGCAGATCCTAATATAAAAGTAGCTGAATAATTAAATGAAAGAGTCGTCTGTGGAATAGTAAAGAAGATAAATAATTGTATATTGAAGTTAGAATTTTTTGTTCCCCCCAAATAACCCATGGGGTTCAAGCCAATAAAGGAATTAAAAAAAGAAGAATTACCATAGGTTAGGTTAGGTTAGGTTTTTGTAATAGAAGTAGAAACTGAAAATGATTTTATATGTCTCATTCTTTTCGAAAAAAAAAAACTGTGGTTCTGGTGGTCAATATTATTTATTTTGAACAGGGTAAAATTTCACAGATGCAAGTTTTAGGCACACCATGAAATCAATTGGGACCCCTTTGATGTATAATGCATTTATTTGTCACATGATAGAAATTATTAGTTCCCAATGGGGCCGCCATCGTTCGCACAAACATACACGCGTTTCGTAATGAAGAAATAAATTGAAAGCCCAATATTTTATGCTGTCACTCGAAAATTTTGTTTTATGATAATGCATTTATAATCAACATATTCACGTTCAATTAAACGTTCGTTTTGTGTTTCTGTTTCCAGTTTATATTAACCATAAAATTTTGGTTCTTTTATCCCGATATTAATATTTAATGCATGTCACATCGAAATAATTATTTCGAATCACACGTTTTATTTACGGTTAGTTTAATTTGTTTTTAATTATTTATTTGATATACGTTTACAGAGTGAAACTGCAATTTGTGTTACAAAAATTATATTACTGGTAATGGTTATTTTACATGATTAACCCTTATAGTGTAACAGTGAAATCCTTTGTTAAAAGTTAATTTAGTTTACTCAAATACTCTATTGATTTTCTGGATTCGAAGGTAATTATGCTATCATCATTTTGTTTATGCTAGAAATTTCCGAACGGCGTCAGAATCATAAACAAGAAATAGTAAGTGTAGCCCTTTCAAGATAAAGGTTACCGGTTACCAAAATAATTTAATTATTTTAAATTTATAAGTAAAATACTTTGAAGTTCTTGAGGTAGTGATTTATTTAAAGTGCGCAATTAGACATGGTTCTTTGTCTAGTCAACTTCTGGTTTGCTGTAGAAAAATTTATTCTCCAGGAAATCGAAGATACAAAAAATCTCTATTAAGTCAATTAATTAATCAGTTTTATTACTTGAAAGTGGTTCTTCCTAATGCAAGTTTAATGTTACGATGTTATTTACTGGGAAAATGATGATAGATGGCGACGGAAAAGAACTCTTAATGTATAATTTCACAGCTCTTTCTGCAGTGCTGCGACGCAGAAACACCGTTATCTAATCACACTGTAAGACGGGATGCTGTTTTTACATTTTTTATTAAAAAGCATTCCTGCCTCATTAACTTTATTCTCGTCTCAATTTCGGTTGGGGATACTGGCCCAGTTTTTTCGATACAATCCCACAAATTGTAGCGATTGATCTGTCAATCAAATTATTGCATCAGAATATATCCGAAACTAAGAGAACAATAACAAATCACTTTTTCGTTGCATAAACACCGCCATTTTGGTCTTATTCGATTCATCAGCGTCTGACATTTAATAGCTGATGCCGATTTGAAAAAGTCGCTTGTTTTTTTTTTTTAAATCGTGGTTATAATTTATCAAACAACAATAATAACAATGCAAATTGTGAAAGTGAAGGTGCCGCCCCCCGTCGAGACCGTTTTAAAAAATGTCTTAGAATGACAAACTTGAATTATTTCGACCGGTCACAGCGGGATCGGTGAATTTTGTTGTTAAATTTTATTGCTACTACTAAATAAGTACTTTACAGGATGGGAGTGTAAATAATCGTTTTGGGTACACTTCTGTCCTTTTAGAAATGTTACATGTTACCAAACGTTTTTCTATTAAAAATAATGGATGGTAGTTTGGGTTAGTTTTAATTATTTATCAGAGGTATTTACATTATTTCTTGAATTGGAATTACAGACAGACATTGCGATATTGCAAAAATAAAAGTCATAAGCATAAACCATAAATAGAATCAAAAGTACTTACAAGAAATAAAAATTTGTGGTTAATTTATACAACGATATTCTTGGTGTTTGAGATATCAATGATATCTATAAATACTGTTAAGTTAACAACTTGAACCCCATATTAAATCACTGTGGCACTGCGAACGACAATGTTCTGTTCTGTAACTCCATCCCAGGAATTACAGTAAATACTTTTCTTTCAAAATGTCTTCTAACATAACCTAAATAAAATAATCAAAACTACCCTAACCTAATCTAATTGAACCAAACAATTATTTTATATATAGATTGCTAAAAAGTTAATACAATTAATTTGGCCTCATATTAGACCACTGTGGAAGTCCCAAAGGATTTGAATACATTTTTTTAGGTACACCATATATCTTCCCTTGTTTTGTAAAATCTGTCCTACAATTCCATCCCATGTTTCTCTTAGCCTTCCTTTACCGCTCTTGTATTTCTTGTTTTTCGTAAGTGTTTTTTTCTTATAAATTCGAGGATAGATTGTATTCTTAGGTTTTTCATTATTTTTGTATTTCTTAGTTAAAAATGTCGTGATTAATTGGTATGTAGAATTCATTTCCTTTTCTATTACCAGATTCCTAGTATCACTTTTATTTTCTGGTATAACAATTTTATTTTAAATCTCTAAGCCAGTCTACCATCGAATCTCAAATGCTGCTCTAAGGTTAATAAAACTAAATCATCTCTAGAGCTATACCACCCTCATTTCTAATATGTGTCCTATAAATCTATCCAATCTCTATCGTTAACATTCCTTTTTTCTTATTATAATTCTGTTTTCCAAACTAATAATAGGTCTTGTATCTTTTATTCTTTGTAAATAATCCACCAATACATGAATTCGAAGATAGATTGTATTCCTAGATTACATTATCTTCGTAGTTCTTAGCTTTTCTTTTTCGTGACCAACTTATTTAAATTACTTCAGTTCAATTGCTTGTATTTTGCTTTTCTATCAGCCGCGAAGATTCAGAACCAAATATCAAGATTGACCTGGTTAGAAGCTTTAGTTCCTCTCCTGTTACCAAAATTTCGGTTTTACTTTTATTTATCGGTATTCCAAATAATTTTCGGATTTTCTAAGTTTTCCAAGATCCATTTCCTCTCTGTCTACCGTGTTGAATGCTGTTTCCAGATCAGTATAACTTAATAATTTTTAGAGTTATGCCGTTCTCCTCACTTAATCAATTTTGGATCTGTGCTATTTTTTTCGCTATTTTAATTCTTTCTCTTTGAATTCCTTCTTTTAGTGCCTTTTTATGCATATTTTATTCTACCACAAACGACTTCCTAGCCAAGTTATTTTCATCAACTTTCAAACATTTCTTTTACATCTGTTTCCAGTTTTCGTTTTTTTATATTTATATCTTTTCTTCTGTTTCCTCGTATGATTTTTATCCTTGTCCAAAAGTTCTCACTGAATGGTTGAAAAATGTTATTATCATCAAAACTAATACTTTTCGCTACGTTTCGCTAACGATGTTGGCATCATCAGAAACAGGTCAATATTATCAGAATCTGATTATCATCCCATGAGGATGTTAACTTAATCAACCGGGCAATGAAAAGTGGTACTTCTGTACATTTTCAAATTGTTAAGAAACTAAAGATTCCAACCTCCCAACTTAGTTGAGTCTTCCGTATATTTTAAAATATTTAAATATTCAGACCTAATTTCATTATCTTGTAATTTTAGTTTCTAAGTTAACTTTACTTACTTTCACATTCGAAAATTGCGCGATGAAAGTAAAATCCTACTAATTTGTGCACGTAAGTAGCAGTACTTAGATTATATCGGAGTCATGATTCTGGAAGAATTGATGTTGGAATTAATAAAATTACAAAAATTATGTAGATCTGAAAGACTACCAGACACCACATTCATGGGAACGAGTACCGGTGAAATTTTTCACTCGAAAGTAGTTCTAGTTTTTTGTAAAACAAATCTTTATTTATATTTCGTCCTCGCGGATAGTCGCTTCGGTCCTGTCTGGGTTGTTCATCGGCTACGAAATGGATGTAAAACAAAAAAAATTACCCGTTTCCGAACTTATTTATGCAGAAACGTTGGTCCAATTTTAAATTCCAAATGTTTGATGAGTTCTTCGTTAAAATCTTATGAATATTCAAAAACTGGCTCCCGAGGATTTATTAACTTCTTTAGAGTCTGCGAAGTTTTTGGGGAGAATTATCGGTGAAATTTTAAAAGCTTTCTTACACGTGATCATTATGAATTTGATAATAATGGAGCCTTAAATACAGAAAAAATGGGATCCCACAAAATGTTATTATGGGCGAATTATCACATCTTAAATCTACTCGAGCTTTTTACATGAAATAAAATATTTTCTCTTTTAATGTGGATTGGGACCCTTTGGGAATAACTTTGCTTGAGTTAAAGGTGACAACATCATCTCAAAAGGCGTTCATAAAAATTGCAAAAGATATCGAAGCTTAGCGTCGCGACGTCGACGTCGTCATACCAGAGACGTAGGTAATGATTCATATAAATTTTGGCCTTTCCTTCCATGTTGTCTTTACTTGTGTTTAAAATTTAAAACTTCCAACTCGCTTGCTTACATTAAAGTTGCTACTGCTACTCAGTTTACCATTTATTTTTGGCTCAAAGTGAGTGTTTTGGAAAATGTTGCCTACTCTCATCCCCATTACAGTGTATTTTTCAATAATTACAGATTATGGTAGATTTAAATCGTTGGAACTTGTTTCTGTTACCTCCTATTCCCCTCTCCACAATGATAATAATCTGCGTTAGTGATGGTGATGTTATGTTCTGTCTTTTCTTGAGAGATTTAGATTTTTTATTATTATTTTCACCTGCCCGAAATCGTTGAACTATCCCACTGGTTTCCAGTCAACTTGGCTTTACAGAGAGCAACAGTTTATCTTGAATCATTAATAACCTGTCATTTGACACTCAATTTAGGTATAAGACGGTTTGGAAGTTTCGACTCGGCCTCGGCTTAGATGTCGCTGTGTATTGTGGTGGTTTTATTGAGATTTCAGGCAACATAAGAGACGGAAGACGGCAGCTTTTGTGATCTTAGTGACATCGTTTCATCATCGTCGACAGGTGAAAAGTCTTGGGGTGATTCAACGCGACGTTTTTACGTGTTTTTCCAAACGGTATTCGGGAATGTATCAGGAGAATATTGTCCTAGTTGCTTTAGGGTGGCGGTAATTGTTTGGCTGGATTTCGGCGCTTCAAACTAAAAGTTTTTGTATACAATACAAAACTATTGTTCCCAATTACCTGTTGCTGCAAAAGATTAAAAAAATACCGTGTAAATGGTTTGGTTGCTTCAATTATGTTTTTATGTCTTTCATGCTCTGGTATTTAGGGAAATAACTTGTGAAATGGTAAAAAAAGTTTGTTAATGGCCAAAGTGACATTTATTAAAATCTTTAAAACAGTTTTCTGGTAGCTTCAAACAACTGTAGATGATGAAAAATGATAAAAAGCATATATTTATGGCCAAAATAACGTTCTTGAATCAAATTTTCAAGTTATTTATGATGTTAGAACAGATTGCTTTTCAAGCAGCTTCACATAAACTAAAACTGCAAATTCCTGTTCTGATATTTATACAAAAAAACCAAAATCTGTATGTTAGGACATGTTTATGCTCCAAATGAGGTTCTTGGACCAATTTTTTAAGCTGTTTATGGTCTTAAAACAATTTTCTTTTTTCTAGCAGCTTCAAAAAATATTTTATTACGATAAAAACAAAAGTTTTGTTACTGACCAAAGTGCCTTTTTAAAAAATATTTACAAAAAATTACTTTACTAACAGCTTCAAACAAAAGGTTTTGTTCCAAATCGAAAAATGTATGTTCCTGCTTTATTACTAATAAAAATACAAAAGACATATTTATGATCAAGATGATATTCCTGCTCTGGTATTTAAGAAATAACTTAATAATCTGTAGCACAATTTACTTTTTGGCAGCTTCAAAAAAAGATTTTGTATTTTAACAAAAACTGTTTATTCCTGTCTTCTTGTTGATATTTGTGCTTTATTATTAATTAAAAAATAATCAAAAATACTAGGAAAGACATGTCTATGAACCAATTTTTCAAAAATTTTAGGTTTCTAAATAAATTGCTTTTCTGGCAGCTTCAAAAAAAATTGTCTGTACGGCTAAACAAAAAATGTATATTTCTGCTTTATGAAACTAACTGATGAAATACTAAGTAAAATGTCTTGTTAATAACCAAATTAATATATTTTAAAAATATTTACAACAAATTGACAGATTGAACCAAAAGTTTTTGTATTTAACCAAAAACTGTCTATTCCTGTTCCTTTGATGATTTTCTGTTTTATTATTGAGGAAAATATAATCGAAAATTCTGTAAAAACACGTTATTAATTAAGTTGACGTTATTTTGCCAACTTTTCAGGAACATTTTTTTTGACAGCTTCAAACAAAATGGTTTTATATCTAACCAAAGATTATATATTTCTGCTTTATTACTGATAAAAATAAAATCAAAAATAAGAGAAATGACGTCATTTGGTGAATTTTGATTATGTTTATGTTCTTAGAAGAAATTGAAAATTATCTATTTCTGCTTTCTTGTTAATATTCTTGCTTTATTATTCATAAAAACGTAATCAAATGTAGTATAAAAGACATATTTATAAACCAAAACCACTTTCTTTTGTTTGTATGTCTAAACAAAAACTATATATTCTTGCTTTGATATTTATAGAAATAACTTATGAAATACTAAGCCAAAGGACTTTAATGAATAAAATAACATCTTTTAAGAATATTTATGACAAATTACTTTTCTGGCAGCTTCAAACAAACGATTTTGTTTCTAACCGAAAATGATATATTCCTGCTGTGATTAATGAAAACATAATCAAAAAAGTTACAAAGAACAAATTTATATCCAATATGCCGTTATTAGACTAATTTTTCAAGATCTTTAGAGCAATTTGTTTTTGGCAGCTTCAAATAAATTGTTTCTAAGCTTAAACTAGAACTATATATTTGTAAGAGCGTCGGCGCTATCGTGATTTATTTTGTTTTTTTATTGCAGAAATTTAGTCACATATACTCAGATTAGTGATGTTGAAAGCCAAAGGTTGATTGTATTATTTTATGCCGAGCGGAAGCATGTGAGTTCTTGTGATAGAGTTCATTGACAAATATCAAGAAATTAGGATTCATGAAATTCATGCAATTGAAATTATCAAGTAAAATTAGAATAAAGAAATGAAAGATATAAAAATAAAATAAAATAAAGTAACTTTTGTCTTTACAACTGATAATAATTTTTCTATAATATTCATTCTTGGGGAAAATTGGCCCAATCCTTCACTTAATTATTAACAAAAGATCCAATTTGAATATTTTCTTCAAAAGAAAATATATTGAAGCGTCAACAGCACGTGCAAGTCTCCCGTAATCCTCACGCATTCTAGGGTCTGTTATTTTTTTGCAATACTTTGAAACAACCCTCAACTAAGATTAATTCATTGAAAAGAACGAAGCGTATATAAGAGGGAATTTTTTTCTGAGTTGGATTTGTTCCTTGAGTTTTTACAGTTAATAAATAACGAAATTCTGAGTTTTTAAAATAGTCGTTGCGATAGCGCCATATCTGTTTAATCTTTCATTAGGAAAAAATTAAACTAGTTCGAAGAGTTCTAAGCTTCATTTGTAAAAAATATAATTTAGATCTAGTTCTGCTATAAAAGTTTTGGGACAAATTGCTTTGAGCAAGATGAAGCTGACCACATAATCCAAAGGGTCGAGGCCATTAAAGGAGTTAACAAGAAGAAAAAGAAGAAGAACGTGGTTAAGTTAGGTTAAAAATAATGGTAAACATACAGTAGGAAAGAAGAAAGGGAATTAATAAATGATCTATAATTACTTTCTTTTGTAAACCTCTACGTCTATTTTTTTTCCATAAGACCATTCCTACTTCTACGCATTCAAATCGGTCTTTTCATTGAGATTTACAGAAAGTGTTCCCCTCTTTTTCGAGCCGACACAGCCAATTCCTTGGGAGGCGTTACTTTAGATACTCTAATTATTATTCTTAAAGTTGACGTGCACTCCAAATTTTACGGCGTCCTTCTTCTTTTTTCATGGAGCGGAAACGCGAAAATAAGTCGATAGAAAAGATAAAAGCTCGCCCCTTGTTCGAGTCGTAAAAAACCACTGTACATTTTCATAAAGGTGAAACTTACAGGAGGGTGGATGTACGGGATATTTTAAAAGCTATTTCTCTGATTAGATAGAGTTTTTATACGGCGAGGTGAAAGAGGAATAGGAGGGGAAAGTGGTGATCAATACTAGAGGGAAATGTCTAAAAATATATGGAACACTTGAGGTTTGACAGTTTGGTCAAATATCAGCAGTTATTTTGTATGTGTATTTTAGGTCGTATTGGTCTGATACCTGAGGCTTCCGAATCGAAAACGAAATGTATATTTTTCACAAAAAAGAAATAAAATACAAATCGAATAGTCCTGGTGTCTTAGGCCTCGAAACCGAAAAAGAAGATATATAAAATTCTGAAAAAAGAAGTAAAATTCAGGCCGAATAGCCCTAGTAGCTGAGGCCTGAAATTGTAGAATAATATTAATATTTTTTGGAATTGATGACACAATTTTCTAAGTTAAATATTTCCCACAATGTCTTGATCAAATATATCTATTATTGATGACTATATTGAGCTTGTTCATTATTACATATTTATTCTATACGTGATAAATGATTTTCTTTTATATTTAAATTGTATTTTTAAATACAATGTTGAATAATTTCTGTTGAAATAAATATTATCGCGATTGTGCAACATTTTTGAATAAATGATCTTATATATACAGTGTGGTTCACATAAAAATTTACTTGATTGATCATTTACAATGAATAAAATAGTTGTCCAAAAATAGTGCATTAAATTAATAAACACTATCATAAATTAATTTTTTCATAATTTATCATGTTTCAAAATACCGTTACAGTATATCCCAGACAGCAAGAAATATTACTTATTTTTTAAGAAATGTTTGTTAAATATTTATTGCGACATATTTTTAAATTTTCATTAAATAATTTCTACGCATATTGGTTAAATGTTAGGTTAATATATTTTTGTAATATCATATATTTTCTTTAATGTTTATCAATAGAGAATTTTAAAGTCAATCAACTTTTATCCGAAATCTTAAACTATTTTATAAATCTCGACTTTTTCAAATCAATAATTCAATGGAACTAGACTTTTAAGAAATATTGACTTTAAATCAGAAATGTTAAAAAACTTTAAGATTTCGATTTTAAGTATCTTCAGATTTGAATAAGTCGGGATATTGATAAATGGATTTTAATGAATCTTGTAAAAAATTTCTTGAAACCCCTTCTGTTTACGATTAAGACTTAAGCTCAATATTTTAATGAATCAGTCAAAAATGAATTATTTTTCTTTAAGATCTCCAATTTAAAGACGATTTTAAAACAACAAATTTCTTTTTCTTCGAGTTCTTTACTTTAATATATATTTTAATTAATCTCGACTTGAAACCTCAATCTTAAACCAAAATTTTAAGTTTAAGTTTAAGAATTATGATTTGAAAAACAGAAATCTCTAACAATTTTAAATTTAATTGTATAACATTTTTTTCTAAAATTAGCTGATTTCAAAGAAATAAATATTTGTGTTTTACATCTATCAAAATATTATTTATCGAAAAATAACTAAAGCCGGCAACACCGATTACTCAGTCAAGTATAAACAATGGTTTTTTAAACGTTCTAAAAATAAGTTTTTATTTTATTACCCAGGTATATTTAGAATGGTTGATTACAGGGGATGTAGAAGAGTGAAAAATGTTTTCTCGGCACTTATTACACTCCAACGATTTCTACCACTACTTTTTTAGGTAATACACTACACGTTTCGAACAATCTTTGGGACACTGATCAAAACATCGCGGATCAGATTAATTAACCACTGAATTATTGAAACTTAAACGAGTAAACGATCCGATTGATCATGTAGATATTCCTTGGTTATACGACACATATTTTAATTAAAATTGTGAGATGTTGCCACATATAAATTTTCGAGTAAATGTTCAAAGTGAATTTTTGCGTAAACTAATCATATTAGAAAAAATTTTATTAGACAATTTTGTTGCAAATATGCGCTATTTTCGCGGAAACCCTGTATATATATATATATATATGCTTTTGAATTAAACCTCTTAGGAACTATTAGAAAAGCCGAAGTGAACTTATCGAGATTTAGTAAACGCAAGGGGAAAACTTACTCAAAACACATGTTTAAGTCCATCGACGACCTCAAACATCGTGTATATGTGCAGCAGTATTTGAAGGAAGGGATTATGTCTTTGATAAAACGATATAATTTCGACAAGGAAACGGAAATATTGCGCCCCAAGAATTTCTCGTCGAGCAGAGGACGAATTCCTGCAAGACTCTTAGGGTTGCATTCCTGGAGTTTACAACAATTTTTAAAAACTTAAAGAGCTTAACGGCAGTTGTCGGATTGGATTTTGGGAGATCAGCACTTCCTTAAGGGACTTTGGAGAGACAATTTATTTTTAATCTCATTAAGTAAGAGATAGAAAGTTTTGACTCTTTTCTTCATCAACAGCGAGTAATACTATTTAATTACGTATGCAAATTACAGAATTATATGTTGCCAATAGAGCAATTAAATTACAACTTAATAATTTCCTACTATAACTCTCTTTTAATATTCTTCTGAGAAAAATGCCAACCAAATATTGAAAGATATTGAATAAAATTTTATTTTTGTGTACGCTCCTCTGCTTTATTAACATAATCTTATGTAATAACTCTATCCTGATAATGAAAATACTGTAATATAAAAATTTATTGAGATACCTTTCCGCAAGGATTAATGTAAAAGGATCCGAAACTCACAAACCTTGAAAATAAATACTTTATTGTTAAACAGGATGCAAGAGTTTTTGTATAAAAAATAATCTATTTACCTTTCTTAATCTCTATACAATAACCTTTCAGTTCAACTCCCAATTTGCTAATATATATTTATTTCTCCCTTCGTCTCTAAAAGAAATACCTTCCACAATACTAAAGAAAACAAGCAGGTAGATCTTGTCAGATTGTTCTAATTGAACAGGTTTGGCTCCAGTAAAAAATTATCTTCCTGAGAAATAATTCAATTTATACATTTATATTATTTGTAATTAATTATTATTTTTTGTTGCAGTTGTGGTTTTGGACACCACAGGAGAGGCGAGTCTAGATTGGACGAGGTATCCGTATGGGCCCCAAGCAAACACCCCAGGGGTAAGTTCATTTACATATTAATAGATTTAGGTTATATTAAAACACATAAATTTGTCTCGGGAATAATAAAAATTAATATTTGTTGATATAAGAAATTACTATTATGTCAAGATTAAACAACAAACCCTACCCAACTAACAATTGGTATTTTATAAAAAATCATTTTTATAGAACAAAACTATTCTCTAGGATAGTTTTAAAACGTTGTTATAACACTTATAAAATCAAAACGTGCCGAAATATGAATTATTTCAATTTTTGTCAAATCAAATATAAGAAAATTTCAGAGATTTTTTTTTGTATAAGGAACATATTGTGATTACTTTACAGAATTTCTTTTAATATAAACTATTCAATTTAACATACTAAAAATATTCAGACTTTCTTCTTTAATCTGCACCAAACCATTTTTGGGAACTAATCCTTTTTGTGACATATCACTTTTAGTGATATTAGATTTAAATTTACAAAATTTAATGCATTTTACTAAATTTATTTCTTGGATTTTTAATTTGTCATCATGTCATTTACAAAAAGTGAGATTATAATAGAAACTAATAAAAATATATTTTGCGTCAAGTAAAACATTACTTTTAATTACTTTAACGATGTGGTCCTTTCGGAATAGAAATTGGAAGACTTCCGATATATTTTTATGTTCTTTCGAGTTTCAAAGCCAGTTATTAATATTTTATTATGATTTTGCACTAAAAATATGTAATTTTCATATACAATAAATTTAAATAATCTCGATTTAGAGAATAGAATAAGGTTTCCCATAAAATAATTATATACTAAAAAAAATTAGTCTTTCTTCTCTAATCTGCACCAAACTATTTTTCTTTTTAATTCAAATTACTTAAAATTTTCTTAATTTTATGAAGACATGTTTTATTACTTTGTTATATTTTTTTCTAATTTTAATCCTATCAATTATAAAACTTAGTAGAAACAATTTTAATATTATACAAATTTATTAATTTACCCTTTTTGTTATTAAATTAATCGTAAAACATTGTTTGCTATAAATATAAATCCTTTCTACGTGGATTTATTATTGTTTGCTATAAATAAAAATACAATATGAAATTTCAATTAAATCAATAATAATTATATTTTGATTTATAATTCGAAACTTTTTATGACATTTGAAGATTTAATAAGATACATTTTTCTCTTTTTCTTCTTCTTCTCCTTTCTACGTGGATTTATTATTCTAACCATTTTTTGCAATCTCTTGCCATTCTGATAATTTCTGATAAGTTTTTCCCGTCTTGTATCTCTTCCATGTTTTTCCAGTCTGTACGTGTAATGCTTGTCACTTTCTTTAATCTTATCTGACGATGCCAAAAGCTGAAACTACTGTCATAAAAATATTTAAGAAATATTTTTAAACATTTTTAATGGATAGATTCCACAAAGTGAGGCTAAAAACAATCATTAAGATTCCTACAATATATTTATTATTGTCACAAATAAATACCCATCTTGAACTTACCATGTTCTATATCATTATAATTCCATTTGAGATTAGTTAATTATTCGGGAGGGAGTTCCTGGTTTCCTGAAACCGCATGGGGATAAAGCCGTTGTGTGCGTATGGGTTTTCGTTTTTGGATGGAACGCACCTGAACAGGAAGAACAGGGTTATCGGTGCGGAAGAATTAAAAATTTATTATGATAAAAGCCCATTAATATAGAGGAACCAGCGCTCGCATTGCATCCTGTCCTGAATTTTTTATGGGTGTAAATTGGGTTTTATTTTTCGTTTTCGGTAAGGGTGGATCAGTTTCACTACAATTGGAATTGCATTGCGAGCCCTAAATATTTATGAGATTAAATTTGTATTAGTTTAGTTAGTACGACAAGCCTTAAAGCCACTCTTAGTCAAATTATAGAAAAATAGTTATATGGAAAGTCATATGTTACAGTCAAGTAAATGTTATGTATACCTGAAAGAATAATTTGATATAAAATATTTACTTCGATATAACATTAGTCATAAATATAGCGGAGAAGAACAATGTAATATAAAATATTTACAACTGGGTGATTTAACTGTTTGTATTGCTAAGAGAGCAATTTAATAATGTATAGGGTGAACTTATAGAATGGTAAATATTTTAACAGTAGGTAAGTTCAGAGGGTTAAAATATTAATGCTAATATTATATTATAGTAATTCCACTCCTTTTTATATATCACGGGGGTGTTTAATGTTTACATAATGATTTTATGACTTCTAGTTTAGTCTCTAATTATGACATTTAATAGTGGCTTCATGTATTTTATAACACTTCGTGATGAACAAAAAAATATTAGTTAATATTATTTCTGATCTCTTTGAGAATGGAATGCCGAGCAGAGCACGTGGAGATATTTTTGGGGCATTATTAATAAAAAAATTCTCATTAATGGCAAGTGGATATCATACTTGGAATGGCATGATTCTTAATTATTATGATTGTAAAATATGCGGCAATTTTCATATTCATACTTATATTACAAATTAAATTTTTAAAATATTACCAGAATTGTGACTGCAATATTAATATTGCGATATGTTTTTTCTTCACGATTTTTAAAATATTTTATTAAAATATATCACAAAAAGGTTTATACATTCATTACTAAATATATTCAACATCTTTGCTCGATATATAAAATATATAAAACATAAATATGGATGTATTATGAATATTGATTTAATGTATGATGTGGGTATATTTTACTTTGAAATAAACTACTCATATTAATTTAGATAAATAACTATACTCATGTTCCATGACAATTTTAAGATTTTATTGTGATTTCTATTAATTATTTATTAAATTGTATGAAAATTACTTTATTCTAGTATGTACATATTATTTTACATAAAATATTATAAATAATTTACAAATTTATACCAGAGAATATTTAATCAATCTTAAAATTCCACTTTATTTTCCAAATAATAATTAAAATTTATTTATTTACTAACACTTCATATCTGTATCTAACCTATCTAATATTTCTGTAAGAATTGTGTTCTAGTTTATTTATTTCAGCCCTATTAACTTCTATCATATTTCCTGGATAACCACTATAATAAATGTAAAAAAATCTTTAATTATTTTTCTATTTAAATAAAATTTAGAACAATTTACATATTTATAGTTAAAATGAAAGTTGTGTCTAGAAAAATCATTTATTTATTCTAATTTATTATTTTAAAGTATAATTTAATATCAATATTTCTTTGTTGTAAGCATTTTGCAAATTTAAAAAAAAAGTAGTAAAATTATTGAATGTAAGTTTTTAGAAGTCAACTCAAAAATAAATTGTTTCTGATTCTATTTAATAGAAAAAAATGTTTCGTTTTTTTACCAATTTAGAATAAAATATTGGTGAATCAGTAGTAATTTTTGTTGACTTAGAAGATCACCCTGTATATTATATAATTATTTTAAAGGTAATCGCTTTAGTTTTCTAATAATGTATAATATTTTTGAGATCGGTGTATAAATTGTTAAGTAATTAATTTATACAAATATTTGCAATAACATTACAAAAAAGGTAATGTGAAAATCTTATAGCGGATACTTGATCCAGTAGCGATTTAAAAAAAAATAATTACTCAGTTATTGCCATACCAATTTTAAATACAACACAGGAAAGCTAAAGAAATTATTTCACAAAAATCTAGAAATATACAGGATGATGATAAACTAAATGGACCAAAAAATTATAATTATGTACCAATTATAATATTTTAAATGCTAATGGATTCATTACGGTAAATTCAAAACAATACATAGTATTTAAAAAGTTATTGTTATGATATTGAGATTCAATTTTTCTGCGCTGGTTTTAAGAACATTCAATTTTAATTTTAATTTAAAAAAAGGTAGTGACAATGTCGTAGCGGATACTTGATACAGGTGCAATTAAAAAAAAATTGAAAATATATCTACTAGAAAGTCTAAAAATATACAGGCTGATGATGAACTAAGTTAATAAAAAATGTATATTATGTTTTAAGTACCAATAACGATGGATAAATTTAAATAAATTCAAATCAATACAGGGTAGGGTAATTATTTTAGAAAATGAGATAAAAATATCAAACTTTGTTGTAATTTTTAGGCTCTCAAATTTTTTGAACCGTTTATAATAATCTATAAAGAGGCTCACATGATGCACACATTTTTAAAAACAAAAAAAGAACTAGAAAGCTAAAGAGAGTATCTTATATATACAGCACGTTTTAGTTAAAAAGAATCTTAAAAAAGATGAAATTAACAAAAGTTAACAAACTATTTGTTTACGTAATAAATTTGAAGTTTAAGCTCTCGTTTTTGGGTATTCAGCACGAAGGAAATGAGAAATTATCCGCCAGAGCTGGGAATGGAACCAAATACAATGAACGCGTTTTTTCGGAATTTTTTGTCGGAGATAACAAAGTGTAGAAATGTTCGAGAATGACGGTTTTTGTCGAAAAGCATTCATTAATTATTTTGGGCATATCGGCACGCTAACACACAGACTTTAACGGTATATTTAAATGGTTTTTAAAAACTACATGTGAAAGTACATTAAAATCGCTAATATATTTATTCTGCTCTAGAGGATGTCTGTTGATGAATATAGAACAATATTTTTAAAATAATCCAGAAATAACCAAAAATTGAATTTAAATTTTACGACCTGCATCTCAGTAGACCCAATGTTTATTATTTTACCCCCTGAAACAACAATCTGGCCCATTCATTATAACCCACTCTGTATAAAAGAAGTTGAAAAAACTAACTTTATTTTACATCATTCCGATACCAGGTTATTCACCTTTCTGGCAGTAAAATAACATCGTCCTTTACATAAGAATATCCTATGAAATTCACCTCTGAGACTTTTTCTTCCAAACCGAACTATAAATTCATGTAATTTTTCGTCTGGACGAACGTGAGACCCATGCAAAATGCCCGATGCGATACTTCGGCTTCCGAAGCGCTACAAATAACCGAATTAGACAAGAACGTACGAGAAGGGAAACATTTTTTTGTTATTGAGGAAAGAAAATCAAGACGGAGTTTACGATTGAGTAACTTCTTTCTCTGATCTGATCCTCTTAGACCCATTTTTTCCACTCATTTCTACGTCTACGTCAATATTTTGTTTAATGTTAACTCTCAATTTAGTCAATCAATTTTTTTAGATCTCTTTCGCTACCTTTTTCTTAATTTTCCATTTCTATTACTTTTTTTGGTAGATGATTGTGTCAATTTAATAATAACTTGCTGATCTTTGTGATTATTGGTTGCTGTTTGGTTAGTTCGTTTATTTTTTACTTTTCTATTTAGCTGAATAACTAATGTAATGTTGTCAGAAGTTGATATTCAAGTTTCTGCAAAATCATTACAACAAAGGTAATTAGAATATCCTGGGGATACTCGATCTAGCAGCGATTTTTTAATATCATTCAGTGGCCTTCGCCTATGCAACCAAACCGTCACAATATATTTAACATATATACACAAATTACTTTGCATTGGTTAAACAAAACTTACCATTTTGGCCGATGACTCTGTATTAATTTCAGAAAACAGCAATGTTAAATAATCCATTTGGAATGAAGGTTGGGTGTCACTGAAGATCAAGCTATAAATTTGTTCTCAAAAGATGTTTCACATCAAAATAAAATTCCTTAAAAAAGTAACACTCCAATCAGCTAAAAATTTATGGTAGATCCTATCGTAAAACCGAAACTGATACGCCCGTGATAACGTTAGATAGTTCCACAATTTATAAAGACGATTCAACTTTTATTAAGAATTCCGAATTATATATTACGATGATTTTATCTTTCCTTTTATTTTCTGTTTGAACTTAATACGACGAGGGTGTGGCAGTTGTTACTGTCTCAGAATATTTTATTATTGGGAACTGAATGCACCACAACGCATTAGAATTCTATCGACAAACTTTTTATCTGTATTATTTCGGTAGTAAAATATTTATTCCAAAATTGAATTCGTACGAATGAATCGGTTTGCTCTCTAATAAAATCTATTTGCAAATTTACAAGAACACCGTCGCCTGCTAAACACTGAACCCTTGAACGTCTCCCACCTAAACTTTCTCGAAACTCCGAAATCGTCAAAGCAAATAAATCAGAAAGTTCTTGTTTAATTTAAAACCCCCAAAACTTAATGAACTTAATGATATATTGCTCCTAATTAAAATTAAAACTATCTCCAAGACGTTACAATGAGATGACAAATGGCCTCGGCGTACTTAGCTGAATAACTAATGTAAATAATGTTATCGGGAGTTGATATTCGGGTTATTGTACAATAGGGAAAAGAGAACGATTGTGGCGAAGGTAAAATGTTAAAAAAATAATAGTAATTTAATGTAATTATTTAATTAATATGCACAAATATCTGCAACATCACTACAGGAAAGGTAATGAAAATGTTCTTGCGGATACTCGAGCTGGCAACGATTTTTAAAAATTAATTATTACATTAGAAACAAAAAATATCTTTAATAAGGTTTAAACGATACAAAGTGATTATTTTAAAAAGTGGGATAAAAAATTTTGTTATGATACTGACACTCAATTTTTCTACGTTGGTTTTAACAGTCTGCAATATTAGAGAGTTATTGGTAATTTTAGTTGACATTTTATAAAAGATCATCCTGTATATTATATAATAATTTGAAAGTTAATCATTTTAGCTTTCTAATGATGTGTAACTTTTTAAGATCGGTGTAGAAATAGTTGAGTAATTAATATATATAAATGTCAGCGATATCACTACAATAAAGGTAATGAAAATGTCCTAGCAAATGTTCGATCCAGCAGAATTCTTTTAAAAAAATCATTATTCAGTTATTTTTATACCAATTAAGTATATAACATTGGAAAAATAAAGAAAATATATCTCAGAAAGTTTAACAATCTATACGGTGATGATGAACAAAGTAGACTAAAAAGTGTATAATTAATAATAAACAATTTCAGCAAATTGAACAATACAAGGTGATCATTTTAGAAAGTAGGATAAAAATGCCGTACAAGACGATATGAAGAAGGAATATAAAAACAAAAATGGAAAACCGCAGCTACAGACAAGGATAAATGGAGAAAAATAATAGAGTATCGAAAATCTAGAGGTTTAGGTAAAAAAATTTTGAAATCTTGGTTTTTATTTGAAGATTTTCGATAATATTAACTTCTAATAAAGATTTTCTAAATGTCAACTTCTACGTCAAGATTTTTTAACACGGCAACTTCAACGTTGAAATACTACAAAATTTACAAATTAATTTTCAACTCGAGGTTTTTAAAAATATCGATTTTTAAATCGAGATTTTGTTAAATATAGACTTCCAGTTTTAAAGAAATCAAGATTTTTAAAACTGCAGACTTCTAGATCAAGATTTTGTAGACTCTAGGCTTTTAATTGACGATTTTCTAAAATACCGATGTCAATGTTAACTTCTATAACGAGTTTTTTGTAAAATTGGAGGTTTTCTAAATTATCGAGTAATTCAAAACTTTTAAATACGCCGGCTTCAAATATCGACATCTAGATCGAGATTTTATAAATAAAATTTCCATTGTTTACCTCCGATTATATAAACCCTAGACTTTTAATTCGAAATGTAGCAAGCTCTCGTTTGTAATTACTTAATTTGGAATTAAAAGTAATATTTTACAAAATTTCAAGATCAATATTTTATAAAATCCTGAAATAGTAATATAAATGTTGACCTCCAGAAATTAATGAAAAATATAATAAAATATTCAAATATGCTCCATGTAATTTTTATAAAAATGAACAAATCAATTTGGCAATATTGGATCTCTTTTGATTGTAATTTATTTTAAAAATATCATATACATGTATTTGATATTGAATTTTTCTTCGCAGTTTTTAACAGTTTGCAATTTTATTTTTAGAACTAATTTTGTATTTTAACAGTTGCTTCTTTTTTGGCGTTGCATGCAACTGCTAATCGCTTAAGTTAACCTGTCAACTCCACCGCAGATGTTTTTCGTTGAAGAAAAACAGTACTTCACGTAACCAATTAGAGTAGGTAATGAGAGAGCACGTTGAAATTGAACAAATTTCCTAATTATTTTCTCGTAATGATACAAATAATTTACCAGGTACGCCTAATGAAGCAACTATATTTTAAAAAGCGGATGCGGGAGGCCAACGATAATAATTACAAATAAACAAGAATTTCAGTTCGTTCTTGTGAATTCTGTTAGTCACCTTTTGGACTTAAAATAGAATTGTCTTTGTTGGTTTATTATCCACGACTGGTGTTTGAAGTTAGTTGTTTACTCGAGGTAAAAACTGTGTCTCCGGTAATAATATTTAGTTAGAAATAAATGGCTTGTTAGTAAATTGTACCATAATCAATCTGAATTTCTATAGTTTACAAAGCTTTTTAAAATATCTTTTCTCGACCAAGGTTTGTTATAAGCGTATATAACTTCATATCATAAACATTTCAAGCAATATGTACAGTATAATTCGGTCCTATATTCTTTTCCTAAAAAAACTGTTAATATTATAGAGGTATTTAGTGTAAAAGGTAATCTAAAATCATTGAACTTCCCAGGTTCATTTGTTCATTCAATACTGTATATTGAGGACATTTGAGATATTTCTTTAATTCATATTCCTCCAAAAAATCAAGTTCTTCTTTCTTGTCATTTACATGAAGTACCTCTAGTGTTGTTTCTATTGTTTTATTAAGTGTAGGTTTGTGTTTAGTGTCAATGAGGTGTTTTACGTAATGTGACTTATCTGGTTGTTTTAATCTATAAGCTCGTAGGTGTTCACAGTACCTTACAATAATATTTCTAAGAGTCTGGCCAAGATAGATGGCGTTACAACTCAGAAAAATAGTTTGTAAATATCTGATTTTTTAATTTATTAATTTTAGGTTTTACTTTTAATAAAAATGAACTCCATTATTTCGAACTTTAAAAGATATTGTAGAAGATGTGGCACGAGATATAATTTTTCAAAATTTGTTTGAAATATCTGCAAAATATGTAACAGTTTCTGTATGATCTGTTATCTTTAGGATGTTTCGAAATTATAAGGTTAATGATAAATTGAATATTGAATTGTACAGTTTACTCTTTGATAGTTATAGCTAAAAAATTTATAGAAATGTTTTCTTCAATTTCATCGGTAAATTTAAATTCTGTATGTAAATTGTTAATAAAGTTAAAAAAAACATCCAATTGTCTATAACTACTTGTAATACCAGTCAAAACATCATCAACATTTCTATACTAAAACAACACATACTTGAAGATATTTTAATCAAAAATTATCTATAAAAATATTTGCCAAAATTGGTGATATTGGAAAACCCATTAGTAATCCTTCATTTTGAATATATAAATCATGATTAAAAACAAACTAATTTTTATTCATACATAAATTAAATAAGTTTATAATTTCATTAATTAAAATTTGGTTAATGTGCCTTCTTTCTAAAGTTTTATTTAGAAGCTCTACTAATTTATTATTTGGTGTCAGAAACTAAAGGCCTAATTGGTTTTATATTTTTATGTGATTTAACTGTACCATATAATTTTGGTGCTTGAAATCTGAATTCCCATATATAAAATAATCCAATACTCATATATATATTTTGAGTTAGGGAAAAGATAATTCCAATCTATCATAATTTAGGTTGTCAAGTTGAATTCCACGGGAAGTTTCGCTTTCATTTGATGTTTAATTTCGAGTTAAATAGCGTTCAAAACCAAAAAGGTAGGAGTGGAAATATGATTTAGAAGACAAAACGACAGACTTGAGAGGCACCTAACCAAATCATGCACCTGGCTGCATATTTATTCCCGTTTCCTGTTTCTCTCTTCCCGTAAGTGGAGACACCAACGCATTTTGCTTATTCGAGGCAATTTGCGACAAACACAAGTGTTACAATTTAGAAACGGGGGATAAGATCCTGATTTCGGCGCCACCTGCTCGGGTTCCCAGTCCTTTGGTGTTATCATCAGTGGCGGAACATCTTCTATCAAAATAAATAATCCTCGTGAGGAGTTAATTACAATAAAAAAGAAATCCGCTGTTACTAAATTCATCCGTGCATTTTTATGAAATTTTTATTTTTACCTGGTATATATTTGATTATTTATTTTATTTTTTGGTTTTTTTGATATTTCTATTTCTGGATATTCTAAAATATTGATTTGGAACTCGAAATTTTGTAAAATATTACTTTTAACTCCAAATTAATTATTTCAATCGAAAGTTTGCAATATTTCGAATTCAAAGTATAGGGTTTGCAAAATAGGGAGTTGACAATCGAAATTTTATAAAATCTCGATCTATACGTCGATATGTTTAATAAATTTTGAAGTAGAAATCGATATTTTACAAAAAATCTCGATTTTCGTATTAAGTGTTCAGGACAAATCCATTTTGAGATTACAAAAGTAGAAGTAAAAAATCTTGAATTAGAAGTCGTTTTAATAGTTTTGAATTAGATCTTGATATTTTAGAAAACCTCCTATTTTACAAAAATCTCGATTTAAAATCCGACATTTTTACAAAATCTGGATAAGTTGACATTGATATGGATATTAAAGAAAATTTTAAAAAATATTAAATTAGTGGAGATTTACAAAATTTATACTCAGGAGAAGGAATTTTAAAAACTCTTCTAATAGATGTTAATATTTTGAAAAATCTTTAAATGAAAGCCAAAATTTTACATCTCGACTTCATTAAGTGATAGTCCATATTTTAGAAAAAATCGAATTGTACAAAAATCTACATTTGGAAGTTTATATTTTAGAAAACCTTGGTTTACAAGTCAATTTTTTTGAAAAAATTCCTATTTTAAAAATTATTAAATTAAAAATCGGGATTTTATCAAAATTTCGATGTATTCATTACCATTTTTAGAAGTCGTTTTATTATAAAATGTTCAATTAGAAGTAGAAATTTACAAAATTTTAGTCAGAAAAAGGAATTAAAAAAATAATGTCAATATTTCAGAAAATCTTCAAATGAAAGCCGAAATTTTACAAAAAAAAATGTATAAGTAAGAGTCAATATTTTAAAAAATCTATAATTTTATAAATTAGAAAGTCTATATTTTGGAAAATATTCAATTAGAAACTGGAATTTACAAAATCTTGATCTAGAAGTCAGTAGTTTTAAAAATCTTGAGTTCCTAATTTAAAAATTCTCAAATAGAAGTGGACATTTTACAAAATTTATAGTAGGAAGTAGAAAATTTGGAAAATTTTAAAATGGAAGTCAATATTGTAGAAAATTTTTAAATAAAAGCCAGGATTTCACAAAATTTCGATCTAGACCTCAGAATTTTCAAAAACCATGACGTAAAAGCCAGTCTTTTAGAAAATCTCGATTTAGAAATCGGCATTCATAAAAAATGAAATTTGAGATGAAAATTACAAAATGTACTGTTAGAAGTAGAAAATTTTGTCAAAATCTTAAACCAAAAGTCAATATTTTAGGAAATCTTTAATGGAAATCGAAATTTCACAAAAACTCGACTTACAAATCAGCATTTATAAAAAAAGTCAATATTTCAAAAAATCTTGAATTTTACAAAATTTTAAAATCAGAAACCTATATTTAACAATACCTCGATTTAGAAACCGATATTTTTAAAATTCTCGAGCTGGAAATGAATATTTTTAAAATTTATAAAAATTTAACGTTGAAATTGCCATTTTTAGAAAATCCTTAAGTAGAAGTTGATTTTAGAAAAAAAAGAAACTGTAAAACTGTAATTTTATGAAATCTAGAAACAGAAATCCATATTTTAGAAAATGGTCAATTAATACCTTAGACTTTACAAAATCTTGATCTAGAAGTCGACAGTTTTATAAATCTCGAAAATTTTTTAGAAAATTCTAAATTATACAGAAAAATTAAAAAAACTTTAGTTAGAAGTAGGAAAGTTGAAAAATCTTAAAATAGAAGTCAATTCTTAAAGAGATTTTCAAATGAAAGACAATAATCCACAAAATCTCAATCTAGACCTCAGAATTTTAAAAAACATGGAGTAAATAAAATCAAATTTCTCTCATCCTCTATCAAAATAAATAAACCCCAAGGATTTTGGTAAAAAAGAAATTAAGAAAAAATAATCAATTCAATTACTAAATCTATCCAGACATTGATCAGTGGATTTAAAAATTAAACCATAATGGAATCATTCTGTAAACTGGACATCATTTCAACATACTCGTATAATGCAGATTGCAACACGGATACAGGTATTCTGATTCTTCTAAAATACTCCCCAACAATTCCCATTGAAGAGTTTTCCAATTTTGGATCCACCACTCAAAACCAACTCTGCAACACCAAAATACCAAATATAAAATTTTGACTAATCTGATCTCCGTCACTGTTTGCTGCAATCTCTGTCCCATGATATTCAGCTGAGTTGCTCCTTGGTGTAGCTCGACTGTCATATCGTAAAGCTTTATTGGTAATTATAACGTTAAGACTGTGTGACAACACCGTATCATCACTTGGGGTAGAATAGACTTGACACAAATAGCTTTTACTTACATTATCAAACTGTGATAACAGTTCAAATTTATATTTGGTTAGGGGTTAGTGCCTGTTGATGTTGCCGATAAAATCCGATTGTATGAGCCAAATTATTGAGCTGAAATTGGGGAAGAGGGGAGGAATATGACGGGAGGCTCTTGTTAAATTCATTGATTGTTTGTTGTTTTTACTGACAAAATTTTTTAGCGATGTGGATGTGTCAGCAACGATATCATGTTATACTTGTGTGAAGTTCGTAGATTCAAATTTTATTAAAAGATTTGTAAAATAATCAAAAGGGGTAGGCGAATTTTAAAAAAACGATGAAAGTATTAAATTATTAACTTTTGAAAATAAGAAACTTAGAAAACGCATATATAGGTCTAGAAACGAAAACGCTAATATGAGATTTTCAAAAAAAAAAAATTCCTGTGAATGCACAAGAGTTCAGTGAGAAGAGAAATAAAAAAATGGTTATGATATTGAGCCTCTGCGCTTATTTTAATAATTTGCATTTTTGCAATTTTATTTTTATGGTGATTATTATTAGTTAGATAATGGTAGTTTTAGTTAACATTTTCTGAAATATCGACTTTTATTTAATGGTGTTTTAAAATGCTAATTTCTAAGTTGATATTTTGTAAAATCTCAGTTTTTATTTGAAAATTTTCTAAAATATTGCATTCTATTTCAAGATTTTTAAAATTTTCTACTTTTAACCATAAGTTTTGTAAAAAGTTCGACTTTCAATAGAAAATTTTCTAAAATATAAATTTTTCTATAAAATTTTGTTGAGAATTTATAAAACAACGGCTTCCAATTAACATTTTTTAAAATATCGATTTTTAATTAAAGATTTTCTAAAATATCAGCTTCTCTTTCAAGATTTTTTAAAAAGTACAATTTCTACATCAAAAATTTATAAAATGAGGGTTTTTAATTAATATTTTATAAAATATTACATTTTAATCATTGAAAAAAAATTGTGTCTAAATCGATATTTTTGTATAAATCAGGATTTTCTAATATATTGATTTTTATTTCATACTTTTTAAAAATTGTGTGGTCTAAATTAATTTCTTGTGAAATCTTAGCTTTCATTTGAATTGTAAAATTACGATTTCTAATTGAAAATTCTCTAAATAATGAATTCGAGATTTTTAAAACTCCCGAGTTCTATATCAAGATTTTGTAAAAATTTAAGTTTTTAATTGATATTTTTCAAAATACGGACTTTTATTTCAAGAATTGGTATTATTTTAGCTTTTAATTTAAGGTTTCCTAAAATATCTACTTCTATTTTAGATTTCCCAAAAATTATAACTTCTACGTTGAAATTTTTAAAAAAAACGGGTTTTTCATTGATTTTTTTAAATATCGATTTACAAACACGAAGATTCAGAAAAGTTGATTTGTAAACCGAGATTTTCTAAAATATAGACTTTCAAATTTAGATTTTTGTAAAATAAATTTATAAGCCCTAGCTATTTTTAAAAAAAAATTTCTGTTATTAAAAAACAACAAAATTTTTGGAAATGTTTAAGTAAATATTACGTATTTCTTATACATAAAGAAACTTTTGTAATAAAATATTTTCAACAGTCCTTAAATAGGGAATTTTTGATACGGTGACATATTAACGAATTAGACGTTAGCAACTTAAAAAAAAATATTTCTAGATTATCAGACAATTTAATTTCGATTTTTATAAAAGTTTAAAAAAATATTATGTACTTTTAAAACTTGAAAACTGACTGAAAAGGGAGCATTAAATAAAAGTTCTTTTCTAATGTTAATAATAGGGTCACTTACTTTTTCCTCCTGATTTTGATGATTTTGTAACCCTTTTCTTAAAGTGTGATAAAAAATGCTTGAAAATATATGCGTGGAATAGTAAGACCAAATTAACACATTAATTCCTATTTGTATATTAATTTTACAAATATATTTCAATTATTTATCTTTTGTACATCAATTTTAATAACTAATATAAAAAAAGTCTAATATATTTCAAAATTAACTAACGCCCTATTGTTTGTTGGAAAAAAACAGCTTTGAGCAATTAAACAATATTCAGCAATAACATTATTGATACCTCTATTGTAGTAACTTGGGATACATCTCTTTACAGCTCAATTACTCAGTTAGTTTTAGTTTTTCCCTTCAATTTTAATAAATGGTACACCGTTTGAAAGCTAAATAACTGTTAATAAAAATATACAGGGCACTTAAGAATTTAACCAAATTTAAATAGGGAGATATAATTAAAATGTTGTGGAAATAATACTACCCTGAAAAACGATCCCTGTGGTACGTTAACGATATGAACCCAATTTAATCAAACAGTATAATAAAAACTTTATTACAACAACTTTGTAAGATATTCTCTAATCCCACAATCTAAAATATTAAAAATAAAAAGTAAATTGTCGAGACACAGGGGTGGAAATAAGCTGTATATTCAAAACGTTAAAAATAGAATATTAAATATAATCTTCTTAACTAAAGTTCCGGTACGGGGAAATAAAATAACCAAGAGGGGTGGCCATATCTCTACCAGTCGTCATCTACCTCTAAACTGATTATTGTAAGCTTAAAAATTAAAAGCCTCTTTTTCCCGACAATTTGAAATGGAACCCCATACAGGACCGTCACTTTCAGATCTAACCCACTTATTTTAAATAAAAATTATGAAAATAATAAATGTATATTTTAGGAAATATTCACTCGTATTATTTAACCTACAAAAAAAACCTCAATATCGTTTTATTTCCATTGAATCTCTGGTTTTTATCTATCCCCGTTGAATAGAAAAAGTTTTTATTACCCGTATGAAAACATTTGTGTGGCTTGATTGGATTTTTCATTTGAAAAATTATTTCTCGTCGGGTTTCAGATATAAAATATGTATAAAGCATCATTTACTGTACGTTTAAATTATTGCGAACTGGTTTTTAGTACAGGATATTCCTTCGTTTAATAATATACATTTCCTTAATTTCTAATCAATTCCGTTTTTTAGAATTAATCAAGTTGTCAAATGCAGAAGAGTATGCAGTGTTTAAAATATTTCATCGCTAGAATTCCAGAATTCCAGAGAAGTTACTACTAACTAATCATAAAAAAGGATTAAACCAATTTTACCAGTGTAAATAGAGTAAAATTGTGATAAGTAAAAATTTAGATTTAGGTCGAATTATAGAGGTAGGAATTAGTTAGTCAATTTTTTATCTAATTTAATTAAAAGTTATAAACTAATAAAAAAATGGGGGGAAATAACTGATCCGATTATAAATATTTGAAAAAAATATATTGCTTATTTCCACCCCTGTATCTCGACTATTTACTTTTTTTATTTTTAATATTTTAGATTGTGGGATTAGAGAATCTCTTATAGAGTTGTTGTCATAAAATTTTTATTATACTGTTTGATTAAAATGGGTTTAGAGTGTTAATATACCACATGGACCGTTTTTCCAAGTAGTATTATTTCCAACACATTTCAATTATTTTTCCCTATTTAGATTTAATAAAATTTTTAACTACCCTGTATACTTTTAAGTGCCCTGTATATTTTTATTGTCACTTGTTTAGCTTTAAAACGGTGTACCATTTATTAAAATTAAAGGGAATAACTAAAATTAATTGAGTAATTGAGCTGCAAGAAGATTCATACCAAGTTACTACAATAGAGGTATCAATAATGTTGTTGCTGAATATTGTTTAATTGTTCAAAGCTGTTTTTTTCAACAAACAATAGGGCGTTAGTTAATTTTGAAATATTTTTATACCTCAAAACTCTTTCCATTAGATTTTTTTTATATTAGTTATTAAAATTGATGTACAAAAGATAAATAACTGAAATATATTTGTAAAATTAATATACAAATAGAAATTAGTGTGTCAATTTGGTCTTACGATTCCATGTAAATATTTTCAAGAATTTTTTATTAAATTTAAAGAAAAGAGTTATAAAATAATCAAAATTAGAGAAAAAAGTAACTGATCCTATTATTAATATTTAAAAAGAACATAAATGCGCGCTTATCAGTCACTGGTATAAAAAATTCATAGAGATATTGTAAATAAGATATTTTCACAAAATGTCTTTTATGTTTAGATAGTATATATTTTCTTGAACTTTTATAAAAATCGAAATTAAATTGTCTGATAATCTAAAAATTATTTTTTTAAATTGCTAACGTCTAATTCGTTAATATGTCACCGTTTCAAAAATTCCCTATTTAAGGACTGTTGAAAATATTTTATTACAAAACTTTCTTTATGTATTAGAAATACGTAATATTTACTTAAACATTTCCAAAAATTGGGTGTAGTGTTTTTTAATAACAGAAACATTTTTATTAAAATTAGTAAAGATTATAATTTTATTTTACAAAAATCTAAATTTGGATCTCTATTTTAGAAAATCTCGGTTTACAAATCAACTTTTCTAAATCTTCGTGTTTGTAAATCGTTATTTAAAAAAATTAATTTAAAAACGGTGATTTTTAAAAAATTTCAGACCTAGAAGTTATAACTTTTGTAAAATCTTAAATAGAAGTAAATATTTTAGGAAACCTTCAATTAGAAGCTAAAATAATATAAAATCTTCATAAACAATGATGTCATTCTAATTAGACACTCATTAAACTTTTTAACTAAACTTTTAAAGCCGGTCCTGTTTAGTTTGTTTACTGCTACAAGAGATGGAGTTATTTTGAAGAAGTTTCGTCTATTATTGGACTGTATTTTAATCGTTTACGTTATTTTTTAGAAGTATCTAAAACCAACAGAGCTTCATCCTCTTGTCTTCGGAATACATCCATTCCATCCGGTTTTCTTTTTATTAGAGTTGGTAGACTCGTATTTTCTCATCGAATCTGTTCGTTTGAAATCACTTGACCCAGAAAACTTATTACATCCTCTCTTCCAGTGTTTTTCTTCGGCGGGTTTTATAAATTTTTAAAGGAAGAAAAAACCGAAATCAGGATAAGTTTTCGAACGCGAATGTTTTATTTATAAGTCGAGTTAACTTTTAAGTGGGCATCCCCCCGAATCCTTTTTTCAATATAACTTAGCGATCTAAAGAAGTGTCCAGTGGGAGAATGAGCTCGTTTTATTCGGTTTTGAAAATGATTACCGAGGAAATTGCTTTGTTTTATGTGTTTTTATAGAAAGCCCGGTTTACTGCGCGGATCTTGGATCCTAAAAATAAAAATAAAAAAAAAACAAATAAAATAAATAGCATAGACCATCATAAAAGCTAATAAGAAATTACGTATTTTAAATCTTCCTGATTGAAAACTTTTATGTAAATTCCAATGAATTGTTAATTCCTCTAAATAGATTGCAACATTGTATCATTTTCTATTAAAATATGACTGTAAAATTTAAATACGCTTATCTCTAGGTCGTAAAATATTAGGTGCGATGACCGGCAAATGCAAATTATTATATGTGTTTATCAAGAATTTACATACAAAGAATTATTTTATAAAATAGAAATTGATTAAAATTCATAGCCACCCATAATTAATCTCTTACAGGGATATTTGCCTGGTGTACACGTTATTAAAACCATAAAAATAATAAAGTATTTGTTAGGTTAAAATAGTCTAAAGCAAGGAAAATAAACCTAAAATAACCTAATGTTACAAAAATAGTTTAGTGGTAAGTAGGTATACCGTTACTTGGGAGTACCCCCTCCACTTTCCAAGATAGGGGCTGTGACGTCACACCTGACAACTCTGAAAAGCCCAAAACTTGAGCAACAATAAAAAAATAGAAAAAATAAACTCAGAACTTAAAAATTTAGCAATAGAACTTAAAATATAGACCTGCTATCTCAAAAATAGTATAATCATATAAAAATTGTATTATAATCATAAAAATGGCTTAGTTATAGAAAAAAATAAATTAACAACTAATAACTTATAATTATAGCACAATAAAGAAAATTTGCATTATAAAAAATAGCCTATTATCTTAAAAAAATGAAGTGGCATCTAAAGAAACGACCGTAATAAATCAAAATTTTATAAAAAATAATATAGTCAGCCTAATAATTTAAAAAAAAATAGCCCGATGGTAACTAAAAAAAATATCCTGAATAATCCATGGAAATAGCCTAATTATATAAAAAAACTAACTTACTGTCTAGAAAATTGACTTGGTGATCCAAACAAATAATAATAAAATAGTCTAATATTGTAATAATAGCTTGATAAATAAAAAAAGCTTAATTGTTGTAATCGGATTTATACAGTGAAATTTTATATTTTGTATTTTGTTAAGTGATAAATGAAATATATATAAATAAAGTTTTTAAAATAATTGAAATACGAAATTGTGCGCCAACAATTAAATTGAATTAAATAAAATGAAATTGTAATAAAAAAATGAAATATGAACACATAAAAAAATAAATAGAGGAAAATCTCAGAGTAGATTAACACAACAATGATTTAATAATTCCCAAATTTTCTTAAATATAACTAATTCTAGAAAAACATTAAAAAATCGAATTATTTTTCTTTAACCTGCTTCTGATTAAATGTCGTGAAGAAATTGGTTTAGTAAAAAGTAAATTAAACCATTTGTCTTGGAATTTGGAACTTCTAATTCAAAAATTTTGTGTGTTAATGAAAAGTTAGGCTCAATCTATCACAAAAAAATTGCAGTCTTCTAAATTCAAATTAAAAATGTTGAAGTCAGGGATGATTTTTGTTAATTATTTAATTAAATTTAATTCGAAAACTATTGAATTATAACTAATTCTAAAGAAACATTAAAAAATCGCACTATTGTTCTGTGACTTGATTGTCTTTAAATGTTATAAAGAAATTACTTTAATAAAAAGTGAATTAATCCAATTGTTATATTTTGAACTTCTAATTCAAAAACTTTGAATATTAATGAAAAGGAATTTTCAAATGGGCAAAGTCCAAGATACAATTTTCTTAATTAATTAGATTTAATTGATAAAATTATTTTACTATAACTAATTCTAAAGAAATATTAATGAAAAATTAGGCTCAATCTATCTATTCGATGAACTCAGTAAAATAATTTATGAATTGAATTAACGGTTTTTTATTCATTAATTCGTTGCACAATTTCCTTTTTCGGTCCACACAACCGATTTTTTCAAAGAAAAATATTTGACTTTTAGTAAACACTACTGGTTTTTTACAAAATGATAATAATAATACAACCACCGTAACGGGGCTACACTGCAACTTTTAGATTTTAGAATGCGATCAATGTACACCAAAATATTGATATGTTTTGGTTAATTTAAACTTGTTAGCACTGAATTTAGTTTAATATTAGATTTTATAGTGGAAGAAATGAGGATGTAGCACAATTCACTTTATTTTAGAATAGAGAATGTTCTACTATGTTTACCGTTCAACGGCTTAAGCACGAAAGAGAAAAAGTTTTAACTCTTTTACGTGAAATTGGCTACATTTTTAATTGTCAGTATTTGTGGACCAATGAGATTGTAACTAATTTTAGGAAAATCGGATTTTTTTTTAGTTTACTTATTTTGTTTAATTATTTATCATTGTTGGTTGCCTGCCAATAAATTAATTTTTAACACCGTCATTCACAAAAAAAAGCTGTCTCCTATAACTACAAAAATACAGCTTCAATTTCCTAACCAAGGAAATTCGAAATTGAGAATGTTGTAATTCAGGATAAAGAAAACAAAATCAGTTGATATAACCAATAAATTTCACAAGTGTAATGATTTATTGATACCAAATATAAAATAATGTTGTTAAAATAGCCCAATGGTTAAAAAAAATGTCCAAACAAAAAAAAATCGTAACAACTTGAAAATCTAGCTACACACCTAAAAAAAATCTCGCTGATTTTGTTGGTGTAAAACCGTTTGTTTTTTATAAGAGCAAAGTAGAAAAAAGAAATAATAATTTTCCGCAACGTCGCAAGCAAGGTGCGTAAATCTAAATTGTATCTCCGCTATTCTCGTCTTTAAAGAGAAAAATACAAAAATGAAATTCAGAAAAATCTTATATATATCGCGACAAACAGCGTTTGTAGCGTCAATAGCCACCAAATAGGCAATAAAATCGCTTCGAAATCGAATCGGGAGCAATATCAGCAGAAAATATTCGCGAATTGAAAAATGTCGAATTCATTAGAAAGAAAAAAAAATGATAAAAAGATGCGTCCATTGAGTGTTAAAATTACTTTTTCGATCTCAACCCCACGTAAAGTTTTCTCGATTTTATGATCTATAAAATGGGAGGTCGGTAGTAAATTTTTAAAAGCATTTTTCTATAAAAAAAATTTAACGATATAACAAGCCACTTTGTAAAATCACCACGTGAAAAATAAGGTGTAATAAAAATAATACTTTTATTTATATAACGCAGTTTTTATGTAAGAAACTTTTTCTAAACTTACCTCACATTTTTTAACGGTAATTATTTTGTTAGGATTTTGGGATTTTCTTTTTGAATTATAAGATTATATTTTTTGTATTTTTCGTCATTAAATTTTTATTACTAGGTAATTTTTCTAAATTTATTTTTTGAATTATAAAACTATTTTTATGTTTTTAGACAATTTTTTTTTATATTTTTAGGATTTTTTTTAAATTATAAAACTATTTTTTGAATTATGAGAATATTCTTTTGTATTTTTAGGATTTAGGATTTTTGGTAATTTTTTCATCAATGAGTTATTCATTGGATTGTCCTACGATTTTTTGATTTATTAAGCATTTTTTTTAATTATGAAAACTAGTTTTTAGATTATGAGACTATTTTTAATATTTTTATTACGTTTTTCGACAATTTTGTTTATATTTTTGATTTGAGATTATTGTTTTGTATTTTCATAATTTTTTTCAGCAATTTGTAACTTTTTGGATTTGGGTTTTATATTTTTAAGCAAGTTTTTTAAATTATGAGAACTATTTTGTATGAAATTATGAATTATGAGAGATATGAGAATATCTTTTTGTATTTTATTCATTTTTTTTAAATTATCTGAATTATTTTTTGGATTATGAGACTATTTTTAGACATTTCTTTAATCATTAGTTTATTTTTTGATTTTCTTCTAATTTTTTTTATTATTGACCCGTCTTAAGTATTATTTTTTATTTTTCGCCAACTTTTTTATTATCAGTTTTTTTTTAGGATTTTCCTATAATTTTTTATACTATTGAGCAATTTTTTTAAATTAAGAAAATAATTTTTTAATTGAGAATATTTTTTATTTTTAGAAATGTTTTCATCATTAGATTATTTTTTGGATTTGTTATATATTATTAAGCAGTCTTTTAAACTATCAGAACTATATTTTCCATTATGAGACAAATTTTTTATATATTTAGAAACTTTTTCGTGAATAGAGAAATTTTTACAGAATTTTTTTATATTATTAAGAATTTTTTTAAATTATGGGAATTTTTTTAAATTTTTTGACTTTTTTAAATGGTCATATATTTTTTTTAAACTATGAACTGTATTTTTTTGAATTATAAGAGATTTTCTTATTTTTCAAACAAATATGATAAATTTTGAGCAATATTTTTAAATTATGAAATTACTTTTTTATATTTTTGTTCATTTTTTTCATCGTTTTTTGAATTGTCCTTGAATGTTTTATATTATAAGCCTATTTTTTTATTTATCGTCCTTTTTTCGGATTACTACCATTTTTATCATTTGTATTTTTCATAATATTATTTTTTGGACTTTTTATGTATTTTTGATTTATTTTTTGTTATTACGATATATTCTGGATCATCAGACAACTTTCTGCATCAATTTTAATAAAAATTATTTTGAAAATTATGCTCTACTTTGAATTTGAATTAACAGATATTTTTTTACTAAGTTTGGAAATTTTTTAGACTAACTATTGCGAATAAATATTTAGAATTTTCTTTTTTTTTTCCTATATATAAGCGAAATCTCCGGTCGATCGTTCTCCTTACGGAAAATGGGATTTTGACATTATTGACGCACTGGAAAATACATCAACGATAAGAGATGAAGCGATCCAAACGGGGAAATTGTTTTTCCGCAATAAAATAAACGATCCATTATTATGCATAACTTGTTCTCTGATAAATAACACTAAAGGGAGATATTTTCTCATAGGCGTCCAAATATTAAATATTATAATAGTACTAATACTAATACTAATAATTATAATCTATAAATCTATGAATATGAAGAAAGCAGCATTTTTTATGAATTATGTAATATATTTTGATGTTTGCTGTATCACACTGTAAATATTACATTTAGTGATACGCCCTTGTATTTTATTGGATTCGATGAAAATTTATCATCGGAAAATTCGGAAGAGCATCGAGATAACAACCCGATTAGTTTTATTTCCTGATAAAATATATAACGTTATATTTTATTTGTAAGTAATAAATTGGAATATATGTAAATGTATTAAAATTTAATATTTTTAATAGTTGAGAAAATATTTCTTTTTTTCTGTTCAAATGACACTCGAGTTAAAAATATTATTAAAATTTAATAAATGAAATAAAAGCTCTGAAATAGAAATAAATTTTAAACAAAAATAGATATAAATAAATCTCAGGTTGAGTTTATCCTTATTTCTAATTATAAATGGTTAATTTGAAAACTAACAACAGTTTACTAATTTAAATTTTTAATTAATAGCAATAAAATTTGAGCGAATCGATCAACAAACTGTCATTAAATATTTATCAGTTCAGTAAACAAATTATCATATACCTACTTTAAAACAAATTATGTATTTAACACGTTTTTTTTTCAATTTTTGAAGTACTTTGAGGTAAAGCAAAGTAGTTTTTTTCTTTTTTCTAATCCAGAAAAATCTGTGTATAAATGAGTTTGCAATTTTTATGAAAAAATTTTAGAGAAATTTCTGTAAATTGTAAACTTTGCCATAATTTGAGTTAAAAAAAATTTTTTTTTAATCCAAAAAAATATGTGTAAATTTGACAATTCTGTGTATGAATAAATTTACACTTTTCATGAAAAATCGGCACTAAATTGCTCTTTTACAGAATTTTTTTAAATTTGGTAACGATATTTTAAGTTAAAAACATTGTTTAGTCTGTTTTTTTAATCCAGAAAAATTTTTGTGTGAATTTGAGAATTCTAAGAACGAATACGTTTGCATTTTGCATTAAAAAAAGTCGATAATAATTTGCTCTTTTGGAGAAATTTTTGTAAATTTGTCAACTTTGTTATATTTTGAGTTAAAAAAAAGTAATTCTTCTTCTTTTTTCTAATCCAGAAAAATTTGTGTAAATTTGCCAATTCTGTGTATGAATAAGTTTGCACACTTTTAGAGAAAATTTTAAATTTTTAAATTGATATTTTGAATTAAAAAAAAAGTCTTTTTTAATTTAGAAAAATTTGTGTGAATTTGGAAACTTTAAGAATGAAAAAGTTTGCATTTTTCCGTAATAAATTGCTCTTTTAAGCATATTTTTGTAAATATTCCAATTTTGAGATATTTTGAGCTAAATAAGTAGTTTTCCTTTTTTTTATCAGAAAAATTTTCCGCAAATTAGCAACTCTGTAAATGAAAAAACTTACAGTTTTCATAAAAAGTCGGTTATAAATTATTTTTCTAGAGAATTTTATTTTAATTTAGCAACAACGATATATTTTTGCTATATTAGTTTCCGTTACTTCTACTTTAAGGAAATTTGTGTAAAAATAGCACGAAAGCAATTAAACAAAAATCCCAGTTTTATTAAGAAAATCTCGTGTTCCTTTGGGGAAATATTTGTAGATTTGGCAATTCTGGATATTTTAATAAAAATAGAAAAAATGATCGAAATTTAAAGTGTGCCATTAAAAGCAGAAAATGCCTGATATATTTTGAACGCAAATCGGAAAATGCAAAAATAAAACAGAGCGCTTTTATCTGATACTTGTTAACGTTGAAAAATGCTATTTCCTCCCATTCGATATGTCTCTTGTCACATAGGCCATTATATCAAACGACGTGGAACTTTTTTTTCGGTATTCTTTTTTGTTGTGACACGTCGCATTCGGCCCTATAACGGAAAATATATCGAATTTGTATATTAATTGCCTGAAAAAAGATTCGCGAAAATTGACACTGACGATGGCAAAGCCCCAAAAATAGATCGCTGCAATTTCCGTACAATAGACAAAAGTTTTAAATAATATATTGTAATGTTCTTATATTTGGGTTCAGTTCAAATAAAAATGTGTATAAGTAGTTAAGCGCCAAATTCAAACTAAATATATATTATTAAATTATATAATCCCAGCTGTTACATTGATTTAATTTAAAATAAAAGGAAAATGTAAACAGAACATGTACAATTTAATAAAAAATACGGAAGTATTAGATTTTTAAATATAAACCGTTTAACCTCAAAATCCTATTTGTATGAATTGGTTAGTCTTCATGTCCTAGCACACTCCAAAAAAGTTCCAAACTGATAGACCGTCCCTTAAACTTATTACTCTAAACTGAACATATTATTTTTACTTATTTCATTTCACCTGATATATTATAGATTTTGGAAGATTCATAAAGTTTTTCATGAAGTAGCGATTCAGTAATAAAATTTATTTATTCATATGGCAACCTGACAGTTTGTTACAAACATTAAATATTTTAATTTCTCTTAGTTTCTAAAAATATTAGTGAGTCTGAATCTGAAAGTCTTACATCAGAACAAATTCATTAATTAATCTAGTAAGTCATGAATTAAACTATTTTGACCGAGTAATTTTCAGGATATTTGTAAAGTTTTGGACTAATTTTCACATTTGTAGATTATATTTGGGTTAATTATTTAGAGTTGTATTCTATTTTCAGTTCTTTTTTTTCAATTTTTAATTTATCAAAAGTTTTTTTCTATTTTCATAGAAGATATTAACATACCAAAATCTCTCTTTATAGTTGAAGCCATCACATATTGATTTAGAAAGGCATTTCGCTAAAAATGTTTTCAAATATAAGTAAAAACATACCTAACGGAGAATATATTCTCTTCTATCAATGCTTATCTATCAAAAAGTTATAAGAAAGCTAGCCAAAGTTTTATCCTGGTTGAGAATATAAATCACCATTAGCTCGACTCGAATTGAATATTTTATCAATGTTTTGAAGCTACTTCCAGCATCCAATTATTCCGACAAATTTATGGCCATTCTATATTAAACTGTGACCCCCAGAGATATCTACTTGATACGCATCCGTATTTATTGTTTTTCTGCTTTTACTCCGAAAAATAAACAGCATTTTTCGAGTTGTATAATATCACAAAACCTAATCACCCTATATTTTCACAAATACATTAAACATTCATTTCGTAATCCATCGACCCCGCATCAAAATGAAATATTCAAAAGCATATTGGCAAATCCTAAAAGAGTACATAATATTTGTATCAGTTATGTTTCTAAATACGTACTCGATTGAAAGAGAATCAATATGTTTCGTATAATCTGGTTTTCAAATATTTGCCTTCTAATTCTGTGAATATGGCAGAGCGAGGCCCTTTTTGTTCCATCTCCCCCATTTTTCGAAAATCCCGTCTATAAATAACTTATTTTATAAATCTTGACCGGTGCAAATAAAAGCGACCAGTGGCGTCCAAGTCCATGCTTCACAACCTCAAAATACTTCTAAACATTTCTTATATTTTGGAAATTAATACATTTTAAACAAGTTCAAATAATACTCAAAACAGTTTTCGTTTATCAGACAATTTCATGACCTCATATGAACAAAATCTAACGGTTATGTTAACACCAACGAATCATTGAATAAATAATAAATCAAATACATTTTTATTTAATTAGGTATGCAGCGTTTTAAATCGATCACATTTATTATGATGAAATATTTATTTTTATTAAAGATCATTATAAAAATGCGAACTGTCAATGTCCTAGCACAGTCCAAAAAGGTTCCAAACTCATAGATCATCCCATAAACTGTCCCAATCAAACACTTATAGAGGAATTTCCAATTCTCTTTTATTACTCTAAACTGATCGTATTATTTTTATTGATTTCCCAGATATATTATAGATTTTTGAATATTCATAAAGTTTTTCAAAAGAAATTCTCTATAATTCATAACATTAATATTTTAGTAACATGATCTGACTTATATTTATATACATTACAAAAATTATTTAAGACCATTTAGTGAGTATACTTTTCCTTTTTATTCAAATCAATTTTATCATTTTATTTCAAAAATCATCAAAATTGTTTAGATTAAAGTTTATTAAATAATAATAAATAATAAATCAAAGACATTTTTATCCAATTAGGTATGCCACGTATTAAATGGATCAAATTTATTGTTATGAAATTTTTATTTTTATTAAAGATCATTAACATCCTTTAAAACTTCAAGCATAGGAACCTGAAATAAAAAAATAAATTGAACGTTTAATTCTCTTACATACATTTTAAAAAGTCCTTACGTAAGGCATGTTAAGCACATTTATCAAAAAAAAAATCATTTATTAGACGTAGATAATATTTACTTAAATATTCTAAAAATTGGAATGTGCTGTTTTTTATTAAATTATAAAATAACTAAAAAATAAATTTAAAAATGGCTAAGGTTTTCAATAATCCCTAATGTCAGTATAAAATCATATTTTAAATGTTTTTCTGTAGAATATGTTTCAGTATTAATTGATTATATCAGACTATTGTTATTGTTTTTTTGTTCAATCTAAAGTACATAATGTAAAATTTTAATTTCATTTCATAACTTTTGTTATTATTTTACTATTTGCTATAAAATTTAATATTATCATTAAATTAGCATTTTAATTATATAAATTGTTTAATTTAGCCTGTCTTAACAATGAATTTGTTTCCAAACATCGTTATCATATTTATTGAATTAATATTAAGAAATGTTGATTCATAATCTAACTCAGTTAGATAATAGCGTTCATTACCTAACTAAAATGAATTTGATAATATATTTTTATTTCGACAATCATAGATAAAATTAGTGAAGATAACAATTCATTTTATTTTCTATTTTTCTCCCTAATTTACTTGTTCCGCTTATGATTAAGGTCCAGTGAATAACTAAATAACTATCAATTTATCTTTCTGGCTTGTACTGTCCAAATATCTGTCATTTAGTGTTCAAATAGCTTATTCTGCACACGTTCGTACACAGTTAATTTTCTTTCTACAAATTTTCTTTTCCCTTGTATACGCGTAGGGCCGCTATCGACCTTGAGTAGAGTGCTGTAAGGGCTTAAATCGGATATAGACAGGGGAACTGGGGATCAAACTTTGCACAGGAAGGGATTCAGTGTTCGAATAAGAAGATTTATTGTACTTTTTTCCAGGGAATTTATTACATTTTAGGGTATAAAAAGCACATTAGCTGATACGGTGGAAGCTTGCAAATTGTCTTTTGTGTCAAAACCGAATGGTTTCTAGATATTTTTATGAACTTCGCCTCGCACTATATATCAGCGAGGTTTTTAATTGGTGATGTTACTAGGAAAAATAAAGTCGTAACTTGGAATTGGGGCTTCCTTTTGCCGGTTTTCATTTGGTTGGAAAATTTTTACAGATGGGAACAAAAAGATGAAAGGGCTTAATCCAAAAATTCAATACGGATCTGAAATTTGCACCAAAAAGGGGATAAACCATTAAGGCGAATTGTCAGCCGAGGCACGGACGTCCTTTATTGTCCTGCAGATAAAGGTAATTCTCCTATTTCAACTTTTTCCCGGGGCTCTTACCCAGTGATTAATTTTAAGAAATTATTTAGGCTTTATGGCAGTTTTTGATAAAGTTCCAACCCTAATGGTTTCGTATACGCGACATTGCATCTACTTTCGGGACGTCCACAATCGGATAAACTTTGTTTTGTTGCGAAAAATATTAATGTTGCTAGACTCCGACTTCGACAAATCGTTTTCCACAGAACTTATCTGGACAGGTTATTTTTTTGGCGGTGTTTCAAGTTGTTTAACTTTCTGAAGTAGAAATTCTGAAGGAAATGAGCCGTGTGGAAAGTTAAATTGTAAGATTATTGCCGTGGAATGTATTTTGTAAAAAAACCTTTATTTTCTTGTATTTGTAAGAAGAAAATCTCAAGAATCGTCGTTCAAATTTACAAAGGATCTCTTAATATAATCCTCTTTATGAAAATAATGCGTATTTTTAAATGTAAAATGTAGAACGTGTCATTTGCAACAAAATATTCTAATACATTTTTTTCTAGCATCATTAGTTTACACAAAAATTCACTTTAAAACATTTACTCGAAAATTTATAACCTCACACTTTTAATAAAAATGTGTAAGGAATATATATTTGATGAATCATAAAATTGTGTTAGTTTGCAGATGATTCGGATTGTTTAATCGTTTTAAATTCATACAAGGGAAAAGAAAATTTGTAGAAAGTCATTAACTGTGTACGAACGTGTGCAGAATAAGCTATTTGAACAATAAATGACAGATATTTGGACAGTACAACCCAGAAAGATAAATTGATAGTTATTTAGTTATTCACTGGACCTTAATCATAAGCGGAACAAGTAAAATAGAGAGCAAAATAGAAAATATAATTGTTATCTTTACTAATTGTATCTGTGATTGCCTAAATAAAAATATATTATCAAATTCATTTTAGTTGGGTAATGAACGCTATTATCTAACTGAGTTAGATTATGAATCAACAATTCTCAATATTAATTCAATAAATATGATAAGGATGTTTGGAAACAAATTCAATGGTAAGATAGGCTAAATTAATCAATTTATATAATTATAATGCTAATTTAATGATAATTAATATTAAATTTTATAGAAAATACTAAAATAATAACAAAAGTTATGAAACATCAAATTTAAGAATTCTGAATCTATTTAAAATTTTACATTATGTACTTTAGATTGAACAATAAAACAAACAATAATTGGATATAATCAATTAACACAGAAACATATTCTACAGAAAATCGAAAACATTTAAAATAAGATTTTATATTAAAATTAAGCTTTAAAAAATATTAAACCATTAAACATAGTTTTTAGAAAGTTATGATCTCCAAAACTAAAAAAAATGTCAAAATTTTTTGTAAAATATCGACTTCCACATCAAGATTTTTTTAAAATGTTCTCAAAATTGAAGAAAGAGAAAAAACCGAGTTTCCAAATATTTCTCTAACAGTCATTTTTTACAAAAACTTTTATTCAATATCGTCGTCACATTCACACGAATCAATGTTATCGTAATCAAAATTTACCAAAAATTATTTTTTTACTAAACCAATGGTAGTTTATTTTGTATAACATGCTACAATTAAAAAACCAAATAATAACAAATATAGGTAACACCAAACGACACATAGAAACAACACATTAAGAACATCGAATGCATTTTCAACTCGTAAATAATTTTTCTAATTATTTTCCGTACGCAACTGGCCATAGCTGATAACGAAACCAAATCAAAGAAATTGTTGGTTTTTCCATTTATCATTACTTTAACAATTAACTTCAAGTGGGCACTTAAGCATCGAAATAACTAGATTCTAGAACGCTAATGATGTGTTAAAGGAACATAACAATTACTCTAATCTTCGAGAACAATTAGGTGCGCAACCTTATTTATGACATTGTCGCTGGCTACGCATACGGCCGCGGTGTACGTGAAGATCGGATGACAAATGTTTCTTTAAGAAAATTACAGGCTTAACGAAGAGAACGCTCGTAAATCATTGTAAATTTAGAATCAAATATCTTTGAAACTATTTTTGAACGACAAACTAAAAATAATTAATACTGTACTAGATAGTTTTTTATAGTATTAGTTAGGTTAGGTTAATACATTTCTCGTTCCATCGTATTATTTCACTATCTTTCGTTGTTATAGCAAAGTATCTAAGAGAATAAATGCCAGTCATAGCCGTAACCGTAATAGAAAGGAATAATGATATATTAGTGGCTACGGCGCCCACAACTAATTTTTATTTTATTTAAATAAAATTCAAATTTGTATAAATTCAGTTATTTAGCTTTCATTAACCGTGACAAATAGTAGTGACTGAAAATGGAGGTAAATTGTGATTATTCACCAATTAAAAAATTAATTTATTGACATTGGGACTGATTAATGCAATATATTTGAGGGAATTTACTCTCTTTTAATGTTACAATGAAATATAAATTGGGTTAAAGTCATTTTGTGATGTGTTTTAGCCGTTAACCAACAATGCAGTGCCAGTTTAGAAGGTGTACAAAAGGCAAAAAAGGAAAATTGTCTTAATCTCATATTGAATCTATTTCTAATCCACATTATTCCGGCAATCTATGACACTAAGAATATCTGAAAATTCCGCAATAGCAGATAACATTTCACTGAACACTTCGCATCGTGCATTTCCATTCTTTTATATACGAGGGATCCATCAAACATTCTGGTAAAACCTTCCAAATATGAATAAAATAAGAAAACAAATCACAGCAGCGATTCTGTAATAGCAGTTATTTATTGATATGCAACCTGATAGTTTGTTAAAAACAATATGAAATATTTTTAATATCTCTTAGTTTCTAGAAAACGCATTAATATGAGTGAGCCTGAATCTGAATGTCTTGCATCAGAACAAATTAATTAATTGATATAGTAAGTTACGAATTTAACTATTTTGACCAGGTAGACCTTAGCACATAAGAAGGAGAGTAATTCGACAGCTAATTTTTATTAATTTGTGAATGACTTAAATTTAAATTTAAATTTGTTCGATGCAGATTTGAGAAGAAGGTCTTAAATTTCATAAATATAATTATTTTAAACATAAATATGTTCTAGTATTTAAATTCAGATTGTTATAATTTGGTATTGTACGAAAATTCCATAATATTAGTTGACAAATTTTAAAAAGTATGTAATATGGATCATCAAAATTAGAAACGTCTTGGAAAAATTTGACGCTTAAAATATATAAACATCAGTAAATTTGGTGAAGTGTTTTCTCTCACCTTGGAGCGAGAACATTGAAGTTTTTCTACATTCTCGAAGTTCACATTCTTCCTTTTGGTTTCAAAATTACAACTAACTGCACTTTTTTGGATGCCGAGAAGACCACAAAGTTTTCCTAAGTGACAGTTTAAACAATAAAATGATTTGCCACCAATCGACGTTTCACTCACTTTTAAACTTTTTCAAGTTGATTTAATAATAAAAACAGTCCCACTCTGAGATTGTACACTATTTGTATTAAGACTGAATATTTAAACTGTTCATCACTTTGAAAATCCCAATAGAGCTTAAGATTGACTGATCCAATTCCGATTAACCATAAGATGTTCCGCTATGGCCCTCGTAGACACGAAAACCGAGAATTCCCATTCCCTTTTCATTTTCCCGTTTGCCAGACCGACTGGGATGTGGGCGAGAAAAGCGGTGAGGGGGCGTGGCGGTAGGGCGAGAGCAATTTTCGCGAATTACCGAATTTCCCTGCACATCTAGCAAGCGCTATTTGCCATTATTTACCATATAAATCAACGTCAAGGTGGGTAATCATATTATCAGAGGAAGGACCCCTATGGCGTTTCGAGAGCTCAAACTTTATCAACTCCGACTTCATACAGGGCTCATGATTTATCGCGACTGGATTTTGCGTTAAATTAGAGAGAAAATAGTGTTTTTAAAAAAAAGTTGCGATTTTTAAGATGGTTTTGGATATGTGGCAACGCCGCTAGCTAGGTATATAATACTTCGATTAAAGTTTTGAAGAAGATTTGAAGAAATTTTCATCAATTTGGCAGTATCGCTAATCTAAAATTACTTTGAGTTAAAGAAGTAAAGAAAGAGACTCCCTTTTATCCAGGGACTGGATAGTTTTTCCAGACTTTTATGTGTTACAGAAATATTTGGAGCTCGGTTAGAGATTTCCTGTCTTCAAGTTTACGGTCAAATATATTATCTTTAACTTTGACCTTTATATAATTTTCTGCCACCAGATGTTGAATATCCACGAGTTTTTCCAATTAGCCAAACTTATATTTTAAGTAACACTTTGTATATTGTCTGGAAATATTAGAGATCGCTTTGGGGGTTCCTATCTTCTATTTTACGCCTCATTTACTTTTGTTTTGAACTTTGGCCTTCTTATAATTTTTCTATAAACTTCCTATAATGTTTTCCAGAGGCAGGATACCCAAGAGTTCCAAATATCCAGCTTATTTGTATTTTAAGTAACACACTGTTTGTTGTCTGGAAATACGTGGTATTCTGTTTGAGATTTTCTTTCTTCAAATTTGCTCCTCGAATATTACTGTTTTTAACTTTAGTCTCTCTATAATTTTCTATTGTCAAGATGTTGGATATCCGCGAGCTTTTCCAAGTAGCCAAACTTATATTTTATGTCACACTTTGTATATTGTCTGGAAATATTTAGAGTTCAGTTTGGGATTTTGTAGCTTCAATTTAACACCTCCATTATTATTGTTTTTTACTTTGATTTTCATACAATTTCTGGTGTTATCCAGATGCTGGATACCTAGCAGTTATTTCAAATATCCAGACTTATAATTTAAGTAACACACTGTTTGTTATCTGGAAATATGTGGTATTCGGTTTGTGGTTTTCTTTCTTTATATTTACGCCTTTTTTTCTTTAATTTTGCTTCTCAATTTTGATTGTTTTTAACTTTGATGTTTATATAATTTCTGTGTTATCCAGCAGCTGGAAATCAATGAGTTTTCCCAAATAACCAGGATTATATTCTAAGTCACACTCTGTATACTATCTGGAAATATGTGGTGTTCGGTTTGGGATTTTCTGTTTACAATATTACGCCCCTAAACTCGATTTATGATCCAGTTTTTTATTAAAACTTGTGGACGGGAAGTTTAGCTGGAAAACTTGTTTTTTTTTTCTTATTAAACTTTCATATTTAATGTTCGCTTTCGCGTTTGGAGCTCATTGCATGGTATATATTATTTATTATTCAATATATTTAAAGTAAAATAACTTCCGAGATTAATGGTTTACATTTTTACGAGAGTTTGAGGTTATGTTACAATTAACTAAAAACAATAAAACTATTCAATCAAGAGCTTGTTAATTAGGATGTACAAATAAATTGCTTTATTTTTTTAATTTTTGTACTCGTGCGTATTTACAACGAACTCTAAACTTTTTAATATCTTTAAGTGCAAGTTGAAGCATGAGTAAGAAAATTATTATTAAGAAATAAAAATTACCACTATTGTAGGAACAATGTTAGTTAAAATAATGCTTATGATATCATCGATAATATTCCAAACGTTTACTTTGTTTACATTTGAAGGTAAACTCTCCTTTTGTTAAATAAATAAAGGAAGATCATCGTAAAAAGTCATATATTAAATGTAATTAATCAAGATTTAGATAATCTTATTGTCAGTAATTACGTTAATAAATCTTTCAAGGATAATACAATAAAAGCACAAATGTTTACAAAATTATTAAGTTTCAATATTAGATACAGCAAAGTGAATAGTAAAAGCCACTTTTAATAACAGTTTCACCAAAAAATGGAAGAATTTTGGCATTTTATTAAAGAAGTTTGTAGTTAAACTGACACTCATTCTTCTTCTGTTTTTTGGCCCTTTACTACAATTGTATTATGTACTCTTCATAAATTATACTGATAAAATTAATTTGTTTACAATAATATCTCGAAAAAGAGAAAATACATAAATCAATTATACCGCTTAAAATAGATTTTGTTGTTGGTTTAGCTCATAAAATGACTTGTTTTCACGAAAAATTCAATGCTATTAGCTTGATGTACGACTCCGATATCCTTAAATGAATTATTTATTTTTCGAAAATGGGTTAAAAGCCATCATTTAGATTTCCATTAGCTGTACCCATAATGATGTTGATATTTCATAACTTATTGTACCTAACACGGCATAAGCATATTTTTGATAGATTTTTAAACATGCAATTGTTATTTCAAAATATTTTTTTATTGCAACTTAGATTTTAATATTCAGTAGAGATTAATGATGAAATTACTCAATAGTTTCTTTTTTAGTCTATGATTTATTATTGGAAATGCAGCCAATAGAGCGCATTCCTAAAATATTAATTTTGAATCCGTTGTTAAATAACTGAAATGGGGGATACAATAAGTAAAAGTAGAAGAATTTTAATTGTCGAATGTATTCTTATGAAATGCCAGTTAGGCTGAATAGTCCTGTTAGCTGAGGCTTTAAATTCAAAGAAAATATCAGTTTTGGTTACCTTTTGTATCATAACAATTTGGTAACTGTACCTAGTGGGATAGAAAGAACAATTTTTGACATAATTTTAAAACTCATTATCATATCTAAAGAAACTTACAGCATAATTTACACCCCAAGTTTAACTTTTATCTAAATTTTAAGCAATTAAAATCGTATATTGATAATTGCTGGTCTCCTTTGGGCATTTTAAATTTAAATTAAACATAAATTTCCATTTTTGGTCTTTCTGTCTCGAAAATGAGTTTTCGCAATACCGAAAACCCAGCGAAGGCTGACGTTAGCTGTTCATTTATAACCAGAACATAAATTTTAAGGGTGTCTTACTGGATAAGCGCAAAAAGAGAATTAACATCGGAAACGCCCTTCAGCCTTGCATTTTTACGTAGAAACATTAGAGAAAAATGTTTAAAAGTTCGTCAACTGTTTATTAAGTACAAGGCCATTATTTTGACAGAAGCTAGATAAATGTAAAAAAGAAGAATTAAGGTGGCTGTATATCTCCCGAATTTCAGTGTGTGTGGAACTATTAGTTCTTACTTTCCCTTCCGGAAAGCAATTTTGGACGTGCCTGTATCAATTGACGCTTCGGGCGGCGCAAATCTCGCTGAAAAAAATTGCACGTGGGGGAAGTTAGCAATTTAGTAACCATAGCAACTAATCATTCGTGATTGCCGCGACATTTTTCCTACTCTCGAATAGGCTTACGTATGTACGTGATTCTCATCTGCTCGCGTGGCGTCGGCTGCCGCTGCACTATCAATTTTTTCTCCTTATCCATGGAATGCCGGTGTCATGAATTTATATTAGCCTTGTGGGGATTTCTGTCTCTTTTCTTATGCGTATTTATTCTTAAGGCTAATGGTCGTTGCATGACACGGAGCGGCGTATCAAAAATGTTTCACGAACGACGTTCGAAGAATATCTCGGACTAATGTCTGTATTTTCTTGAAAGCACATTACAAATCGCCAAAAACTCGAAACATCTGAAGCTGCTAAGAAATCTCTTAAAGGTCCGAAAATAGTTTGTATGAAATGCCCAAGTATATTTACAAATGTTCAAAAGTGTTAATGAATGAATGAAAATATCAAACACTTAATGTATTCTAATATGTGCTTAAATTATGTAACACTCGTGGGAGTTTAACAAACTTTACTTGCAAGAAAACTCCACAACTGGCTTTAACAAACTAAAACTTAATTACAGATTAACGTGAATTTAATATGAGCAACTTTGGTTTGTTCCCTTCAAACTTGATACTTTACTATTACTTTTCTTTGAAAATCCCGTATTTATGTACTTTTTTGGCTTCTCAAATATTTTAGGTTAGGTTATTCTACTTTTTCTGGGTCTTTTGCTGTGCGTTCATGTAGGCAGCATTCTCACAGCCAATTGGCCTTGGACTGTGCAACAAAACCATTACAATATCTTAAAATAATCAAGAATATTAAGAAAGGAATGAAAAAAATAAAAAAAGTTATATATATGTTAATATCTCACAACGCCATAGAATATAAAAAAGTTTTAGAAAATTACTGAAAAAGTTCTTGCGTGTTCTTAATTATCTAAGACTATCCAAATATGTTTTAGAAACCTACGAGAATGTTTGTTTATATTCGAGAATGGTTTAAAATGTAAGAGATTACTAGAAACAGAATAACAAATATTTTTATAGGTCCTTAGATGTTTAATAATCTCCCAGAATGTCCAAGAATGGTCAAAGAATAGTAGATAATGTCCTTACATATCCTTAAAGATCTAAAAATGCTAAATAAGGTCCAAATGTGTTTGAGAAAGGTCCAAAAATATCTCAGAAAATTCCGATGATATTTGTTATTATCCGAGAAAATATAAGAATATTAAAAAATGGCTAAAGAAAATGTCCGAGAATGTCCAAAAGTGTCTCAGAAAGGACCGATGATATTTGATAATACCTGAGAATGCCCTAGAATGTATAAAAACATTATAAATTGACTAACAATGTCCTTACAAGTCCTAAGATATCAAGAAATACCCAAGATTGGCTAAAAATATTTGATAATATCCTAAAATGTTTGAGAATATCCAAAACTGTCCAAGAATGTCCAAGAGTGTCTGAGAATGTCCAAAAATGTCTGAGAATGTCCAGAAATGTCTAAGAACCTCCAAAAATGTTTGAGAATGTCCATAAATTTTTAAGAATGTCCAAAAATGTCTGAGAATGTCCAGAAATGTCTAAGAATGGCTAAAAATGTTTGAGAATGTTCCAAAATGTTTGAGAATGTCAAAAAATGTTTGAGAATGTCCGAAAATGTCTCAGAATGTCCAAAAATATCTGAGAATGTCCAAAAATCTCTGAGAAAGGTCCTGATGCTATTTGTTAATATCTAAAATATACGAAAATATTATAAAATAACTAACAATATCCTGACAAGTCTTTAATTATTTAAAAATACCCAAGAATTGCTGAAAATGTCCAAAAATCATAAATCTTCCATAATAATTGTTAATTTCTGAGAATATACAAGAATATCATAATGACAACGGTTGAAAATTCCCAAAAATGCCCCAAAATATCCAAAAAATACCTAAAAATGTCTCAGACAGGTCGGAGAATAATTAATAATGTCTAAATATAGATATCTGAAAATGCCCAAAGATGCCCATGAACATCAAAGTTATGTGAACAGTTTTTACTGTTCTTGTTTTAATATTAATAAAATTTCTAATATCTCTATAAATTTATAATATTTTTGCATTGAATAAATATTGCTTTTAAACAAACTAAGAATTTATTCAGCGATTCAAATAATCTTTTTAAAATTACTGTTCTAAAAAAACCTCTTAACTTCCTTAAGTGTCAGCAACTATTTTACACCTCGTTTGATAAGTACAAGTCGGATATCTTTCTCTCTTCGACCCGACAAGGTGACATTTAAAAGCTGATGCTCTAAAACGAATATCAAGTAACAAAAAATGCGCTTATTTGCCGCCTCCATCGGCACGAAAAGTCGCAGCTAAGGTTTCTTCAAACTATAGATAAAAATAAAACGCCACACTTCGCTAGTTTTAACTTAAATTGAATACTGTACAAAACAAAGCAAAAACAAGCAAAAATAAGTCAAAAGAAGATGAGGAAGTTTATTGCGGCGCTTTTTGTAGTTTTGGCGTTGTTGCCAAAACATCGTTTTTCTCATTTTTCAGGAAAATCAATGCAATAGACTTGTTTTGACCCTTAACTACGGACACCTGTTTTTGTTACACAACTACAGACCAAGAGAGTCTCTGAGACTACATTTTAAAAATATTTCTATTCCTATTTCAATTTTTGTTGTTGTTGTGTGTTCAAAATAATAATTTTTTAACTTACTTTTAAATGGTTTATTGCAAAAAAGATACAAATTTATTAAAATACCAGCTACAAAAATATAGAACGAAAAAGTTTTTTAATTGATGATGAGTAGAAGTCCAATATGCATGAATGGCAGTCAAAATTAAAGATAGAACTAATGTTTTTATTAGACTTTATGTTTGACCTTTCTGTATGATATAAAAACTGAAGCAATTCAAGATTTCAATTGGTGATAAATCATACGAACAATTCCAAAGAACCATCGAGTTTTCTCACGTTTATATTTACGGAAACCACGGTCGTTAATTTCTTCTTCCGATCTGCAATAAGTGGTTTTTTCCGATAAAAAATATTATTACTCTCGATAGTGCGATTCCTGAATGCAGCGAATCAAAATGAGTTGTACCCACTTTTACCGAAGAAATAAATTATTTATTTACCTACAGGGTGATTCAAAATTCTAATATCAAACAGGGTTGAAGTTAAAGACTAAAAAGAGTTGTTTTGATATATATTAAAATCAGAATTGGGGATATTTTTTTATTGGTGTGTTTTAGGAGGTAATGGTAACTAGTGCTCCAATATTTTCTACGCCTATGTGTGAACCGATTGAATTATATTTACAAAATTAGTGTTTTTATTTCCACAGAAATTTCTGATGTACTAAATCATATTTTGAAATTTTCTTCGAAATAACCAGATCAAAACAAACATTTTGATTTGCTGATATATTTAATTTCAACATATCTAGGATATGTCATAATATTTTGCCTATTTCATTCGTTTTTTCCGGTGGGATGTGGATGGACATTTTAAACAAAGATATTTTAGAACCAGTAACATAAATTCATAAAACTACCAAATAAAAAAAATTAATTAGGACAAGTATTTATTTTTGATCATTTTTGCTATTTCTTTGAAATATTCTTTATAGAAGTACCAAACTTAGGATTTTTTTAATAAATATAGTAATTCACAAAAATGATTAAATAACAAAAATATTTTAAATAATAAATGCCAATCTTCAATTTACTACGAGACAGATCAAATCAAAAAAACAATTATTTTAGTGCCGATGTTTATTTCATTTTCCAAGGGCTAAATAAGAATTATTTTAAATGTATGAATAATTCTTAAGTTTTTCTCTATTTCTGAATGGCAAAGCAATTATATTTTAGTTATGATTCATTTATTTCATAAAGTCACACAATAATTATACAAACTATATAGTACGGATTAAAGAAAAAAGTATAAAAGTTCGTATTTTTAATGAGGAACAAAATGCAGAATTTTTAAAATTCGAATTTGTATAACAATTAACTTTAGAAAACATCAAATCATTAAATATCATTTTAATTGGCTTTGATAATGTAAAGCTGTAAAAAGAATTTTTAAAATTTGTATTCTCTCTTGTATTTTGTGTTGTATAGAGAGTCCACTTTATGTAAATGTTTGCTATAATTTAAATTATTTAATATAAAAAATATAAATCTAACCTCAAATTTCTGATCAACCAGTGAAGTGTTTTAAACCGTTTTGTTTACTGTTACTTTTATATTAAATATCAAATCATGAAAATTGTTCATAAACGTAGACATTGATATAAAAAATGTATAAAAAACATGTCAAAGATTTCTATTCTCTCTTCTATTTTACGCTGCATATTTTTTTATTTATATTTTCATTGGCGCTCTATTTCAAACTATAAAATATTTTTAATAAACTGATCTTTCTTATCTAAAACTTCCTTAGTTAATATTAAATAAGCCAGTAATGCACTAAAATTACAAAATAGAAGAAAAAACAATTGAGTAAACCATATTTCATGCCACGCTAGTGAAATTCTTCATACTGTATAATTTATTCATTTCCTAAAAAACGATATGCAGAGGTGCAACTTCTTCACGAAGTCCATTATATTCATATTTCTGTGCGATAAAATAAATAGGTGTGAAATTAATCAAACACGCTATTATTCGCGCGATTATAAAAATTAAAAACCTTCATTATGCACATTTACGGCACGCCACTGTTTAACATGCAAACGAAATGACCCCTATACAGGGTTATTCATTATATTATATACCCTTTATCAACGTTATTCTTTTATGTGTACAAAAAAATAATTCAAATAGACATTGCATGATTTTTTATAATCATGATAAATCACTGGTATATAAAAATGAAATATCCTGTATATTATTTCATTTCATTGATTTTGACATCGATTTAGATTTATTTTTTATTTATTTTTAGAAAAAAAGTACTTTTATAAAGAAAGTAATTTTGCCAAATAACAAAAAAGATTATTTTTTGTTAATTTTTATAAAGTATCTTTTAGAACCGATTTTTTTTAAAAAGCGGTTTTCATAAGGAAATTAATAATGAAAAACATACTAGAATTTCCCTAAAAGGAAAATTAAATACATTGCCAATTTTTATAAAATTCTGGTAAATTAAAATATTTTCAAAGAAGTATATTTTAGAATTGATTTTTTTTAAAAAGGGATTTTTATAAGGAAATTAATATTGAAAAACATACTAGAATTTCCCTAAAACGAAAATTCAATATTTAAATTAAATACATTGCCAATTTTTTATAAAATTCTGGTAAATTAAAATTTATTAGAAGAAGTGTCTTTTAGAATTGAATTTTTTAGGAAAAAAGAGGTTGTATAAAGAGTTTAATGGAGACAAGAATTTAGATTTATTGCACGTCAATTATTGTATTCATTGATAAAGGGTGGATAATTCATAAAAAATAATGCTGTATATCGGTTCGTTTTGATTGCATGTTAAACACTGGCGTGCCTTAAAGTGTATAATGAAGGTATTTAATTTTTATGACATTATTTACTCGAGGCACAAACAAATCGTTCTAAAATTACACAAAAACTAATTTTTCTACTTGTAAAAATCAATTTTACTGTTTCTTTTAATAATACATCTTTTCCAAATCCTAACATATAATTAATTCCACTATCACTATTTTTTGTCTGATTCCAACAACCAATATTTCACTATCAATCAATGTAACTATTTGTCAAGTGACACCCAGAACAAGTGTTCGGTAAGTAAAAAGCCATTAAAGCCGTCATTACATCCCGAACACGTTCTTTTTTTCTCCTCTTCGGGGTTATTTTTGATTACTCATTGTGCAAGATAGGGCAACCTTGCCCTTTATTGCACCGCAGGGATAATAGAAAATGGAGTTTTATATTAGTTTCATAAAGTCCGAGTGCCCTTGTGGCCATCACCATCAATCATCTTTTCCCCGGGAATAAAATAGTGCTGGTGGTTTCTTGAAACAAATTGCGGCTACCAAACATACCAATAATCTATTGTTGAGTCACTTTATGGTCTCTTAAGATTCAGAAATTATAATGTAGTGTAATGGTTTGGTTGCACAGTTAAAGGCCATCGCTTGAACATTCACGAAAAATATTCTGGTAAAGGTCTAAAATTTTCTGGAATCTTAAGAGGATAGAATAGGAGGAAGAAACTAATATTAACAATAGTAGTAGTGTCAACGTAATGATAACCCAAATAGAGTCACTGTTTTTCAAGTTAGTTTGTATTCGTATTTTTGGCAATTTTGTGGAGTTCTCCTTTTAAATAAAGTCCACTAGTGTAACATCATTTATTCCCTGCTATAAAATTGGATTTTAAAACAGCTTCCACAAATGGCTAACAATTAAGAAGTACATTCATGAAGTAAACAGAAACCTGGGTACACTAAAACGCAAATTACTCGAGTCCCAACCCCTTTTCGACTGATGGTATTCACTAAAAAACACACACAGAACAACGGCAACGTTTATTTTCGAATTAATTCGAAACTAACTCGTCCGTTAACGGCGCCCTAACAGTCCTCACTTCGCCCCTTTTTGACAATCGTCAAAATAGCGCAGTTCTGCTAAACAAAAGAGATAGATTAAAGGAAACAAAACACGAATCAACTCGCCTCCCTGCAGAGAATTCCCCCCGACTTTGTGCAGAGGCGTTCTCCTCCAATTTTACCTTAACAAGCAATAGCGAAAACCTCCAAATATCAACATAAATGATAAAAGCACTGGTGTTTGTGAGATGCTTTGGGGTATAAGTTACTATATGTATTTTTTAGACCCCACCGTTTCCCTTTTGAAATATGATGGTGTAATGTATAATAGAAAACTTAAAAGTTAGTTTAGTTTAACTTATTTAACTGAAAATCATTATATATCACCGTTTTATGTTACAAAATATCCCTACAAGTCCTGAGATAACAAAAAATGTCCAATACTGGCTAAAAATGTCTGAGAATGTCCAAAAATGTCTGAAAAAAATCCAATGACATTTGCTAATATCTGAGAATGTTCTAGAATATACAAGAATATCTGAAATTGACCGAGAATGCCCTAAAATTGCAGAGAGTACCTAAGAATGTCCAAAAATATCTGAGAAAAGTCCAATAATATTTGTTAATATCTGAGACATTTCTAGAAAACTAAAAATATTACCACCAGTTTTAAGATATCAAAAAATGCCCAAAAATAGCTAAAAATGTTTGAGAATATCCAAATTTATCTGAGAAACTCCAAATATATCTAAAAATGTCTGAGAAAGGTCTGATGTCATTTGTTAAAATCCAAGAATATTCTAAAAGTTACGAGAATATTATAAAATCACTAACAATATCCTTACAAGTCCTACGATATCAAAAATGTTAAAGAATGGCTGAAAATGTACAAAAATGTTTGAGAATGTCCAAAAATATCTGAGAAAGCTCGATGACATTTGTTAATATCTGAGAATGTTCTAAGATGTATGAGAATATTATAAATTATCCAAAAATTCCCAAAAATAGTTGAAAATACCCAAAAGTGTGTCAGAAAACTTAGATGATGTTTGATAATGTTACGAAATTCCCGAACGGCGTAGGAATATAAACCAGCTAATTTGTTCTGGATATGGTTCTTACAAGATAAATGTTTCTTGGTTACCAAAATTATAGTACGATTAGATTCCATCGAACCATCACATGGTTAATTAATGTCTAATTTAATTTTAATAAATAAAATACCAACAACGACTGCAAGTGGGGAAATGAAGAGAACCATAGTTCAATTCTAAGATGATGAAGAGGGAATTTCTCTGAAACCAGCGCATTTTTGAAAAACTAGAAATTTTCTACGGAACATTTAAGTCCAAAAACTTGGCAAAGACGAAGTATATTGCTATATGACGCCTGATTTTGGATTTTGCTGACAAAAGTAGTTTTTTTAAGAACTAAAGCTCTTCCTAAAGTATAATGAGTGGAAAAGTGAAGTTCAAAAACTGTACAATAAAGACGCATTTTCTTTATGAAGCCTGATATTGGCTTTTGCTTGCAAAGATGATTTTTTTATGAGCCAAAGCCTTTCAAAATACACCAAAATACCAAAAATGGTTAAGAAATGGAACTAAAAACGTCTTATCGATCAAGAAGGAAAATATTGTCACTGAAAATAGGTAAAGCTAACATTTTTTATACCAAAAAATTAAAGCAACGTTTTTTTCATAAACTAAAATCATTCCAATGAAATATTAATGTCCAAAAATGGACAGAAAGGAAATGCATTTTTACATGATATTGGATTTTGCTGATAAAAGCATTTTTACTTGAAGCAGTTAAAGTAAAATTTTTTATTATATCTAAAAAGTAAAACAAAAGCTTTTTTGACAAATCAAGCTTTTTCTATGAAGGATTAAAGTCTAACAACTGGGCAAAGAAGATACCAAAACTTTTCTAAAGTATGGTGAATACTAAAATTGTTTAAGAAATGGAAAGACTTTTTATACATTAAGAAGGAAAATATTTCTACTTAAAGCAGGTGGAGCTAAATTTATACCAAAAAATGAAACCAAAGTATGCTTCATGAACCAGAATTTTACCGTTGAACATTAAATTCCAAAAATAGACAAATAAAAAACGAACTTTTATATGAAGCCTGATTTTGGATTTCGCTGATAATGGTAATTTTTTATGAACCATAGCCTTGCTAAAATGTAGTGGATACTAAAATTGGTTAAAAAAATAGAATTGAGGTTTTTTTATGCTATAAGAAAGAAATTATTTTCTCTAAAAGCAGGTGAAGCTAAATTTTTTCATGAAAGAATGAAACTAAAGCTTATATGATGAACCAGAATTTTACTATGTAACATTAAAGTCCAATAACTTGACAAATAAGAAACATATTGCTACATGATCTTGGATTTTACTTTTTTTTTAACCAAAGTCTTCCTAAAGCATAGTGAATACTAAAATTCATTAAGAAATGTAGCCTGAGACTTTTTATATGGAACAAGAAGGAAAATGTTTTAACTAAAACGCGATAAAGTTATTTCATAAAAAAAATTAAACGAAACCGTTCTTGTTTAATAAGAATTTTTATGTGGAAGATGGAAGAACTGGACAAAAAAGGAACTTTTTCCTATAGGAATTTTTTTGTGAACCAAAACCTGTTTAAAATATAATGAATACCAAAATTGAAGACTTTTTATGCATCAAAAAATGAAGTATTTTAGCATGTAAAGCTAAATTTTAATACCAAAAAATGCAACCAAAGCCTATTTGAGTAACCAGAATCTTTCTATGGAATATAAAGGTCCAAAAAACTGGACAAATAAAAATCAGTTCTCTATGAATCTTGATTTTGGAATTTACCAACAAAGTTAGTATTTTTTTTAAATAAAAGCCTTTCTTCTACAGTGTAACTTTTTATAGATCAAGAAGGAAAGTATTTCCACCTAAAATAGATAAAGTTAATTTTTTATATGAAAAATTGAAACTAAAACATTGTTAATGAACCAGAAACTTTTTATGGAACATGGAAGTTCAAAAACTGGACATAAAATAAATTACCAACAATGACTAATGCAAGGAAGAAAATGTAAAGTGGGATAATACAATTGCCAATATGATGGAAGGGAATTTTTCTTATCCCTTAAGGTGATCCTGTCAAGCAACCAATCATCAAAGAAGAAATGGAAAATACCTACTGAACATGAAACTTTACTAATACTATTATCCACTGTTTTATCCTCGTTTCCCTACGTTTCCAACTGTTTTGGTTATTTCTCACTTCTAATCAAAGAATGGGAAAACGATATCTAAACCCGGGCGCCACCTCTGACCCGATAAGAACCGGTCTACGAAGACGACACGACATATCAAATGATCTCGAACATCTCCCCGACATTTACTCGCGAGGGCCCAAAACTCAATTACGCCGTCCCTCCATTACGGACCTGATTTAAATTCAGAGATGGTGTATCCGCCCTGCGAAAACCCTTACGAGGCAGAAGGGAACTGAAATAAATATAATTGAAAGTCGCATTTGATGTGGTGCCGTCGACATCTTGGATTTTTTTTTTTTTTTCGTCGAGCCGTTCGTTTCTCCAGGAATTCGGGAAATGTATCTAAGGGAAACAGTTGATTTTCAAATTGGAGGAGGGGCTTTAATTGGATTCTGGACCACCCCAATCAAAGAATCCGTTCTTTTTGACCGAATCGTACGCGCTTTTGAAATTTATAAATAACAGTTATTTAGTTTACACCAATTAGAAACCATAAACAACGCTTTTCTGAGAAAAATATTCGAATGTAACATTAAGTTGACAAATATATGGATGTCGGCGTTTTGTGGCATATTTAATAACCCACATAATTCCAACTGTAATAAATTCACACTGCGACGAAAGAATTATTACTAAATACTGCCGATTCTCATTTCCACGAATAATACGAGGTGTTTATTTATCCCGAGCAGCGTTAATTGAGATTATTTGCAAATAAAAACGTTCTCATGGACGCAGCAAATTAGTTTGTTAATTTTGTAATCAAAAGTTTCCTGTTATGATAATAAATTATTTAGATAAAACATTCCAAGATTTTACTACTAATTTTCCAGAAAATTGATAAAACAAAGTCTCATCTTCCGCAAATATTTTTATATATATATGTATATGTTATGAACTGATGTGTTACATTGAAACTTTCTGAGCCATCTTTCATAAATTAAAGCTATATCAAATTTCAAGTTTTATTGCTCATCTATAAACTCTAAACAAAGTTTATGTTGATATTCGAACAACAAACTCGACGATTCGACGAATTTAATGGCTAATATTTCTTATTTTGTTGCAGTGGGTAGAAGAATCCTTCACGAATTTCCAGAAAGGCATTAATTGGAGATCGTACGTCGTCTGTGATGTGGCCTATAACAATGTCAACAACTGGTTGTGGACGCCGTTTATAGACAGGAATGTGTCCAACAGGATGTACATCGAAATCAAATTTACAATCAGGGATTGTAGTCTCTTTCCTGGTGAGTTTAGAGAACTTTAAAACAAACTTCAGCTATTTTCAGTGGGGATAATTTAATATCTTGTACGAGTTGTGAAAAGATTTTCAAGGCTACAAAAAGTCTTTGGTACATAGAAAGATCGAAAAAAGTTAGATTTGGCTTCATGTAGAAATATATATCCAGTTTTTGGACTTATATGTTCCATAGAAAGTTTCTGGTTCATTAAAAATGTTTCGGTTTCAATTTTTCATATAAAAATTTAACTTCACCTGTTTTAGGTGGAAATACTTTCCTTCTTTATCTATAAAAAGTTACACTGTAGAAGAAAGGCTTTTATTTAAAAAAAATACTAACTTTGTTGGTAAATTCCAAAATCAAGATTCATAGAGAACTGATTTTTATTTGTCCAGTTTTTTGGACCTTTATATTCCATAAAAAGATTCTGGTTACTCAAATAGGCTTTGGTTCCATTTTTTGGTATTAAAATTTAGCTTTACATGCTAAAATACTTTCCTTTTTGATGCATAAAAAGTCTTCAATTTTGGTATTCATTATATTTTAAACAGGTTTTGGTTCACAAAAAAATTCCTATAGGAAAAAGTTCCTTTTTTGTCCAGTTCTTCCATCTTCCACATAAAAATTCTTATTAAACAAGAACGGTTTCGTTTAATTTTTTTTATGAAATAACTTTATCGCGTTTTAGTTAAAACATTTTCCTTCTTGTTCCATATAAAAAGTCTCAGGCTACATTTCTTAATGAATTTTAGTATTCACTATGCTTTAGGAAGACTTTGGTTAAAAAAAAAGTAAAATCCAAGATCATGTAGCAATATGTTTCTTATTTGTCAAGTTATTGGACTTTAATGTTACATAGTAAAATTCTGGTTCATCATATAAGCTTTAGTTTCATTCTTTCATGAAAAAATTTAGCTTCACCTGCTTTTAGAGAAAATACTTGGCTTTGGTTCATAAAAAATTTCCATTATCAGCAAAATCCAAAATCAGGCTTCATATAAAAGTTCGTTTTTTATTTGTCTATTTTTGGAATTTAATGTTCCACGGTAAAATTCTGGTTCATGAAGCATACTTTGGTTTCATTTTTTGGTATAAATTTAGTTCCACCTGCTTTAAGTAGAAATATTTTCCTTCTTAATGTATAAAAAGTCTTTCCATTTCTTAAACAATTTTAGTATTTACCATACTTTAGAAAAGTTTTGGTATCTTCTTTGTCCAGTTGTTAGACTTTAATACTTCATAGAAAAACTCGTTCATAAAAAAGCCGTATATGAAATACAAGTTTGGGGCCTGTTAAAAAACTATTTTGCTCAATACTATAGAAACGCATTGACCTCAATAAAATACTGGCCGTACCTTTTTTCTAAGTCATCCAAAAATAAATTTAATCCATATTATCAGCTTATCAGACAGCCTTGGACAATGATGTAGCTTTGAGAGATTCAAGTCTTTGATAACAGTTGATAAACCATAAAATATTTTTTCTGTTAACCAGGTTTCCCTAATTCGCATTTTGAAAGATGACATAAGATTGACAGATTTATTATAAGCGTACTTAACTTCATACCATAAACATTTCAACCAATCATTGTCAAGCAATATGTACAGTATGAAGTTTTGCTTTAATATTCTTCTTTTCCGAAAAAATTTTGGCTAACCTTGTATAGGTATTTAGTCCAAATTAATTGAAGGGTAAATTGTCAATTCAATACTATATACTGAGAACATTTTAGATATATAGTATTGAATGAACAATTAAACCTGGGAAGATCAATAATTGTAGATTACTTTTTGGACTAAATAACAACTCATTTTTTAGGAAAAGAAGAATATTACATTTTAAAATGTATAGCAAAAAATCATAGTGTATTGCTTAATAATGATTGGTTTAAATATTTATGATGGATACATATAAAAAATCTGTCAATCTCGTGTCACTCTCTGAAAATAAAACCTGGTTATAAAAAGAAATTGATAAAATAGCTTTGAAAAACTGTGAAAATTCAAGATAAGTATTATTTATCTATTCATATTTACTATGGATAAATTCCACAAAGTAAGAGTTCAACCATCAAGTCACCAGATTTACAAATCTTGGAATTCACTGCAATATAGAAAGAATATATGATCCATAACAAAGAGTTTTTTCCTTAGACAGAAGTTAGACTTTTACAAAAATATTGCAGTAACCTTCTTTGCCCCAACACCAGAATAAAGACTTAATATTACAACTCATTAAGTCTTAAAAAATTGAAAGTTTATCCATTTCAAGTCAAGTTTTTATCAAAAGTTTATTATGAAATCTTTTCTGGTATAGAATTTTGAGGAAATTAATGTTCATCAATTTTTTGCAGGTAACGCACTGTCATGTAAAGAAACATTCAGTTTGTTGTACTACGAATTCGATGCAGTGACCAGGGAACCACCTCCATGGGACGCTGACCGATACAAACTAATAAGTAAGTCACAAATTAAAAATAATTTTTTATGGAAAATTTATCTTTTCTTTTAAAGTGTCCTAAAGATCATATCTTTGATCCTCCCTGTACAATACTTACCAAGATCTTTACACATAATTATCGGATAATAAAGACAAAGAATTGCATTTTCCTTTACACCTAATTTGCACTGTAATTCATTACTACTAATCAAACAATCGGAATTACAACTTAGCGCTGATTGAAACTTTATTAAACAATTCAATTAATTACAATTACCATCAATCAAACTGATTTTATTGGTGATCCAAGTTGATTGTAACAAGAAATAAAAGCTTAATATATTTCATATCCTTGCACCACTGAAAGTTTTGCTGCCTTTTTTTATTGGATTTTTAGTGGCGGGCGTCAAAATGTGATTGGAAAAATTTTATTAGAATTGTAGGGAACGCATTCTTTTATTATTATTGAACATTATCGGTGCCGTATAAACGAGACCACAAAAATAGTTCAAACTACAAAAATAAAAATCACAATTCGGATTTTATACATAGATTGTTACGATGGTTATAAATAATAGACATTAATCCGAAATGATCTCTGGATATAGTTAGGTTTGTTTTTTTATTATTCAATTTGAGTTGAGGTTATGTCAAATGAAGTAAATTGTGCTTCTTCTTCTTCTTCTTTTTCTTCATCTTAAGTGATCTATTATCTTGCACTTTGAGCTATTTGGTCAATCGTTAAACTTTTATTCAATTGAAACAAATTCTTCTACTATTTTTTAGTATTTTGGCCTCGATCCTCTAGGTAATTTAATTATGGTTCGGGAATATTGAGGCATATTGTGTGTCAAATTAAGCAAAGTCATGTCAATTTTAAGCGAGGTAATGTCGACTAGGAATTCTTTGTTCTTGGATGAAATTAACTGTACATCGGCCATAAAATGATTTTAGTATTGCCCGAACGAACAACAATTCAATGCGGAAGACGAGGAGAAGAGGGCGGTCGGACTCGATCATCGAGGCCCATAAACAATAAATACAGAATACGGTAACGTCGTTAAAATGTACAAAATCATTGGCGTGCAAAGTTGAAATATTCGCGCTGTGTAAAAATCCTCCTATCCAATAATTATGGATTATATTTAATTAAGTTGTCATTGCAATTTATGCTCTATCGAATTACTAATCGGTGACATTCTGCATTGTAATTGCAGGCGATTTTTTCAAATACTGCTGCGCATAAATTTATCAAGGGATTTTTTTTTTATATAAATGTTGCCCGGTGATTTATTTATTAGCATTTAGATTGGAATTTAAAACCACATCAGGCTTGAATAGTTGTTGATCTAGTTGGGTAGGTTGTTCGTATTAAAAGTTTAGTTTTCTAATAAGTAATAACAATAACTCACACCTGTCGGTTGCTGGTAATATTTGATTTTATCAGTAAGTGTTACACTAATACGGCTCGAATATAAATAATAATGAAAGGGTACCGCACCTTTTACCGTGATTTCGGGAATGAGAAAGCGATATTGCCAGCGCTCAAAGATGCAATGAAATTCTTTGCACAAAACAAAATCACATAATCACAATGTTATAGAAATATTGAAATAACGTCCTCACAAAACATCATTCACAACATACAACATAACATTTTACATATGGGTTTATGAAATAATAAGAGTTGCACTCATTTATTAACAAAATAAGTAAAAAATAAGAAAGGAATTGTAAACAAAATTAAGGAAGTGTTTCTTCCATTTTTCCTTTTCTTCATATTCACTATATAAGTCCTCTAAATTTATAATGAATTTGATGCCATTGATAATTTCTTCGATTCTTCTTCAATTTATCCACACATTTATTCCAATTTTCTTTGGTGATTTTTGAGGCTTCATCTTCGTTCAGTTCAGTTCAGTTCGTCCACTTTCTTGTCAAAATTTCGTAAATCAATTTTTCTGACGAACTAGTTTTTTAGATGCAACATACGAGTATAGGTTCAATTGGGTTGAAGATACAGAAATAGGGGGCTAATCTTAAAATCCGCTACAGTTTTCTGCAAGTGTCTCTAAGGATCATTTGGAACTCGTGATCTAAGTACGTTCAGTGATATTGAACCTTTGTATATTTTTCTTGGCAAAACAAATCGTTCCCATCGAAAAAGTTTGGATTTCTTATTTTTTGCTTGCTTATGTAGGACACCAGTGTAAGTATATCACTTCTAACAAAAGGAATTGGGAATCAAAAATAAGAATTTTTAGTTCGTTTGAGTGTCAAAATTAGGAATTTTAAAGTAAGGAAAGTTGGGCTTCAAAAATAGTAACTTTGGATTGTTTGGGCGCCAAAAATAAGGAATTATCATGCGTATGGGCACCAAAATAATAAATATTAATATAAAAGAAAGTTGAGCCTTAAAAGTAAAAATTTTTAGTTTGTTTGGGTGTCAAAATTAGAAATTTTAGAGTAAGGAAAGTTGGACCTCAAAAATAAGGAATTGTGATACTTATGAGCACCAATAGTGACACATTTTAGAACTAAAGAGTCTTAAAAACGAGGATTTTTACTTTGTTTGAAAAATTTTAAATATAAAGAAAGAGGGTCTTCAAGGCAAACGATATTAGACTCCAAAAAATAGATATTTTTATTGATTTGGTTGCCAAAAGTAAAGAATTTTAGTTCGTTTTGGCGTTAAAACTGAGTAATCTTAGAGCTAGAGACATTGTTCGCTAAAAATAAAGAATTTTGGTTTGTTTAGGCGCTAAAAATCAGAAATAATAAAGCAAAAGACGTTGGATGCTAAAAATGAATAAATTTGGCTCGTTTAGGCGAAAAAATGAGAAATTTTAGAACAAAACACGTTGGGCGTCAAAAATAAGAATTGTTGATTTATATGGGTTCCAAAAACCAGAAATTTTAGAGCAAAATACGTTGGGCGTCAAAAATAAAAAATTTGGGTTTATATGGGCTCCAAAAATGAGAAATTTTACAGCAAAACACGTTGGACGTTAAACATAAGAAATGTTAATTTATATGGGTTCCAAAAACGAGAAATTTTAGAGCAAAATACGTTGGCCGTCAAAAATAAGAAATTCTGATTTGTGTGGGCGCCAAAAACGAGAAATTTAATAGCAAAATACGTTGAGCGTCAAAAATAAGAAATTCTGATTTGTGTGGGTTCCAAAAATAAGAAATTTTACAGAAAAATACGTTGGACGTCAAAAATTAAAAATTCTGATTTGTGTGGGTTCCAAAAATAAGAAATTTTACAGCAAAACCCATTGGTCGTCAAAAATAAAAAATGTTGATTTCTATGGGTTCCAAAAACGAGAAATTTTAGAGCAAAATACGTTAGGCGTCAAAATTAAGAAATTTGGATTTATGTCGTCGTCAAAAATAATAAATTCTGATTTGTGTAGGTGCAAAAATCAGAAATTTTAGAGTAAAAAACGTTTGTCGCTTCAAATAAGGAATTTTGAAACGCTGGAGTGCTAGAAATATGGAATATAAAAAACTTTTGAGGCGGTTATCGCCAAAAGTGAGGGGAAGAAGAAAAAACGATCGGCCCCAAATGTAGGGAAAGCAAAAGACGACGTTTGGCGATTGCAGCTCTGGTAACTGGTTTCTTCAGTAGAACCACACTTGAGACCGCTCATGATTCTCACACAGTTCTCGACGTAAATAGAAAAATGTTATTACTAATTACTGTTTCGAAATAAGATGATGATTTTTTACTCTAGAAAGAAGACACAATATTTAAATTGATTGTTAACGAAGGATATATATATGTACGTCCTGATCAACTACTTTTGATTGTTTCTGCTTCTGGTAAAAACAACAACATTTCGGTTTCCAGCTATTTCATAACTAAAACTTTAAACAAATCAATCACGGATTTTCGAGCGAGACATCAAAGAGATTCCAGAAAAAATTCCAAATATCCCGGGCAATTAATCATGTCCCGTAACAAATACACGTTCTTGAAGTTAAATTCTTTGAAATATTAATAGTCGTGTAACAAGTAACCGACAAAACTCAAACCAAATATTTACACGTTATCCAATTACGTCGGGCGGTCGCAGAGGCCACAGATTAAATTCATTTTCGTGGCACTTGATGCAGGTCTTAAATATTTACGGGTTTAATACAAAGCGAAGGAATTAGTTGAGACGCTTGAGTAATCCCCGACGCATCGTGCAGAAATAGATTTTTTTTTACTTATAGTTTTCCGCCAGTGTCTCTAAGGATCATTTAGAAATCTTTTGTTCTAAGTACGTCAAAAAAAATCGTCTCCATTAAAAAAGTTTGGATTTCTTGCTTGCTCATGTAGGACACCAATGTAAGTATCCCACTTCTAACAAAAAGAGTTGGGAATCAAAAATAAGAATGTTTAGTTCGTTTGGGTGTCAAAATTAGGAATTTTAAAATAAGGAAGATTGGGCTTCAAAAATAGTAACTTTGGTTTGTTTGGGCGCCAAAAAGAAGGCATTATTATTCGTATGGGCTCCAAAAGTGAGAAGTTATAGAATAAAAGTGATTGGGCCTCAAAAATGAGAGTTTTTAGTTAGTTTGAGTGTGAAAATTAAAAATTTTAAAGTAAAGAAAGTGGGTTTCAACAACAAGAAACTTTGGCCTATTTGGGCGCCAAAAATAAGGAATTATATTTCGTATGAGCGACAAAAGTGAGAAATTTTAGAACAAAAAGGTTGGAGCTCAAAAATGAGGACTTGAAACTTTAGTTTTCTTGAACATTAAAAATAAGGAATATGATTAGTAGGTAAAATGTTCGAATCATTATAGTTACATTTCTCGTTCCAGCTTCCGAACTAAAAACCTAAATGGCATCCGTCCAAAAGACATACTATAAATTTTTCAAAAGTGACCGCTGAACTTGAAATCAAATGATTTATTGATATTTATATGACCCACTTAATGCTGTATATTTATTCGGAATAGATCACTTATATTAGTATATTGCAGCTGAGCTGTTCTGTGGTTTATGATAAACATATAAAATGAATTGGACCAATAAATATTTCCATTATTTATAGTTCTCTTTTATCTCAAAAATGTAAACAAAACAAATGTTTTCAATATTGAAATCAAACGATATGTGATTAAACTTGATGCTCCTTATCTTATCATTATTACTCAATCTTATATCTGCGGAAATGTTAATTTATTTTTCTTTGTTTGAAGGTCGGATAGCAGCTGGAGAAGGTAGATTTAACTCCAACAGCGAAGTTAACATCAACACAGAAGTTAAAAGCATTCCTGTAACCAAAAAAGGTGTATACTTCGCTTTCCGAGACCAAGGGGCGTGCATATCTCTACTTGCCATAAAAGTAAGTTGTATAGCCTACAAGAAGTAAATTTTCTACAATTAAATTTCCCTTTCAGATTTATTACATAGTCTGCCCGGAAGTGACAATAAACTTCACCAGGTTTCCTGCAACCCCCACAGGTAAAGAAATCCAGTCAATAGAGCAAGCCACTGGGACTTGTGTCAGTAACGCCGAAGCTGTTGGTGGTACCCCAACGTATTTGTGCAAGGGTGATGGCAAATGGACTTTACCCACAGGCGGATGCAAGTGCAAAGCTGGCTTCCAACCGGACATGGAAAAGCAAACTTGCAATGGTAAGCGTTTCGTCAACATCTAAAAAGAATTCGAGTATTTGACAATTTTTTCTTTTCAGTATGCCAACAAGAAACTTATAAGGCTGAAACCGGCGATGGGCCGTGTCTTCCTTGCCCACCGTTTTCCCAAGGACCAGATTACGGGCTAACAGAATGCAGGTGTATCCCTGGATACAACAGAGCTGCAACTGATCCCAAAAACATGTCTTGCACTCGTAAGTATCAATACTGTTTTCTTATTTCATTGTTTTTCTATCATTTTTGTCTACCTAGAACCGCCGACTGCACCACAAAACTTAAGTGTGAGTTTCGTTGATCAATCTACTGTAATACTAAGTTGGCTGCCTCCTGAAAATCTTGGAGGAAGATTGGATACCGTCTACAGAATCAAATGTGACGCATGTAGCCCGGGATTGGTCATTTACAATCCAAACTTGGTAAGATTTACTTTCAGCGTTAATTCATTAGTACTTACAACAAAATTATTTCTACAGGAAACCTTCAATGAGAGCAGGATAACCATAAGCGGTTTGAACGCGGTCACGACATACCGTTTCCAAATTTTCGCAGAAAATGGGGTGTCCAACTTGGGCCGCAGAGACACTCCCGAATTTGCTGATATCGTAGTCACTACAGAAGCGTCAGTAGCTAGCAGTATTACCAACATTAGAGTGACTTCTGTGAAAAGTACCGAGATTACTTTAGCGTGGGACGCACCTTCTACCAACGATGGGTCGGAGATAGATAACGACTTGGTGGAAACATACGAGGTAAAAATAATATATAATTCACAAAATGAAGTTGCAAATACTAAAATAATATCATTTAATGGGATTATTTAAATTGCAATAGCCCGTACGCTTACCTGAATTGACATCAGTAGATTTTATAATCGCATCGAAGATTTACTGAAATAAACGTTTTTTTAGGTTCGATGGTTTCAAAGGCATGACATAGATTATAGCAACAACAGTTTATTGACTTCCGATTTATCAGCAACTATCATTGGACTACAACAAAGGACAGAATACGGACTTCAGATCCGAGCAAAAACCCAACGAGGATGGGGGGCTTATTCGCCTGTAATTTTCAAAACTACCGGCCAAATGTTGAACCCAGGTAATTTTCTTAGATATTGAAAAATTATCTTAATAACAGTGGAAGAAATTACTGTTTGGTGGAAGTTTTAATTTATTTAAAATTGACATATCACTTGAGATGTTGCCTTTTGACGTTTTATGTTGACGTTGCCGTTTGACAATGACGTTTGGCGCTAACATTTAAAGTTTGACGTTGACACATCACTTTGACAGTTTATATTGATGTTTGGCATTGAAATTTGACATAGAGGTTTGACATTGACGTATGATATAGTGATTGACATTTGGTGTTGAAGTTTTGTATTGAAATTTGACATTATATTCTTATTTTAGCTTACATTGGGGACGAAGAAGGCCTCAGACTGCAACTGGTTGCAGGAGGAATAGTGGCGGTGGTGGTAATACTTGTTGCAGTAATAGTGTTGACTGTGGTTTTTCTTAGGTCTAGATCGAACGATGAATGTAACAAAAAACAACCGAGTGATTGCGATACACTGGAATATCGTAACGGAGAAGGTAAGAAATTATTTTAATTATTGAGATTTGGAATAAGTAATTGCAATAAAAATAAATAAATACCTTAACGAAAAATAGGGAGTTTAGTTCATAATTTCTAGGAAAATTGTACTTCTACTATTATTTAAAGTACACCTTTTAGAACCAATATAAATTCTCAATTCTAAATCCTAATTAAAATTAAAAATTCCGGGCTACAAAATTCTGGATTAGTACTCATAATTTTGATTACATATCGACAGTTTCAACTTATACCTCCGTATTCTCACCTACATCTAAGAATTCTAGGTCACAAGTCAGAATTCCATCTCACATACTAAATTCTGGGTTACAAACCAAGGTTTTTATTTACAAGCCCAAATGTTAATAACAAGATCGAATTCTTAATTCTTAGTTAAATGTCCAAGCTGAGTTACAGGCCAAAATTCCGAATTATAAATCCAATAACTATTTACAATCAGATTTTTGAGTTACAAGTCAGAATAGTTACATAGAATTCAGAAAACTATCTTGGGATTCTATTTGTAATGAATAATCCTGAAAAATGACTCAAAACTCTCTATTACTATTAAAAATTGCCATTTACGCTTAGAATTTATAGATTCAATTTTAAATTATGAGTTATATTCAACATTTTCAATACAGCGGTCGAATTCTGAATTATAAATGACAATTTTGATTTAGAATTCAAGTGTTTTCAGTTACAATTTACAATCTAAGTTATTCGAATCAAAATTCTCATACATAAGTCAAAATATTTAAATATAATAGTAATAATTTTGACCTCCAAATTAAATTTTCGACTTATTGTTGAGAATTTTAAGTTACAAATCAAATTGTCGAATTATAGTCGAGAATTTAGAGTTACAAGTCGAATATTCGAGTAATATTTGAGAATTTTGAGTTGCAACTCACATTATCGAATTATTTTTGAGAATTTTATGTTGTAAGTCAAATTTTCGAATTACAATCGAAAATTTTGAATTACAAGTCGAATTTTTGAATTTTTTTTGAAAATTGTAAGTTATAAGTTGAATTTTCGAGTAATATTTGCGAATTTTGAGTTGCAACTTACATTATCGCACTACTTTTGAAAATTCTAAGTTGCAAGTAAAATTTTTAAAGCATCATGAAGAATTTTGAGTTAAAAGTCGAATTTTGGATTTGTTTTTTGAGAATTGTAAGCTACAAGTCGAATTTCCGAGTAATATTCGAGAATTCGGAGTTATAAGTCAAATTTTTGAATTAGTTTTGAAAATTGTAAGTTACAAATCAAATTTTCAAGTAATATTTGATCATTTTGAGTTGCAAGATGAATTTTCGAATTATTTTTGAAAATAATAAGTCAAATTTTCGAATTATATTTAAGAATTTTGAATTCCTAGCGGAGTTACATAAGTAAAAATATAATGCAAATTATTTGCAGAAATTTTGAACTAAAAATTAATTGAAAATGTTATTCATTAATACATTTATAGAAAAAGTCAGAACAGATTTATTTATAAAAATATAGTTTATTTACTGTCAACCTTTAATATATAATTATGATTCGGAAGGAATGTAAAAAAACTGTATCTATTTTCAAATTTTCAAAGATTTTAAAAAATTGCTTCTTAGGTTAGAAATATTTTGTGCCATTTTTAAATTAACCGTACTTGATTTCTTAACCGATAAAATATTTTTGAACTGTTATTTTAAAAAGTAAAATAAAATTGTTCTGACTGAAATGCATCGTCAACTAGTAAAAAATATTTAGATTAGCAAACGCACGCTAAAAAATATACCATCAGAAAAAAAATTTCATTGCACTTAGCAAAAGTTTGATAGTCAGCAAAGTCAATGTCACTATTAAAAAATGAAATGTTTTGTTAGTAAATTCCAGAAAACACTTATTGAAACCGATTTCAAAATATATTCAATTTTTGTTTTTTGGAACATTCCAATTTTGAAAAATAATTTACCCCCCAAATGCACTTTCACGCCTGCCCTTACCCTAAAGGATTGGTAGTCACTTACAGTAAGTCTAGATATCGATTTTTCTCGTTTTTATTATTTTATTTTTGTTTTGTTTGCTATTTTGTTTTGTTTCTGTCATTTTTTGCTTTATTTGTGCCTTTTGTTTTTAGTTCATCATAGCTTGGATAATCCCCCCATAGTTGCTACACACACAAATGGTAAATAATTATTTTTGTGTTGTATTCACTAACCAAAAAAAAATATATTTTTCATCATTTTTGTGTGAAAAATACTGTTATAAGATTTAAATGTTAACAACACTAACATAGTTTTGTATAATTTGTACTTGGCTTAATAAAAATTTGGATTCAAGCAAAATACTAATATTGGTTGGGATTTGTTTTTTTAATTTTACCGAAAAAAATAAAGTACGAGGATTTATTTTTTTATAAATATAATTTAAATATAAGACTAATATATTGAATATGTTATAATATGTCCCCAAAAACTGTCATTTTTTTATTTACAACATTTTTTTCATTTATTTTATAACATTTTAAAATTTTATTTTCCTGAAACTTCTAATAAATAAATATTATAGTGACAACTCCGCTATTTACTGGAATCAGTGGTTCCTCAAGGACCTACATTGATCCTCATACTTACGAGGATCCAAATCAGGCTGTAAGAGAATTTGCAAGAGAAATAGATGCCAGCTGTATCACTATTGAAGCAATTATAGGTAAAAATCCATTAAATATATTTTGCTCTTATTTAGTCATAAACATTTCTATTGTTTAAAGTTGAAGTTCAAACACTAATTACGGAAAAAATTAAAAAAGGAATTCCAAGAGTTACAAGGAATTAATCCGAGATTAATTTCATAGCTTCTTGTTACAAGTCGTGATTGTAAGTTATACTTAGAATTCTGACTTACAAATTAAAATATCGAGTTATACGGCGGAACTCCAAAGTATAATTATGAATTTTGATATTATTTATTTTTTAAAGGTGGTGGCGAATTCGGTGACGTATGCAGAGGAAAACTGAAGATGAACGGCGTCGATATCGATGTAGCAATAAAAACCCTAAAAGCAGGTTCTTTGGACAAATCCAGAAACGATTTCCTGACTGAAGCATCGATTATGGGACAATTCGAACATCCGAACGTAATATTCCTTCAAGGAGTCGTTACAAAATCGAATCCTGTCATGATTATTACTGAGTATATGGAAAATGGATCTTTAGATACCTTCCTGAGGGTAAGCTAACTATTTTTTAATAGTATCATTATTTTTATAAACTTCCTCTTGTTTCTCGTCCTATTTGTTTAATTCCTTCCTTCTTCTTTTGAGCAGTGTCATTTTTTTGTTTTCAATGTTCTTTATCGGTCTCCTCATTTTTTCTCTTTTTATACCTCTCGACAATAAGTACAGTTCAATTGTAGCATTTTAAAGAGTTTTTAAGGGATGATGCACCACTAAAATGTGACATAATTTTTTAACTGGTTGTCGGACCTAAAAAGTTTATTTTATGGGAAATTTAATACTAAAACATTTCTTACTTCGGTTATTTTTCAAAAAACTTTGTCATTTCCAACAAAAACCCGAATAACAAAATACACGTATTGCAGCTGTGTTATTTAAACTAATCGAAAATTCAAAAGTTGGCTATGAAATTATACGTCAAACTTAACGATCAGATAAAAGTTGAAATTATAACAATTCAATAAAGAAACAAACAACAGAAATAACATATAATTTGCACTGATAAGTTATTGTAGAAACTGTTCAAAATGATCACCGTTTTCTCTCAGCATAAATTTATTCTTCATCGATAATTAAAATTTACTTGATCCAATAACTGCTCATTGTTTCTAATTAATATGCATTTATCCGTAATGCGATTCCACAATTCTGTTCGAGACACAAGTAGCGAGGAATACACAAATTCTTTTAACGTTCCCCAAAGAAAAGTCACATTTGTTGAGGTCTGGCGATAGTGGAGGTCATACTTATGGGAAATTATTTCCTCTTCCAATCAATTTATTTGGATACTGGTGGTTTAAAAAGCTTCTAACAATATTACTAAAATGAGGCGGTGCTCTATCATGCATAAACCAATGTTCCAGTCTGAGTTGTAGTTGCACCTCGTCAAGTAGATCCGTGAGAGTGTTTTAGAAAAATTCTAAATAAGTTTCGCCATTTAGTTGATTCTATAAAATAAAAAGTGGATCAATTAAACTAAAAATTAATTTGTCTTTTTTTTAGGCAAATGACGGAAAATTCCAAGTTATCCAACTCACAGGCATGTTGAGGGGCATTGCCTCAGGTATGCAGTACTTAAGCGAGATGAACTACGTACATCGAGACTTAGCGGCAAGGAATGTCTTAGTAAATTCGCAATTAGTGTGTAAAATAGCTGATTTCGGCCTCAGTCGAGAAATTGAAAGTGCCACAGAAGGAGCGTACACAACAAGGGTAAGTAAAATACCTCATCTTTCCTACCAAAACCACTTAAAATCCGTTCCACTTGTAAAAAACTACAAGTTGCAACCGTTACATGCGTAGAAACCAAATCACGCCACTACCGACAGGTTATCTTTTTATTTATGTTTGACATTTGAAGTTGGGCATTTGCATTTGTTGAATATTTTAAATGAAACATCAAATTTCCAATGTGGCTGCAACTTTACAAGTGAAACCATCTCTATCTCTTTATCTGGACTGCTTAAGCGCTAATTAACTGTTTCCATTTTAGGGTGGAAAAATCCCTGTTCGATGGACAGCCCCGGAAGCCATAGCTTTCCGTAAATTCACTTCAGCAAGCGATGTTTGGTCGATGGGAATCGTTTGTTGGGAGGTGATGTCTTACGGGGAACGACCATATTGGAACTGGTCCAATCAGGATGTCATCAAGAGTATCGAAAAAGGTTACAGGTAATAATATTTTCATTACAGAAATTGACAGAGTATGACTACAAACGTTGTTAATCGAAATATTGACGTTTTATGAAGAACGTGTCATTTGCAACAAGATATTCTAATACCTAAAAATTTTGTCGAATTTAGATTGCCAGCCCCAATGGACTGTCCAGAAGCTATTTACCAGTTGATGTTGGATTGCTGGCAAAAAGAGAGAACCCACAGGCCTACTTTTCAATCAATTGTAAAAACTTTAGATAAATTAATAAGAGTTCCGGATACTTTAAGAAAAATTGCTCAGAACAGGTATGTTATTTTTTTTCAAATATTCGCAGAAATGCCCGAAAATATGAAATAAAGATGTTAAACAATTGTAATTCAATATATATTTAAGAAATTTAGAGCTTGATAGTTATAGCTGAATATGCTTTAGATGTGGCACCATTGCATTTTAAACTATTGAGTTTTCACTTCTTTATTTTTGTTGTCACTTATGCATAAACTAATTTTAAGGTTTAGTATAATTTTGGATACTTGAAATGCTTGAGAAAATATTTTAATCACTTATCTATCATGTATGTAATGATACTCATTAACTCATTATTTTAGGCTCATAAAAAAAACTAATACTCACGACTTTTTGGAATGTTAACGATGTGTTGATAAAATTTGGATAAATTATAAATTTTTGACAAATAACACCTACCAACATTGCTTTTGTATCCAAAATTGATTCGAAACCTTATCGTCTACTGACACATTTCTCTTCCCTCATACTTTTTTTCTCGCTCATTTTAGACGCCACCTGCCATTTAATCTTCCCTGGCCTTCACAAAACCCACCCTCTCACATTACCCACGTCATGCAATTGTCAGAACTCACAAATTTTCACCACAATCCATATTTCGGCTCCCTCCAAAGACGACGCAATGTCCAAGCGGTCGAAACGCATCCCTACTATGGCCTCCCGGACGTTATTTTGCTCCAGAACTACGGCGTTGAGTCGAATATCGACGGCCACGAATTGGAAGTTAGAAGAAGACTGGAAAACGAGTACAGGAATTCTTTGATCGAGCACGAGATGAAGCAAAGGTTCAGCAGCCTTCTCAATTTAAAGGAAGATAATATTTACGATACTAGTACAGGGAACCAGTTGCGCGAGCTTAATACGAACATGTGGCTGACTAATAACTTCGGTAAAGATAGAACTGAGTGTTCTTATTACCCCAATGTAAACATTCTACCGAACATAGAACCGCAAGGAATGACCAACATCTTCTTCGATGACAAAGACGAATACGATCAACAAACCGAGAACTTTTTCGGCAAAAAACCGGATTTATTCGAAGACAATGCGGATTTCAGCAAGCGCCCGGATCATTTCTTCACCAGGATGATGAGCAGCAACAAATTCTCCGACAGTTCTGATAATTTGGTCGACGATAATGTGGGAAGGAGTGAAGCTGCTAAGGATGATGTAGAAGATAGGAATAATGCGGGAGCTTGGGTCAATTTTGTAAATGTGTAAATATGCTTGCTGTGGTTTTTGTTTGCAAAGGTATTTGTCGCTTTTTTACCCTTTTTTTTTGCATGCTTCGCACTAATATTACTTTTAAGCTTTGTAATTAACACACAGTCAAGATATTGAGTGTTCCACACCTAAATTAAAGTACTGATGATGATACCAACCGATTAAATCAAATCAACCAAAAGCATCTTCCACGTTTTTCCACTTGCCTTTTTTCTACCCTAGTCTTCCCTCTTTACTTACCTCTTTCCAACAGAATCTCCCTTGACTTCTTTTCAACTTCTTCGCCCTTAGTGGTTGACCACATCTCATTAACATATTAATCAACCATTATTTCTCGATTTTCAGATCGAACAACCCGCTGTCGGCTGACGCTCCTGACCTCACCAATTTCACTTGCATCGAAGAGTGGCTGAACTCTATAAAGATGACGCGTTACCTCGAAAACTTCCATTCCGGAGGTATTAACACGATGGACGCAGTCGTCAATTTGACCGTAAAAGAGCTAACTGAGCTGGGGATCACCCTTGTGGGACACCAGAAGAAGATCATGAACAGCGTGCAAAATATAAGGGCGCAGATAAGGGTAAACGGTAATGAAGGATTTTTGGTTTAGAGTTGGTGAGGAAAATGGGTTAAAGATGTGATAGTGAGTGAAAAAAAATATAATAGACAAGTCCTTGCAGATGGTTTGAAATTTGAGGGGAAAACGTGGGATTTGGTGGGTTGCTTTTAATTTTGAGACTTTCGAAAAAGTTGGGAAACTTTAAGATGCAGCTCTTTAAATTTTTGAAAATCAAAATAAGTAATTTTAATGTTCGCTTAAATTATTATAAATGGTATTTAGTGTGAACTTGTCCTAAATTTGCCAACATCTTGCAGTGAGGAATATTTATCAATTTCCTTTTATGGAATTTTATAATAAAAACTAGTACTATATACTGAAAAATATGAAAGTCAATTAGTTAAAAACCAAATTTATTTTATTCAAAATTTTTCCGAGACCAAGTAACCCATACACAAAATTTCACGCTGTTTCTAATCAAATATCCAAACTTTTCGAATTTCCAGGACTTTAGAGAGTTTTAGAAATATGAATTGTGTCAAAGTATCATAGAACACTAAAAAAACTTTAAATATTTTGTGATTTCGAACTTTTAAAATGACGAAATAGACTTTTTATATATTATATATAGTATATACATGGCGGCTTTGGCTTTTATTTATTCTCATATAAATCAAAATGAAAAAATGTTTGACATGAACTCTAACCCTGTTATGTTGAGATTTTGTATGTGATTTTTTGTATTATACAGGATGTAGAGGTTGAACCGATTAAACGGTGTACTGGCCTCACTCTGTATATTATAGGCATATATACAACGGTTAACTATTAAAATATAATATAAATATTTTTGGTAGTTTCCCCCTGTATATATCCCGAATAATTTGTACATGGTGACTTACTTATTATTAATTTTATTTTGTATATTTTTCATATTATGTTCTATTTATTATATGGCCATATTTAAGCATAATTGTGGTACATTTCCTTTATTTCAATGAAGGACAAAACACCAAAAAAATTTTTTATAGCCAAATATAATCAAAATACTGTTATTTTTTCACATATCAAGTTAAATGTTATGAAAAATATTTATTACAACTTATTTTCAAATTTAAATTAAATGAGAAAAATGCAAAAGTTACAGAGTACAATGATTTTTCGTAAATATTTGAGTTTTTATTAAAAGATTTAAAGAAAATTAGGTAGATTCAGTGTAAAATTGTCCGTAGTAATTATAAAAATCCTATATTAAAGACTGTTTGTCTAATAATTCTAAATATACATTAATCTAAAAAAAAGATAGCAATAATTCAGTGTTTTTAAAGCTCTATTATTTGTTTTCATTGGGATATTAACAGATCTTTTATATAAAAGTATCACAAAAAGCTGGAACAAAATTTTCCAAAAATGCCAATGTCTATAAAACAATTTTGTTCCATACTTTTTTTGACAGTTATATCGCTAATACAATCAAGTTCGGTGTGATATTTGGTTTAAAAATTTTTAAAACGTCCCTACTAATAACAACTTACCCTATACACACGCTAATTATACGTACAATAACGAAAATAAGATTGAAAAACAACCCCAGTAGATATTCGGACACTTAACCAAAATGGCACCTGTCAAAAGTCAAATGTCAAACATCACGAGTGGTGGGGATGGTTCAAGTGTCCCAATGCCTACTAAACTGGCCTAAAATACGTATTTGTATACTTACAGGGTGTGTTGTATTTATTTGGGTGTCCTGGGCATATTCCGAACTAAAATCGTCCAGTGTGTATTTTTAATGTCCCACTACAAATGTTATTAATTAAAAAATACAGGTGTACAATCGAAAAACTATATGTAACTGTAATTGTACTTAATTTTTTATACTGCTCAAAATGTTATACGCCTAATTCTTGTATTTATATAACCTAGAACATGGGTGGTGATTTCAGGAAATTGTACAAAGCAAAAAAGATCTATATCATCACAGCGAACGAAACTGAAAATGTCAACCGCTAAAACCATCCACAAAACAATTATTTTTTTTAAAAACTTTACAAATTAACGATTGACGTAAACTAAATATTATAAAACATCGCTTCGGAGATTTACTAGAATTTTAGTTACAGATTAAATTCACTCAACACAGTAATATAAGTTAGAATATAATTGAATAACACATACCAATAATAATAGTTGACATTTGATAAGTAGCAGATGACATTTGACGACTGGCAGATGATTTTTAGTGACTGACAGATGACATTTGACAGTTGACAGTTGAAATTTGACAGCTGACATTTGACACGTAGTACTTGACAGTATTATTTAATGCAGGTCTCTATATTCGTTTTAATATTACAACACCCATGCTCTCTCGAAGATTCTTTTATATATATTTATAAATATCTATAGGAAAATAATGACTGATAAATTATGTATCGAGGAATTATGTGCAGCTATTTGTTTTTTAACAATTTTTCAAATACATTCCAGTACATTGTATATTTATCCTAAGACTAATAACCTGTTGTTTTAGAATTTTTGTGAAGATCAATGCATTTTTAGCCATAGTTATTACAAATTACAAGAGTAAAGTGCTATAATAATAACGTTATGTTTGAAGTTAAAAGGAAAAAGAATATTAAGTCATAATGTATTCATTTTTACTCAATTATACCCAAGTGTGTTTTATTGTTTTTTAAAAGTGCATTGATTTGAAACTTTTTACGTTTAATTTAAAAACCGTACCTAAACCTTCTTTTCTGCATGTGTTTTCTTACTAAATGTGCGTACGATGCATTTTTGAAAAGGGCACGAGGGTAAATTCTAGTGTCAATTTCTGTGATAAAACATTCACTCTGTTATACGAAATTTATGTCCTAGCAATATAAACTAGTTTAATAATAAAATAAATTGTAATTTTTATTTTCTGTTGTAGACATGAAAATATGTTTGGAAAAACTTTTCCAAGATTTTATACTTTCCATTTAATAAAAATTGAGTGAGAATTTTGGAATATTATGTTTTTTTTAATATTAAAGTACACTGGAAGTTGCTCTAGCTGCGTTTTTTAATTAACTGGTACTTTCATACTGTATTTGAGTTTGAAAGTATCACAAAATCATATTAGAAATTTACAAATTTCTTTATTCTCTATTGCTCCAAATAAGTCAGTGTAAAATTGTAATATAATTGTAATATATAAGATTCATTATAAAACGATAAATAGCTTAAAAACTGTTTTTTTTTCTCTCCAAAAGTCACAACAAATATGGGAACAAACAAATATTTTTCAATTAAATTATTTGTTTCAACCGTTACTTTGTGGAATTTATGAATAATAAATATAAATAGATAAATATTACACTTATCTGAATTTTCACAGTATTACTACAAAGCTATTGTTAAAATATATTTTCTCTGACCAGATTTCGCTTAAATTGCATTATCAGAGAGTGACATAAGATTGACAGATTTCTTATTTCGTCTAAAAGTTAATCTTCTTCTTCTTCTTCTTCTTCTTTCAGTGCCGTGCCTGTCTTCAAGCGTGGGCCATCTCCATGACAATTTGGTTGAATTGGTCTCTATCTGTCGCTACTCGGAATAGTTGTTCTACTCACAGTCCGGTCCAATTTCTAACATTTCGTAGCCACGATAGTTTTTTGAGACCTATCCATCTTCTGCCCTCAACCTTTCCCTGAATGTTCAGGCGAGGGATGTGGTATTTGGTACCTCGCATTATATGCCCGAAATAACTTACCTTTCTTGCTTTTATGGTGTTCAGGAGTTCTCGATCCTTATTCTTATTCAGCTGTCTGAGTACCTCTTCATTACTGGTATGTTCAGTCCAAGGGATCTTGAGGATTCTCCGATAGCACCCCATCTCAAACGCTTCTATTTTATTCATGATGTCAGCTTTAAGCGTCCACGTCTCACATCCGTACAAAAGAATGTTCCATACGTAACAGCGGAGTGTTCTTAGCCGCGTCTGAACTGTGAGGTTTCTATTAGTGAGAGTTGGTTTCCATTTGCTGAATGTCCTACGTGCCATTTCAATCCTTGCTCTTACCTCTTCATCGCACGTTATGTCATTGTTCAGCCAGCTACTCAAATATTTGAAATGTTATACCAGTTCAATGTTGTGTCCGTTTATTGTAATCGTAATTGGTTCTATGTTTATTCTACCTACAGTCATCCATTTCGTTTTCCTGATGTTTACATTAATACCCCACTTTCGACCAGCCTCATGCACTCTATCCAGCAGCATTTGCAAGTCCTCCATGTTTTCTGCAATGATGGCAGTATAATCTGCGTACCTTACGTTGTTTATAATTTCGCCACCTATCTTTACTCCCTCCGTCCTGCCATATAAAGCCTCTCGAAATATGTTCTCTGAATAAAGGTTGAACAACAGGGGTGATAAAACACATCCCTGTCTTACTCCGCTTTTTATTGGTATTTCATCTGTAACGCTGTCATCTAGCCTGACCACTGCTGTTGGACTATGATACAGGTTTAACAGAAGGCGCATATCATGATAGTCTACGTTATATGATTTTAGACATTGGAAAAGTTTTGTGTGTTCAAACGCTTTTTCGAAATCAATAAAACATATATAGATATTTTTTCGAAACTCACAACTCTTTTGTAATAGTGTCCTCATGCAGAAAAGGGCTTGTCGTGTGCCTAATCCGCTACGAAATCCAAAGTGTTCTTTGCCAATGTTGTGTTCACATTTGGCATATATTCTATTGAGAAGTATCTTTAAAAGTATTTTCAAAGTGTGACTCATTAGGCTACTTAATCGAAAGTCATTGCACCTATTAGCTTTGTTGTTTTTGGGTAAGGCGATAAAGATCGATTTCTGCCAGTCGCTGGGAAGTTTCCCAGTTTGGTAGACCTGGTTGAAGAATGCCGTCAGAACTGATATGCTTTCGTCATCAAGTAGTTTTACCAGCTCTATAGGAATTTCGTCGGGTCCTGGAGTTTTCCTTGCTTTTGATTGGTATATTGCTTTTTGAACTTAGGACTTGAGAATGCTTGGACCGTGCTCTGCCATATAATCAGTCAGTAGATTTTCTACCATTTTGCGGGTCTCGTCCTCGAACAGTTGTTGGATATACTGTTGCCATTCATTACACTGATCTTCCTTTGTTAACAGCGCCCTTCCACCATCGTTATGTAGCACTGTTGTGTTTTTTTCTTTTATATATGCCAGAATGTTCCTTTAGCTTTTTATGCAAGTTAAAGTCATCGTGTATGGTCTGAAGATGTTCGATTTCTTTGCAGGATTCCCGAAGCCACATTTCCTTTGCTTCTTTAATTTTTTTGCAAATTATAAGATGTATTCTCTCGTATTCAGTATGATTATTGTTTTTGTGTTTTCGTCTCTCCTCCATGAGGTTCAATATGCCCTGTGTCATCCATCCCTTTTTTTCTGTTTTCCCCTTTGGCTTTACTAACTGTTGAACTCTTCCATTTCTCAATGAAGGTTTGATATCTCGCCAATTTTCTTCGACACTTTTGTTTTCAAGGGGATATGATATAGTTGTATGTATATTACCATTTATTTCCTGGGTTAGTTCTTTAATGATTTCGGGGTCTTTTAATACATGTTGTTGTATTCGTGAGGTCTTCGTTGGTTGTTTCATCTTTTTAAGTTTTACGTTTAATGTTTTCGTTGATTTATTACAATTACGGAATAGTTGGTTAATCAGGATGTAGTCGATTTGATTTCTTACAATGTTGTTCTGTGTATGTTGGGGGGACGTCCATATGTACAGTCTCCTTTATGAGAGGCTGTACCAGGTATTTGTAATTACGAATTCTTCTTCCTGGCAGAACTGTATGAGTCGTTTTCCTCTGTCGTTACGTACTCCTACACCGTACTGTCCGGTGACATCTTCTGTTGTTTCTCTGCCGACTTTTGCATTCCAGTCTCCCATAATTATAGTGATTTCGTGTTTCTTTGTCTCATTAATTTGTTGGTAGAACTCTTTGACCTCGTCGTCATCATGGTCAGTACTAGGGGCATAAACCTGCACAATGTTCACGTTTATAGGTCTCATCGTCAGTTGCAATAGCATTACTCTATCTGACAAGGGCACAAAGTTTCGTACTGATCTGTTGAGGGATTTATTCAGTAATATGGCCACTCCATTTCTGTGAGATGCATCTCTCGTTCCGGATGTGTAAATTGTATAATCTCCTGAGTCGAAATTGGTTGCGTCCGGCCATCTAGTTTCGCATACTCCCAGTATTTGTATGTCTATTCTCTGCATTTCCAACAGTAAGTTGTTCAATCTTCCCGCATCGTAAAGCGTTCGAACATTCCATGTTCCTATTCTCAGATCAGATCTTATCCGTCGATTTCTCTCTCGAGGTTTTCGCATGTTTACGACCTGAGAGGCCTCGTGGTATAAATGTGTTTTTCCTCTCCTGCCGAATCTTGGCCTCCGATTTCCATGATTAGTAATATTTTGCAATTGAGGTATCAATGCCATGGTGATTTTCCTGGGGAATCTTGAAGATCTTTAATACAGTGGTTTCCCATTGCCTTCTGTATCCTTATGCCGTTGACCATTTTATTGGTTCATCCGCCTGCGGGGTCAATTTCTTAACCTCAGGGCAAGAGGGTGCCCTTCACTTGCCAGCTCTTCCAGCCGAAGCTGTTGGCCAGCAAGTGGGGACTGCTTATTCCGGCAGTCGTTCGGTCGTCAGAGCCTCGTCAGTTATCTAGCAGGGTGCACCGGATAACTAAGGTTATCGCTCGGGCAGGTGAGGTTGACATTTGGGTTAGCATTTAATTCTGCTTTCACCCCTTACACCCCAAAGTTAATCTAATCTAATTGAATTTCACAGGATAAATTGTTCATTCTTTATTATATACTCAGGACATTTTAGATTTTTCTTGATGTCACATTCCTCCAAAAAATCAAGTTCTTCATATTTGTCATTTATATAAAGTACTTCCACCGTAGTTTCAATTGTGTTGTTAAGCGTAGGTTTATGTTTAGTGTCAATGAGGTGTTTTGCGTAATGTGATTTATCTAGTTGTTTTAATCTATAAGCTCGTAAATGTTCGCTGTACCTTATGTTAAAATTTCTAAGGGTCTGACCAAAGAGTTAGTTACTAACTCCATCCTTATAGGTTTTTTGGGAAATTGGTACTTCCCTCATGTTGTAAGCGACACCTGGTATTCAAATTAACATTTCTACAGAGCACAAAAATATTTCTAGTAGCTATTTTTAAAAATAAAGAAGTCCAGTAAAATCAAAAAAGGAAATATATTTTCTGTGTAGTACAACAGACAAATTTGATTATTTATAAGAAAAATAGATGGCGCCTATTGAGCCCTTTAAATTAATCCACCATTTTAAACCAAAAATGCTGTACTGCCATCTACCTGAAATCATTGGAACATCCACATTTCCGGTAATAAATTTAAACACTTGATAAACGAATTCGAGCCCCTGATTAAAATGAAACACTACCTAATTCCGCATCTATTTTGAATACTCTATTTTTGTCGATAATAATTCCCGTTTAATTACACCGGCATTCAATTGTTGTACATACATTCAAAATGTCACTAGAGAAAGAATTGGACAGTGTGGAAACAGTTCTACAAAAATTGCCTGAAAAAGATTTAAACCAAGTATGGAGAATTCTATATGGGGAAGGGGTCAAGTAAGTACAAAAAAATGTACAAAAAAGAACGTTTTTAAGTTGAAAAAATCATTTTTTTACTAGAATTAATACTTTTTTATTTTTTAAATTTGTTGGAAATATATTTAGTACTGAAGTTCCAAAAATTGTGTACTAAATTAATATTTTTTAACGTTTATACACACCACAAATTAATTTTCTCTGGCATCAAAAAAACAATTGTCTTTTTCCTCATTATAGATACATCGAATTATCCAAAAAGTGCTTGAAACTAGCCACAAGGTACAAAATGGAGCTCGTTAAATGCCAGTTTTTTACAAAGAAGAACAACTTAGACCCACGAGACTTGTAAGAGTCGCATTGTTCCAACAAAAACTACCAGTACCACTCACTTTTCCTATTTACAAAGTTAAAACAGAAATGTACACTTTAGCAATGGACGCCATAAAAGTAGCTGCGAAAGGGGGTGCGAAATTTTTTTGTTTACAGCAAGCTTGGAGTAAGTATTTTAAATGAATAATAAATCTCCCTACATACATTAATTCCCCGTTCAATTGAGACAAACTGTATACAAAACATTACTATTTGAAGTATTTTTTTATTTTAGATATGCCCTATGCGTTTTGTAATGGTGAATCGATGCCATGGAGCGATTATGCAGAAAGAGCTGAAGAAGGTGCTACAACAAGAATTTTGCAATCGGTAAATATATATTTTTAAACAGTACAAAGCAAAATCGCGCCCTTAATATCAAATGTCAACGTCAAATGTCAATTTTGTCATTGGCTCTTACGTATTCTTCTTTTTCTTCATTTTCGATTTAGATGCCTCACCTACCAGGGCTATTCGGCTTTCTATCTTGACTTCATAGTGACCTAGTGATAACTATATACAAATTTTATATAAAATGTGATTTTTTATTACAGCTTGCATCAGAAAATAACATGGTGATAATATCAACGATTTTGGAAAGAGATGAAAACTTTGAAGAGAGAATTTGGAACACCGCAGTCGTCATAGACAATCACGGTGTGGTTTTAGGAAAGCACCGCAGAAATCATGTCCCTTCAATAGAAAATTCCAATGAACCCACTTATTATTGCGAAGGAAATATGGGAATGATACATTTCTACTTCGTCTGTTCCTTCGCGGTTAGTTGACTCTTTCATCTAAGGCATTCGGCCACGCGAGGACTTTTTGAGTTGTCATTATTATTATCTGACATAATGGCTTGATCAAACACGTCTGACTGTCTAAATTTAAATTTTGGTTATTTTGGGTGTCAAATGAACTACTTTTTGCATTGTTTTATTGCTTATTAGGTTGAAGAATAATCAGAAGTTTTATGGAGCATCGAAGCTCGAAATGCAACTATAGCTAACGGTTATTACGTTTGAGCTATAAATAGAATAGGAATGGAAATATATGAGCACGAGTACGAAGATGAACATGGTAATTTGATACATCACGAAGATTCCGGTATGTTTTTCGGCTCAAGTTTTGTGGCTGCTCCAAATGGATCGAGATCACCGGTAAGAGTTTTCTTCTTCTTTTTTTTAATCTGGCAATTGACAATTTATTGCAGGGCCTTTCAAGGACGAAAACTGGCGTTCTGATTGCAGAATTTGATTTAAATTTGTGTCGACAAGTTAAAGATAGCCGAGGATTGGAAGTAAGAGGACATTTTTTCGGTATATCTTTATTTATTTGTTTAATTTTTCAGTTGTCACATAGATTGCCCCTCTACAAAGATTTTCTATTAAAAATAACTGAAAACAACTTCAAGCCGCATGTTATTAAGAAAAACTGTACGTGTCAAAATTGATTTTATACCTACCTTTTTTATTAATTGAATTAAATTTTATCAGTACTCGAAATTGTTTCCATACATTTCCTAAAAACAGTTCCAGAAGCTAAATTCCAATTTTCTGTGACTATTAATACAAGATGGCAACAGTTAATAACAATGTTAAAAGCCCTAAAATCGAAGAAGGAGAAGAAGAAAAAAGAAGAAGAATGTCAAACTTCAACATAAATGTCAAATGTTTGACAAGTCGAAAATTTATATATTCTTATTTTAAAACGGCAAATATTTAGAGAAAATATAAAAACAAAATAAAAACATTTATTTGTCTACTGTTTACAAGTTTTTAGTCCTGGAGAGACCCTGTAATAAAAATAAAATATACTCGATACTCTTAAAATTGAATCCAATTAGAACAATATTTTTTAATATAGAGAAATTCTAATTATTTAGTCTAGAATCATAAAGTAAAAGGTAGGACTGAATGGCCTTTGTAGCTGAGGCTTTGAATTCGAAGAAGAAATACAAGGTCAATCCTGGTAGATGAATCCTTAAATTGGAAAGAAGGGTACAAGGTCATGAAATCGTTAAGTTTCGTTTAAACAAACTTACAGGTGATCGGGTACCATTTGGTGAAGTAATATAGCTAGAGCCAAAGTAATAGTCACTTTCTCTATGGGGAGGTTTGCCGTTTCCTGCGGTAAAATCGTTTTCAAACATTTCTGTTCCAACTATGTTGACTGCACATGTGAAGTATCCATTTGCGATAGCAGTGCTTCTAGATTCAATAGACCAAAGGGGTTCTTTGGCAGATCCGCCCTAAAATAAATTGGCGCCAATATTAGTAATTTGAATGAAATATAAGTTCAGAAGCAGGATTTGATTTTATACTTACTGCTGCAGCAGGATTGAATACTATTTCTGCACCATTCAACCCGAAGACTAAAGAATTAATGGGATGATGGCGGCTGTAGCATATGCCAATTTTACCAAATTCAGTCTAAAAATATAATTACGTTAATTTAAATATTGTTTGAATTTTTTTTATTAAACCTCAAAAACAGGATGTCCGGAATTTCCTTCTGAGCAGTAGATTGCTTCATTGATATCCCCCGCTCTTGGTATATGATTTTTTCTTTGTTTCCCCAAATAATCACCATGATTGTCTATCACCACAGCAGTATTCCAGATTGAATCGTTATGGACTTCGTCCCGTTCAAAGATTGGTGAAATAATTACCATATTGTGAATTTGAGCCAACTGATACAAAAAAAAAATATATTTTCAAGTTATTATAAATAAGTTCGTAGGCTTCCACAGCCAGAGTAAATCTGAGGATTACTACATCCTGGTGATGGCATCATTTTTGAAATATTATCATAAACGGCTTCTTCAGGAGTTGAGATGTACACAGTAACTCAACTACTCAACGTAGCCAGAAACACAAGACACCTGCGTCTCCTCAGGGAGTGGTAATCCTCACTTATAAACAACAAATGAAAATATACCTCTTGCAACATTTTCGTTGTTGGTCCAAATTGAGCGCTTTCGGCGTATTCGCACCAAGGCGTTTTTTCGCGAGTGCAAAACGCATAAGGCATATCTGTAACATAAAGCTTTAAGTGAAATCAATATTCATACTTTTTTTGAGCTTAGCAACTCAATCTATGTTAACAAAAAGTCAACAGCTCAAAGGGAAGTTAGTTAATTAGAATAGTTCAGTTGACAAATCTCAATAATATCAATTTCAAAATGTTTCGATGAAAGGGAAATGATCTTAAAGAGAAATTGACATATGTACACTTTGTGATTGTTACAAATGTCATTTTTAATTGAACAAATTAGAAATTAGCCCACCAGTTGGTTATAAAATAGACAAGACAACCTCTTAATAAGATTTAACGACTGCGTAAGGCCGAATAGACCTGATAGTTGAAGCCTTAAAATCAAAACATTAGAAATAATTACAATTTTTTTATTAATTTTATTTTTTGTTAAACAAAAGTGCTAGAATTTCGATTTACTTTTGTTTAGAAGAAATTGTTTATAATGTTTCAAAATAGCTAGTTTTGATTCTTCAATGAATCCAGATTAGTTAATTATATTTCTAAATGATCCAGATTAGTTACGAACTATTTATAGTATAATTTAAACCACTAAAATCCAAATTTGTAAAAAACTATTTAAATTTAACTATTTTGGAAGATTCTGAATCATTCTTAACTAATTTGGTTTATTTTAAATTCTTCTGAATACAATCTAAATCATTTTTAACTAATCTGGATTATTCTTAACTATATAACTAATCTACATATTTGAAATTATTCTGAGTATAGTCTGAACCATTTTTAACTATTTCAGATTATTTTCAATCATTCTTAACAAGTCTGGATAATTCTTAAACGTTATTAACTAATCTGGATATTTCAAAATCATTCTTGACTCATCTGGATTGTTTTTAATGATCCTGAACGTGTTCTAAATCATTCTTATCTATTCTGGGTCTCCAGAATCACCCAGAATAGTTAAGAATAATTCAGAATATGTCCAGAATAATTTTAAATAAGGTAGTTTGGTTAATGCCGATTAGAGTTGTCCAGATTCATTAAGAACCAACGAGAAAACATTCAAATAATTTAAAATGATTAGTTAAAAATGATTTAATGAATTGTCCAGGCTATTCGAGAAGAAAAAGAAGATGATGAAGTATACCAATGGGTAACTATGACATCATTATTGTCATTAATCTGGTTTTAATATTTGTATCCGAAAAACTACAACTAAGACTTTTAATTATATCATAGAAACTTACTCCATGTCTCAGGGAAACAGAAAATATTAACTCCTCCCCTTGCAGCAATCCTCACTGCTTTGTTAGCGAATTTAAAAAGGGCATACTTCATTTCTTGAATAGGCGTAGATGTAGGAAATGGTACCAATTTATGTTGAAATAGCCCGACTCTAATTATTTTGGGGCTTCTCAATTGCTCATCTCTACAGTTGAAACCGCATGTTACCAAGTCAATGTTGTATTTTGAAGCAAGCTCTTTGGCTTCTTCAGAAACTTCAATATCGCTGGTAAAAGAAATATCATCGTGAGGTAAGTAACGCTTTTCCACACAAGTGTTTTTTTTTACTTACTGTATTTCGCTGCCGTACAAAATTTTCCTGACTCTTTCATAATCGTCTTTGGGTAATTGCTTAAGGGCGTTATCCACACTTTCAAATTCTTTAATCTCGGACATTTTTCTTGCACTTTTGATTATAGAATCGGTTAGATAAGACTGTATCTAATACCTGATCGATGTACACTGTTTAAAAATAGTTTGTATGGACTATTAGAGTTAACAATTAGAATTGGCAAGCTCATTGTCTTTGGCATTTCGGTTATCGAAAATTAAATACCAAAATAACTATTTAGGGTGAGTCGAGTTAGCAATCGAAGCCAGAAATTATGAGCTAATTATAATCGTTATATTTTATTTGATAATTACGAAGACAAAAATAATTAAGTTCAGGGGATGTAAATAGAAACGAAAATTTGAAGTTAAAGTTTGCATTTGAAAATAAAACGTACTTTATTCTGTAGCATTTTAATCATAATTTTTGTTCCAGTAATAAATAATTCTATAACCTATTCAATTATTCTAACCATCCTACATTCAATATTGTATAATAAAATCAGCCATGTTCATAGTTTACTAAAAATTATAAAACTGCCCCTGCCCTTAGTGGATTCTTTGAAAGTAATTATAGATTCTGAGTGAAACTGTAGACTCTATATCGATCAAATTCTATTAAAGTAATTATAAATTCTGAAGCAGGAATGATAGATTTTGTAGCATCAATCTTAAAATATGTAGCTCATTGTTGATAGTGTAAAACTTTTCATATTTTCAACCACCCAACATTTGAAATCCAGCAATTTTAATTCATTCCAGACTATTGTAATACTGCTTCTAAGATATTTCGTGACAGTAATCATATATTTTATAACACAAAGTATAGATTTAGCCTCAGTAAGTAGTAGTAATAAATTCTGTAGAACAATAATAAAAATTTTCGCGTAATCAAATTGTGTAGCAGTATTTAATTAATTATACAACCGATATCAGAGATTCTTTAGCAGTAAGCGTGAATATACTAAATACTAAAAAAAAATTGTAGATTTTTACCAGATAACATAAAATTTAATATAATATACTTATTGTGTTACTTTTTAATAGTTTCTATGATAGTAAACGTAGATTCTGTAGCAAAAATGTTAGATTCTGTAACACAAATCACAAATTTATAGGCTTTGTTTGAACAATTTTAGGTTTTATAGCGGTAATCTCAGTACTTGTAACAGTAATAGTTAATTATATAGCACTCATGACTAATTAGTCCACTTTTTTTATTCTATAATTACACTAGTAACTTTAATGTATTTACTATTTATTAAAATATTTTACTTAATACATTCTGTACTAGTTTTCATTGATCCTATAGCCACAATTACAGATTTTGTAACATTAATCACGATTCTATACAATTTGTAGCTGTAATTATAGATTCTGGGGCAGTAATCGTAAATTGTCTAGTAATAGTATCTGCACTATTTGTGTATTTTGATCAACCACCTTGATATGCTAATAAAACCAATAATTATATACTACTTAATTTAATATTACTTTATTTTAAATAATATCTGAAAATTTGAATATAAACTTATGTATCTGCAGTATTAACATAAAAATGTTGTATACTTAGTTGGTGATTCTGTAGCACTAGCCCGTAGAAGTAGTCGTTGATGCTGTATTTTTAGTTGTTAATTCTGTGGATTTTGTACCTGCAGTCGAAGATTCTGTAGAATTAGTCGGTGATTTTGTAGGCCTATTAGTTGATTTTGTAGGAATAGATGTTGATTCTGAATCTGTAGTTGGTAATTCTGAGGATGTCGTAGCGTCAGTCGAAGGTTCTGTTGGATTAGTCGGCGATTCTGTAGGACTAACCGTTGATCCTGTAGCAGCAGTCGTTGATTTTGTATCTGTAGTTGGTAATTCTGAGGAAGTCGTAGCGTCAGTCGAAGGTTCTGTAGGACTAGTCGTTGATCCTGTAGTTGTATTTGGCGATTTTGTTACTTTAGTTGTAATTTCTGTAGTCGTAGATTGTGTACTAGTAACTGTAGTTGTAGGATCTTCATAAAAAATAGTCGTTCCATTAGTGATTATAACATTTTTGGTATAATTATAAATATAACCCGTAGAATTATCATAACTATATAATTTTATATGACCTAGTGTATAATTTAGTTCTGTTGAAGTTGAAGTAATTGTTACATTCTGGTCTGTTGCTTCGAAATTAATTTGTATGTCATTAATTAATACTGACCCTTTAGCGGTAACGTTTCCTGTACAGTTTAGAGCAGTTATTAGATCGATTTGATTTTTATCCTGCAAAAAAATATTTTTTATTAAAATCAAATGTTTTATTGGATTACTGCTCGAAGTACTTACCACAAGAGGCAGTATACTGCCTTGTGCTATAAAAGCTATAAAATCCGTATTGATAATATCTAAACTGATACAATTATTGGTTCTATTGGTTCTAAACATTTCTCCACCCCAAAGTTCGTACCACACTCCGATTGTTGGAGGGAGATAAATCTGCAATTTTGTTCTATCAGGAGTTAATGGATGCGCAATCAAAATCTTTTCTCCAATCATGTACTGCTTATCCATAGCAAAAGTGGTGGTGTTTTCATAATAATCGTAAAACATTGGTCTTAAAACCGGTTTACTTTGATTAATTATAGCGTAATAATAAGGTACAAGACGTCTCCTTTTAGCTACAAAATTTATAGCCATATTTTGGTCGTATTTATCCTTCATATCATCGGGATTTCTGAACGGCAATGGAGTAGATACTCTAAATAAAGGCATTGTAGCAGCTACCAAATACCATCGAAGACACAAGGAATCTTGGTACGTATCGTCATATTCATTAGTATCTCCACAAACTGGCAAGCCGACCAAATGGTTCCCTACCATACTGTTAAACAACAAATTGGACAAATGATCCCTCAGATTGTCCCAAGAAACGTTAACATTCTGTATTATTGTCGTGTCTATTTGCGTTAAGAATTTTGTTGCTGAAATTAACACTTTAGTGTCGTTGATAGAGTCATAGAATTTTTTGAAAGCGTTGTATTGGAAAAGGCCATAAGAATTGTGACTGTTGATGTGTAAAACATTATTGTTGGATATGTTCCATTGAATTGTGTACGACATTGCGTCTTGGAGCTCCTAAAAATAAACACTTTATTTCACTGATATACCGCGCTGATTAATTTGTTACCTACCGTATTCATATAAGGAAAACTAATATTGTCCATAACAAAATCATCATTGACAGGCCAGTTGTCCTTTAATATAATCCCGTCAATAGTGACATTTAGATCCGACAAAAATGAATTTATATGTTCAATATATTTTTGATTATTTGGATGAACAAAATCTGGATAAACCACATGTTGATCCAGGTATTTCCCCTTGTATGCTGTCCCATTAAATTCGTATAACAAACTTAAGTCTTTTGCGGAATTATATAAAGTACTGTTCTCTAAAATCTGCAATTATTAACACATATTTATGATTTGATTAATAAAAATGTTGTAGTGTATTTTTATATTTTGATTTTTTACATCACTGGGAAAATTGTATAGTGGAAAACTGCACAAACTGGATAGTGTATCGTTTAATTTAATAATAATTCAAATACAACACGGCGCAGTCAGAATATTCTACTAAACGACGAAGTGCAATTGTTGAATGATAATATCCTAAGAAATTAAAAATCTTATCACAAAAATAAGAAAACTTGGACAAAAGTGGCAGCAAACTAGATCACCACAAGGTAACAATACCGTTCAAAGGGTTAAAAATTAAAAAATTAATCAATTAGGAATTCCCTAAGAGAGCTAACAGATGACAACAGTACTGATTACTCTGTATGGAAAGATACTAAAAGAGTAAAAAGACCTATAATGCCAATTTTTCTTATCGAAATCGAAGAAGGTACATTGCCAAGAAACAATGAACAAAAGCCAAGAGATTTGGAACTCACTTAGAAAAGATATTCCGACTACATGAAGATCTCAACAATTCTTCTCAAAATAATCAAGAAATAGAGAGTAGAGAGAAGTAGCTTCTTAACATAAAGAGCATACATCCAAAAAAAATAGTCATAATATTTCCAAAGCAAGGTAAACTATCTCAAGAAGTCTCCTCATACAGCAAAACTTCTACTTAAAAAAATAAAACCGTTAATAAAAGAGAGTTAATCCTAAATCACCACTTTGGATTTATAAACATCACTTAACCATTGTTTAAAATTCACTCATTTTTAAACAAAATCACTCACATTAGTACATCCTGTACATTCTCCAAACTATTTCATGTACCAACTCTACCAAAATTGACCAATGAAAACTGCCCTCTCTGACCTCAGAATTAACCAATCATTCAGAAACACCCCACACAGTCACTACAGTTTCAAAAAGAAAAATCGCTAAGAAGTCACCCCAAGGGTAAATTTAAAAGTTTCTTCAGATCACATATCTTAAATTAAAGTTTAGTTTATGTTGTGTTTAGTAAATCAGTGGAAAATTGTGTGAAATATTATGTGAATCACTTAAAGAACGCTCGTCAAGGTTATTGTTAAAGTGTAATTTTTGTACTTAGTTATCTTCATTAAAGTTGTTAAAAATAAATCAGTTTATCAGTTATTTCATTGGATGGAACTGATTTGTTTAAGAAGATAAGCACATAGGATTTATGTACAAATAATTCTAAGCCAACACCCTCGTCAAAATACAGTCTACTATTAAGTAAAAATAATTTATGCTATGTATAAAATCCTATAACCATCGATCAAGTACATATAATCAATAATGTAATTGATAAATCGCTAGAAGACAAAACATCTTAAGGCTTAATTCACAAAATGAAGGTTTTCCTCCCCAGACAGTATTCAGGTATCATTGAATCATGAAAAAAAATCTATTCATATGCACGAATAGAAGAATAGACCATACATTTATCATAAAAAATGTAATGGCTCATTGAAGGAAACTCCACTCTATCTTGACATAAACTTTTGCTCTATAAACAAATACTTAGGGCTGTTTGGTTTTACAGCATCAACTTTGGGCCAATATAAATATCATCCAAAAATTATAGAACCAACTGCTAAGAAATATTATAGATACAACTTGGTACATTATAAAATGTTGGACTCACTATCCAGAAGTTTACCTGGAGTTACGAAGATCAACTCCATCATAATATGAATTTTGAGACCATCCAGCTGCTTGACGACACTCGACCAAATAGAAGATTCAAGAGGACAAAGCCCTTTTAGTTATGGTAATGACAGCTTAAAAAGCAGAAATTGTTAAGTGCACCCACCAAGATTAGTGTACCTATATTGTCCAAGAAAAAAATAATGCGCTATTTATGGATAAGATAAAAAACGTATGCAGAATAAAAAATGTTTTCTAGTACTTCAGATCTATCCAAATATTATTTACCAACTAGAGCCGGCAACACTGATAACTCAGTAAAGTAAAAAAAAGTTTTTATTTTTTTAGTACACCAGGATATTTAGAATGGTCGAATACAGGGGATGTAGAAGAGTGATAAATGTATTCTCTGTAATTATTACACGATCCGAATGATTTCTACCACTACTTTTTTTTAGGTAAAGCACCATACGTTCCAACAATCTTTGGGACACTGATAAAAACCATCGTGGATTAGATTGATTAACATGTCGTGGTATTCTTGATTTGAATAAAATTTTTCGCTGAATTGTTGATACTACTTTACCAAAGGATAAACTTAAACGATTAAATGATCCGAAACATCTGCAAACTAACACAATTTTATGATTCATCATGTAGATATTCCTTGGTTACATGACGCATATTTTTATTAAAAGTGTGAGGTGTTGCCACGTATAAATTTTCTAGTAAATGTTTAAAGTGAATTTTTGTGTAAACTAATGATGTTATTAGACTATTTTGTTGCAAATGACACGTTCCACATACCAATTAAAAATATGCATTATTATTGTAATTATAATAATTATTGTATAGTGTATAAAAAAAATATTGAAAAAAGATTAAGAAACTTGATTGAACTTACAATAGATGAAGAAAAAAGAGCATACCGACCAGAAAAATAGACTAATAAGAATATTCATATGACAAGAAACAAACAACAAAATAAAGAACTATTTTTAAATCATACCTCCAAAAATTTTTAAGTTTTGAATAGTAAGTAAAAGATTGTTATCAATAAATAATTATGCATCACTCGAGCAACCGATTTGAGCAAATCAATAAATAAAATCTAGTTGGAAGCTGCTTAAACCTACCAATATTTGATCTGATTTAGATAAGATAATTACTTAAAAACGAACCCAAATACAATGACAATAAAAAAATACAATATTTATGTACCTGAGGAGGTATAGACAGTAAAAATTTCTTTCCCTGTGAGCTTAATTTTTGAAGACATTCGTTTAACACATCGAATTTGTTTATATCATCTACATCGTCATTTGAAAGGTACATGAACAAGTTTTCGTCGATGCAATAGCTATCCGCTGTTGAATCTATCGTAAAATGTTCTACTAAATGTGACATATTGTAATATTGTTCTTGTTTCCTAAAAAAAATACTTGCGTGAAGAAAATAACTCCAATCCATACTAATTGAATCTTACTCACTTGCAAATATGAGTGCCCATAATCCAATAAGGTAAATCACTGACATTCGCTTGCTTTTGTTGATCATGTAACAAACTGGGAGTTGGTCCAACCGACAAATTAACTTCAATAACTCCGCTGGTAATTGTTTTTAAGACCACAGTGTTTGATGGTAAAACTGTCATCTCCAATGGCCCGTCATGGTTGATTGAAACGCCGTGGAATTGCCCTTTGCTGTACGCCCAGAATAAAGGCATCGAACTCTGGTCGTTTTTGTTGTTGTAGAACACTTTGGTGAACATGGAGTTTTCATCCAAACGTATCAAAGTTTTATTGATACCAAAAATAGAATCTTCTGTCAAAAATAAAGTCCATTCCCAATAATTTTCGGAAGCGATAAGTGGTCCTTTAGCTGTGGAAAGTAGAAGATCTCCATTCGGTCTGAAGATTTCAACCATGAGTTTTATCTCAGTTTTGTTGACGAAGTAATTTTTATTTCCTTCTATTGTCCCGCTAGGAATTTCATCTGAATCTCGATGCAAGTAAATACTTACTCTACTTTCGTCAATTTCCTTCACCGATAACTTCATGGTGTCGATACTTCTGGTGTTGAAAGGTGAATTAGAACGCGAAGCTTTGTAGACCCCATCCAAAAAATTGTACGAATACCTTGAGGGTAAATAATGGTAGCAGCTACCTCTTGATTTGTCATAACAACAACTCAAGTGCACGCAATCGTTTTCTGTAATATTCACTTTACCACATGGTACACGGAAAGTTTGGTTCACGTAACACGTGTCTGTTTCTATTTCTTTTAAAGTTTCTCTGTCTACGACCAAATAGTAGATCAAAAATGGCACTACGGAAGCGAAAAGCACTATGAACGCCCATCCTTGGATTGCTGTGTTGCAAAATATAAACCTCCAGGTATATCTGTTCACTTTATAAACATTTTCGTCTAAGTAGTCCTGACGGACTCTATCCTGTTCGCCTATAAAAGTCGTCATTTTGTAATTTGTTACCGATTTTTACATTTTTAATTGATGAGAAATGAAACACTGTCAGATATTTTTGATTACTGAATTAATCTTAATAGATAAGTTACTGATAAGCGACGATTTCCTTCCAAGTAACAGCTAATCAGTGATTTTTTTGAAAATAGATAGAGATAAGCAGACAATAGATTGAAGTTTCTTCATTATTGTGTTTACGGGAATTATATAAATACAATTAGTTTTAAATTTGGGTTGGGTTTTTACACTGGAATGTTATATTTGATCATTTAGATTAAAGCTAAAATCAATGTTTATTACTTCTGGTATAGAAATTTTCTAAATCTAAAAAAGTGATTATAGATTTTAGATATAGTAAATAACATTCTAACTACTTCAATTAAGAAAAAACTGGAACCATTTTCTGGAAAACAAATAGGTCAATAATAAGCAAGAATTAGGATATTAACCTAACCTAACCTAACCTAACTTAACTCAACCTAACCAAACCCAACCTAACCCAACCTAACCTAACCTAACCTAACCTAACCTAACCTAACCTAACCTAACCTAACCTAACCTAACCTAACCTAACCTAACCTAACCTAACCTAACCTAACCTAACCTAACCTAACCTAACCTAACCTAACCTAACCTAACCTAACCTAACCTAACCTAACCTAACCTAACCTAACCTAACCTAACCTAACCTAACCTAACCTAACCTAACCTAACCTAACCTAACCTAACCTAACCTAACCTAACCTAACCTAACCTAACCTAACCTAACCTAACCTAACCTAACCTAACCTAACCTAACCTAACCTAACCTAACCTAACCTAACCTAACCTAACCTAACCTAACCTAACTCAACCTAACCTAACAAGATCCAAACATTTGTTTAGGAAGTTGAAGTTAAAATACATGAGAAGAGCAAATGAAGAATTGTACAAAATCTTTCCAGAGACAAAAACGGACTAAACTATCGTAGCAAAGATACTATAGTGGCTGGGGCATATAGAAAGGATGATAGCACAGAAAATAGTCAAGTAAATAGCATGGCAAAGAAAAAAAGAACAAGATCAAGAAGAAGATAGAAGAAGATATGAAAGGAAAAAGAATAGAATATTGGAAAGGAAAATCCTAGATAAACGTAGAAAGAAATCACAATCCCCTCTAAAATAGGATTACCAGCTTTTTTATTATACCAAAAACTGTTTCCACTTTAAAACATAATTTTACAAAATCAAAATTTGGGAAAACGAAACACTACAAACCAAAAACAATGGACGATTCTAAATTTTCGGAGTATCCCATACCTACAATTAACGTATATACACTTAATTCTGAGACACCATGTATAACAATTATCACGGTATTACACTATTTTGATTATCTAAATTTAATTTAATGAAAAATAACAAATTTATTTATCAAAGATTGACCTCCACTATCGCGGTTATTGTTCGATGTAGTAATATCTTCAATCCAACTAAAAAGTCGTGCTGTATCATGTTTTCCTTAAGGATTTTAAATAATTTCGGACTCAAATCCACTCTCAGGATTTTTAGTAGCGAAGTTAAAGGTGAAACTACAGCTTTGTATGAATTTCATAAAAAAAATGGAGGGAAAGTAGTGAATTTTGGGGGATTTTTGTTACCTGTGCAATATAACGATCTTAGTATTGTAAATTCTCATTTGTTCACTCGAAAAAATGCTTCATTATTTGATGTTTCCCATATGCTACAGACGGAAATAAGAGGTAAGTCTTATTTTAAAATACCACAAATTCTTATTGCAAATACTTTTAGGACCAAAATGTGTAGAATTCTTTGAAACAACATGTACAGCCGATATACAAGGTCTTCAAACTAACAGTGCCACACTTACTGTTTTCACAAATGATAAGGGTGGAATTTTCGATGATCTCATTGTTACTAAGTTAGCAGACGATCATCTTTACGTCGTTTCTAATGCTGCTATGAAGCAACAGGACCAAAAAATTATGCTACAAGCATTGGTAAATATCAATAATAATAGACGCTTAAAATAATCCTATCTAGTATCAAATGTCCCTAAACAATTCTTCAAGAAATTCTAGAAGTTCGTTAACTCTATATTTATTACCTCAAAGTTTGTAAATAGCCTAAATGCTTACCAATAACATGTACCAACTTTTTTGAACAAGTTTATTGATCCTTCTAAAAGTTCGTCAACGTTTATCATTATTTACAGTGTAACACATAACCATTTTTCTTAGTTCGTGAACAATACTATAAATCTAAAAGTCTGATAATATTCCTTAAAGCTTACTAACTTCTCTAAATGTTCATAAACGTCACTCATTCTTTATAAATACTTTTTTTGAACAATTTTTAATGCTTCTCAAAGTTCTCAAGGTTTCTCATGGTTCCAAAATAAGTCTCAATACCACATAAGCGTTTAGCAAGGTACATGTGAACAATTTTATAGTTTGTAGGTAGTCCATAAAACTTTTATAAACACTTTTTAAGGTTCCTGTATATTCCTTATGGGCCCAGAATCATTGTCATTAGCACGTAAGCATTTCTAAGTGTTCATAAAACATACTAAAAACTCGTAAGTACTTCTCGAAGTTTGTACATACTTCACAAAAGCTTAACAGTACTTAAAGTACTTAAAGTCCTTAAAGCTTTCATGAATTTACGAAAAACTTTGGGCAGTTTTCTTTGGACAATTATTAAAGCTTGTTAAGGTTCATGAACTTTTCTCATAGTTATAGAATAAGTATCGATAGCAAGTAAAAGTTTCACAAGGTACATGTGAACAATCCTAAGGATTCGTGAGTACTTCTCGAAGTTTATGTACAGTTCATAAAGCTTATCAACACTTTTTAAATTAAAGATTTCTCATGGCCGGTGAATACTTGTCATTAACCACATTAACATTTTCGAAGTTATTCTTATAAAGATTCATGAATGTTACTTAAGATTCATGAACACTATTAAAGATTCATAAATAGGTTCACGAATCCTATTAAACGAGAAGGAGTACTTCTCTAAATTTTCAAAGATATTTATAAACACTACTAAAGATTCCTGAACACTACCAAAGGCTCGTGAACACTACTAACGATTCATGAACACTACTTAGGATTCATGTACTCTACTAAAGGTTCATGAACACTACTAAAGCTTCATAACTTGATGAATTTAAGTAAAAGTTCATGAACACTATTAAAGCTTCATAAATAGGTTCAGGAATCCTATTAAACGAGAGTGAGTACTTCTCTAAATTTTCAAAGATATTTATAAACACTATTAGAGATTCATGAACACTACTAAAGGCTCGTAAATATTACTAACGATTCATGAACACTACTTAGGATTCACATACTCTACTAAAGGTTCATGAACCATACTAAAGCTTCATAACTTCATAAATATTAGTAAAGGTCCATGAACGTCACTAAAATTTCAAGAACAGTATTAAGGGTTAGTGAACTTTATTAAACGTAAGTGGAAGTTTGTAAATATTCTCAAGATTTATGAACATTTTTCATAGTCAGTGAATAGCATGCAAGCATTTTCAAAGATATTTACAGACACTATTAAAGATTCATGAATACTACTAAAGTTTCAAAACTTATCAACATTTCTCAATGTTTCTCATGGTCAGTGAATGCTAGTAAATAGCACTCAGTATTTTAAAAGATATTTATAGATACTACTAAAGGTTCTTCTCGAAGTTTGTGAACGCTTGTGAAGATATATATATATAAGCAAATCTAACTTAATAAAATTAAAATCTTTTTTAGGAATCTTATAAAAGAAATAATCCAAGTGCGAAAATCGAAATTAAATTCTATGATCCAACTGAAAAAAGTTTATTGGCACTTCAAGGTCCAAAATCTGCAGAAGTATTGCAGGAGTTAACCGATGTTGATCTTTCAAGGCTGTATTTTATGAATACAACTGTGGGAAACGTGGCTGGTGCAAAAAATTGCAGAATTACGCGGTAACTAGAGTATAGATATAATAACAATCTTTATATTAGTGATGATTTTAAATTTTAGATGTGGGTATACTGGAGAAGATGGTTTTGAAATTTCCATTCTAGTTTCAGAAACAGAAAAAGTAGCAACAACTTTACTACAAAACTATAATGTTAAGTTAGCTGGTCTTGGAGCTAGAGACTCATTGAGGTATAGTTCTTAGTATTTTATATTGTAACTATTGCAAAACAGATGGAAAATTAGGATACTTACATTTTAAAATCCATTTAGATTAGAGGCCGGTCTTTGCCTCTATGGCAATGATATAAACGCAGAAACCACACCAATAGAAGGAGCTTTGACATGGTTAATTTCAAAAAGAAGAAGAGTGTTAAAAGATTTTCCTGGTGCAGATATTATTCTTCAACAAATCAAGGAAGGATCAAAAACAAAGCGAATAGGTGATTAACTGAATATATTTTATTACAGTGTAACTTTTAAATTTATTTTAGGTTTAATATCTCGATCAGGTCCACCAGCTCGTCAGGGAGCAATTATACTATCAAAGGATGCAGAAGAAATTGGAAAAGTAACTTCTGGTTGTCCGTCACCAAGTTTAGGTAGTAATATTGCAATGGGTTATGTTCCAAATGCATACAATAAAGTAGGAACGACAGTCAATTTGAAAATTCGAGAAAAAATTTATGAAGCAGTCGTTAGTAAAATGCCTTTTGTTAAATCCAACTATTATAATAAACCTAAATAAATAGTTATGAAGGTTTGCCTATTGCTTTTTTGCCAATATTTTTCAAAGAATGGTGAACACCAATCAAGGCTCATTAATGCAAATTAAGATTTCAAAAGGCTTAACAATCCTCACCATAAGCAAGAAATTTGCATAAATACATCTCAATATTCAACAGTTTTCCAGCTTCGTGGTTAGTTTTTAAATTTTGAGGTCAAATTGAAATATTTAAGAATATTTATAAACCTCGTTGCAAGGATCAGAACTATTTCTTAATGCTTAGAAAGAAGAAAGAAATGCCTTTGGTTGTTAGTATTTATTTTAAAGTATACATTAAATTTATCTTCGAATAAAATAAGTTTCTTCTGATTTTTATTCAAATGGTTTTAGTTTAAATCTAAACTCATACATTTGGATAATTCATTTGCGTAATCGCACCCATCATCGATAGCTGAAAAAAGTAAATATAATTTGTTATTATTTAAAATCGACCTTTCTTACCAGTAGTAGACATTCTAGTAAAACATTTTCTAACTTCCCGTAACGTTTTTATTCTCTTCATATCGTCGTTTTGAATATGATCTTGAATCCATTTAATTACTAAGGTTTCAGACGGAATTTGCTCATCATCTAACTAAAAACACAGAAAATTGTCGTTAAAAAATCATTTCATTCTGACTCTTAAACATTTCTAAAAACTGTTGAAGCTGCTGAAGGAGCATGAAGAATATTCAAGGCTCTCAAGTTAGTTAGGCTCAATAAATGGGCACTTTTCAAAATTCATAAACGCTTCTCTAGGTCTGTGAGCATTCAAAAATATTTACCACTTTTGAAGACTATAAGGAGTATATAATAAAATAATTAGATTCTCCAACCAAAAAATTGAGAAGAGCACTTCTCAAGACTCAGGAGCATTTTTCCAGACTCAGAAGCACTTCTCAAGACTCAGGAACATTTCTCAGACCGAAGGGCAATATTAGAGACTCAGAAGCATTCCTCAAGGCTCAGGAGCACTTCTCAAGGCTTAGGAGCATTTCTCCAGACTTAACTGCAATACTCAAGACTCAGGAACATTTTTCAAGACTCAGAAGCATTTCTCAAGACTCAGGAGCATTTACGAAGACTCAGGAATACTTCTCAAAGCTCTTAAAGTAGGTATTAAGTGTCTTGAATGTTCCTCAAGATTGATGAACTCACTCAAGAATTGCGAAAATATCTTTAAATTCCTGTAAAAAGTCCCTTAGCAATTATAAAATTTCTCGAAATTTGTGTTTACTGCTCAAGACTTTTGAAGTATTCATTAAAGGTGTTTTTTTCAAAGTCTATAAACTTTTAAAATCTCCGAGAACCTCTTAAAACTTGCTTAGCAATTCTGAAAATTTGTGAAATTTGTGATGGTTTCTCAGAGCTAGTGCGCACTTCTCAAGATTTTTGAGCCTTCTCAAGACTTCAAATAAAATCAAGATTTCTGAGTACCACTTAAAAATATCTTTGCAATTCTCAAATCTCAAAGTTTGTGGGAATTTCTCAAAATTCGTAAGCAATTTAGAAAGCATATTTCTGCGATTT